>CM035413.1:176483748-177683748 GCA_020310875.1 Ceratopteris richardii
GTTCTGGTTTAATCTTTAACAATTCCTCTAGAGTGAGGTGACACTGTACTTTGGTGTTCTTTACCACTTCCGTGTTTCTTGGGATTACTGATTCTTCATTCCTCACTATTATAGTGGGTGCTCTCATGCTAATGGACTTTGCTTCTGTTAGTCGGCCGCCGGATTGGCAAATGTAAAACTGAATCTTGTGTTCGCACGCGCGAAAAGTGGTTACACAACAGTCGTAATTTCTTATATAAAGCAATGTAAAGAGATGCTCAGGGACGACGAATCGTGGAATCACCAGACTGTTTGTCTGGGTGATTGTCTGAAGCGTTACTGTAACTTTGTTTGTAAAACTTTTGAGTTTTTCTGAGTAATCCGTTATCTCCTTGTCTGTATCTGTTGTCTGTGTCTGTTATCTCTTGATCTTTGTTGTGGTTGTGAGTGTTATTCATCATACAGTACTCATCGAACTCTTGTCTAAAGTGAATCGTCTGCAAATTCTTGTCACAATCGTGTGTTAAGAGCACGTATTGGGTTAGTACTAGTTCTTGGAATGTCCTGCCAAGTTGTTGGGTGAGGTCTGTAGAATTGTGATAGTGTGCTAACACTGCAAAGTATAGTGTTGTCTTCAGTGTTGAAATCTATCATCATACGGTAAGGGTTAAGTTGCAGTAAGGGATCTTGAGTTGCATAATGGGTCTTTAGTGCGGTGTAACTGAACGATTTAGTTCTCTGTGTTTCGGATGATGAGCGGATTGCGGTACCTATCTGGTAAAGATTGAACCCTTACCCTTGTCTCTGATATCTTCAGTAAGTTTATCACTATAGTATTTTAGTGTATTCATTACATGATGGCCGAGCTAAGACGTGAACAGTGATTGTCTGAGTATAACAAAATCTTACTAGAGTTTCAGTATCTCTGTGTATCTGAAGTGGTTGTATTTGGGAACTAAGTAAAGGGCCTCTGTTTAACAGACCCCTACCACTCCCAAGAACCCACTTAGGTGCTTAGATGTGTTTCTGCCAGTTAGACTCGCGTTTTAAGAAGCTTTTAACACTGGCGCCGTCTGTGGGAATCGAACCCACGACCACGCATCTTACCAGAATTATTTCAAGCAGATCTAATCCAGCTACTTCGAGAATTTTCTGATGTATTTGCATGGCATTACAAAGATATGAAGGGTTTAGATCCGCGCATCTATCAACACAGGGTCATGTTGAAGCCGAAAGCAAAGCCACTTAAGCAACCCAGCTACCGGATGAATCCAAACTACACATCACAGGTAAAGGCAGAACTGGATAGGCTACTCAAAGTCAGATTTATTGTACCAATAGAGCATGCTGAATGGATCTCACTAATTGTTATTGTGCCTAAAAAGAATAAGCAGTTACGAATATGTGTAGATTACCGGAAACTGAACACAACTACAGTGCCTGATCCATTTCCGCTACCTTTTGTGGACACAATGCTTGATAGAGTAGCAGGACATGAAATGTATTCATTCCTAGATGGATACAGTGGTTATAATCAAGTTAGAATGGCTGAACAAGATATACCCAATACTGCCTTCATTACCAACTGGGGTGTTTTCGCATGTATTGTTATGTGGTTTGGATTAAGAAATGCCCCAAGTACGTTCCAAAGGTGTATGCAGGAAATATTTTCTCCTTACCTTACCTCTTTTATGCAAGTATATCTTGACAATTTTTCAATTTTCGGTAAGATGATAGCACACCTGTTCCATTTACGGTGCTGCTTTGAAAAGTGCAGAGAATACAGACTCTGTTTGAACCCAAACAAATCTGTGTTTGCGGTTTCATGTGGAAACTTACTTGGTCATATTGTATTTGCACAGGGCATACAGGTGGATCCAGATAAAATTTCAGCTGTGTTAGAAGCTCCAGTGCCCACTACACCGAAGGAAGTAATGCGCTTCATGGGCCAAGTAAGATGGCATGGACGACACCTACGATGGCTTGCTCACTTAGCAATACCACTGAACAAATTAATCACCAAGACTCCTCAACAGTTTGAGTGGACTCAGGAATGTCAGATAGCATTTGATCGCTTAAACACAAGTTCCCATATTACAGCCTCCTGACTGGGATCACCCATTTCATGTATTCGTTGATGCTTCAGATATAGCAATAGGAAGCGTTCTAATGCAACAAACCGATAATGGTTCAGACCAGTGCACTATGCAAGTCGAAGATTGGCCCCTGCTGAAAAGAATTACTCTGTAACAGAAAGAGAATGTCTAGGTCTAGTATATTTTGTCAAGAAATTCAGACATTATTTGCTGGGCCGTAAATTTACTTTTCTTGTAGATCATGCTCCACTTGTTTATCTGGTTTGGCAACAACATCTAGGAGGACGATTAGCATGATGGGTTCTGCTTTTACAAGAGTTTGACTACGAAGTTATTCATCGAGCAGGCAGTTCACACGCCTTAGCAGATTTTTTGTCTCGCTTAGATTCCGATGAAGCGCCGGTCGGTGTAGATGACACAACACCAGCAATTTATGTCTCGGAACCAACGAATGATGAAATTACAAACCCATCTATGCCATCTACATACTATGATCAAATATTGACCTTTCTCACTGATGGATGCCTTCCATCTCAGACTTCTACGGCAATACGCAGGAAAATTGCAGTTTTTAGCCACCGATTTCGGTTGATTGCTAGAGAATTATACTATGTGGATAATACTGGAATTTTACTTCGATGTATTCCACCATATGAAGTTAACTCAGTCCTTAATTTAGCTCACTCAATTCCTTTCGGTGGCCATTTTGCTGCAGACTTAACACACCGGAAAATTCTGCAAAGTGGTCTCTGGTGGCCTACTATGTACAGGGATATATTGCAGTTTGTAAAAAAATGTGATAATTGTCAGAGGTCTGGACAGCCGTTACCACGTCATTATTTTCCGCTACAACCTATCCTGCCATTAGAACCTTTTCAGAAGTGGGGTCTAGATTTCATTGGACCCATTACACCACCAGCAATCTTCAGTAACAATCGTTATATTTTGACATGTACTGATTATGCTACCAGATGGGTAGAAGCCTGGGCTTTACGGTCTGCTACAGCTGTTGTGGTAGCAAAGTGTCTGCTAACCGATGTCTTTCCACGTTTTGGTTTACCCTTGGAACTTTTTCCAGATCAAGGCACTCATTTTGTCAACAATTTAATGAAAGTACTCACACATTCGTTTCAAGTCACACATAAATTTAGTTCACCATATTACCCTCGTGCAAATGGCCCGGCTGAGAGTACAAACAAATCTTTGTTGAATATGCTCCGAAAACTCATTTTAGAAGCACCTGAAAGATGGGATCAACTGCTACCTGCAGTATTATGGGCATATCGGACTACATACAAGGTAACAACAGGATTAACCCCATTCAAACTAGCTTATGGATTAGAAGCAATAGCACCGATGGAGATAGTTATACCAAGATTACGAGTAGCAATCGCTCAGAAACTGCTACCGGAAGACTCATTGTCATTTCGGTTGGATACACTCAGAGAATTAGACGAGCATCGATGGCACAGTTTTTTGACTATGCAGGAAGTACAGCTAAGACAAGCTCGAACACATGATCGATATCTAAAGACTCCAATTTTTTCGGTGGAACAACTTGTACTCTTTTATAATGCAAAGTCGAATCGGTCTGCTGGCAAATTCAAGTTATGATGGTTTGGTCCCTACCGGATTTCTGAACAAGTGGGTCCAGTAACTTTTTGGTTGACTAAGTTGACCAGAATCCCTCTTCCTAAAGTCATTAACGGTTCGAAGCTGCGCCCGTATCAACGCACATCTAACCCGCACTGAAACGTTTTGCGGTTGGCCGCGTCTTTTGGCGTTCACTTTTCTTTTCTTTTCTTTTCTTTTATTTTTGCGTGCTTAAATAAATAAATCTGTAAATATCCGCATTTTGATACCTAATTATGTCCATGGCCGCCCTGCCCTTGCCAGCTACTCACGCATGCACACCGAAGTTAAGAATTATCATTTCAATATCTCAGGATGATCAATCATCCTTCATTGCTCTCCACTACGATGCATCTACTTAACCTTTTCTGTTTCGCCAAAAATCGTTATTGTGTTTGTGTGATTTGTGCTCTGTGTGCTTACCCTGTGCTTTGCGTGCTTGTGTTTACTGTCATTCTGTGTGCCATGGAAGCTTTGGCTAACTACGCCGCCTTCCGTGATGGACTCCCTGCAGGCGTAGGAGAGTTCCTGCGCATTCGTGGGCTTAACAACTTCGCTGAACTGCCTTGGCATTCAGTGGAGTCCCACCCATTCTTCGCCCAGATCATCTCCGCCATCGCTCAAGCACCTGCCAACGAGCGAAGTTGGGCTTTCACATCTTTATCCTCCCGAACAGTAATCACCTTCCAAACCTTCGCTGAGTCGTTTCGACTCCCATCGCAAGGTCGCGAAAATGGCCCGAGTCTACCAGTTGCTAGAATGATAGAGTTGTTCCCCAGATATTCATCCAATGAATACGCCATCCTATGTCGACCAGAACCAGGAAGATCCGCCCTCCAATTCTTAGTAGCAATCCTAAACCTACAGAAGCGCACTTACGGCATATCCCGGCCATTTTACTCTGCCATAGACTTAGCTGCCCGTGAGCCAATCAACTTCGCATCATACTTCTTCCACCGTATCCACAAAGAGTGCGTAGCAATAATCAAACAAGTAAACAAGGGAAGCACGCCTAGATCTAGATTGCCACACATCCTGTCATTCCTCTTTCCGGAAATCCTTGCAGCCCAACCACCACCCCGGGGGCCTATTCTAAGACATGAAGAATCGGTACAACTGCTAGAGGACGAGGATGAAGAAGATGAAGAGGAACTTAACTAGCTCTTCCGCCGAAAAAGAATCAGAATCAGCTCATCTGAGAGTGAAGCATAGAATTCAGTCGGAGATGATAAAGAAGAAGAAAAGCAAGAAGAAGACACCTTTCACGACACCACCACATCAATGCAACATGATTCCTCTGCGCAATCATCACCATCTAAGCAACAAGAACAGGAGAAGCAGACTGAAACAGCAACAAGCTCTACCGAAGAAGTGTTGGATGTGATGGCTGGGTACAATCAGAAGATCAAGTTGGTGCTGCTAGACCTGCTTCACACCTGCCCTCTTTTCTCTTCAGATATGGCTAGGAGTCTCCTTGAGCTTCCAAATGACACCAAGAAACTATATATGTGCTTTACAAAATGATTGAGTAATGACCAAATCAAAACAGATGATTTTGAACCTTCACAACTCCAAAAACTTTCTATTCCTGTATTGATACCTGCTCAGTCCTAAGCTTAGTGTGACCAGCACACTTTCAATTGGTTTAATTCCTTCTGGGAGTATTAAATTAACTTAACAAGCTACCATTAGCAAGTTAAATCACTCCAATTGACAAACTATACACTGAGCATGATCTTTAGCAAAATCAGGGACACCCCCGACTTTTTAGGAACAACACAGAAAAATACCAGTGTCTGCCTCGACTGAGATTTCTCCCAATTGGCTGAATAGAATGACTTGAAATTTTGTAATGTTGTAGAATGCTTTGAGCTGGTTCCAATGAGCTTTGAATCGTCCAATTTGGTTCAGTAGATCTTGAGATATGCCCTGTTGAAGTTGACAGACTTGGAGGTAGTCACTCAGAGAAAACATAGAGATAATGACTATGAGTATATGTATTGAATCTATCAAATGTACATTCCCATTGGCATGTATAGTGATGCCCAATGGTACTCAGAGGTGTAGGCTCAATAGTAGCTCTCACACACTCACTAATTTGCTTGGATTAGCCTCGGGGGATGATCTCTATGCCCGCGACTTTTTACATTGACTTTTATAGGAGTTTAAGGTGAGTTTGAATTTCAAATTCAAATATAGGCTCCCTCAAATCTCTCAACTAATCACATGGAGATATTCTCTCCATTCATAACTTCTAATTTCCACGACTTTTGAGTGTAGGTGAGATTACAAGAAGTCATATTGACTTTTTACATAAAGTAAAATGTAACTAAACATAGGCATGTGTTCCTATGGTCTTCCTTCAAATGAAGTCTTCATGAATTACTCCAAGCTCTTGTGAAACCTTCAAGGTTGATATCCAATGCTCTTCAAGGTACAAGCCAAAGCCAAGTGTTAAGGCTTGTTTTGCACCAACAGCTCCCCCTCAAGCCAAACACTTGCTTGAGTCTTCATCTTTAGTCTTCAATGATATCCTGTAATCGTATCATGGATTTAAACCTGCATAGCTTGCTCCCATCCAAAGCTTTTGTAAGCAAATCTGCACATTGAATATTAGTTGACACATATGATAATTGGATTTCCTTGCTAAGTAATTTCTCCCTCACATAGTGGTAATGAACCTCTATGTGTTTTGTCCTAGCATGATACACAGGATTAGCTGCTAGGTGAAGTGAACTTGTGTTATCTCCAAATATGATAGGTGGCCTTGTATATAGACCCAATTCTGAGTATAGTAGCTTCAACCATATGGCTTCTTGAGTGGCATTGGCTAGCCCTCTGTACTCTGCCTCAGTAGATGATAGGACTATTGTGGGTTGTTTCTTGGATGACCAAGAAATTGGTTTATCACCTGCAAAGCATATGTAACCAGATGTACTCCTCCTGTCATCCTTGCAACCTGCCCAATCTGCATCTGAGTATACCTTGATGTCAATGTCTGATGAATATGGATAATACAAACCATGATTTTGTGTTCCCTTTAGGTACTTTACTATCTTCTTGGCTGCCTCCAAATGTGGTACTCTTGGCTTATGCATAAATTGGCTAAGTACACTAACACCATATGAGATATCAATCCTGGTTAAGGTAGCATAATTAAGACTACCTACCAAACTTTGGTAACCTGTAATATCCTTGAGTTCTTCTCCTTCATGTGCACTGAGTTTGTGGTTGACCTCCATAGGAATGTTTGAGACTTTAGCTTCCTGCAAATTAAACTTCTTGACCATGTCCTGAATGTACTTCTTCTGAGTAATGAATATACCTGAGTTTGTGTAGACCAATTCAAGCCCTAGGAAGTACTTCAATAATCCAAGATCATTTATCTTGAATTCCTTCATCATTTGACCTTTGATGTGTCTAATTCCTTGAACATCATTTCCTGTAATAATGATGTCATCAACATAGACACACAAGTATATTACCTCTGAATTGTTCTTCTTTATGAACAATGAAGTATCTGCTTTACTCATCACAAATCCTTGATCCAAGAGATAGGTTGTCAACCTGTAATTCCATGCTCTAGGTGCCTGCTTCAATCCATACAGAGCCTTCTTCAATTTGCAAACATGATTTACCTTATTGGGATCCCCATAGCCAGGTGGTTGTGACATGTAGACCTCTTCAGATATCCATCCATTCAAGAATGCATTCTTTACATCCAATTGGTACATGTTCCAATTCTTGGATGCAGCTACACTCACCATAATTCTGATAGTTGGCATCTTGGCCACAGGAGAAAATGTCTCCTCATAATCAATGCCTTGGGTTTGTGCAAAACCCTTGGCTACCAACCTAGCTTTGTACCTGCTTATTGTACCATCTGAGTTCCTTTTGAGTTTGTAGATCCATCTGGATCCTATCACCTTCATGGAGTCCTTCTTGGGTACCAAGTCCCAAGTATCACTCTCCTTGAGAGCTTCCATTTCTTCATCCATTGCTTCCTTCCATTCTGATTTAGTAATAGCTTCCTCAAATGTACCTGGTTCTTCATTCAAGATATCCTTTGCAAGATATACAGAGTGCTTGGTTACAAGTGAAGTATCATACCCATACCTAATAGGTTTCTTCTTTTCCCTTGAAGATCTCCTCATAGCTTGAGTTGAGGATTCTGGATTGTCTTCAAGTTGCTTCATCTTCATCTTCCCTTTGGATTTCCAAGCTTTGAATTCTTCAATGTTGATGGTGTCTTCATCATCTGAGCTTGTATCCTCATTCTGAGTTGGTTCTTGCCTGACAAGCTTTGGAAAGTCTTCTTCCATATCATAAGGTAGGCTAACTTTCCTGCACTCATTATCATACCATGAATCATTTTCATCAAAGATGACATCTCTGCTTACCTTGAAGCCTTTGTTTGAGGGGTTATAGAACCTGTATCCTTTCTGATTCAAATCATAACCAATAAAGATACACTTTTCAGCCTTAGGGTCTAGTTTTCCCCTTACCTGTGAGGGAATATGCACATATGCAATACACCCAAAGATCTTGCAATGATCTAGAGATGGTCTCTTACCATGCCAAGCCTCATAAGGTGTCATTCCATCAAGTGTCTTTGATGGCAACCTGTTGATTAAGTATGTGGCAGTAGATACACTCTCTGCCCAAAGATAATTTGGTAATTTTTTCTCATTAAGCATAGACCTAGCTGTCTCCACAATGAGTCTATTCCTCCTTTCAGCTACCCCATTTTGTTCAGGTGAGTACCTTGTGGTAATCTCCCTCTTGATGCCTCTTTCCTGCAAGAACTCTTCAAAGTCATTGGAGAAGTATTCTCCACCACCATCAGACCTTAATCTCTTCAAATGTCTACCTGTTTGATTCTCTACTAATGCAAGATACCTTTTGAAACAATTAAATACTTCATCTTTATGTTTCATGAAGTACAAGACAGTCCATCTGCTATAATCATCTATAAAGGACACATAGTACCTTGATCCAGATATGGATGGCTCCTTGCTTGGTCCCCAAACATCTGTATGCACCAATTCCAAGTAGTCTTCATGCATAAAA
The DNA here is from genome assembly GCA_020310875.1 of Ceratopteris richardii. NCBI lineage: Eukaryota > Viridiplantae > Streptophyta > Polypodiopsida > Polypodiales > Pteridaceae > Ceratopteris > Ceratopteris richardii. Next base: position 176,492,526 of record CM035413.1, read on the forward strand.
CCTTTTTTGGTATATGGCAATCTGTGTGACTTACCAAATTGACAAGCCCCACACTTGTATATCATGTGTTGCTTGGATACATTAGGTATCCCAAGCACACATTGATCTCTACTCATTTGTTTTATGGTCCTCTCTCCAATGTGACCTAATCTCTTGTGCCACATCTCCAATTCTGATAGGGTTTGGTCCTTATAGTTGTACAAGGCAATATTTTTAGTATCCTCAAGTTCAAAGGTAAATAATCTACCTGATTTCTCTCCCTTGGCTATCCTTCTGAATCCATGTCTTGGATCCTCCACATATGCACCATGTTGAGTGAACCTGACTTGAAGACCTTTTTCAACAATCTGACCTACACTCATAAGATTCTTGGTGATTGTTGGAACATACAATACTCTGCTAAGTAAATTCTGATTACCATCACTTGTTTTGACATTGCCTACTTTAACCACTGAATGTTTAGTGTCATCACCTGTCTGCACTTGGTGCTTGCCTTTAGGTTCTTCCAAATCAGAGAGTAAGGCAACATTCCCAGCTACATGGTTAGAGCAACCTGAATCAATATAGAACAAATGATCATCATTGATACCTGATTTAGATGTCATGTTCATAATCAACAAGGAATCATCTTGATCCTCTGCATAATTGTTGTAATCCTTCCTGTTCCTGTATCCACCTTGATAATTGCCATTGTGATTGTAGCTATTGTTGTAGTTATTGTTGTAGCCATGGTAGCCTTGAGATTGATTGAATCTGCCTCTACCTTGGGAGTATCCTCCTCTTTGGTGACCTCTTCCTCTTTGATTCTTGTAGTTCTTGTAGCATTCATCTGTAGTATGGTTAGACAAGCCACAAATATTGCATGGAGATTGATTATAGGGTCTCCCCCTACCTCACTTACCTCCTCTGCCCCTACCTCTAGATGATCTACCTCTCCCTGCATAGTTTGCTTGGGAGGTGGATCCTTCTTCATCAACCTTCTTGCTTTTACTCTTGTCTTTAGACTTCTTATCTGTATATAGGGCAGAGGGATTGTTACCTTTTGATTGCTCTCCATTCTTTGTGATCTTTGCTTCATGTGTGAATAGTTGTCCAATCAGAGTTGTTAGATCAGGTGCTTGGATGTCCATGTACAAGTCCATTGCAGTGGTAAAGCTCTCCCACTTGTCATCTGCCTTGAGTCCATTGATCACTTGTCTGACTATTTGCTCTTCTTCAATTTCTTCTCCAACACTTGCAAGTTGATCTGCAATGTCTTTGACTTTGGTGACAAAATCTGAGACACATTGTTTTGATTGCTTCCTGAGAGTTGTAAACTCAATCCATAGCTGATTCTTTCTGGCCCTTGTGCTTGATGAAAAATATGTTGACAAGGTTTCCCAAGTCTCTTGGGAAGTCTTACAGTTCCTAACATGAGGTAGAAGGAAATCAGAGATAGAGTTTAGAAGATATGACCTTGCCAAAGCATCTTTAGCACACCATTGATTAAGTCTCTCATGCTCATCCTTTGTAGGTAGGCCTCTGGTTTTGAATGAGGGCAACTCCTCATCTCCTGATATGTATCCATACAAGCTTCTCCTTTTTAGATAAGTCTTCATTCTTAATGACCATGCCTGGTAGTTATTTCTATCCAATTTTTCAATGAAGGAAGGGAAACCATCACCCATAATTACCTTATTTGCTCTGATACCACTGTTGGATGTGATGGCTGGGTACAATCAGAAGATCAAGTTGGTGCTGCTAGACCTGCTTCACACCTGCCCTCTTTTCTCTTCGGATATGGCTAGGAGACTCCTTGAGCTTCCAAATGACACCAAGAAACTATATATGTGCTTTACAAAATGATTGAGTAATGACCAAATCAAAACAGATGATTTTGAACCTTCACAACTCCAAAAACTTTCTATTCCTGTATTGATAACTGCTCAGTCCTAAGCTTAGTGTGACCAGCACACTTGCAATTGGTTTAATTCCTTCTGGGAGTATTAAATTAACTTAACAAGCTACCATTAGCAAGTTAAATCACTCCAATTAACAAACTATACACTGAGCATGATCTTTAGCAAAATCAGGGACACCCCCGACTTTTTAGGAACAACACAGAAAAATACCAGTGTCTGCCTCGACTGGGATTTCTCCCAATTGGCTGAATAGAATGACCTGAACTTTTGTAGTGTTGTAGAATGCTTTGAGCTGGTTCCAATGAGCTTTGAATCATCCAATTTGGTTCAGTAGATCTTGAGATATGCCCTGTTGAAGTTGACAGACTTGGAGGTAGTCACTCAGAGAAAACACAGAGATAATGACTATGAGTATATGTATTGAATCTATCAAATGTACATTCCCATTGGCATGTATAGTGATGCCCAATGGTACTCAGAGGTGTAGGCTCAATAGTAGCTCTCACACACTCACTAATTTGCTTGGATTAGCCTCGGGGGATGATCTCTATGCCCGCGACTTTTTACATTGACTTTTATAGGAGTTTAAGGTGAGTTTGAATTTCAAATTCAAATATAGGCTCCCTCAAATCTCTCAACTAATCACATGGAGATATTCTCTCCATTCATAACTTCTAATTTCCACGACTTTTGAGTGTAGGTGAGATTACAAGAAGTCATATTGACTTTTTACATAAAGTAAAATGTAACTAAACATAGGCATGTGTTCCTATGGTCTTCCTTCAAATGAAGTCTTCATGAATTACTCCAAGCTCTTGTGAAACCTTCAAGGTTGATATCCAATGCTCTTCAAGGTACAAGCCAAAGCCAAGTGTTAAGGCTTGTTTTGCACCAACAAGAAGCATCCCAACAACAAACTGAGCAGGGACAGCAAGAGGATGAACAACAAATTGCAAAACAAGTTTTCGAAGAACTGCTTAAGGCAGTTGAGTCCATAGCCGCAGAAACTGAACAACAAACCACAATGAGGTAACAAAATCTAACTCTGCCATTCCCACCCCACCACCGGAACCTCCACTCAACCCCATCCTTCCTATCCCATCCAATGCACCAATCAAACCTGCAGCTTCTTCAGCCTCATCCCCCAACTACTCTCCACTGAACTCACAACAACTGCTTACTGCATCGTCTTCCCAACCTCGTCCCCCTCTTCCACCACCCTCCATTCCAGTATTTTCCCAGTTGGAATCTATGGGTCAGCTGCTAATAGATTTATCAAGACAACTATTGCAACAATTGAAGCAAATCATAGACAATGTTCGAGAAGATTTTCAACACAAATTGGAAGTAATGGAGGCAGATATCACTCCCCTCCAGGAGGAACTACAGGTAGTAAAGACTGAAAATCACGCGTTTCATGAACAATTACAGCAACTACAGACCAGAATTCAAGAACAGGAACGAATGACAACTCAACGAGATGAAGCCCTGGCAGAAGCAAAAGAAAAGGAGGAATTACTGCTTGTTGTCGATGCAGAAATAACTAAACTGAATCAGCTACTCAAGGATAAAGAAGATGCAACAATGGCGTTAGGCAATCTACTAGAAGAAACCAGAACACATTTAGACGAAGAAGTAAAGAAAAGCCAAGAACAACAGAGGGAGACAAAATTGACAGAAGAAGAACTCCATAGAACAAACGAGGCTCTAATAGATGTCAACAGAATGTTGAAACACTATTTGGCAAAAGAAGCTCAAGCATAAAAAGAAATCGCACAGCTTCGACGAGAAAGAGATGCCTACTCCACAACGATACAGTATCAAAACCAAGAAATTGAAAGAAGAGAAAATCAGTTAAGCAATCAGCAAGAACGAGTAATCAATATGCAGAAGCAAGTTGCAGAAATGAAGGTTCCAAGAGATGCAGTCCTATCCAATGAGTTCTACCTACAGGAAGCCTTTCTGCAGACCCAAGCAGAAATTTTGCTAAATGAAGCCATAGCTCTAAGCTCTGTACGTATAGATGCGCAGTTACTAGAACTAGACACCCTTAAACAGCTATTAGAAACTCTAAAGAAGAAAATCGCCCGTACCTTTAGACTAGCTAGAAATATGTACTTAGAAGGAATCATAGATGAGCAATAGTTTTGTAAAACCTGCGGGTTCGAGTCCACCGTGCGTGCCAGAGTGTTAGTCGGCTGCCGGATTGGCAAATGTAAAACTGAATCTTGTGTTCGCACGCGCAAAAAGTGGTTACACAACAGTCGTAATTTCTTATATAAAGCAATGTAAAGAGATGCTCAGGGACGACGAATCGTGGAATCACCAGACTGTTCGTCTAGGTGATTGTCTGAAGCGTTACTGTAACTTGGTTTGTAAAACTTCTGAGTTTTTCTGAGTAATCCGTTATCTCCTTGTCTGTATCTATTGTTTGTGTCTGTTATCTCTTGATCTTTGTTGTGGTTGTGAGTGTTATTCATCATACAGTACTCATTGAACTGTTGTCTGAAGTGAATCGTCTGCAAATTCTTGTCGCAATCGTGTGTTAAGAGTGCGTATTGGGTTAGTACTAGTTCTTGGAATGTCCTGCCAAGTTGTTTGGTGAGGTCTGTAGAATTGTGATAGTGCGCTAACACTGCAAAGTATAGTGCTGTCTTCAGTGTTGAAATCTGTCATCATACGGTAAGGGTTAAGTTGTAGTAAGGGATCTTGAGTTGCATAATGGGTCTTTAGTGTGGTGTAATTGAACGATTCAGTTCTCTGTGTTTCGGACGATGAGCGGATTGCGGTACCTATCTGGTAAAGATTGAACCCTTACCCTTGTCTCTAATATCTTCAGTAAGTTTATCACTGTAGTATTTTAGTGTATTCATTACATGATGGCCGAGCTAAGACGTGAACAGTGATTGTCTGAGTATAACGAAATCTTACTAGAGTTTCAGTATCTCTGTGTATCTGAAGTGGTTGTATTTGGGAACTAAGTAAAGGGCCTCTGCTTAACAGACCCCTAGCACTCCCAAGAACCCACTTAGGTGCTTAGATGTGTTTCTGCCAGTTAGACTCGCGTTTTAAGAAGCGTTTAACACTTCCTAAGGTCCTGTGAACTGAGGTAATTCTTGCAAATAATTGAATTCAAAACCTGTGTGTTCACTTAGTTGCTCTTCCTCTACATCATCGTAGATAGAGGGGATGTCTTGGGGAAATTGCTCTTGCAAGTCATCTATTTCTTGAATAGGAGGATGAGTTCCTTGTTCTTTTCTCCATTTCTCTTCTTGGATTTCTCTCAAAAATTCATGTGAATACCTATGTATAGAAGAGAGGTTGTCTTCACCTTCTATATCTGGTTCTTGAGACAGGGATGGTGCATTCCTTTCTTGTGTGTTCGAAACAGTAGGGTTCCTATGCTGATTCTTTTTCTCCTTGCTATCAATCAAGTATTCTAGCCTCTCCATTAATCCTTGAAAGTGTAATTCCGGTTTTGCCATGTGGTTCCAATTAAGATATCTAGAGGCTTCGAACATTGCTTGTGCTAATTCTACCATCTTCATGCAAAGTTTAGTTCTCTCGATTTCTAAGTATGCTCGAGGGTAGTTCTTAATCATTTCAGTTACCTGGGGTCCTTCTTTTAATCTTGCTTGATACGCGCGAAACATCATGTCTAGGTTTTCTGGTATGGGTTCTACTAGAACTAATCCTGATCTCTGAGCTGGGTTCTCTTGATTCAATTCCTGTGAAGTCAATTCTAGGATTCTGGCTCTGGATTCCTTGAGACTTCCTTCCAACTCATTTATCATTTTACTTCACTTTCTGTTGATTCTTTCTCTAGAATCTTTCCAAGATTTCGTCTTTTTACTGCTAGATTCTCCAACGTCACTAGTTTCGACTATTTTCTCTTGATTAAGTTGTTGATTTTGTAAGAGCACCCGGGCTCTTGTTATAGCTTGGATAGGCACGTATGTAGGGTTGGATCCATCTATGTTGTTTACAATACCTATTACATTGATGGGTGTCACATTTGAAGCATTAGCAGGGTTCTTAGGACACTCTTTGATGATATGTTATTTACCACAATCGGTACAAAAGCCTTGTACGTTATAGTATTGTGATTTTCCTGCTATAGGAGGATGTGGACAATCCTTTATGAAATGATCTCCTTAGCACCTAAAGCATGGTCCTCTAGGGCCCTATGGTCTTTGTTGTCTCAATTGGGGCCGCGGATTCGGGTTTGTGTACATCACATTAGCGTAGTCGGGCTCCCAACTGGGTTCCAATGGTGGACTATCATATTGATATGGTTCCACATGTTCTGGTGACTCTGTGTAATATGCAGGTGGACTATCTACATGAGTAGAGTCAAAACTGTTTGATTGCGGGTCACTCTCTATGATCAAGGGTGATGAAGGTACTAAAGCCCTACTTAGGTTCTCTTCTACAGCAGCGTATTCAACTTAGATAACATTAGCTGGTGGGGGTGGCTGCTGAGCTAAGACAGGTTGTGGTCTCTGTTGAGCCTGATAAGGATAGTTCTATGGAGGCCTATAGTAATGAGGCTGAGCATTGTATTGACCTTGATACCTACCTGGTTGTGCATATGCTTGCAGGTAGTTCGCTCTAACTGCTTATTTGTTGTATCGGCAGTCTTGAGCCGTGTGATTCGTGTATCGTCTCTCAATCGTATAGTACTGGCCACTAGGGTTGCCTTGTGTTACATTGGGACACACATTTGCCATATGATCACCACCATAGGTGTAACAATGCTTGTTTATTGTTAACCAAGGCATCTGTTTACTAGAAACTTCTAGTTTCTGGGCCACTTTTTTAGCTAGGTCTTCTATCGAGCTAGACAGTTTTGTGGATGCTAGAGATGAACAATCTGAGTCCTTATAGACTTTTGAGAGTTCCAACTCATCTCCTAAGTTGTCTTCAATGTCTATGCAAATTCTTACACATTGATCTAGCGTTCTAGGTTCCTTCAAGTACACATAGGAGCATAGTTTAGCGCTCGTTAATCCACAATGCTACCATTTAGCCTAAGATAATAATTGACGAAGGGGGTTGAGTATTCTTCCAACCTCAAGTCAGCTGCTTTGAGTGCTCTCATGCCCAATAAGACGTACTTTCCAAGCCCTACGTTCTTCACTGCCTTGTTTGTTTGCCCTTGATTGCCCTTGCTAGACCTATAAAAAGCCAATGTTTAGACCAATTCTCAAATGGATAATCAAGCACTTGAGTTTATACACCTTTAAAGGTCCCTTCCCTTTTGCCTAAAATTTTTATGCCCCCTGGCTATCTAGTCCCTAAGATGTTCAAACTCAAATTATCTTATCTAAAAAACAACTTCTTCTTTTTGAAAAAAATAGTTGAGGTCACATAGTACTCGTCAAGAGCTTTCTAAGGAGCTATAAAGCTCAAAAAACGGACTTCGGATGAAAAAGCTATGAGTGTTCAGGCCCTCGGGGGTAAAAATTGACAAACAGGTTTTCTTCAAATATGAGCTAAGGGGTCTCTAATGAGCTTAATGATCCAAAACTTTTCACAAAATAGCCCCAAATTTGGTCAAAAATTGAAACCCTAAAAATTGCATTTGGGGTGGACAATCGCGATGGTCTGAGATAATCGTGATGGTCCAGGTGAACCGTCGCGATGGCGTGGCACAATCACGATGGTCCAAAGGCGCGAATTGTTGCGATGGTCTGAGGTGAATGATCGCGATGGCGTAAATGTGGGGAATCACAATGTGTGAATGAATCGTCGCGATGGTCTAATCAACGAGCAATCGCGATGGCATCGGTCAACGGTCAACGCGACGATCGCGATGGTGTGAGCCCGTCACAATGGTCACAAAGCACAATGGCATGAGCCAATCCTGATGGTTCAAATGTCGAGGCGTCGCGATGGTCTGAGGGTATCATCGTGATGGTCTAGCTTGCCACGTGGCAGCATCGGCGCGATGGCATGAGCCAATCAAGATGGCGTGGGGTCGGCGGGATCGTCGTGATGGTCAAGGACCGTCGCGATGGTTCAAGTGAACCATCGCGATGGCGTGAGACTCTCGCGATGGTTCGGCCGAGTCGTCGCGATGGCGTGAGCCAATCGTGATGGTGTGACACAATCGCGGTGGTCTGAGCCAATCGTGATGGTCCACCAAAATGAAAATTTTTGAAATACAAGTGTGGATCCATGTATGCGCTTGTGTCGCCTACCTCGTGGTGAACTCGCTTACCAAAAATGTTGAAGTTGACAGACCATCGCGATGGTCTGACACACTCGACAGAAATCTGATTGAAAGTGAAATTTTATCTTTTGCAAGCTTTCTTGATGCACTGGAGCACTGCACCTGCAAGAAAACTCAAAAACACAATAGCACATGCAAGCATAAAAGCTCTCTCTCTCTCTCGCATGCACAAATGAGGGGAAATGAGGAGAATGGGTGGATATGGTGAATTTTCTAATTTTTTGGAGTGGAAGATGATGATGTGCTGATGAAGAAGGAGTGTGGGGGAGGTGAAAAACATAAAAAACTAAGTGAAAAGAACAACAAAAACTGAAAATTTTACCTTCCAATGCCACTTCTTGCTATACTCTTACCATCACACATTCGTCCTAGACTCGATCCCCGGCAATTTGGTGTTGCTCTAGCACAATGGTGAGAACCACATTAAGAAGCTCCACCTCCTTAATGTCAATCCGCGGAAGAGATAGGAGTGATATGAAGATCGTGAACATGAGATGAAGTGAGAGTGATGGTGAGAAGCATAGAGATGCACACACACATACTCACACACAATGAAGAGACAAGCGAGACACAATGGAAGGTACAAAATCAACTCTATTACTCAAGAACACTCTTACAAGCTCAAACTCACTCTAGCTCATACAAGTCTACACTAGCTAACCTCAAAAATGAGCTCTCTAGCTCTTTTTATAGATTCTAGACTAGTTATGACCGGTTTCACATCTAGTGACCGGCATACTTAAAAAATAGGTTCTATGTGCTATTTGAAAGGGTAAACGGTATCTAAAAATAGAAAAAATTGGTAGGCTTGTTCTACCTAAGCTCCTCAAGCTCAAGGACTCCTTGGCTTGCACAAAATGGAGCTATAAATTACAAAAAGGGTTTTTCTATGTTACATATAGTACAAAAGTGATGAAAATCACTGTTGGAGGTTTTTGAAAAGTATTTTAAAATATATTTGTTTGAAAAAATGATTCAGCTGACTCCCTGCTACTTTGTTATGCTCTGTCTTCACATGCTTCCACATCTTCTATGCCTCTGATTACTACCAACACTACTCTATCTTGAATAGTTCTATTCATCCTCTCAGCTACACCATTCTGTACTGAGGTATAAGGAGCTATAAACTCTCTACGAATCCCTCTAGACTGACATAAGAGACTAAATTCATGTGAGGTATACTCACCCTCGTTATCTGAATGTAAAGCCTTAAGCTTGGTTCCTTTTTCAGTCTCAACTGAAGCAAGCTTATTTTTGAAAGTAGGGAATACCTCATCCTTCGATTATATAGGATATACCCAAACTTTTTTGGTAGCATCATCTATGAAAGTGAAAAAATAGAGAGAAACACCTAAGGACCTAGTGGACATAGGGCTGAATTGAAGAGTCAATGTGCGTTCCATGCACATTTCTAGTTTGCTTTCCATATTGACAATGCTCACAAAATGAAAAATCGGAGAAAGATAACACAGGTAAGTAGCCAGAACGAGAAAGATTTTCCATTCCACTATGAGATATATGGCCCAAAGGACCATTCCAAATACAAGCCATAGGCTGTTCAATAATAACTAACAAGTGTTCTTTCTGTGATACAAATAAAGGATAAAGTTAGCCAACTTTGCTTCCTTTTGCAATAACCATATTGCCCTTTGATATGCAAAAGGACTGAGCATAGAAGATGATAGGTCTTGAGCCCAAGGGAAAAAGTGGTTTTACGAAACTTTATTTGATTTAAATTCCTCGGAATCGGCCTACTTGGATTACGTAGAGCCCATAATTATCTCTCGAGGAGTTCTTCCTTTGTATATGCACTAGCTCATATGTTCCCAGCAAACGCACCAAAATGATAGGTCTTGAGCCCAAGGGAAAAAGTGGTTTTACGAAACTTTATTTGATTTAAATTCCTCGGAATCGGCCTACTTGGATTACGTAGAGCCCATAATTATCTCTCGAGGAGTTCTTCCTTTGTATATGCACTAGCTCATATGTTCCCGGCAAACGCACCAAAATGAATCGGGCTCTAACGGCCACGGAAAAAGTGATTGTGAAAGCCTGTTCACCTTGCAGTAAAGTAAGCTCTCATCGAGTCTCCAGATTGAATTCATGCAAGAGGCTTAGATACTTGATAAGGTCTTACTCAAAAGTCCTAATCAACTTAGAATGTGACAGCACAGCACTTAAGAGTTTTGGTACGCATTTTCCCATATTTTGATGCATGATCTGTGAAAAAGCTAAGGCCTACATGTTCTCATGAATGGTGTGCTGGAGGCTGGCAAAGTTCCTTAGCGAAGGATCAACATGCAAGATATCATGGTACTGAATCGATGTGCGTTGATTTAAGTGATAAATTAGTTAGCATCCTTAGATCTTCAGTCAGACAAGTCCAATGGCATAAGTAGAATGAAAAATTTCTGACACCATGTTTTTCATCATTGCCCATATTATGACTTGTTTAGAGGATTTCTTCTCAAATTGGACTATGCGATGAATGTTAACATAATTTGCATAAGAATGTGACATACGATAAGGCCTGATTTCTAAATCACCTAGCAGCCATCAACTGAAGATATGCGTGCAGGAATCATGCTCAGCTTAAAGAAAGTATGATGCTCCTTAAAATTTGTAATGTATAAGTACCAACAAGAAATACAGGGATGCTTTAATGGTACAACAACAACACATAGCGATTCAAATAAGCGCAAAAGCAAATGCATGAACCCCAAACAGATTGGAATCCCTGAAACTTAGCTTCATAAGACATCCCATATATTACACAATTGAAGATAAATTCATTTGTATTAGAACTTGTATAGACAATAATAAGACATGATGAAATTTGTTACCTAAAACCCTGGCCGTTAGTATACTTGGAAGATTCTGAAGGAAAATATCACCCTCCAAAATGCCATGTAGGGGAGGAAGATTATAGACCCGCTCTACCATTTCCACTGCAACTCCATGAGATTCTCTGAACATTCCCGCCCTTGAAAGTAGTGCTCTTCCCTTTCCAATATAGCAGTGCATCCGATCTTTCTTCTCCAACTGAATATTTCCATGTTCTGAGAGCAGTACAGTTCCTCTTGTCACACCAACCACCCATTCACCCTTCTCATTTGGATGCTCTAAAGCAACTGAGATTGCAACTATGTCCCCTTGCTCCACGTGTCCACTGCATGCAAGCACTCCAGGTACAAAAACATTGGCTCCTCTTAAAACAGCTTCGGCACACTTCCGACTCACTACCACCTCCTTCAAGAGACCACTGCATCCAATATTATGATGTGGCCCATCACCTTGAACAATGACAGTGTCCCTCAATAAGGGATGTTCAAAACAAATTGGCGCTTTGTCTGAACCATGATTCACAAGAGGAAGTTTCCCACCACAGAATCTCCCATCACTCGAAAGAAGAAAACTATGAGCATTATTAATAGTGTCCAAAAGCTTTATCAGAAATTCCTGGCAAGTTGCCTTAAAGGTGTTCACTCTTACACATGCGTATTTAGAAGGGCATCACATAAAAAAGAAAAATCCGGTCACCAGTGCAGGATACTTGGTGAGAAACCCTTCACTTGAACTTGGTGTGGAATCGCTGCTGCCTCCAGCATCAGCAGCTGCCGCTGAGCACACCGGCGATGTGGAGAGCTTCACGGTGGAAACAGAGGTAAAAAAATGGACTTCTTGTGATGATGGAAGTTTCATTAATCGATGACCTTCAAGGAGAAGCATTCCTGCCCGTCGGCTTCATATCGAGCTTGGGAAGAAACATACTTCGGCATGCGCTCCTCCCCACCACGTTCGGAACGCCCTTCTCCCCCCAAGAACCGTCGATAAAGGAATCGACCCCCCTTGTGGCAAGACCCGCCTTGGAGAAGCTCCTGCTGTGGTCGCATATATAGCACCTCCCCTCCACATACCCTATGCGATCTCCAAAAAAAGAAAAAACGAAGAGAGAGCTCCTGGTTCGCACTTTTTCCTCCTTATCTGTAGCTGGCCGCGCCAACACCGAAGGGCCCCCCAGCTATAAATGAAAAGCTCATTGTGTCTGTTGATGGAAATGTAGAAGGACCTGTTGCAAAATGCCCTCCTACGAATGTCCCCAAAAAAGACCGAAGAAGCTCCCTACAGATGTTTCAGCTGAAGCAATTTCTTTCTCCAAGGTGCAGAAACATAAATCTGAGCCCCAAAAAGGAAAATCCAACTTCAATCCTAATGGTTGTGTTTCTGCCCTTCTCAACGATTTTTTTCTTCACATGTGGTCTACAGCACTCGGATATATAAGAAGATAGATACTTTCACCCAAGATGAACCTGCAGCTGAACTCTGACCCAAACATTTGGTTCAACAGATCCTTTCAGTTGGTGATCATGGAGACTTAGCACAGTTGATACAGATCCAGTAAGGCCGATGATATCCTTGACCTCTATGCCTTAAAATCGATCCAAAAATCATTGCTGTATGGGGCCTGACATGTACAGGAACCTTCAACGAATGTCTGAAGCCACTAAGAAACTAATTTGTCATGATTCTACTAGCTGCTGCATGTCGTGTCTATCAATGCATTTCCAACAGTAGTACCAAGTTCCTGATCCATTCTGATCATGATGGCGTCATGTAGTTGCAAATACTTCCCTTCAAACATTTGATCACTCTTCAAGTACCTGTAATCAAACATCTTCTTCTGCCAAATACGAACATATTAGTGCATCAAAACCAACCATTTATTTAGCTAACAGAAGACCACCTTGTAACCAAGGTTATCAAGTTGATCAACTGACATCAAACTCCATGATAACTGAGGTACATGGCGTACATTATGCATAGTAAATTTTGAAGCATCAATGAACTACACAACCACATCTCCAATTCCAACAACATCACACTCGTAAGAGTTACCAACTCTCATGGTGCCAAGAGACTTTGCTGCATAATTAGAGAACCATTCTCTGTGTGATCTCACATCGAAAGAAGCACCAAAATCTAGCAGCCATGTGTGGGAAAGAGAATCAGCCATAAAAGCCTCAGATGGAATAGTACTATCAAGTGTCAACACATCAGCATCATCAGAAAAGCATTAATTTCTTCAATCTTCACAGTCGAAGTAGATGGTGCAAGTAACTGTTTAACATGCCCATCAACATTCTGCCTTTACTTTTAGCATCTTTAATGCATAACCGTCTTTCTTCATATGTCCTTTCTTATGACAATAATGGCATTTGATATCCCTCTTCCTTGATTTATTTATACTCTAATTCCATTGACCATTCTTTTCCTTGTTCTTGCTCCTGCCACGTTGTTGATTCTTTCCTTGGTAAGAATCACAAACATTATATGCATCTCCACTTTGAGTGCCAACCATAGATTTTCTATGAATCTCCTCACTCAAGACTGCTCCACATATGTCATCATAGACGAATTTACCACCAGGTGCACTATTGCTAATAGCTATGCAAAATGTATCCCATGATGATGGCAGGGTGCATAACAGCAATACTGCTTTCATTTCAATATCCATATCCATTTTTTGAGCCTGTAACTAGGAGAATATGGCATTTAGATGTGCAGCAACACTATCTATGTCCTTCATGAGAAGGTCATATAATTTTCTCATAAGATACACTTTATTTGATGCCGTCACTTTTTCATATGTATTGCATAACTTCTTTCAAAGCTCCTCTGCACTTTCAAAGTCTAATACTGTAAAGTAAACATTATATGCTAGGTGCAAGCAAATGGTAGACCTGGCCATTTCATCTAACTCATCCCAATCATCTCCGTCCATGTCAGCAAGCTTCTTTGAAATCCCATTTATTGCCTTCCATTGCCTCCTTTGAATCAACATATCTTTAATCTGATTCTTCCATAGAGAAAATTTGTGCCATAGAATTTTCGGATCTCAAAATGGTCTTTTCCCTACAAGTTATAGCTCCTCCTCGGAACACTCGCACTAGACCCTGATCCCCCAGATGTGCCTGAGGCCTCTGATGCCATGATGATAGAGAACTCAATAGAATGATAATGGAGCTAGAAGAGTCCAAACACCAACGAATAAGTGTATCAAAGAGTAAATCGACCACTGTATAGTTGACTATTGATGGAGAGTGTTAATCTCCAAAAGAACAACCTACTCTTGAAGTTAGAACACCTCTATATCAAGAGTAAGTCAAAACTTTCACTAAATTAGAGGTCCAATCTCCAAAGTATCAAAAGTTGAAAAATTCTGTGAAGAAGATGAAACACAGAAAGTCTGCTGCACAATTTCTTCTCATTGACCTATCAAACATGTAAAGTTTTCTATGAAATTTTGTATGGAGTGTCGCCTAGAGATTGCGCACCTTCTCCAAGTTAAAGTTCTTCAAAAGGTTTAGTATAACTTGAGAAATCAACTTCACAAGTTACCTATGTCTGAATCTGCACTTCTGAGAAGTCGATTTAGACACCCCTAACTTCTTAACTTCAATTCTCTCAGTACAAAACCCGTTTAAGCAAATGCTTCTAGCCACGAGTAGATTACCTTCCAACTTAAAGATTAAGTGCTTGCTTGCACAAAACTTTAAACTATGGAGTGAGAACTGATCAAAAGATTAAGATCGAAAATTGCGCATGTTTCAGAGAACTGTGAACACTCAACACATATGAATGTTCCTACTAACAATTCTCCTAGCCTGTTTGCAATTAGACTCTGAAACTCAGGTCACAAACTCATTAACTACCAACTTAGATATTCTCAAAAAGATTTCATAATTGATCAAACACAGAAGGAGCAGACATGAAAAGATCGGGCGCAATATTTCTTCATTTACACAAAAAGTTACAGTTGAGTGATGAGAGAAAACTCAACTAACTTTTTCATGTCTCATGACATCTCTCTACCTCTTTCTTGACTTCTATCTATTCTTACATATGCTCTTATATCATGCCTCGACATTTTCAAGGTATTTATAGATAAATTTGTACAAGTCTATGACTAATCAAAGATCTAAGTGAACTATGTACATATGTGTACATTCCTCACATACTCTGAATGTATCTTCCTTCCAAGCTTCAAGAATTGATCTCATCCTTCATTCTTTAGTCTTCAAACATTCAATTGGTGATTGATCTGCACCAACAGCTCCCCCTCAATCATCAATTGAGGTTTCTCCTTTCTTCTTTATACCTGCCATGTCTTTAAACTTCTGTAACTTTGGTCCATCCAAGCTCTTTGTAAGCATATCAGCTATCTGATCCTTTGTTGAAGTATGTATGACTTCAATCTCCTTATCCATCACTTTCTCTCTTAGAAAGTGATACTGAATCTCAATGTGTTTGGTCCTGGCATGAAAAACAGGATTAGCAGCTAAATACAATGAACTCATGTTATCTCCATATATAATTGGTACCCCATGCACAATATCAAAACTCTTCATCAAAGTCTTGAGCCAAATTACTTCCTTTGTAGCTTCAACCATGCCTTTATACTCTGGTTCTGTAGAAGACAAAGCAACTGTATGTTGCTTCTTGGAACACCATGAGATAAGTTTATCTCCCACATAACACATGTATCCAAAAGTTGACCTTCTATCATCTGGATTACCTGCCCAATCTGCATCACTATAAATTTTGATATTTGTATCTGAGGTAAACCCATAATACAAACCCTCATTGAGTGTACCCTTAATGTACCTCAATACTCTTTGACCTGCAATCCAATGCTCTTTCCTAGGACAATGCATAAATTGAGACAAAACTCCAACTGCATATGATAAATCAGGTCTAGTTAAAGTAGCATAGATAAGGCTACCAACCAAACTCTGATATTGTCTCATGTCCTTGAATTCTTCACCTCCAAACTTACTCAATTTGTGATTTACCTCCATTGGTGTAGGTGCTACCCTGCAATCATCCATTTTAAACTTGATTAACAAGTTCTTCAAATACCTTTCTTGGGTCACAAATACTCCATGTTGAGTATATGTAATCTCCATGCCCAAGAAGTATGACAAGTCTCCCAAGTCACTTATCTTGAACTCCTTTTCCATTTGCTTCTTGAGTCTTTGTATTCCTTCTTATCTGTACCTGTAAGGATTATATCATCAACATATATGCACATGTATATGAAACCATTATCACTTGCTTTGACAAGCAAGCTATTATCTGCTTTAGACACCTGAAATCCAAGTTCTTTTAGGAACTTCACAAGTCTATAGTTCCATGCCCTTGGGGCCTGCTTTAAGCCATACAAAGCTCTCTTGAGCTTGCACACATGATCTGGATACCTTTTATCTCTGAACCCTTGAGGTTGCTCCATGAACACATCATCTGAAATATAACCATTCAAAAAAGCATTTTTCACATCAAGTTGACATAACTTCCAACCTTTACATGCAGCAATAGCAATAAATGTCCTGATAGTTGTCATCTTTGCCACATGACTATAAGTCTCATCATAGTCAACACCATAAGTCTGAGCAAAACCTTTGACAACAAGTCTAGCTTTATATCTAGACACACTTCCATCTGCAAACCTTTTTGTCTTGTAGACCCACTTGCATCCAATGATTTTCTGACTATTTGGTTTTGGAACCAAATCCCATGTTTGATTCTCCAATAGTGCATCATATTCTTCCTGCATAGCTTTCTCCCATTTTTCCTTACCTTTTGCCTCTTCACATGTAGAAGGGTCTTCATCTGTTTTCATCATATAAGCATAATCTTTTGTGGCTAAAAATGAAGTATCATAGCTATACCTTGTAGGTTGCCACTTATTCCTTGTAGACCTCCTAAGCTCTCCACTTCTTGAGGTTTCTGGTTCTTCATATTCAGGATCAAATCTTGGTGTTTCATCCACTTCAACCTGCACTTCATTATTCTCTTGTTCATCAAATATTTGAACCTTTGATTTACCTTTCCTTTGATTCACTTCTTCTTCATCACCTGTATTGATATTGACTGTACCTGCATACCAAGTACTTTGCTCATCAAATGTAACATTCTTAGAAACCATGAATTGTTTTGTAGATGGACTCCACAATCTATAACCCATCTGCTTATCATCATAACCAATGAAAACATATTTTTCAGCTTTAGGCTCCAACTTGTGCCTTAATTGTGATGGCACATATGCATATGCCACACATCCAAAAACTCTGCAATGATCCAAGGTAGGTCTCTTACCCCACCAAGCCTCATATGGTGTCATACCCTGCAAGGCTTTACATGGTAACCTATTGACCAAATAAGTGGCTGTATTTACAGCCTCAGCCCACAAATAATTAGGGCAATTTTTCTCCTTCATCATGGATCTTGCAAACTCAACAAGTGTTCTATTTCTCCTTTCTGCAACACCATTTTGTTGAGGAGAGTACCTGCAAGTAACTTCCCTTTTTATACCTGCATTCCATAAGTAATCACTGAACTCGTTAGAGAAATACTCTCCCCCTCCATCTGACCTTAATCTCTTCAACTTATGACCTGTAATTCTTTCTACATATGCATGATAGTGTTTAAATGTATTAAACACTTCTGACTTATCTTTGATCACATAGATAGTGATCCATCTAGTAGCATCATCAACATAAATCACATAATACCTTGACCCATTTATACTGAAATCCTTTGATGGTCCCCACACATCTGTGTGTACCAATTCAAGCTTCTCTGAGTACATAAAACCATGCTTGGAGTAAGAATTCTTATGAGCCTTACCTAATTGACATGCCTCACATTTGTATGTCATATGTTGACCTGCTCTTCAGATCCGAGAGGCAACACTTTCAAGGGAAGAGTCAATCAAAATACCAAAGATAAAGCCTCACGAAGCGATAGTAGAAGAAGAAGAACCCTTCACCCCAATAAGGGTCGTGGTAGAACCCTCCCCCATGGATGTCACATTTCAAGGGAGTGCCACAAAATCTATTGATTTGGATAAAGAAGAAAACGAACCAAAAATACACCTACAAATTAGACAACCACACAACCAAACCATCCATGTGGAGCACGAAAAAGATGTGCAAACCGGAAAAGCTCCAAGCATACCAAGACATGGTTGAATGTCGACATTGCTCAACTCAAGCTTGTCGTACAAGACATGATCAGAACCGCACTGGACACACAACAATTAATGCTTGAGGCTGATGAAGATTATGATCAAGCAATGCAAGACAAGAATGAACTTCAACAAATTGGTAAGAATCTTTCTACTGAGTTAAAGACAACAAAGGAACAGATCTTAAGGAAAGAAAATGAAGTTCAAGAAGTCAAAACATAGTACAAAATTCTAGAGATGGAGAATGCCAGATTGAAAGAACAACTTCAGGAATTCACAAACAGATATGAAGCTAACGAGGCTGAGAAAGCACGAATGAACACCAGGAGCAAAATATTGGAATCACAGATCAAGGTATACATGGAGGAAGCAGAAAACCTAAGGAATCGAAACAAGGAGCTCATGAGAGCCCTTCTCAATGATCAGCCAATGGAAGTTCAAGAAAGACCAGAAAAAGATATCAAAGAATTGGAGGCAGAGATAGCTAAGTATGAAGATCAACTCAAGAAGGAGCAACTCACCATTGCCGAATGGGAAAAGAGGTACATGGATGACACTACAGCTCTCAGAACTAAATGGAAAAAAGCTGAGAATCGTTATCTCCTACAATGTAAAGAAGACACATATCATCTTGATATCGTTGCTAAAGAACTTCTCAAACACAAGGATACTATTGCACAGGCTACTGAAGAAATAAGGCAGAAAGATGAATTGATTAAACAGCTTCAAGAGCAATTAGCGCAGCAAACAATTGAGGGGACACCAGTAGTTCCACAATTCGCCGTGGCTACTGAGGAGACTGAGGTACGTCCTCTCTCTCCCCCCTCACATCATTCACTGATAAGGGAGGAACAGGAGGTCCAAATTGAACATAATACTCGGGACATTGCAGAACTAAGCCGACCAGAAAGGGCACTACTGGTGTCCTAGCTTACTGCTGAATTCGAAGATCAAATGATACAAATCATGAAGGAAGCTAAAATAGAGAGAAAAAGCTTGGACCAAGTTTTGAAGCCATTCAGTGTACCATATGGACTACTTAAAGAACAAACACGACAATATATAAAGACGATGACAAAGAAAGAACCTGACAGAAACCTCCAATTCAACAAAGATACTTTCAATTACACTCAAGAGGAGTTCGAGAGGGCTGATCCCATCTGGAGGAGGAAGCTTTTGGAAAAGAATCCTACACTGCGGGTACAGTGGGAAGCATCACCATATGTGCTTCAAATAAACCCATCTTTTTGCTCAGTACCCCGCAGATGCTCCTGGTTGCAATTTTGGGAAGGACAGCGCCAGGGAAGCATCAATAATCAATGGCTGAATTACCCCTTGTTACCTAGTCCGCCTCATAATTACCTACCAACGGAAGAATATATGGTAAAAACAATGGAATTTTGGATTGCCAGATATGCCACAGTCCCAGACTTAGCAGTTAAAATGACCAATAAGATATTCAGTATGCTACTTACTATAATCAAAGTCTTCCAACATGCAAAATATACTTTTTTGAATTTCATTGGCATTACACAAGGCTTTGAAGCACTCTTTTTTTTATCTATCTACTATTCCGAGCCGCTTAACACTTATGGCGTATTATTCTGGACTTATGTTTTTGCTGTCAACATACATGCAGACATTTGAAGAAGCATTTTCTATTGGCTTCTTTGAAATAGACTCAGAAATTTTTGTTAAAATGACTTCGAACCTTAATGCACGTCTGGTGGCTTATGAGACAAGCTTTTTTGCGGATCATCGACAAGCACCAAAGGATGGAGTGAAGTCAACATAGTGGAAAGAATTTATGATATGTCACGCTAATTTTCTAAACCAACGAGAGCACACAGTCATACAGACCTATACACGTTGCCAGAAAACGCCTGTCGAGGACGACAGAGTTCAGGAGGAGGGACATGTGGAAGGGGAATCAAGCAAGAAAAGAAGAAGAAGAAGATCAAAGTAAAAAACGGCTCAATAAAGAATGAAGATCACAATACAGAAGAACCGCCCTCTACGCAAAGCCCCGCAAGGGCACGCATCAAGCAACAATGCGAATCATCCAGGTCCTGAAGATTGCAATTAAAGATCAATGAGAACCAGGACATTTTATGGGAAGGACCGACCAGGGCTAGGAACCATACATGAAGAAGTGCAAGACAATATTTGGCAGGTAGTAATCCTTCCGCTGATAGCGTGCGTGGTCAACAAAGTAAACAGGCTCAAAACAATACAACAGGGTTAGATGTGTGCAACCAAGACAAATCAGAAGACCAAAAGCTAGAAAGAGGTGACTAAGAACAGCACATTCCTAGTCACCAGTGGCGTGCATGGTAGCCCGACTGAATGCAACAACCCAGATTTGTGATGTACGGGATATCAAGGGGAAAACAGAAGCAAAGGACTTACATCAGATAAAATAACAAATTCTCTAACAGTTCTTGTTGCCGCTTTGATCGCTGGGTGCGTGCATTCACACCTCTTAAACAAGCTGAAGACAAGAAGTAAAGCCTGTCAAGGGACGATAGAGACAAAGAGGGGGAGAGCGTTGCAGAGTAAAGAAGCACAAGAGAAGAGCCCCAAAATTTTCTAATTGATGGGCATAATTGTTCTTCTTCGAGGTCTTAGAGAATTCCCACAAATCCATGTAAATGCACTAGAGGAGTCCTCTAGTTGCATAATCCCAACTTGTTGTAAAATATCCCTTGTAAATTAGTAGGAAATTCACTTTTCTGGAATAAAGTGCCGGTCTCTTGTGTGAAAGGACCAAACTTAGGGCACATATATATAAGTCACTTTGTGACTCTTTGTAGAGACTTTTTGCCATTGTGAAGAAGGAGCTCTTGAATCTCAAATTTGCCTCTTTCCTGCAGATTTCCATCTTTTCTTTGATCTTGTATGTGTGTGTAATGCTTGGAATGTGTGTGTAGGACTGTTTTCTACCCCTCCCCACTGTTTTTGAGCTACTATAGTGTGTGTGTGAGCTTATAGAAGTTGTGGCGTGAGTGTGGGTGCTTCCCGCCATTCACTATATTGGTCATAACTTGAAGAAAGCTTGTCAGAATTGAGTGAATCAAGTAGATGCGTCTCGTCGAGAGCTTCAAAACGAGTACCCTACTGACTATATTCGGAGCTTGGAGCTGAGAGAAATCCTCGATTTATTGAAAACTGATGTAACTGGTATCACGGTAGACACTTTCAGTCTTTCACTGAGTTTGAGAGGTGGATTAGTCTTTTCTCATGCATGTCAGCTGAACCACTTCATTTTCCATCATGTGTGCACATGTCTTCATACACTTGGTTAGGTCGTTTGATCGGATTGACATATAAGCTTGTGTCAATTTCCGACTATATGCACTTGTGTTGCAAATGAGGTTTAGTCTCTTTGGCACAAGTCCTTGAGTCTTCTTGACTTAAGTACACACTCACCCATAGAGACACGAAGAAATTATGAATGAGGTGAGGTTAGCCACACAAGTGACTGCCAAAAGTGAAGGTAAGAAAAGATAGAAGGAAGAAACCATGTCAGAAGAAGAAGAATCCTTGTTTGAGGTTCCTGAGAACTTCAAAAAGTATGAAATAGAAGATAGACGAATCATGGTACGAATGCCTAACAAAAAAGCTGACATTGGAGAAGTATATGATAATCAAGAGAAAACCAAAAAAATCATAGTTGCCATAGAAGGAGAAGAAGAAAAATGTACATACATAGGGCATGATTTGACGAATGCAGAAGAAGAAGAATTAGTTGCCCTATTGCGGGAATATAGAGATGTGTTTGCTTTGAGTTACAAAGACTTGAAAGGAGTAGATCCAGATATATGTTCTCATAGAATCCCTAGCTCCAGATGCAAAACCTACGAAACAAAAACCATACACGTACAATGATAACTACGCTGCAAAGATTAAGGAAGAAATAGATCGTTTGATAGAAGCAAGATTCATTTACGAAATTGAGCATACCAAATGGGTATCCCCCATTGTGGTTGTTCCAAGAAGGGAAAATTGCGTGTGTGTATTAACCTTAAAAAAGTTAATGCCGCCACGATTAGAGACAATTATCCTCTTCTTATCACGGAGCATTTATTGGAAAGAGTTGCGGGCAAGGAAGTTTACAGCTTTCTTGATGGTTTCTCAGGCTATAATTAGGTAGCCATTGCTCCAGAAGATCAACACAAGACGGATTTTGCCACAGAATGGGGCATATTTGCATTTCGTGTGATGCCTTTTGGCTTGACAAATGCACTCGCCACTTTCCAGCGACTCATGTGTTATGTTTTTAAGGAATTCTTATGCAAGAATTTGAAAGTTTATGTAGATGACCTATGTGCTCATTCGAATATGAGATAGACGCATATCCCAAAATTAAGACAAGTATTTGACAAATGTCGAGAATATCAAGTTTGTCTAAACCCAGAAAAGTGTGTTTTCACGGTCAGACAAGGCAAAATTCTAGGACACATTGTGTCAAAGAATGGAATTTCGACGGACGAAGAAAAAGTGAAAGTAATTGCTGATTTACTTAGACCAAATAATGTAAAAGAAGTACAGGCATTTATGGGTCATTGCGGTTATTACAGACGATTCATACACATGTATGCAATCATAGCTAAGCCTCCGTACTCTCTTTTGACCAAGTTTGATTGGACAGAGGAATGTGAGAATTCATTCAACGAACTTAAACGACGTTTGTGCTCAGCACCTATATTGACAACCTCGGATTGGAGCAAGCCATTCCATGTACATGTGGATGCATCCAACTATGCCATAGGATGTGTGTTAGCACAACCCACAAATGAAGGTAATATAGATCTCCCCATAGCTTACGCGAGCAGGCAATTGAACACAGCAGAAAGAAATTACACTACTACGGAACGAGAAGGATTAGGAATGATCTATACGGTAAAGAAATTCAGACATTATTTGTTAGCAAATAAGTTCAAATTCTTTACAGATCATCAAGCGTTATTGTACTTAGTCAATAAACCATGTAACACGGGAAGATTGATACGTTGGCTTCTATTACTCATGGAGTATGACTTCGAAGTAGTAATCAGGAAAGGAAAGACACACCTTAGAGCTGACCACCTTTCAAGATTAACCTCAGGAGAAGCTCCTCAAGGAGTAGTGGATGAATTACCCGATGCATATTTGTTTAACCTTGAGATAGTACCAGAATGGGCTAAGCCTATTGTCCCTATTCTCACATACAGACCCAAGAATCTTAGGATAAGAATCAAGGAAGCAGAGATTACCAAGTCACAGAGATACCAAATCATAGCAGGAAGTATATATAAACAAGACAATCAAAAGATTCTTGCTTGTTGTGTGGATGATTCGGAACATGCAAATTGGTTGCAATTAGCACATGTAGGTGCATTAAAGCAACATCATTTGAAATATGGTACATTGCAGACTCTACATAGATCAGGAGTATATTGGCCTTCTATGGAAGCAGATGTCTACAAGTTGTGTAAAGAATGCCCTTTTTTGTTGTGAAAGACCACTGGTAGAACATGCTACATTATATCACATGTCTCTCATACCAGAATGGAGTGAACCGTTAGTGACATACTTGAGGACGAACACAAAAGCAGAAAGTACTAACAAGATCCTTTGTAACGTACTGACGAAACTCGTGAACAACAAACGTTCAGATTGGGACAAATAGTTACACCACGCTGTTTGGGCATATCGAGTGGCCTACAAGTCCGTACTCAATGCAACTCCCTTTTAGATGGTTTTTGGTTAGAATTTTGTGCTTCCTTTGGACTTCTTGATACCGACCCTTAAGGTTGCACAAGAACATTAGTGGACCGGCCATGAATTATCATCAAGAATAATGGACTTGGAATGATTAGGAGAAACCAAGCCAAAAGCAGTAGCAGGAATATATGCAGCAAAGAAGCGACAGAAAGCATATTTTGATGCACATGTGAAAGATAAAGGCTTAAAAGAAGTAGAGTTAGTCCTAGTATATAAGCTAAAACAGCACACACGGAAGTTAGAAAAGCGAGGTTATGTACCTATGATCATTAACAGACTCTCAACAAGTGGAGCGGTACAATTAGCCACCCTAGAAGGAGACATAATGCCTAATTACATAAGTGGCTGTAGAGTCAAGTTATACCAGGTACCTCTTACTGAGGATATGCTTAAACGACACATTGGCAATGAAGCATAAGGAGGAAGAAAATAGAATACCAGTCGAAGCTCAGGCAGAAGCTATAGAACGCATTAAACGCATGAAGTTTTTAGAGAGAGAACATTATAACCATCTGGAAACAACACCCAGATACCCCATGGCCATGTGTCAAGTAAAGTCAACCACTCATCCTAGCATTGTGGATAGGAGACCATTCATTACAGTCAGGCTAGAGCACGGAAACCCTTGCCAAGAGCTCAGGGCTTTAATTGACTCAGGTGCTGCGACAACCGCGATTAGATGGTCCCACTATAAGGACTCAGGAATAGAAATGCGGCCAATTGAGGCATATCTCATAGGGCTAGGAGGCATAGAAACCCCTTGCATGGGTGAGGTGGACCTTCCTATCCTCATAAACAAAGTGACGATGATAGTGAAGCTACTAGTGTGCCATGACAATGACCTGATAGAGCCCCTAATCCTTGGCCAATATTGGCTATACGATCACTCAGTGGACCTAAATCTTAGACAAGGCTCCTTACAAATTGGAACCTTAGATCAGAAGCGAGTGATACCGCTTGACTTCCCTAACAACACTCCACCTGAGTTATGTAACCCTAGACCCTATGAAACACTCACGACGGAGGACCGGAAGATCTTTGGTCAGATCCCTCGGCTAAGCACGCTCCCTCAAAAGTCAACCCATGAGAGCTTGGCGATGGATCGTTTCCAGATAAAAGATTGTCAGGAGATTTTCCCCCTGTCTTCCAGCAATGGTCAAATGGGAACAATCAATGGTCAGGTGGACTGCATCTGTAGCCACATGGGCAAAACACCCTGCAGTGCCCATCCTTCCACACTTACTGCAGATTGGCCTAGATTTTTGCTACAAAACGATGCACTTCCTAATGGGTAGGTTTCGCAAGTCTTGGACCTCCCTTCTTTTCCAAAGCAGAGTGTCCATCAGACCTCTCAACCTCAACCACAAAGGAGTCAACCACAATGAAGGAACCCAGACCGACGACAATATTAGATGACACAAGGAAGAAAGCAGTTGTATCAGTATCACAAAGCAAGAGGCACGCGACAAATATGGGTGCCAAAAGGATAGAAACCACCGATAGATCTCAACAACGCGGACAATAACAAGAAGAAGTCAAGCCAGAAGCAGAGTCAATGTTCAACATCTCCTCGACCTTCTTCTATTAGTACGAACATTCGACAAATTTGAATTGCCAAGAAGTACCTTACAAATCGACCCACAACCAGGCAGATTTGGGTACCCAAACAGTGTATTATAGCTCAACCCTCAAACCATGTAATATATACACCTCAGAAATCTCTTCACCCTTCAACACCACCACATCCGATATCACCTTTTGTCCCTCAGTAGAAACATACCACCCGCTCAGAAACTCTTAGGAAGTGGATACCGAAACATATCCAAACGACTTATCCAACCCCCTTATCTAACATTACTCCCATCCCGACTAACCTACAACCTTGTAATAACTCATTTACGACTGAACCTTGTACAAATCCACACAATAACCCAACATCACTAGTAATAACATCTCATCAAAAAATGTATGCATCATCTGAAGCATGTAGGTGTCTAGAGACTTGCATTAGTTTTGCAACTATCATTCCATAAACCACATCACAACACTTGGCTACACGGGTTACACATCGGTTATAGAAAGGGATTGCGGTCTCACTTTAATGGGATCATGATTAATTTCCATGCTAATGTGTTTATCTTTTGTAGCAGATCTTCTACGCACTCGCATCTTTCATCATGCAGGCAGAAGGACCATCTGAAGCTGGTCCCAGTGTACCCATGGAAAATATTGGCGAATTACTGGCAGAGCCTCATCCTACATCTCAACCACCAGAATTTCAAGGATTTCCAAGACCTATGCCAATCGATATCCTCCTAGGGGATATACTGAGAAGATTCATCACAACTCTCATTGGTTCCAAGGGTTAGCAGGCCCATTGGCGGATGCAGATTTCCTTTTTGAGGCCAATTTGACTTTTGATACCTACATGTGGCATAAGTCCCAGTTTTTCTCAAGAGAGTTTGAAGCATTAAAGAACACAGAAGACTTGAAGCATGTTTGGGCAAGAGCTGGCTTCACAGAATACTTCAATGATCCATTACCTAAACCAGATTTCTACCGATGCTACTATTTGATAACCACATTGACAGCTTCGGAGAACTTAGATTTGCCAAGAACATTCATTTTTTCGTCATTAGTAAATGATCCATAGTTTAAGAAGTTTTATCTTTCGAAAGACCTAATTAGAGCTGCAATCAAGATACATGGAACGCACACTCTGACACAGTGTGAGAGGCTGGTTCCAAAGCCAATGAAATGTGGAGATGTCATCAAGTGGGAAGATATTTCAGCAATCACACCTGAGCTCTCTAAACCCTTAAGGATATGTATGCAACATTTCGCATTTTCAGCTCAGGATCGATTCACCATGCCCCACAAACACATTTGGTTTGGGTTATATTTAGCTTGCAGTGGGCCACAAACAGTTGATCTGGCCAGTTGGATTATCGATCAATTGTATCTAGCACAACACAAATGGGAAAGAAAGAAGGTAATCCATGGATGCTGCGCTCTCATGAGAATTATTTATATGTGTTTGGCCTATGACTTACCAATCGAGCGTGCAATGACAAGGAAGGAGTTGAAAGCATTCAAGTGCACAGCAAAGAAAGCCAGAAATTCCAGCAAGGGACGAGCAGGAAAGCGCATGAGAGGAACCATTCCATGCCTACAGGTCCCAGAATCACCGTCACTGCAACCCTCTCCATAACAGCCTCCTACAAAATCCCCTATAACTATACAACCCATTCGCATACGGTTATCAAGACTGGTTATAATGGACAACATCACCTGCACAGTCGCTCCTTTTACTACCACAACCCCAGGTCCTCCCATCACTGCAGCAGAAGTTCCCACCACTATTGGTGCGGAAGCATTTTCTTTTCCGATACCCAACATGGAAGTAGAGCCACTGGATACAACCTTTGATTTTGAAATGCCAGATGCCTTTTCAAATGAATTTCAGTTTTTTGAAGGCCAAATTTTCTCTCAAGAATATGAACATCCAAGCTACCCAACCACTCCCCCAGATCAACAACAAGGACAACTCTTATCCAGCTCAGAAGATGAAAGAATAGAAATAGATGATGATGAGGGTGATGATGAAGCCAGCCAGGGCACTTATGAATCCCAAGAGAATGTACAAACAGACGAACAAGGACAACAAACCGACACCCAAGGTGATACCAATATGTATGAAGATGAAACCTTTGAGGCAACAACTTATACGCTGGCAATCAAAAAATTATATCGCACCATGGAAAAAGTTTGGGCACGTAAGAAGTTAACTGAGGAAGAGAGTCAAGCACTCATAGAACAAGAACTTGTCTTAGGCGGTTTCGAAGAAGTATACATCAAAGGTTTCAGGGAACTTGTTAAATCATTGGGATCTAATGAGACATTAAGATATCTACAGAGAAAACCGCTATCGCAATTTGACCCTCGACGAGTATGCTTATTATCAAAGCCAGGTCAATACATTCGCGTACCGATCGGTGGCCAATCTTTAGAACAGGCCAGGGAAGCACGTCTCATCCCTGAAGGCTCATTGGTAGAAGACACCATTGTCATTGACTCACCGCCCCACACTACTACTGTACATATCACTATTTTAACCAAAGTACCCGCCATCCCAACCGCTCCTCTTTCACCTCTCGGCTCTCCAATCTTACCTATACATCCGATCTCTCCCAGACCATCCACATCTTTGGATAGCAAGGTAGCAGAAGCCTTTATGGCCTCCATTCCTCCCACTCTTCCCGCACCCACCCAACCTGGTTTTCCTCCTCGAACATCCACCTTTCCATTCACTCCAATTCTCCCTCCATCCTTCCCTTCCTTCCCCGCACCTCCAAGACCCCTTTTCCCATTCCCACCTCCATTAACCTTCTCCCCAGTCTCACCCCCTCGACCCACCGTAATTCCTCTCTCCCCTTTCCACCAAGACGTACAAGAGAACCCCTCTTTAAATTACTCTTCAACCTTTGTAAATCCTATATTTACACCCATGCACGCACCCACTATCACTCCATTATTCACAGCCACGGCACTTGACACCACGTCCAGTGACATGGAAATCTCACCACCCACTGCACCAACACTCACCTCCTCTATTGCACCATCATATGTAGGCAGCACACATTTCTCCAATGTTACCACTGCATCCACATTCCCATCCCTATTCCCCCTTCCCATTGCATCAACACCCTTAAACACAACATCTGCATTCACCACGCCATTAATATTATCACCCACTATAGACACCGCATTCCGTCAGATGTTCACATGCATGACTCAAGTGAGAGATGAATTTGCATCTCTTGGCAATAATTATCGGACGTTGCAGCAGACAACGCATGATTTACAGTCGCAACTCAATTCACTATCCATCGAGAATGCCTCACTAAACACCCGCTACCAAGAGCTACGAGAGGCTTATCATAAACTAGAACTAGAAAGTGAAGAAAAAACCAAAGAGGCCATCACTGACATAGACAACTTGTTAAGGGCCCAGACGATTCGCAATGAGATGCTCACCAGGAACATGGGCTTACTTAGACAACACTTGGCAGCAACAAAAGAAGAGAACCAGTGTTTACAAGAACAAAGCAGAGAGAATTTAGAAGCTACCCTAGATCAACCCGACCAACCATTAAGTCCAAGCCATTTCAAGGCCATGCCCTCCGAATCTACAAAAATGTTGCTAGATGATCATGTCAGATTGTTAGGTGAGTATGACAGCATGAACGAGGAATATCAGAAGTTGAAAGAAGAGCATAAACTACTCCAAATAAGAGCACCAATACAACAAGGACTACCAACTCTTGCGGATCCATCTCTTGAAATCATCGAGGAACTCAACGCATTATCGGCCCATGTATCAACTCTTCAATCATAGATAGCCGTATATGAAGCACACCCAAGGCCAGACTCCCCACTAGAACTACCAGCAGAGGAAGAAACAGTAAATATTCTGGTGGAGGAAACTTTTGAAGAAGCTTATGAACCCCAACCCATCCTAGGCGGACGAGTCACGGCTGAAGGCCAGACGACTTTCGAACTTCCAACTTCCGCATGGATGAAGACGATTGAAGAACTTGGAAGAACCCACTCACCAAGGGTAGAGGTGTAGTTACACACAATGGCAATGATTGAAGAACGCATTTTACAATCCCCCTACTTTGCTCATTTGACCCCTCGCAGATACATATCTGGGCATGAGCTACAATACAAGCCTTATTTTATGTTAATGGCAGAATATCAGCTGGCCATAGAAAAAGAAACAAGCAAAAAGACCTCCCATGCAATTCAATTAGAGCCCGAAGATTTGCCACTAGATGCGCAACGAGGTGAGATCTATCAACTAGATTGGCGCAAGGATTTATTACAAGTATATCCAGAGATGATGAGTACTTGGGTCAAGGCACCACTACACTTAAAGTACAACCCATGTTGGGGACCAGTGCCACATTGCTGCTCCTGGAAGGCATTTGCCGTTAAAGTACAGAACAATAAGCAATGCCGAGATTGGCTTAATTACCCATACTTCACCCCACCCACCGGACCACCAACAATTGGATACATGATGGCAACGATTCGTCATTGGCTCCCTCGCTTAAAACATATGGACGATGTAGTAGCACACATGACTCAAGATATTTGACATGTTGCAGATGGTATTCAAAGTCTTCCGTCGCATCAAGGACCACATGTAAACACCCCAGGTTTCGAGCATGGCAATCTAGATCTAGCATATGACATGAGCACGACACCATCGCTCTGGGTGTGTTACGCCTGACACTGTCGAATTAGATACTTATCGGCATGCTATAAGCAGACCTTTGAAGAAATGTTCACAACCGGTTTCTGGGAATACCATTCAGAGGTGTTCATCAGTAGGCCTACACACCTCTTGCAGTTATTTGCCTGTGAACAGATGGTATATTCCATGCATTATCGACTCCCGCCATCAGATGAACCGCAGCCCATTGATTGGGAGAAACTCTAGGCAGATCTGGCCTGATGAATTTGCATATCAGAACACACCCTCGCTCAGGAACTACTCCAGAGTTATATCCGACAGACCTCACAACAAGGTTCTGTCGAGGATGACAGAAGCGAGAGGGAGGGGGGTGTTGGCAGTAGTCAGAGGCATAGAAGACATAGAAGCATGTGAAGAGAGAGCATAATGAAGTAGCAGGGAGTGAGCCGAATCATTTTTTCAAATAAATATATTTTAAAATACTTTTCAAAAGCCTCCAATAGTGATTTTCATCACTTTTGTACTATATGTAACATAGAAAAACCCTTTTTGTAATTTATAGCTCCATTTTGTGCAAGTCGAGGAGTCCTCGAGCTTGAGGAGCTTAGGTAGAATGAGCCTACCAATTTTGGCTATTTTTAGATACCGTTTACCCTTTCAAATAGCACATAGAACCTATTTTTTAACTATGCATGTCACTAGATGTGAAACCGGTCAACACTAGTCTAGAATCTATAAAAAGAGCTAGAGATCTCATTTTTGAGGTTAGCTAGTGTAGACTTGTATGAGCTAGAGTGAGTTTGAGCTTGTAAGAGTGTTCTTGTGTAATAGAGTTGATTTCCTACCTTCCATTGTGTCTTGCTTGTCTCTTCGTTGTGTGTGTGTATGTGTGTGTGCATCTCTATGCTTCTCACCATCACTCTCACTTCATCTCATATTCGCGATCTTCATATCACCCCTATCTCTTCTACGGATTGACATTAAGGAGGAGGAGCTTCTTAACATGGTTCTCACCATTGTGCTAGAGCAACAAGTAGTCTCTATGTTGCTATCATGCAAACCTCTCACAAGGCTTTTGGGC
This sequence comes from Ceratopteris richardii, assembly GCA_020310875.1. Taxonomy (NCBI): domain Eukaryota; kingdom Viridiplantae; phylum Streptophyta; class Polypodiopsida; order Polypodiales; family Pteridaceae; genus Ceratopteris; species Ceratopteris richardii. Next base: position 176,523,798 of record CM035413.1, read on the forward strand.
AGAAGCAGTATTGGCTGCAATTCATGTGATTAACCTTTCACCTAGTACTGCCAAAGGTCTGAAAGTGGCACAACAGTTGTGGACAGGAAAGGCACCATATTATGATCATCTTTGAGTTTTTGGGTGTGAAACATATGTTCATATCCCCAAGAATCTTAGACAAAAGTTAGACCATAAGTCAAAGAAATGCATTTTCCTTGCATATGGTCAAGAAGGACAATTTGGATATCGTTTATGGGATCCTGAAACACGGACAATGATTAGAAGTAGTGATGTCATTTTCAATGAGTCTAAGATGCATAAACAACCCATTAAGGAGGTTGAACTGAGAAGAGTGATGTTTGAGGATACTAGTCCTCTAGTTAGCATGCATAAAAATGCTACACATAGGGATGTTCAAGAGAATGTCCATTCAGATCAGTCTGCACATGTTCCAGTTCACCAACCATTGAGACGTTCTACACGTGTCTCACATCCACCTCATAGATATGTTCTAGGTTTAGATTTTGCTATGCTAACATATGCCAGTGAGCCTTCTTGCTACAAAGAGGCTATGGAGATAGAGGATCATGTCAAGTGGGAGTGTGCCATGGAGAGTGAGTTGGATTCTATTCACAAGAATGGTACTTGGGATTTAGTAACTTTGCCAAAGGGCAGGAAAGCTTTACCATGTAAATGGGTATATAAGCTGAAATTCACATCCGATAGAGCTTCTCCAAAGTATAAATCATGACTCATTGCAAAGGGTTTTAAGCAACAACATGGTGTTGATTTTGAGGAAATCTTCTCTCCACTGGTTAAGATGACTACCCTGTGCATGTTGCTTGGAATTCGTTGCAATGGAGGACTTAGAGATAGTCCAAATGGATGTGAGAAATACTTTCTTGCATGTTGATCTTACAAATGAGATTTATATGGAACAACCAGAGGGTTATGTAGTTCCTAGTAAGGAAAGTCTAGCTTGTAAGCTTAAGAAGATCTTGTATGGACTTAAACAATCCCCTACACAATGATACCGATAGTTTGATGCTTTTATGAAATCTCAAGGCTATTCTCGAAGCAATGAGGATCATTGTCTCTACGCAAAGAGATGCTCAGATGGCAGCTTGATATGCTTGATAATTTATGTCAATAATAAGTTGATTGTTGGGAATTCCTCTTATGATTTATCAGTTCTCAAAAAGAAGTTGATTCAGACATTTGATATGAAGGATTTAGGGGATGCCAAAGTCACAACCTCCATGTTTTGAAAATCCTAATCATGCATCTTATGTTTGTAGACTTAAGGAAGCAGTGTATGGATTGAAACAAGCTCCAAGAGCTTGGAATTATAGGTTGGTTACATGCCTTCAAGATTAAGGGTTTAGACCTAGCAACTCAGATCCTTGTCTATTGATAAAAAGGGATCACAATGAGGTTATCTATCGATGTGTATATATAGATGATATTATTGTGATAGGTGATGATTTGAATGACATTCAAAGAATCAAGAAACACATGCAAGAGGAGTTCAAAATTAGTGACTTGGGTGACATATTTCCTAGGTATGCAAGTGATTTATACAGATGAAGGGATGTGTCTAACTTAGAGAAGATACACTCATGACTTACTTGTCAAGTTCAAAATGGAGAACTCAAAGCTTGCAGGTACACCTTTGGAATTGAACCATAAACTAAGTGTTTAGGAAGATGAGCATATTGATGATTCTAAAGAGTATCAAAGCTTATTTGGTATCTTGATATATGCTAATCATGCAAGATCTGACATATCATATAGTGTGGGAATGCTTATTCAATTCATGCACTCACCTAGAAGGCCACACATGAATGATACAAAGAGAGTACTCAAGTACCTCAAAGGGACACTTAATGAAGGTATCTACTATCCTTAATCTTCAAATTTGGATATCAAAATCTATTTAGATGTAGATTGGGTAGGAGCAAAGGATGATAGAAGAAGTACCTTTGGATACTCAGCATTTGCAGGTTCAAAATTGGTATCATGAAGCTCCAAGAAGTAACCAACAGTTTCTTTATCTTCAATTGAAGCAAAATATAGAGGTCTAACTATTGCAACTCAAGAAGAAATATGGCTCAAAGATTTGTACTCAGATTTAGGACTAATAAGTTCCAAACCTCACTTACTTGGAGATAATGTAAATTCTATGCATTTGGCTACAAATTCAATTTCTCATGCAAGGAAAAAGCACATAGAGGTTCATAACCACTTTGTAAAAGAGAAGCTTATGGCAAAGGAAATTGACATGTCATTTGTTCCTACTGAGAAGCAAATAGCAGACATGATGACAAAGGCACTTGATGGGATAAAGCTTTGTAGATTGAAAGCTATGGTAGGTATTCAACCTATTAGATAATGAAAACTCAAGAATACTTTAGCTTGAGGGGGACAAGCTTTCATTATGCTTGAGGTGGATATTTTCACGAGGAAGGACATAAGGAAGAGATCTCACACACACTCTCACAATCAAAGAGGAGCACACACACACATAGATTGAGGCAAGGAAGAATGATCTTCTTCTTCCTCTTCTTCTATTACATAAAAAGAATGTACAAGAATGACCTAAAACAAAAAAACAACAAGTGCAATATAAAAAGAAAACTACATAAGGAAAATCCTAATGTTCCTGAATTATTGAGATATCAAGCTCAACATGTGATGAGCTAGGATGACACGTATCACTTTTTCATTTCTCTGACATGTATAGTGGTCACACCGGTATATGTTAGGGATATTTCATTGAGCTTTATTAGATTTATCTACTGAGAGTGATGGCATATTTTTTTCTTTCCAACTCACTCATTCACGGACATTAGGTTTTTCCTTATGTATTTTTCTTTATATATTGCACTTGTTGTATTCTTGTTTTAGGTCAGTACATTCCTTTTATGTAATAGAAGAAGAAGAATATCATTCTTCCGTGCCTCAATCTGTGTGTGTGCTCCTCTGTGAGTGTGTGAGTGTGTGTGTGTGTGTGAGCTCTCTTCCTTATCTCCTTCCTTGTGACATCGTATCACAGCTAGTGCAGCTATAGAGAGCTCCTGGAGAAGGCCGACGTTGAAGAGTATGCAAGAAGGCATGGAGAAAGCATGTTTCACAAATGACCTCAGATTGCTAAAAAAATTGTCATGAAGGTAGAAGGCCTCAAAATATTTTTGAGAGCTATTCCTTTAGGGTCACTTGTTTTTGTCAGATTAGAGTTTTGGAGCCATCTCGACCTACGTTTGAATCCTGCAAGGTTGGGGCCCATAAAAAGCCAAGTCAATTTGGAAAACTATAACTTGCATCCCATTTGACAACACGTATATATTCCAAATCTAGAATTTTAAGCGATTTTGTGTACTGTTGATACACAAAAACAATGTTTTTTTTAGATCAAATTATCACGTCATAGTGCGATAGAATTCAAGCAAAACTACTGCTTGTAGTGCTCTGGAGTGGTGTGAATTGCTATAGAAATGGCAAACGTAGATAGAATGAGTCAACTTATAGTGAGAAGCTGGAAAAGAACAACTTCCATGCTTGTAGATTCTATATGAAAAATTTCATGATGGGAAAAGGCTATTGGAAGTACATCGAAGGAGAGAATGAAAATGCTCCACAGTTACCAGAGACGAATCAGACTATGTACCAATGAGCATATGAGGAACCAAATCAAGGAGCATGAAAGGTAATGTATTGGCTATCTGTTAGTATTCAAGATAACATGGTTGGGCACATACAAGATGCCAAGACTTCGAAAGAGGTGTGGAACAGTTTGGTCACATTGTACTCCAACTTGTCTTTTCCTTTATAAATATTAGGTCCCTTGGCTTTTACTCATTTTCTACCTTCAACAATTTTGTGTAGCCATAGTCAACACTCCTATGCTTAAATTCAATACATGATTGATTCAAGCGATTGTGCATGTTTGACCATATTTGATTGCCTCTATTTGCTTGCATCAGTAATCCCTTGCACTAGTTGTCCCTTGCATCTAGACTTAAAGCCCTCAAATATCCAAAAATGGAGAAGAGAAGTGTAATTCTCATAGTCTCTCCATTTGAGAAACTACTTGATTTCATGATTCAAGAGGTTTTGGGACTCAATCAGTTTCTAGATACAATTAAGATGTTCAAGCCCTCCTTTGATTTTGAAGCCCTTGTAGAGAAAACTAAGCCCTTCGACAACACGTATATATTCCAAATCTAGAATTTTAAGCGATTTTGTGTACTATTGATACACAAAAACAATGTTTTTTTTAGATCAAATTATCACGTCATAGTGCGATAGAATTCAAGCAAAACTACTGCTTGTAGTGCTCTAGAGTGATGTGAATTGCTATAGAAATGGCAAACGTAGATAGAATGAGTCAACTTATAGTGAGAAGCTGGAAAAGAAAAACTTCCATGCTTGTAGATTCTATATGAAAAATTTCATGATGGGAAAAGGCTATTGGAAGTACATCGAAGGAGAGAATGAAAATGCTCCACAGTTACCAGAGACGAATCAGACTATGTACCAATGAGCATATGAGGAACCAAATCAAGGAGCATGAAAGGTAATGTATTGGCTATCTGTTAGTATTCAAGATAACATGGTTGGGCACATACAAGATGCCAAGACTTCGAAAGAGGTGTGGAACAGTTTGGTCACATTGTACTCCAACTTGTCTTTTCCTTTATAAATATTAGGTCCCTTGGCTTTTACTCATTTTCTACCTTCAGCAATTTTGTGTAGCCATAGTCAACACTCCTATGCTTAAATTCAATACATGATTGATTCAAGCGATTGTGCATGTTTGACCATATTTGATTGCCTCTATTTGCTTGCATCAGTAATCCCTTGCACTAGTTGTCCCTTGCATCTAGACTTAAAGCCCTAAAATATCCAAAAATGGAGAAGAAAAGTGCAATTCTCATAGTCTCTCCATTTGAGAAACTACTTGATTTCATGATTCAAGAGGTTTTGGGACTCAATCAGTTTCTAGATACAATTAAGATGTTCAAGCCCTCCTTTGATTTTGAAGCCCTTGTAGAGTGGAATAGCTTTCTGAGGATACTCAATGGATAAGAAGTGGTAATCTCTGGCAAGAAATATATTTTCCAAAGCATCTTTGGGGAGCATCCTTTGGATAGGGCTAGAAGTACTAGAAAGTGTAGAAAGGCTTTCCCCTTGATTGGGAGGATATATTTTTTTTCACACCATGAAAGTGGTTGTTGTCTACTTCCAATGAATATGGGCTTTAATTTGCCTTGGCTTGATCATTCATCTAGTGAGAAAATTGAACCGAAAGAAAGTTATTGAGGACAAAGGTGTTAGATATGCTCAATGCCTCACCCTTATGTAGCACCACCATTGTTCCATAACACTCTATTTTGTAATGCCCACATTATGAGGAGAAGCCATGTGAGTGTTGGAAATTGGTAGGTTCCTGACTTTGAGGTCAGATGAGGTCTAGAGTAGACTGTAGATGGATAGTAAGGAAGGTTACTTCTAAGCCATTGGATTTGGGATTGCTCCGATGTGAGGATCAACCTAAATCAAGGGCTAGAAACAAAAGTAGCTTTCTTAACTTGGGTATGGGTCTATTTGATGTGGGCCATTGGATCTATACTTGATCCTAAGTCTGGATTAAGCAAGATCAAGGGTTGCAAACAAATGGTTGTTGATCCTACCTTTCTACCATTGGATTTACCCCATAGATCAATGGTGGAGATTATTTTGGGCATGGATCAAGATACCACGACCCTAGAACATGGGTAGGATAAATTACGATTGGAGGACCTTATAAGGACAGTCCCCATCTCATGTAGGATCATTCTTTGTGGCGTTTTGGACCATTAGCATGTCCATCTTAGTACCCATTATGTTGGCCTATAGCCCTTCACCTAGATTCTATCTAGATCACCATCTAAGCTCTATATAGGGAGTGCATGGGTGGATAGAACCATCTATATATTGTCTAGCATTTGGGTTTCATTCTATTAGCATTATGAGTTTGAGTTGAATTGAGTTGAGGTCATCTTCTACTAGTCTTGAGTCCACTTTCCATTATAACCAAATCCCTTGTGTTATTCCCATGCATAGTAGTATCTCTCTTGCTCTCTAACCTTGATCCTATATATATGTGTGTTGTGGTTACTTATACATGGTATTAGAGGTTCACCACTAGCCCACCACTAAGTCATCATTCATCATTTTGTTTTTCTTACAAAAGGAACAATAAGAATTGATGCTAAAGAATTGCTTTGGGATGACAATGAGGTTAAGGTATGTTCAAAATCATTTCCCTTTCATTTGTGTCTCATCTTTGAGACATGACCAACACAAGCGATTAGGCATATCCAAGATTTTTTGATGAGTTTAATCACTTGAATTGGTCACGTTCTACAATCCCCTTATTCCTCATCATTCATAGATATTGACAAAAGAAATGGGAAAATTAACCTCTATTTCTTATGATTTTGAATACGACCAATTCAAGTGATTAAGCCCATGAGACAATCTTGGATGGGCCTAATCACTTGAATCAGTTATGCCATAGTTTCATTCCGTTACTAGAGATTTGTTGTTTTCTCCCTAAAAAATCCCCTTGATGTCCTAGAAATAAAGGAAATCATCTTAAACCTCAGATTCCATGTGAAATTCAATGTATTATGGTTGGCTTAGAATTTGGAGAAACTAATACTTCCATCATGTCGGGAATGTGCCAAAACCCTAAGATCAACTGTCTATTTGCATGATTCTAATACCCAAAGGTCTTGTTTCCAAAAAATAATAACCTATTTGTAACAATTTTTAGGCAAGACCTGTTCAAGCGATTAGACCCATCCAGGGTTTCCCGATGAACCTTATTTTTTGAATTGGTCCTATCTTTTGATGGTTCGAGCTGTAGACAAGGTACTCCGTAGATGTAGCAACATAGCTCCTGAGTCTGCCTCAAATATCTCTGATGGTGAGAGCAACAACATTGGAGTGTACCTCGTGAGTCCCCTTCGAATCAAATAGATGTGAATCTTGAGGCTACATCATGCTGCACTCCTTCAACATTGCACAACTCCAAGGTTTCCTTGCTCGACTCTTGACTCTCTGCTACAAAATTTGAGAAGTTCAAAGTGAAAATGGTTGAACCAAGTCAAGAAATGGGAAAATACATTAGAACTTAGAAGTTAGATTTTCATCTTTGCCATTTTTTATCAAATGTTCACTATCCTATCAAAATGTCTACTGTCGTGTCACAATGTCCATTGTCCCGACTCTTGACTCCAGTCTCCAAGCCCTAATGTAGTGCCAAACATGGAACTATACTCTGTACCATTTATAGGAATCGCGCTCATTGGCACTTGTAATAGACATTGATTATACATTCCCTGCATGATTTGTTGAACATTCATGGTCTTTGGATACGCACTAGGAAGAGGTGAATTCCAAGTGTGTTACATGATGTCGCTCTATAGCCCTCATCGTATCTTCTTCATACCTCTCCTCTGTTTGCTCGTTCCATTTTCATCCTTTAAGTGAGTTTTAAACGCTCTTTTGAATTGTAGTGAACAAAGATTAATTGATCTTGCGAAATGTAGAAGCTTGCGTATTGTAGTGTACATTTTCGCAGAAGCTTGCGAACTCCTCGTTTATATATAGAGTTTATATATAGAGTGTGCATAGTATGCTTGTAACATGAAAAACATAAGGCCATCTTGCAACTATAGATGGGAAATTCTTTAGGCATAGCTATCACATTGGTGTAGAAACTAATACTTCCATCACGTAGGGAATGTGCCAAAAGACTAAGATCAACTGTCTATTTGCATGATTCTGATACCCAAAAGTCTTATTTCCAATTAATAATAACCTATGTAAGCCGCGGGAAAGGAACTCATATTTCTTGTAAAATATATCCTGAAAAGTCACACGCATGATGTAAAGGCGTAGCGCAACGTTGTACCCTTTGACAAGATTAATGAAAGAGTCGCATAAAGAAGAAGGTAGACCCACCCGACTGTTTCTCTGCGCGAGGAGCCGGAAGCGAGCGTTGTTGCAGAACTCTATGTAATTGAGTCTGTTTTGTTGATTAAGTTTAATGAATTATTAAGTAATTTGATGAACGTGCTAAGTGAAGGAGTTACACGGTAACTGTCTAACATGAAAGTGCATTAACGAACATATTCAGAGTAGTACTCGAAGATAATACGTTTAGTGCTCAATTCAGTGAAGTCATATAACCTTAATCTGTAGTTTGGGAAAATATAAATAGGGCCTCTGTTTACAGACCCCTGACCATCCCAAGAACCTAGTTGTGAATTAAACCTTAACAGTAAAAGGGTTTAAACACTCAACACTGGTGCCGTCTGTGGGAAATGGAGTAGTTGGTTACACCGAAGATTAAAAATTGACGAAGAATTCTTTGATATATGCCGGTAACACGTTCCGGTGAAGCTTATCCAAGTACCGTAGAGATCAACATCCTTGGGCAGTTCCGGACCTATTAGGAACACCCCCTCGATAGGATAGTTAATTCGAGTTGTAGAAGGTTCGATAGAGCCAGCCAGCAGCAATTTCGATGGTAGTTCGATAGTACATGATGAGATTTCGGTGAATTCCGGTGCAAGTCAAGTACCTTTGGGAGAAAGTATGGTGATTTCTGGTTGTATAGAGATGTAGTGTGGAGTCAGTTTCGCACTATCCGGTCAGAATTCGATCACTTTCGGTGATAGGTTCGTGTTATCAGGTGAGCACGTTTACGGTAATAGTGCAGTCTGGTCCGGTGAGAATTCGGCGAGTTTCGATGAGAGTTCAGGATTACCTAGTAGCAATTCGAAGCTTTTCGATGAAACTGTGGTGCTGATTGGTGGACACTTATTGCGTTCACCACTTTTCGATGCAAGTCTAGCTAATTTTGACACCAACGTTGAGGAAGCGCTGATAGACTTGGAGTTAAGCAAACCGTTCAATGACATTCTAGGACTTGAAAGTGAGCAAGTTGACCATACAGCTCAGGAAGATCAAGAGATATCTCCCCAAGATTCAGGTAACAACAACACCACCAACAAGAGCACCATGAGTGGCTCACAACAACATCAACAAACACTGCCACAGCCGCAACCGCAACATGAGTAGCAACAGGTTAACCCACCATGTCCGGTACCAGCAGGGGTCACGTATACAAAATTTGGAGGATTTTTGGGGGATGATCGAGATGTGCATGTGCGGACCTTTGAGATTAATTATGCAATTCTGAACTACCTAGTCGACCCTGTCTACAAAGCTATTGTGTTCCAGGCAACCCTAGTTAATGAAGCTACATGATGGCTAACGGAATTCGGCAGTATGATGATGTAAAGGATGCCTTTCTACAATGGTTTTGATTGAAGAAGAATCCTACCAAAATTTTTGACTACTTACAGAACAATAGGCAGAAACCACACCAAACTGTACACGATTATGCCATGCTATTTCGGACACATCTAAGGTAGTTGCCACCCGCGCATGTTAATCTACCAGATGACATTATCACTCAATGGTTCATCAATGGATTAAAGCCCCAATTGAAGCAGATTATGATCATAAGGTGTGTGGGTGGAATGACTTTAGATGCCATAATTGCTATGGCGTTATAATTAGAGAACAAAGTGGGCAGATTTATCGAAGACCTGGAGTGGCTAAAAGCTTCTACGAAATCTAACGAGGACCCTTTGAAAGAAGTCTATTGTGCCAAATGCAAAAACCCAGGGCACAGTAGTTCAACATGCGCACTGAAAAAAATGTATTGTGCCATCTGCCACATAATAGATCATTCCAAGGAGACTTGTTCGTATAATGCCAAGGTACAGAATAGAGCAGTGGTTAATGCCATCATTCAGGAGTAAGGGCAACCGGCTAGCCATTATGTACCACCACAGATGAGGAACACCCCGTACCAGGGATATAGGAATTATCGAGGAGGGCAGACAAATAACTTCGATCAAGTTCGGTGGAATGTAGGCCCGTCAAGAGAAGGTACATCTAATCCAACTCCTAAATTTTCTATGGGGAAATGGGGCATATCCGGAGGTTCTGCAAAGATGCAGTGGAGTATGACAAAAAGAAAAAAGAACGGCAACATGCGATGGTAAATATGGTGTATATCTCACCTATGGATATGCAAGCAGCAGCGGTACAAACACGATCAAGCAAGCAACTACAGCCAACTGCTGAGATCTTCGAACCAAGAATTCATGAACAATAGAAGGTGTTCACAAAGGCAAGCAAGTGGGCTACGTAGGAACAAGCTATTTTCCCTGATCCAATTCCGATGATGTAGCAAAGTATCCTGCCAGAGGTACTAGAGAAGCCAAATTTGACTCATAGGGTACCAGAGTCCATACTGCAGACCGTACCCGAAACAGCCAAAATTGATTCGGTGTGGGATGTTTTGTCCAAGGCATCAATTACATTGCCCTTGGGTCAATTATTGGCTTTGGTCCCTGGAGTTCAACAACAGTTCTAGTAGCAGGTTAGTCTAGGCTCCTTGAATGCTTCTACAACAGCTACAATCCAACTGGAATCGGACCAATGGTGGACCATACGATACCACTGATTACGGTATGGTACAAAAATCACAAAATCACACAAGTCTTAATTGATGGCGGATCTGGTGTCAATATTGCCACAACAGCCCTTTGCAAACGGATGGGGTGGATATACATTGAGCTTGTTCAATTCTTTGTACGTATGGCTGATCAATCTCGAATCCATCTGGTGGGCTTGGTGCGAGATATTCCAATCACTCTACAAGGAACTGTTTTCAAAATGACCTTTGTTGTGCTAGATTTACCAGAATCGAGCTTGGACTACAATCTTCTTTTTGGACGTCCTTGGCTAAAACAAGATAAGGTAGTGCAAGACTAGTCAGTGCATGAATTAGTCTTTAAAAATAATCACCGGAAGTATGTTGTCCCGTTGGACGACATGAAACCCTGTGACTTACATGCACGATCGTATTTAGAGGAGCATGCACACATGCTGGATGGTCTCTCAGACAATAAACAGGAGACTTTCTTGCGAGCCAATAAAGACCTGATGGCACTTGGCACTATAGATTTACAAACGGTGGCTGATAACTAGAGTCCGGCAGCCTGCACGGTGGTACCGCTGATCGGAGAGCACGAGTCGAATACCGAACAGACTTTGGATGAGTGATGCTCCAGCAATTACTCCAGTTTAGAGACGATGAGGAAAGGCCCTAGCAGTTCTATGTACCGAAAGATCAGCTGATCACCTGCAATTTAGGTGATCAAACCAACCAACACTAGTAAAAATAAAGGTAGGACTGTCCGAGACTTTTCGGCAGCACCTGTTACAGCTCCTACGCGAGTTCGCTGATGTGTTTGCATGGGACTACAGGGACATGAATGGGTTGGACCCGCGGATTTATCAACATAGAGTGGTGCAGAAACAGGATGCAAGACCCATCAAACAACCCAGTTACAGGATGAATCCTAACTATGCGGCACAAGTTAAAGCCGAACTTGATGGATTATTGAAGGTGGGATTTATTGTGCCTATTGAGCACGCAAAATGGATCTCTCCCATTCTTATAGTTCCGAAGAAAAACAAGCAGCTGCGGATATGTGTGGACTACCGAAAGCTTAATGCTGCAATTGTACCTAATCCATTTCCGTTGCCATTCCTGGATACCATGTTAGACAACGTGGTTGATCGAGAGATGTATTCCTTTCTAGATGGATACAGTGGTTACAATCAAGTCAGAATGATAGAGCACAACATACCCAAGAATGCATTTATTACCAACTGGGGTGTCTATTCATGTACTGTAATGTGGTTTGGGCTGCGCAATGCTCCTAGTACATTCCAACACTGCATGCAATAAATTTTTTCCCCTTATCTCACCACATTTATGAGAGTGTATCTGGATGATTTCTCATTATCAGGTGATACGTCGGCACACCTGTACCATTTACAGTGTTGCTTTTCCAAGTGTCGGGAATATCGCTTGTGTTTGAACCCAAATAAATCGGTGTTCTCTGTTTCCTGTGGTAAGCTGCTCAGGCAGGTTATTTCCAAACAAGGCATTCAGGTGGATCCAGACAAAGTGAAGGCTGTCTTGGAGGCTCCTGCTCCTAAGACACCTAAAGACGAGATGCATTTGGGCCAAATCCGGTGGCATGGGTGACATCTACGTTCGCTTGCTCATTTGGCAATACCACTTAATCGTTTGATAACCAATAGCCCGTGTCAGTTCGAATGGACCGAAGAGTGTTAACTTTCTTTTGACTGCCTAAAAACACTGTTAACTCAAGCTCCCATTTTACAAGCACCAAATTGGGAATTTCCATTTCATGTTTTTGTGGATGCCTCCAACAGTGCCATTGGTAGCGTGCTGATGCAGCAGACGAATAAATGGTTTCGTCTGGTATACTATGTGAGCCGCAGATTGGCCCCGGTGGAACGTAACTATTCAATTAGTGAACGCGAGTGTCTTGGTTTGGTTCATTTTGTAAAAAAAATTCCGCATTATTTGTTGGGTAGACGCTTCACCTTCCATATAGACCATGCAGCATTGGTGTATCTGGTGCGCCAACAACATTTGGGAGGACGGCTAGCATGATGGGTCTTGCTGCTTCAAGAATTTGATTACTCCATCATACACCGTCTAGGGTCAGCACACGTGCTTGCTGACTTTCTCTCTCCATTGGATTCCGGTGAGCCTCCGGAGGGAATTGATGATACAACACCAGCCATTTATGTGGCCGAGACCATCCAGGATGATTCACAGGAATTACCGGTACCCTCTTCTTACTATGATACCTTTCTTCTATTCTTGACTAGTGGATGTCCACCTGGTATGATTTCTTCAGCTGCTAGACAAAGAGTAGCCATGTATAGTCGACGCTTTCGGTTGATTGTCGGATAGATATATTATATGGATCACTCATGAGTACTACTCAGATGTGTTCCCCCACATGAGTATGCTTCAGTCATTAACATGGCGCATACTGCCCCAACCGGAGGACATTTTGCGATGGATCTGACTCACCAGAAGATTTTGTAGAGTGGATTGTGGTGGCCAACGATGTATCGTGATGTGACCAAGTCTATACAATAGTGCGATGAGTGCCAACATTCCGGTCAACCTTTACAGAGACATTACTTTCCTCTCCAACCCATGGTGCCTCTTGAACCTTTTCAGAAATGGGGCTTGGATTTTATCGGACCGATTACACCTCCGAGGATAGTCACAATAATAGATATATTCTTACATGCACAGATTACGCAACTAGATGGGCCGAGGCATGGGCTCTACGATCACCTACAGCGGCCGCGGTTGTTAAATGCTTAAGGAAGGATATCTTTCCGCATTACGGGTTATCCTTCGAGATCCTCATTGATCAAGGTACACACTTTGCAAATACATTAATGCAAGTCCTTACGAAAACATTTCAGATTGTGCACAAATTCAGTTCTCCGTATTACCCACGAGCAAATGGATGTGGTGAGAGTACCAACAAATCTCTCTTAAACATCTTGAAGAAACTGGTGTTAGATTGCCCAGAGAGATGGGACCAATTTCTCCCTATTGTACTATGGGCTTATCGTACTACATACAAATTGGCGACCGGAACAACTCCTTTTAAGTTGGCATATGGATTGGAAACCATTGCTCCGATGGAACTGGTGGTTCCCAGTTTGCATGTGGCTCTGGAATGGAAGCTCTTACCAAAAGAATCTTTTCCCTTTCGTCTTGAGGCCTTACGGTCCCTGGATGAACAACGTCTGGAGAGTATTCTGGTGCTGCAGGAAGTGCAGCTAAGACAAGCCAAAACCCACGATCGTTTCCTCAAAACCCCCATGTTTACGGTAAACCAATTGGTCCTCTTCTATAACGCTAAGTCTAATAGATCTGCCAAAAAGTTTAAATTGTGTTGGTTCAGCCCTTACCATATTGTTGAACAAGTGGGACCTGCAACTTTTCGATTGGCAACCTTAACCGGTGTCCTCCTTCCAAAAGCGATTAATGGCTCCAAGCTTCACCCCTATCACCCGCCGTCTACCAACTCATGAGGTGTCTTTAGTATTTTTACTCTTTTTCGCTTGTCACTTGATTTTCTTTTCTGCTCTCTGTGTTTCAGTTGACCAACTGACCGTAATCCTTCCATTTTCTTATCTAACCATGATTAATAACCGCCTATGTGTCCCTACTTCTGTTAATGCATGCATGTCACCATTATGTCGGTATATTTCAATACTGCATTATGATTAGGGTTCTTGCCACCTATTTCTTTGCAATGTTTCTACTTAAGCTTGTTTCTTTCGCTGTTAATCGCTTTTTTGTTTTTTTGTGTGTTTGCGACCCGTGTGTGCTGTGTCTTCGTTTACCTCTGTGTGCGCCATGGAAGCTCTTGCTAACATAGTAACCTTCTGTGCCAGTCTCACTCCAGATGTGAGTGAGTATTTGCGTGCTTGGGCACTGTTGGCCTTCGCTGAATTGCCTTGGCATTCAGTGGAGTGTCACCCCTTCCATGTGCAGATCTGCCATCGCCGCCACCCCTGCTATAGAGCAGTGTTGGCCATTAACGTGTTTAGACACTTGTGTTGTAGTTACTCTAAACACGGTTGCTAAGGGATTCTATCTCCCTCATGAAGGGTTGGTTGATGGACCCCTCCTTCCAATACCATGAAGGAATTTTTTTCCCAACACTCATCTAATGAGTTTGCCATCCTTTTCCGACCCGAACTAGAGCGTACCGCTCTGTAATTTCTTGTAGCAGCGTTAAACCTGCAAAAACGCATGTATGGGATTTCTAGACCCTTTTACTCGATGATTGATATTGATGGAGAGTGTTAATCTCCAAAAGAACAAGCTACTCTTGAAGTTAGAGCACCTCTATATCAAGAGTAACTCAAAACATTTACCAATTTGGAGGATTAATGATCAATTATAAAGATTTTGGATAAACTGTGAAGAAGATGATTCTATAGAAACTCTGTTGCACGTATCTCTCTCATTGACTTATCAAATGTGTAAAGGTTTTGACAAAACTTTGCATAAGGTGTTGCCTATAGTTTGCGCACCTTCTCCAAGTTAAATCATTCCAAAAGACTCAGTAGATCTTAAGAAATGATCTCAACAAGTCACCTATGTCTAGAACTGCTCTTCTGAGAAGTCGATTCAGACACCCGTAACTACTAACACTTGATTCTCTCAATCTAGAACCCGTTTATGCATTAGCCATAGATAGCTTACCTTCCAACTTACATTTTGACTCCTCATTCATGCAAAAATTTAACCTGTGCACTGAGAAATGATCAAATTTTTTACCATCGAGATTGCGCCTGTTTCAGAAAACAGTGAACACTTCTTCACATATGAATGTTCCTACTCGAAATTCTCACAGCCTATTTACAATTAGGCTCTCAAACTTTAACCATAGACTCATTAACTATGGATTTAGATTTCTACAAGAGGATTCTTGAAATGATCAAGCACAAAAGGAGAATGCATAGAAACATCGGGTGAAATTTTTCTTCCATTATTAGAAAACTTTACATCTGGATGAGAGAGCTAATCTTCATACTTATCAAGTGTCTAATCACACCTAATTCTTCTGAATTCTTGTATTCTATACTCTCATACATTTGCCCCGACATTTTTCCTTTGTATATATAGTCAAATATTTACAATCTTATGACTATACAAAAGTATAAGTAAACTATCTCTGAATTAATGTACATATGTGTACACATCTTCATCTTCTGAATATGCATTTCCTTCAAGCTTCATAACTTGATCTTTTCTTCAGTCCTTGACTTCCAAACCTTCATCAAAACTTCAATTGTTGATTGCTCTGCACCAACATCTCCCCCTCAATCATCAATTGAGGTTTTCTCTATCTTCTTTATGCCTGCCATATCTTTGAATCTCTGTAGCTTTGGTCCATCCAAGCTCTTAGTTAGCATATCATCTATCTGATCTTTTGTTGAAGTATGTATTACTTCAATCTCTTTATCCATCACCTTCTCTCTTAGAAAGTGATATTGAATCTCAATATGTTTATTCCTGGCATGAAAAAGAGGATTAGCAACTAAATACAATGAACTCATGTTATCTCCATGAATAGTGGGTGTACTCTGAATGATGTCAAAACTCTTCATAAGAGTCTTAAGCCATATCACTTCCTTTGCAGCTTCCACCATAATTTTATACTCTGCTTCTGTAGATGACAAAGCAACTGTGTGTTGCTTCTTTGAACACCATGAAATTAACTTATCTCCCACATAACACAAGTATCCATAAGTTGATCTCCTATCATCAGGATTACCTGCCCAATCTGTATCACTATAGATCTTGATGTTTGTATCTGATGTAAAACCATAATACAAACCTTCTTTGAGTGTACCCTTAATGTACTTCAACACTCTTTGTCCTGCAATCCAACGTTCTTTCCTAGGACAATGCATGAATTGAGACAATACTCCAACTGCATATGACAAGTCAGGTCTCGTTAAAGTAGCATAGATCAGACTACCAACCAAACTTTGATATAGCTTCATGTCCTTGAACTCGTCTCCTCCATATCTACTCAATTTGTGATTCACTTCCATTGGAGTAGGTGCTACCTTGTAATCATCCATTTTAAACTTGATTAACAAGTTCTTCAAGTACCTTTCTTGAGTTACATACACTCCATGCTGAGTGTATGAGATCTCCATGCCCAAGAAATATGACAAATCTCCCAAGTCACTGGTCTTGACCCTTTAATAGTTCCGATCTCTATTGTTGCTAATCAGAGCCTTCCTTTTCAATCTGTTCATTTCAAGTATTGAATCCTCTCATTGCATTGGCTACATCTTTACCTGCCTGCTTTTCCAACTCTTTAGCATCTTTTAATTCTATGAAGGCCATGAGATTTGTGTGAAGACCATGAAATTTATGTGCTTCATAGTTTTCTTTTTTAAATAAAAGGAAGTTCAACCTTAGGCCTATTCTCGTGGAATTTAATTAAAAATAAAAAATAAAAGTTACAATTGAATGGGACTAGTGCCCATGGGAGCCCCCAAATCCCACACTATAGGGGACAAGTTCGATGAGCTAGAGGGCATTACAAATGAAGCTCACGATCCAAATCAGTTGGCAACATGAATTTTGGCCAAACTCCAAAGGAACGGTCGATTGAGAAATCCTTTTTTTTCTAGGAAATAGAATCTCCCGTGATAATAGATCCCCACCGTTTAGGCACCACTGTATTTATGTTTTCGAAGATAACAAGCTGAAACCCAGATGATAGATCCATAATTAGAATATGAGATTTTATATGTTTGCTTATCTAATTGCTTATTAATGTATAAGTGTGTCAAACTTTTGCAAAGAGTCCTTTTGATTCCATGCATTCGTACAAATCTTCTTGTACGTATTCCATGTGTGTGAAAGTGCAACTTGTACCACTTGTGATGGAATGTCCAAAAAGTTATCACATGTGGGATTAATGAAGTACACACGTGTGTGGAAGTGTGTGTGGAAGCAACTTGTGTCACATGTGACGGAATGTCCTAAAAGTTATCACATGTGGGATTAATGAAGTACACACCTTTAAAAGATAGAACACAAGGAAGTTGCGGCCGTCTGTTTTTGATCAAGAGGAATGTCACCATAGCCAAAGCTTGCAGAACCTTGGATCTTTCCATCATTGTGCGCTGTAAGTATTGAAGGAAGAGCTGCAATATCTGTCGTCATCAGCAACTCCATTGTCAATGTCTATATGAAGCAGCTCAAAGATCATGTGCCTTCTCTATCCGTTGCGACCGATGGCCTTTATATCCATCGTGACTGACGGGCTTTTTGTCCGTCGCACTTGACGAGAGGCAATCACAATAGACAGCTGTGATCCATGTGATTGACTATAGCAGGTGACAAACGATGGATAGTCATTCTCTCCCTTCTGTTCTTGCGCATGGACACCTCCCTGTCACGAGGAAGGAGATAAGGAAGAGAGCTCACACACACACACTCTCACTCTCAAGGAGAAGCACACACACAGATTGAAGCAAGGAAGAATTATCTTCTTCTTCTTCTTCTATTACATAAAAAGGAATGTACAAGAATGACCTAAAAACAAGAATACAACAAGTGCAATATATAAAGATCAGTACATAAGGAAAAATCTAATGCCCGCGAATGAGTGAGCTGGCAACAAATGTGCTATCACTTTCGGTAGATAAATCTAATGAAGCTCAATGAAGTATCCGTGACATATTACGACATGACCACTATATATGTTAGAGAAACAAAAAATTGGTACGTGTCATCTTGGATCATCACATGTTGAGGTTGATATCTCAATACTTCCTTGTGAGATCGTTCCTTTCACTTTGCCTCGAAGATAGCGCAAGTTTGGAAGTTCTGAATACTGCTGAGTTCAGAAGCGTTCTTGAACTAGTGTTCTCCCAACCATAAAGGTTTAGTTAGTAACAAAGCACACAAAGCGATTCTAGAAATAGGAAATTCAAGATCTGTTTAGTTGAGAGTTAAGAAATTCTCATTGTTAAGCCGTACAAAGTGAAGGAATATAGGCTTAAAGTTTGCTCTTTCATGGCATCCAAAGAATTGGAAAAAAATCTTTAAGGAGAGGGTAGGGAGAACCTTTAAGGTTATCTGAAGCTTTGTGGAAGTCGAGCTTTTTCTGGGAGTCATTGTCGTCTTCTGGAGAACTCGTAGCTTGTCCATCTTGTTCTGTGGCAATTGTCTCCTCGGTGATTTCGGATTGGTGTGTTGGTGATGTGGTTTCGTCTTTTGAAGGTTGCTTTAACTCAAGGCCGTAGGCAGTTATAAGAAAGCTTTGCTCTATGGAAGCGGGGGTCCCTGTTGAAGATAAATGTACAAGCTCATTTTCATATGAGCCATGCTTGGATAAATTTACCAAATATAAAGATAAAGAAAAAGTGGAGAAAAAAAAGGAAAAAATAATAAAAGAAAAAGTCTAGTCAAAATTCATGATGAGTAAGAGATACAATATCTTGCCTTGTAGTTAGTAGCATGTAGTGGAGAAAGTGGTGAGTTAAGAAGAAGGCACAAACTTCGTCACATGCTCATTGGTTATAAAAGTGAAGTGGGAGCACATTCAAAACAAGGAGAGAAAGAGGCAAGAGCTCCCAGTAGTCGGATCTAGCCATTTTGTCATTTTGGCTTTCCCTTAGACTCCTTCCAGCCGCACGTCAGTTTGTACATAGCTCTGTTGCAGAGGTCATATCTCAGTGCATATGTAACCATTTTGTGCGTTTAAGCACTCATTGGAAAGCTTATCTCATGTACTTTCTGCATAGCAAATATCTCTTTGAAATTTTATGTAGTTTGTGAGATATCAGTGAAATAGGGAAGTCCAATTTTTCAGTATACCTGTGTAGATAGGTAGTCTATTTTGGTCGGTTAAATTTCCTGACCAAAACATATCCAAATTGCATGATTTTTGTCTTGTTGGAAAGATCTTGGCATCTACTTTTACTGTCTCAAATATGTCATTGAGATCATTTATATTCTGTGAGATATCTGTCAGATAGTAAAGTCCAATTTTATAGTGTACTTATGTGTGCAGGTGGTCTATCTTGGTGAGTTGAGTTTCCTGATCAAAACTCATCCAAATTACTTGATTTTTAGCTTGTTGGAAATTTACTTGTGTCTACGTTCTCTGTACTAAATATCTTTCTCAAAGGATATATATTCAGAGAGCTATCAGTCCGAGAGTGAAGCTCAGTTCTTCAGCATACCTGTGTGGACAGGTAGTTCATCTTTGACAGTTGTGTTTCCTAATCAAAACTTGTCCAAATTAAGTCATTTTTAGCTTGTTAGAAAGCTCTCTTTGTCTACTTTGATTGACTAAAGTCTCAAGTCCATTTGAGTTTTGTATTGAGAGCAGCAAGCTATCTAAGGTGCAGATGTTTCTCCAAGTGCTCGACATACAAGGGCTCACTACACACTTCCGTTGCGCATAGGAGAACTCATTCTCCATAGTTGGTATCAGAGCAAACTTGGTGTTGAAGCTTCATCAAAAGAGCTGGAGATAAAGAAAAGCAAAAGAGGAGCTATAAAACAAGGAGGAGCTTCACAAACGCAAGAGCAAAAGGACTATAACTATTCAAGGTAACTCTCAAAGTCTTTGATACTCTTTAATGGTTGACTTGGGTCAACAAGTAGAGAAGTTGGACAAGGATAACTATCCCGTGTGGAGGTTTAGAATGACCAACTACCTAATGGGCAAAGGCTTATGGGGTATTGTGAGTGGCGATGATGCTCAACCTCAAATCAATCAAGCTATGGCCACCGAAGTCCAAAGGAGGCAAGCAAAAGAATGGGAGGAGAGGAATAGGAGAGTCATGTTCCTCATTTCGCAAGTCATTACTAATGCCATGGTAGGTCATATTCAACATTTAGAGAAAGCTAAGGATGCTTGGGAAGCTCTTGAAAGGATGTATTCAACAAATACCAAAGCTAGGAAACTTCAACTCAAGAATGAGTTGAACACAATCAAGAAAAGTTCGAGTCAATCCATAGCTGAATATACTTTGAAGATTAAGGAGCTAAGCGATGCTTTAGCTTCTATTGGGACAACCGTTGAAGACGAAGATCTTGTGTGTTATACTCTCAATGGCTTGAGAGATGATGAAAGATGGAAGCCTTTTATAACTTTCATTAACTTGAAAGATGTATATCTAGGTTTTGAACAACTAATCCCTCATCTTGTCACAGAAGAGCTTAGCTTTGGTGGTCTCAAAGGAAAGGACAGCCACAACCAAATGTTATATGCAGGCCGAGGTAAAGGAAGAAATTCAAGAGGAGGCTCAAGAGGAAAAGGAAGAGGTTATAACCACTCCAACTACAACCAAAACAGTTCGGAAGACAACAAGGATGCATCAAATGCCAACGCACAAGGAAGAGGTCGAGGTAGAAGTAGAGGAAGAGGCCGAAGCTCTTACAATTCTCATAAAGGTATAACATGCTATCATTGTGGTAAAGTAGGACACTATGCTAGTGATTGTTGGCTGAAGAATGGAAGACAAAATGGAGGCAATCAAAGGAACCAAAGCAACTATGCAAGCACCTCAAGTGAAGGAAGCAAGGACACACTACTTGCAATGAGACATGAGTATAGAAGCTCTTGTGAAGATGACAAAAAATGGTACATTGATTCAGGTTGTAGTAACCATATGTCATGCCAAGGAAGTTTGTTCACTAATCTACAGGTACCAAGTGGCAAAGGATGTGTTGAAACAGGTGATGATACTCAACACATGATTGAACACATTGGAGATATAAGGCTTGGAGATACAAGTAGAGCAAAGGTACTATCTAATGTTCTTCATGTTCCTACAATTTTAAAGAACTTGATTTCAGTAGGACAAATGGTAGAGAAGGGTTATCATGTCATATTCAATGAGAATGGGTGCTTCATAAAGAATCCAAAGGAAGGCTTCAAGGTCATTGCTCGAGGTAGAAGAGAAGGAAGGATGTTCACTTTGGATGTCCAACATCCACATGGAAAGGTCATGTACATTCAATGTGGGAACAAGAAGATTTCAGAGCTGGACTTATGGCACAAAAGAATAGGACACATCAACATTCCAAAGCTGAAGGACATGAGCAAACATGAAGTGGTAAGAGGTCTTCCAAAATTTAATAGCATTGGACTACATGAGTTATGTGAAGCTTGTCAACTAGGAAAGCAAACGAGGCAGCCATTCAAGAGGAGCAATTATGTGGCTCCAAATGTCTTGGACTTGATACATACGGATGTATGGGGACCAACTCAAGAGGCATCAATGGCTGGTAATAGGTTTTTTGTCACCTTCATTGATGATCACTCAAGAAAGGTATGGCTGTTTTGTATGAAGCAAAAATCAGAGGTGTTTTCTATATTCAAAAGATTCAAAGTTGAAGTTGAAAAGGAAACAGGAAGATCTGTCAAAACCTTAAGGTCCGATGGTGGAGGAGAATACTTCTCCAAAGAATTTTCAGATTTTCTACAAGAGAATGGAATCAAAAGGCAATTCACTTGTAGGTACACACCACAACAAAATGGAGTAGCTGAGAGGAAAAATAGGCAAATTGCTGAAATTGCAAGATGCATGCTCAACGAGATGAAGGTACCATTGTACTATTGGGCTGAAGCTACCACAACCGCCATTTACTTGATGAATAGGTGCACAACATCAGGAATAGATCACTTGACTCCAGAAGAGGTATATTCCGGTAAGAAACCTGATCTTACACACCTCAAAGTGTTTGGATGTGTTTGCTTTGTTCACATTCCACAAGAAGTTAGAACAAAGATGGAACCAAGGTCAGAAAAATGCATTTTCATCGGCTACTCAACGGAGCAAAAAGGATACAAGTGTTACAACCCTAGAACAAAGGAATTAAGAGTCTCGCGAGATGTGGTCTTTGATGAACTAAGACCATGGTATGAAGATAAAGGAAAGGAAAAGATTCTTGAAGAAGATTGTGATGATTATGCAGGAACAAATCAAAGAGAAGTTCAACAATCAAGCACAAAGGCTTCAGGTCCAGAGGCATCTACATCAAATGAAGAATGTTCAACATGGAGGGGGAGTCATTCTTTGTCTCCAAATTCAGCTCATAGTAGAGCCAAAGAGGCAAGTGCTACTCCAAACAGTGAGGAAGATGCAAGTGAAGAAGAATATGAAGAGGTGATCACTCCGATGGTAAAGTTGAATAGGTTAAAGAAGCAACTTTCTAAAGGCAATGAAAGAAGATCTTCAAGGACAAGGTATCCAACTCAAAGGTTGAGTTATGATAGTTTTATGGCGACACATTTTGCATACATGATGCAGGTTATCAAAGACAAAGAGCCTGAGACATATGAAGAAGCTTGTACACAAAAGGAATGGAAGCAAGCTATGAAAGAGGAGATCAAAGCTCTCAAAGATAATCACACATGGGAGCTAGTGCCAAAGAAAGAAGGTATGAAGATTGTTCCAAACAAATGGGTGTTTAAAGTAAAAAGGAATGCTGATGGTTCTCTAGCTAGATATAAAGCTAGATTAGTTGCCAAAGGATTTAAACAAACACAAGGTATAGATTATGATGAAGTTTTCAGCCCTGTTGCAAAGATGGGAACTATCCGAACCTTAATAGCAATTGGTGCTTCAAGGAGATGGCCATTATATCAACTCGACATCAAAAATGCCTTTCTCAATGGAGAACTACAAGAAGAGGTATACATGAGTCAACCGGTTGGATTTGAAGATGAAAACCATCCAGATTTTGTTTGCAGGTTGAAGAAGGCACTTTATGGCTTGAAGCAAGCACCAAGAGCATGGAATCAAAGATTGGTAGAGTATCTAACTAAGTGTGGATACAACCCAAGTAGTGCAGATCCTTCATTGTACATGAAGAAGGAAGAAAATAGAGAGGTATATATTTGCATATATGTCGATGACCTCATCATAACAGGAAATGATGTTATAGGGATTAAAGATATCAAAAGGAAGCTTGGTAAAGAGTTTAAAATTTCAGATCTTGGAGAGTTGAAATATTTTTTAGGAATTGAAGTTGTTTATGGAAAGAGTGGCATCTACTTGATGCAAAGGAAGTACTTGTTGGATGTTCTTTTCAGATTTGGAATGAGTGAATGCAAACCACTCACTCAACCCATGGACACAAATACAAAGCTTTGTTCAAATGATGGAGAACCATTGGAAGATGTTACGACATACAGAAGCATTGTAGGATCATTGATCTATGCAAACATTACAAGACCTGATTTATCTTGTGTTGTCGGTGTACTTTCTCAGTTTATGCAAGCCCCGACAAGTGAACACTTAAATTCAGCCAAGAGAGTGTTGAGATACATAAAGCATACAGTTAATCATGCTTTGTTTTATAAGTTTGATGAAGAACTGCAGGTCAAAGGCTTTAGTGATGCTGATTGGGCAGGCTCAAAGGAAGATAGAAGATCAACCTCAGGTTATGTGTTCATGATAGGAAGCAAACCTATCACGTGGAGCTCAAAGAAACAACCAACTGTTGCACTTTCATCCATGGAGGCTGAATATAGAGGACTAGCATTTGCCACATGTGAAGCAATGTGGATTAAAAAGCTTTTGGCTGATCTTGGAGTGCAAGTTGGAACCATCCCTATATATGGTGATAACATGTCAAGTATCTACTTGGCAAGCAATCCTATGTTTCATGCAAGGAGCAAGCACATAGAGGTCCACTACCACTATGTAAGGGAGAAGGTGCTAAGCAAAGATGTGGAGGTAAAGTTCATCAGAACCAAAGAGCAGGTTGCAGATATGTTTACAAAGTTCTTGGATGCTTCTAAACTCAAAGGTTTCAAGGACGCGATAAATTTGAAGGACATGGATGAAGATAACTCCCAAATGAGCTTGAGGGGGAGTGTTGAAGATAAATGTACAAGCTCATTTTCATATGAGCCATGCTTGGATAAATTTACCAATATAAAGATAAAGAAAAAGTGGAGAAAAAAAGGAAAAAATAATAAAAGAAAAAGTCTAGTCAAAATTCATGATGAGTAAGAGATACAATATCTTGCCTTGTAGTTAGTAGCATGTAGTGGAGAAAGTGGTGAGTTAAGAAGAAGGCACAAACTTCGTCACATGCTCATTGGTTATAAAAGTGAAGTGGGAGCACATTCAAAACAAGGAGAGAAAGAGGCAAGAGCTCCCAGTAGTCGGATCTAGCCATTTTGTCATTTTGGCTTTCCCTTAGACTCCTTCCAGCCGCACGTCAGTTTGTACATAGCTCTGTTGCATAGGTCATATCTCAGTGCATATGTAACCATTTTGTGCATTTAAGCACTCATTGGAAAGCTTATCTCGTGTACTTTCGGCATAGCAAATATCTTTTTGAAAGCTTATGTACTTTGTGAGATATGAGTGAAATAGTGAAGTCTAGTTTTTCAGTATACCTGTGTAGATAGGTAGTCTATTTTGGTCGGTTAAATTTCCTGACCAAAACATATCCAAATTGCGTGATTTTTGTCTTGTTGGAAAGATCTTGGCATCTACTTTCACTGTCTCAAATATCTCATTGAGATCATGTATATTCTGTGAGATATCTGTCAGATAGTAAAGTCCAGTTTTATAGTGTACTTATGTGTGCAGGTGGTCTATCTTGGTGAGTTGAGTTTCCTGATCAAAATTCATCCAAATTACTTGATTTTTAGCTTGTTGGAAAGCTACTTGTGTCTACTTTCTCTGTACTAAATATCTTTCTCAAAGGATATATATTCAGAGAGCTATCAGTCTGAGAGTGAAGCTCAGTTCTTCAGCATACCTGTGTGGACAGGTAGTTCATCTTTGACAGTTTTGTTTCCTAATCAAAACTTGTCCATATTAAGTCATTTATAGCTTGTTAGAAAGATCTCTTTGTCTACTTTGATTGACTAAAGTCTCATGTCCATTTGAGTTTTGTATTGAGAGCAGCAAGCTATCTAAGGTGCATATGTTTGTCCAAGTGCTGGACATACAAGGGCTCACTACACACTTCAGTTGCGCATAGGAGAACTCATTCTCCACAGTCCCTTCCCTCGTTATCAATAATTAACCTCTAGTTATCACCGGAGAGGTGGCTGTTGCCCCTAGCCCCTTAGAGACCGTGGTGGCCCCTAGGGTTGCACTTAATCACGAGGCAATTCTTTCAATGCAAGAAGAACTCCAGATAACTTGCCTCGTTGGCCAGCTATTTGGTCCCAAGCCTCGGCTGGATTCTGTGCGCCAGTGGTTTGGCAAAGAGTGGTTCCCTCGTGGCATAGTAGTGAGTAAGTGCCAATTCCTTCCAGCCAGACACCTCTTGCTAGTTTTTGAGAACGAAGAAATGGCACTCTAGGCCCTCAATGTCGGGTTTTGGCAAATCGGGTGTGCCACTCTGTGCCTCTTCAAGTGGGCCCCCGATTTTGTGCGCGACAACTCTAAACCCCTTCGGTACCCTCTCTAGGTCGAGCTCCCCAATCTCCCTTACTTTCTTTAGGGGTTTTTGTGGGATATTGTCTCTCCGATTGGCAAGCCGTTGGCTTGGCACAAAGACATTGCGGGTTTCATATATGAGGGCTCAAAACACGCGTTTAATGCTCACTGGCATCCTCAAATGTGTGTGGAAGCAGAGCTCAGTAGGCCTCTCCCCTCGAAAATTATTGTCGATTTGGGTGATGGGGAATCTTGGGTTCAAGAGATCTCTTTTAAAAATCTACCCAATGCCTACTTTCAATGTGGTCAACAAGGCCATAGAATTAAAGATTGCCCCCTCAGGCAGAAGAGTAAGTAAGAAACAGCCAGCAAAGCCCAAACACTCAAGGGGAAACAGGTCGGCCCAACCATTGAAGAGAAAGACAAGGATGAACATATCCTAGAAATTGACTCAGAAGGGTTTACAGAGGTTAGAAGAAGAAGGAAAGCTAGCCCTAAGAGAAGCTCAAGCCCAATGAGACTTTTATAGAAGACCCGCATGCCAAAAAAGTCACTCAATAACTTATACTGCAACCTTGAGAAGGAGGTTAACGAGCTTGATTATCCGAGAGGGATTCTGGACATTGTGGGCACAAGTAACTTACCCTTGGAGTGGCCCCCCTCTAATGAGGTCAATCAAGAGGACTACATATTTAGCAAAGAAGACGGATTCACCACAAGCAATGAGGACAATAGGGATAGTGAAAGTTCCATCATTGGAACAACAATACCGGAATCGGCCCTTCCATCTCCCCCACTGGAGGCTTCCCAAAAGGGGAAACAGGTGGAAAGTATGCCTTGGGAAAGCCCCCTTAAACTGAAGGTGCATGGTCAGGACCATCCCCCCTCAAGAAAGAAAGAAGACTCCAAAAGAAAAAAAGAGAAGTCCCACCCTCAGAATGAGGGAAGTGAAAGAAAATGATCATCGTTTCACTAAACACTAGGGGGTTAACTGACCCCACAAGAGCAACCGTTATTGGTCAATGGCTCTGCGACATAAGCTTAAACCCAGATTTCATTTGTCTTCAGGAGATCAAAATTAAGGAGAAGACCTTCAAAAAGGACTTAAGGGCATCTCTGAGTCCCATGTGTGGTTTTCCACAACCCATCAGCGTGATTCTGGTGGAACTGCCATCGGTGTCAATCACTTCTAGGCTAATAAGCTTGACTACACCAGCGAAGACAGAAACCATAGGTGGATGGAAGTGACATTCAACACCCCCATTCAATTCTCTGTGATCTCTATGTATGCTCCAAACCAGGATGCTACAAGGATCGATACTTGGTCCTCCTTGGACTTGTTTTCTCATAATGTCATGATTTGCGGTGACTTCAATATGGTGGAAGACCCCTCTGATAGGTGGAACAACAAGGGGTGCATCATTGACGGCCAGGAGAAATACACATGGGACCAAACCAAACTGTATCTAGATCTGGTCAAAGTCAAGGACCCGAACGGTTTTTCTTGGTCCAATCTTCAATTGGGTGAGGACTTGAGGAAAGCAAGACTCGACAGAAGCTACATTTCGTAGAATCTCGTCCATCAATGGGGTCCTCCCACCCTAACGCAACGTGTCAACCTCACCATCTCAGATCATTACCCAATGGTACTCACCTTCCCCCCTCTATCCAAAAGTCACAAAGCACCTTGGTTTCATGCCAGTCCATTTGTCTTTTCACTCCCCTCTATCCATCAAGAAATCGCTAATGCTTGGCTTGAGGCCTTCGTCGTCTGCACCTCCCCAGCCAAGTGTTGGAGAAACGCAGTGGAAAAGTCTCATCAGATCTTGATTAGGACCACGAAGGCTCTCAAATCCATCTGCCAAAGACGTAGAGAAAACCTATACTGCCGACTCCGGAGACTCGAAGAAGAAGTTAATAAAGGGAAGATCTAATCTCAGAAGGGACTCCAAAATATCAGAGGAAGATTAAGATACGAGGAGGAGATGAAAAGGAAAAATCTTCAACTTTATTTTAGGGAATGGTGGCTAGTAAGGCAGATAGACCCTCCAAAGAGATGTGCAATATTCTCAGAAGAAAACAAATTAGAGATGAGATCCCACTACTGCTTGACCAGAGTGGGGTGGAATGTAAGATAGAGGAAGAGAAAATTGGCATTATAGAAGCTCACTTCATGAGTCTCTTGGGTGGTGCATGTCCCCTCTCCCCCCATAGGCGGGATTGCATGGCCACGATCTCTCGGAATTCCTTGCACATAATCCCACGCAACTTGAGCGCTCTTCTTAACACCACCATTTTTTAATAAGAGATCCTTGAAGTTATTGATTTGCTTCCGAATGGCAAGAGCCCGGGGCCTGATGGGCTCACTAATGAGTTCTTTAAATCATTCCAATATGTGGTGGCCACCCCCTTGCGTCTTGTTTGGCTTGAGGCACTCGAGTTTGGTGCCCTTCCTGCTTGTCTCAACAATGGCATCATCAAACTTCTTCATAAAAAAGGGGAGAGGAACAGAATTGAGAACTGGAGACCTATCACAATGCTTCAAACAGGGTATAAGATTCTTGCTAAAGTCATGGCTAACAGGATATCCTGCCATTTAGACCAGTGGCTTACTAGCAGAGACCAAAAAGGATTCATTAAGGGAAGGTCAATATTGGAAGCCATCATTGATATTTGGGGTGGTCTCGACTTCACTGAAGAATCTAATCAAGACACTGTCTTTCTCAAGATTGACTTTGACAAAGCCTACGACAGATTGGAATGGGACTATATTTTACAATCACTGAAAGACCTTGGGTGTAGTCAAAGATTCCTCAGGATGATCCCCACTCTCCTTGGTGATGCTTCGACCAAAGTCAATGTCAATGGGCAACTTTCAAAGCCAATCAAACTGAAACGATCCATCAGGCAAGGTTGCCCGTTGGCCCTGCTGCTCTTTGCCATCACCACAGAAGGAATTAGCCGGCTTGTGGAGCAACAGATGGATCTTGGTCGCATTAGAGGCATCACTTTGCCACACAACTCTGGGCAAATGACCATGAGGCTTTTTGTGGACAACACAAATGCCTTTGTTTACAATGACGGTACTAGCCTCCGAACCTTTTGGTGGTGCCTTGACACCTTTTGTGTGGTCTCTGGGTCCAGAATTAACCATTCCAAGATAGCGTTCAGGGCTATCAAAGGGACTCAACCCAATTTCCTCATTGTACAAGGATGCCAAAGCATTCAATCGGGTCAGGTCGTTCACATTCTTGGTATCCCCATGGGATTCGGTGTTACTCTGGAACAAAGGTGGGCTTGGGTCCTTGCCAGCTCATGTCCTCAATCATTTACTTTCTTTCTTGCTGGAGACCGAAGAATCAAGAATTAGCCAAATTGGAAAGTACTTGTAGGAACTTTCTTTGGATTGGGGACCATAACAGGAGGGGAGTTTGTAAAATAAAATGGTCCATATGCACTAGTCCAAAAGGAGAGTGGAGGTCTTGGTATTATGGACATTGGCAGCATGGCCAATAAACTTGCAGCAAAGTGGATGATTAAGGCCTAGTGCAACAGAGATTCCTCTTGGGCCTCATTAATTATTGTGTTGCAGGTGCTCTGAGCTGGAGTAGTTTATGATCTTCCTTCAGCTTCTGATATTCTTCGTTCATTCGATCGTATTCATCGAGCAATCTGATGTGATCATCGAGCAACATCTTCATTGATTCGGAGGGCACTGCTTTGAACTGGCTAGGACTTAATGGTTGGTTTGGATGATCGAGAGCAGCTTCTAAATTTTCTCTATTCTGCTCTTGTAGCCGCTGGTTCTCTTCCTTTGCTGCTGCTAGATGTCTTTTGAGTAAGCCCATGTTCCGTGTAAGCGTCACATTGCGAACTGTTTGGGCCCTTAACAAATTGTCAAGATCAGCAGTGGCTTCTTTGGTCTTTTCTTCACTCTCTAATTCCAGTTTATGATAAGCTTCACGTAGTTCTTGGTACCAGGTATTCAATGAGGCATTCTCGATCGACAATGAATTAAGCTGCGACTGCAAGTCGTTGGTTGTTCTCTACAGCATCTGATAATTATTTCCAAGAGATGTGAACTCATCTCTTACTTGACTCATGCAGGTGAACATTTGTTGAAATGCATTATCTACAGTGGGTGATAAGATTAATGGTGTGCTAAGTGAAGATGCAGTAGGTGTAGATGCAAAGGGAATAGGGAATGGGGGTGGGAAGGTGGATGCTGTGGTGATTGTAGAAAATTGTGGTGTGCTTAAATATTGTGGTGCCACAAATGAAGTGAGTGGAGGTGCGATGGGTGGTGATATATCCATATCGCTGGATGTGGTGTCGAGTGCCATGACTATGAATAGTGGTGTGATCGTGGGTAAGTGTGTGGGTGTAAATACAAGATTTACAAAGGTGGACGAATAATTTACAGAGGGGTTGTCTTGGACGGCTTGGTGGAAAGGGGAAAGAGGAGTTACAGTGGGTCGGGGAGGTGAAACTGGGGAGAAGGTTAATGGAGGTGGGAATGGAAAAAGGGGTCTTGGAGGTGTGGGAAAGGATGGAAAAGATGGATGGAGAAATGGGTTGGATAGAAAGGTGGATGTGTTAGGGGGTGGACTAGGTTGAGTGGGTGCGGGAATTGGGATGAATGGGCGTAAGGATGACTTCTGCTACTCCATCGGAGAAGGAGGATGTTGTTCTAAGAGAAGGAGGGTGAATGGGGGAGACTGGATGGATGGGAGGTGAAGGAGGAGCGGTGGGGGTGGTAGGTACTTCGACAACTGTGGTGGTATGTACAACAGTAGTATGGGGTGGGGAGTCTACCAGGATGGCTTCTTCTGCCAGAGAGCCTTCAGGGACGACACGTGCTTCCCTGGCCTGTTCTGAAGATTGACCGCCGGTGGGTACCCGAATGTATTCACCAGGTTTGGTTAGTAAGCAGATTCTGCGAGGATCATACTGCGGTAGCGGTTTTCTCTGCAAATACCTTAAGGCTTCGGTAGATCCCACTGATTTGACAAGTTCTCTGAAGCCTCTCATGTATACTTCTTCAAATTCTCCAGAGACAAGTTCCTATTCTATAAGTGTTTGGCTCTCTTCTTCGGTTAGCTTCTTACGCGCCCAAACATTTTCCATAGTACGGTATAACCTTTTGATGGCCAGTGTATAAGCTGCTGCTTCGAAGGTTTCCTCTTCATGTGTGCTTGTATCACCCTGGGTGTCCGTTTGTCCTCCTTGTTCATCTGTCTGTCCATGCTCTTGGGGTTCGTGAGTACCCTGGCTAGCTTCGTCATTGCCTTCATCTTTGTCGGTTTCCGTTCTTTCTTCCTCAAAACTAGACACTACTTGTCCTTGTGGTTGATCTCACGGTGTGGTAGGGTAGCTGGGCCTTTCATACTCCTGAGAGAAGATCTAGCCTTCTGAAAACTAGAATTCATTTGAAAATACGTCCTGCATCTCAAAATCAAATGTGGTGTCTGCTTGTTCTGCTTCTAAATGGGGTATCGAAAAAGAGAAAGCTTCCACACCAATAGTGGTGGGAATTTCTGTTGCAGTGGTGGTTGGTCCTGGGACACTCGCTACTTGAGGAGCGACTGTGCTGGTAGTGGTGGCCTCCGTTATGACTGGTCTTGATAACCGTATGTGAATAGGTTGTACAGGGGGTTCAGTAGGAGACTGCTCTGGAGAGGGTTGTGGTGAGGGTGATTCTGGGACCTGAAGGCAGGGGATGGTTCCTCTCATTTGCTTTCCTGCTCGTCCTTTGCTAGGCTTCCTAGCTTTCTTCGTTGTCCCTTTGAATGCTTTCAGCTCCTCGCTTGTCAGTGCTCGCTCGATAGGTAAATCATAGGCCAAACACATATATACAATGCGCGTGAGGGCGCAACATCCATTGATAACGTTCTTTCTTTCCCATCTATGTTGTGCTAAATACATCTGATCAATGATCCAGCTAGCTAGATCAACTGTCTGGGGTCCAATACAAGATAAATACAAACCGAACCATATTCGTTTGTGAGGCATTGTGAATCTGTCCTGAGCGGGGAAAGCAAAATGCTGCATACATATCCGTAGTGGTTTTGAAAGCTTAGGTGTGATTGCCGAAATCTCTTCCCACTTAGTAACATCCCCACGTTTCATAGGGTCTGGAACTAACCTTTCTCGCTCTGTGGGCGTGTGGGTTCCATGAATCTTGATGGCAGCTCGAACCAAATCTTTAGAAAGATAAAATCTTTTATACGGTGGATCGTTCACTAAAGATGGCAAAATAAAAGTTCGAGACAGATCCTTGTTCTCCGAAGCTATCAAAGTGGTGATTAAGTAATAAAATCTGTAGAAGTCAGGTTTAGGCAAAGGGTGTTGGTGCAGACCAATCACCAATTGAAGTTTTGAAAGACAAAGGATGGAGATAAGATCAATTCTTGAAGCTTAGAAGATGGTTACATTCATAGGTTGAAAGAAATGTACACATATGTACATTAGTTAAGACATAGGTCACTTATACTTATGTTTAGTCATAAGTCTGTACATATTTGCCTATAAATACTATGGAAAAATGTCGGGATGTATAGAGAAGACAAGGAGAGACTATGTGAGAGCATAGGAATAGAGAAATGAGATGTTTTAAGTGTTATTAGACACATGAAAAGTTAGTTGAACTCTCTCTTTCATTCAGTTGTAGTCTTCTTCAGAAATGACAGAATTTTTGTGCCCGAAGTTTCTGTGTTTTCTCCTTCTGTGGTAGATCTTTTGTGGAATGCTTTTGTACAAGTCTAAGTCTAGAGTTGATCAACTACTGTACAAAGTTTTAGATTCCAATTGTGATTAGACTGAGAAAATTATGAATAGAAACATTTGTATGTGTAAAGGTCTGAGTACCTTCTGAAACAGGCGTAGATTTCGAGTTCAGAGAAATGGACAGTGCTCAATGCACAGTGTAAAGTTTTACACAAATGATAGCTCAAAATCTAAGTTGAGAGATAAGCTATCTATAGCTAAAAGCATTTGACCAAATGGGTTTGACATTGGGAGAACTATAGCTAAGAAATTACAGGTGTCAAAGTTGCTACTGCAGAGAAGCAGTTTCACACATAGGTAAAGTGTTTGAGTCATTTCTCAAAGTATACTCAATCATTTGAGGAGATTTAAGTTGTAGAAGGTACGCAACCTTAAGACGACACATCCTACAAAGTTTTATAAAAAACTTTACACAAATGGTTAGTCGATCAGAGATTAATCTGCAGCAGACTTTTTTGAGAATTTGATTTTTTCAAGAATAGTCAATTTCTTGATAAGTTAGTGATTGTTCTCTAAATTAAGAGGAGTCTAGACTTATTCTTGATATAGAGGTGCTCTAATTTCAAGAATAGGTTGTTCTTTTGGAGATAAACACTCTCCATCAGTGGTATCAGAGCAGGAAGTATAAGAATTGAGGAAAGGGAGACTCCGACTGCTGCATACATACAAACTTTACATCTTGAAGGATCAAAAGGATAAAGATTGAAGAAAGCTTGAAGGAAGACACATTGAAGTTGTCAAAAGGATCAGAAGGAGTAATATTCGAAGCCAAGGTACATTTATTTCTCATAAAGCTTAAAGATCTCTAGTACAGGTGAAGAAAGGATGGGAGATTCTCTTCAAATAGAGAAATTGGATAGAGAGAACTATCCTGCATGGTCAATGAGAATGGAAGCTCATCTAATGAGCAAAGATTTGATAGCTTACATTATAGGAGAAGAAGAAAAGCCACATTTCAGAGACTCTAGTGTTCCAACTAGAGAGGAGTTGTCAGATTTGAAAAATTGGATGAAAAGAGATGCTCAAGCTAGGAGTATTATCTATATGGCAGTCAATGACTACTTGCTACCTCACATTAGAGGTCTTGAAAGTGCAAGTGAAATATGGAATGCTTTGGAGGAGCATTTCCAAAACACTACAAAGTCAAGAAAGGCATCCTTATGGGCAGAGTTTACTACTTTCAAGAAGAAGGCTTCACAATCAATATCTTATTATGTGACAAAGATGAAGAACATTGGAGATGCATTAGGAGCAGTGGATGAAGACATTGAAGAAGATAAATTGGTAAGGCAAATTCTCACAGGACTAAGAGGTGATGAGAAGTGGAAGCCTTTTATTTTGTCTACAGAACTTTCATTGGATCATTTCACTCCTGATTTGAATCAATTGTTAGGACATATGCTAACTTTTGAGAATGATATCAAAGGAGATGTTGACAAGAGTGCAGGTCATGCAATGTACTCTAAAGACAAGAAGAAAGTTAACAAAGGAAAGCAACAAGCAAATGAAGAAGAAGGCACAACTAGTCAAGCCAACTTCCTAAGAGGAAGAGGAGGTGGCAAAGGTAGAGGAAGAGGCAGGAATAACAAAGATGGAGCCAAAGCTTGCTGGATTTGTGGTAAGACAAATCATTTAGCTAATGATTGTTGGAATAACACCCACAGTAATGGTGGATATAATCAGAACTATAATTCAAGAGGAAGAGGTGGCAGAAATCAAAGAGGTAATTTCAGAGGTAGAGGTAGTAGGGGTTACTTTGGAAGAAATGCAGGTAGAGGTTTCCAAAGTCAACAATATAACAATACCTACTACAATTATGCTTCAGATCAGAAGGAAGATTCAACATTGATAATGAATGGAACTTGTGAAAGGCAGAGTGAAGATCAAAGAGTCTTCTACATTGACTCAGGGTGTAGCAATCACCTGAGTGGTAACATAGCCTTGATGACTGATTTGGAGAATAAGGTATCTAATCATGTTGTTCAAACAGGTGACAATACAAAGCATAATGTGAAGTCAATTGGATCAGTGAAGGCCAAGGATGGTAGCACCTTATTGAGTAAGGTCTTGTATGTTCCTACAATTCCTAAGAATTTGATAAGTGTAGGACAAATTGTGGAAAAAGGTTATGAAGTGAGGTTCACTAATGAAGGAGTGTTTGTGGAAGACCCTAGCAATGGGTATAAACAAATTGTTTCAGGGAAGAAAGAAGGAAGATTGTTCACATTGAAGATTCAAGGTAATGTTGGTCATGCCTTGTTCACTTATGGAGGACATAAGATCTCTGAGTTAGATCTTTGGCACAAGAGACTTGGACATTTCAATGAAAGAGGTATTAAAGACATGATGAATAATGGTTCAGTGCTTGGATTGCCTAATGTTGCAGGTCAACATATGACATACAGATGTGAGGCATGTCAATTAGGTAAGGCTCATAAGCAACCCTATTCTAAGCATGGGTTTATGTATTCAGAGAGACTTGAGTTGGTACACACAGATGTGTGGGGACCATCAAAGGATTTCAGTATCAATGGTTCAAGGTATTATGTGATTTATGTTGATAATGCTACCAGATGGATCACTATCTATGTGATCAAAGATAAGTCAGAGGTATTCAATACATTCAAACATTATCATGTGTATGCAGAGAGAATTACAGGACATAAATTGAAGAGACTAAGGTCTGATGGAGGGGGAGAGTATTTCTCTAATGAGTTCAGTGATTACTTGTGGAATGCAGGTATAAAAAGGGAGGTTACTTGCAGGTACTCTCCTCAACAAAATGGTGTAGTGTAGCTCAGTGATGAGTAGCACCTCCTTTAATGTCAATCCGAGAAGACGTGAGGATGGTATGAAGACCTCGAGCAAGTGGCGGCACAAGTGCGTGAGTGAGAAGCACACAAACATGCACACACATACACACACACGCGCACACACGGCAAGACAAAGAGTGAGAATCAATGGAGTTCTTAGATTACTTTCAGAAAGCTCTTACAAGTTCGTTTCAATCACAAGCTAACCTCCAAAATGAGCTCTCTAGCTCTTTTTATAGTTTTTGACTAGGTTTTGGCCCTGTCCAGACCTAGTGTCCGGCCTAGTTAAAAATTAGGTTCCAGGGCCAATTTGAGGGCTTAAACGGAGTCTAAAAAATACGAAAATTGATATGTAGGTACTTCTAAGGCTCCTCAAGCTCAAGGACTCCTTGGCTTGCACAAAATGGAGCTACAAAAATATGAAATGGTATTTACAATGATTGTTAGTGATAAGAATCACTGTTAAAAGATGTTGATTTGGAAAAAATTTGAAGGCCTATCTGCCAGATTTGCGTTGACTGCTTTGTCTACTTACTCCTTCACCTTGTTCTGACTCTCTCCGCTGGCTTCCTTGTCTAGTCGGTCCTTGGGTGCCCATACTGCTCTCAACACCCCCCCCCTCTCTCGCGTCTGTCGTCCCTGACAGACCCTTGTTGCTGGGAGTGTTGGATGTAATATTCCACAACCTGAGTGGCAAGCTGATGTTCTTGTATGCGTAGTCCTCTGGCCAAATCTGTCATCATAGGATCCCAATCGATTGGTCCTGGAATGTCCGGATGTGGCAGACGTAACTGATCGGCATGGATCGCTTGTTCTACTGCGAATAGGTGTAGCAAATGTGTGGGTCTGGGAATGAAAATTTCCGAATGATATTCCCAGAATCCCGTAGAGAACATTTCCTCAAATGTCTGCTTGAAGCATGCGGGTAAGTACTTTATTTGTGCATGCCAAGCAAAGATTATAGTGACCGAGGGGGTCTGGCTCATGTCGTAGACTAAATCCTTGTTACCTTGAGAGAATCCAGGGGCAGAGATGTATGGAGCTTGTACATTCCGAAAAGTTTTGAAAACAATGGTCATGAGCTCGAATATCTTCATACACATTTTTGCCGCTATGTCGGGTACATTATTTAGACGTGTAGACCAGTGCCGAATTGTTTATATCATGTAGGCTACGGTTGGGGTCCCTCGAGGTGGAGCAAAATATGGGTAGTTAACCCAAGCCGAGCATTCTTTGTTGTTGCGTACCTTGATTGCAAATGCTTGCCAGGATCTGCGACGTACCACTGGACAATAGCATGGATTATACTTGATATATAGTGGCATGGTTGCCCAGGTACTCATCATCTCTGGGTAATCGGTGAGTAGACGTGCACGCCAATTAGGTTGGAAGATCGAGCCAGCACGTGCATCTGTCGGTAAATCCCCTATCTCAAATTGAGTGGCGAATGTGGGCTCCTTCCCTGTATGTCTTTTGACTTCTGCATTATAATCATGTAGTAAGACAAAATAAGGCATGTATTGCGACTCTGATGTTGTGATTAACCGTTGATGGGATAAATTTTGAAAGTAGGAAGACCGAAGGACAGTTTCTTCCAGATTTGTGAGAGATTGCATTTGCACGGCCACACGATCATCATGTGTCTTACCCACTTTCTCGACCCTTTTGACCCAATCTGGAACTTGAATTTCTAACGTGTCTTGTCCTTCTTCTGTAGTTCGACCACCAGGCGTCGGCATAGGCTCGTATGGCTCTTCATAGCTGTCATCGACAGGGATTTCCACTACTGTTTCAGGTTCTGGTTCTTCAATGGGTGAGGATGGCCTTTCATATGGTAGGAGGCGTGCTTGGAGTTCTGCCACCTGTTTCCAGAGGGTCTCTACTTCTTCTGTAGAGTGTTGCAAGATTGCTGGCTCCTGTTGAGCTGTGGGGACACTGGCTATCTGTTTCTTTAGATCTGCACATTCAGTCTCTAGTTTTTCATATGACTCCAAGAAATTTGCATGCTCCTCAAGTAAGATGCGAATGTCTTCCGATGGGACTGCTCTATATCTGGTAGGGCTAATGGTTGCTCCTACGGTTCCTTCCATAGCCGCTTCAAAGTTGTCTTGGTTTTGTTGTTGAAGTCGTTTGTTCTCTTCTAGTGCTTCGGCCATATGCTTCCTTAATAGCCCAATATTGCGTCTGAGTGTAGCGTTAGAGATCATTTGCGCTTGAAGCACTGTTTCTAGTTCTTTGACTGCTTGGTCATCCACTGTTGATGCCTTTGATTCCAGTTCCGAGTGTGCCTGCTGTAAGGTGGTATGCTCGGTTAGGAGCGTTTGGTAGTCAGCTTCAAGAGTGTTGACCCTAGCTTGCAGACGTTGAGATTCTGCCTGGAGGGCCGTAGTGCGTTCTTCCAATTGATGGTACTCTTGTTGTAGTTGATGTGCACACTGAAGTAAGGTGTTGAACGTGCTATTTACATTATGAGATGCAAGGGGAAAAGTTTGAAGTGCAGGGGAGGGGGGATCGGGTAAGGGGGTAGTGAATGCTGTGTGTGCCAATGATGTGAGTGGTGAGGTGGGGGGCAAGGGAGGGGAAGATGGTGGAAGCGTGGGGAGAGGTGCTGTGGTTGGTGAAATGTCCATTGGGTCAGACACGGTGGTGGGTACAAGGGCTACCATGTAGGTGGGTATGGTAGGTGAAGTGAGTGTGGTGTTCGTGTAAATTGATGTCGTTGCGAACATCAGAGAAACGTGCCTCGGAAACATTGGAGAGCAGGTGAACTGCTCCACAACGGATGGGTATTGGGGTGGCGCGGTCAGGTTGAAAGAGGTGTAGGGGCCAGATGGGAAGTGAGGGTCATGGAATGGAGGTACCCGTATTGGGGGATAGGTCGGGAAACACAGGGTGACTTCTGTGGGTGCTGGGTTTCCAACTACACTTGGAATTATGGGATGGCCAGTCATGGGTTCAGAGAATAGACGGGACGAAGTGTACAAGGGATTGGTGACGAAGGAGAAGAGGGTGTCTTGTGAGGTGGGTTCTCGAAATGAAAATGATTTGAATGAGGATGGGTTATAAGTGAAGGTAGAGGTAATGACTGTCGTTTCTTCCATGGTGGGAGGTGGTGGTGGGGGTGGCGAAGGTGGTGATGGAGGATGCTGGGGTGAGATGGGTGATGTCTGAACGAAGGTTTCGGCAGAGAGGTCAGTGGTGGTTGTGGGGGTGACTGTTGTCTCAATGGGTACTTCTTGTTCTGTGACAGGTATCCTGATAGTCTTACCTGCTCGTGATAACGTGTCCACTCTGCGTTTGTCGTACCTTACGGACTGGCGGACTGCGGTGTGGACAGCCTCCGGAACTCCTAGAGAGTCTGACACTAATTTGAGGGTGTCAATGAAATGTTGGTCCACCCCTTCATCTGATAGCATTTCTTGCATCAAAGCTTGACCTGATACAAGAGAGAGTTGATGCCTTTCCTGTACTGCTTTGATAGTGTCGTATAGCCTTCGTAGTTGAGCTGTATATGCTGGTGCACCTACAAGTTCTGGCACTTCTTGTTGCTCCTCTTGGTGTTCTTGATCATAATCCTCCTCATCATCCTCCTGTTCTTCATCTCCGTCATCCTCTGCATCCACTTCAACAGGTGTGACAGGTGCTTGGGAGGTTGTGGCCTGCGTTTGCACGTTTTCCGCTTGTTGTGCCTCTTCTTCCTCCAGCTCTACATCTTGTAATAATTGCTCGAAATCTTCATTAGTGAGTTCTTCCAAAGGTGCACCACTAGGAAATTCAAGATCGGTTGGGATGGGAGGGAATATCAAGGTGGAACCATCGGTGCTGCGTCTTGGAAGTCGGAGTGTGAATGGTCGGACTCTTCGGGGTGGAGGGGTGACGTCTGGTGTTAGGGTGGCTCCACGTGGTTGAGCACATGGGACTTGGACAGTGCCTCTCATTTTCTTAGAAGGGGGTCCAGTGGATGTCCTGCCTCTAAACTGCCCTACCCGATTCCACATTAGGGCCCGTTGGATCGGAATGTCATAAGCCAAACACCTATAAATGATTCTCGTCAGAGCACAGCAACCATATAAAACCTGTTTCCGCGGCCATCGTTTGTGAGCTAGGTGTATCTGATCAATTATCCAGTGGGGTAAGTTGATGGTGAGGCTCTGTGTCTCTGCTAGATACAAGCTAAACCAAATCTTTTTGGGCGGCATGGTGAATCTATCTTGTGCCGGGAAAGAAAAGTGTTGCATGCACATGCGAAGGTGTATTGCAATATTAGGCGTCATGGACACCATGTCCTTGAGCTTGGTGAGACTTCGATTCTTCATGTAATCCGGTACTAGGGTTTCCTTCTCTGTAGGAATATGCATTCCGCGCATATCTAGAGCCTCTCTCACCAAATTGTTTGATAGCCTGAACCTCTTGAGCTCATTCCCCTTTGTCAGAGATGGAATCACAAATGAGCTTGCACCTTTTGGGTTTTGGTTTGGAGTCAAGGTGTTGATGAGATAGTAGCATCGCATGAAGTCAGGTTTTGGGAGCCGTGCACTGAAATAGGCACTCAATCCTGCCTTTTCCCATATCGGACGTAGACCTTCTGCATTTTGTAATTTCTCAAATTCTCTTGTAAAGAAGTGGTATCTGCCTTGCTTCCCATTGAAATCCAACTCTGATTCCCATAGGTACGTTCCTTCACCCAAGGGTCCTGCCACCTCGGTAAACCAGTGGGAAGTCTTTCCTACGGGCATGGTGTGGCCACGTGGAGGGTCTGCAATAGGTATGATTTTGACGGCCTACAATTCTTCTGGTCTTTCATTTGTCTCAGGCAAAACGGGTAAACTGTCTAAGTCCACCACTTGCGGGCTTGTTTCTGTGTGAGAGCTAGTTCCTGCTGCCTCAGCCATGTTGAAAACTTCGCAGCTGGTTCTGTGAGAATATATGAATCAACGTTAACATTGCAATGGACACAAAAATGACACGGTGTCCCTTGTTACAACATTAACTTAAAGTTCAGGAGTGGTTAGGGGTTAGTAGGTGCTCGGTGCTAGTGTGTGTAGTTAGGAATTGGGTAGACCTACGAGCTAAGCAGAATGATGTGAAGTGAGAGTGAAGCGGTTAGTAGGTGGTCATGGATTTACAATTGGGGTCCGGGGGTTTGTTACAAGTCTTGGGCTGCCAAATGCAGTGGATGGGTTTTGCTCTTTGTTCCGTAGAGACTCTCGAGAGCTTTATAGGCGTGTCAGCTTGGAAGTGAGGCCTTTTAGGGACCCATTTACAAGTGATTCTGTTCGTGCTCATGGGCCTTGGTGTTGAAAATGAGTGGATGTAGGCTGTGCGAGTGAATGGATTGTGCTGTGTAGGGTGTGTTCTTGGTGTAGCTATTTGAGCCTGCAAACAAGCCTTAGGCACCCAAATTTGTCTTGATTGTGGGTTAGCCTTCATCGACTTCTTGGGCACCCAAATAGATTTCACGTTAGCAGAAGAATTTCCGAAAGACTTCTTATTAGTGACGTGTTGTTGGTTACTAATAAGAGGCTTTGCCCGTGTGGTTGGCGTGAGTGCAACCGGGTGTTCGCCTTTTCGCACCCACACTTGGTTCGCTTGCTGAGACATTCTGCTCTGCAGGTTCTTTTGATTTCCGGCATAGGTAGTACTCTGCTTCTTCTGCCTTTGATCCACCTTTGGGAGTTGCCTCCTTCTGACTTTTGGAAAAGAAGGGAGTTCCGTTGCATCCCTGACTCCTTTTTTGCGCATAGCATTCCTCTGCAACACATAGTTTTGGACAAGAACAGCATGGTCAACTTCATGTGCACCCCTGGAGGGACCAGGAGTCTGTGCCTTTCCTAATTCCTTGAGTGCTCCATTATCTAACTCTACTGTGATTCGACTATGATTGACCCACACCTGAAGAAGTCCACTTCTTAGGTTTAAGTTGACTGCTTGGTCATATATCCAGTCTTGACCCAAGACAAGGGGTTCCGTGAGGTCCTCATCTTGACACACTAGTACTTTAACTGTCATTGCCTCATCATGAATGTAGAGGGGAAGTTCCACCTCGCCCATGCAAGGGGTTTCCACGCCTCCCAATCCTATGAGATATGCTTCCACAGGATTGACAGTTAATTGCAACTCTTGATAGTAAGACAATTTAACAGCACTAGTGGCTGCGCCTGAGTCAATCAAGGCTCTTACAGTCCTTGCACTCTTTCCTTGTCCTATATCTAAGGTTATGAAAGGACGTCTATCAGTGATCCTATGTGAGCTTGTTCCTGCGACTTTACACATTGCCATATGATATCCTTGATCTGCATAGTCATTTGTTCTAGGCTGCTCTCTACCTTGCCTTCGTAATTTCATCCTTCTGATGCGTTCTAAAGCTTTTGCTTGAGCTTCTTCTCGAATTCGCTTTTCTTCCTCTTTGCGTTTCTTAGCAGTGTTGAGTCGGCTGAGCATTTCCTCCGTGAGGGGTTCCTGATACAACGTGACTCTGCATCCGCTAATATAGTTAGGGAGAACATCACCCTCTAATGTGGCCAGTTGTACTGCTCCACTCGTGGAGATCCTATTAATGATCATGGGTCCGTAGCCTCTCTTTTCTAGCTTCCTTGCGTGTTGTTTCAGTGTGTAGACTAAAACTAGATCTCCTGCTTTTAAACCCTTATCCTTCACATGGGCATCAAAGTATGCCTTTTGTCTCTTCTTGGCTGCATATATTCCTGCAGCGGCTCTCAGTCTGGTTTCCCCTAATCGTTCAAGGTCAAAGATTCTAGAGGAGAGCTCATGACCTGTCCATTCGTGCTCGTGTGCTACTTTCAACGTAGGTATTAAGAAGTCCAAGGGTAGCACAGCGTTTTGGCCAAATACCATCTGAAAGGGGGTGGCTTGGAGTACCGTTTTGTAGGCAACTCGGTATGCCCAAACAGCATGGTGTAGCTGTTTGTCCCAATCAGAGCGTTTAGTGTTCACTAATTTCGTTAGTACATTACATAAGATCTTATTAGTGCTCTCAGCTTGTCCATTAGCTTGAGGGTGATAGGGGGCAGACTTCTTGTGTATTACCAAGAATTCTTGGAGTAGATTTTCAATCACTTCGTTCAAGAAATGAGTGCCTCTATCACTTACAAGCTCTATAGGTAGCCCATATCTTGTGAATACATTCTCAAACAAGAATTTAGCAGTTGTCTGAGCGTCATTCTTTGTCGTAGCTTTTACCTCTACCCACTTAGTTAGATAGTTTGTTGCAACAATGATGTATTCCGCATGAGAACCCTTAGCTGGGGGATTAATAGGACCTACGAAGTCTATTCCCCACTTAGAGAACGCACGTCCACCCATCATAGGTTTCAGTGGCATCTCATCTTTGCGTATAGGATACTGAGTCCTCTGACAGACATCACACCGTTTCACATAGGTATGTGCATCCATGTGAAGGGTAGGCCACCAGAAGCCCGCAAATAGTATTGCCTTGATCACCCGATCCGGTCCAAAGTGTCCTCCTGCTACACCTTGGTGAGCAGTTTCCAAGATCTTAAGATATTCACTTTCATGGACACATAGTCTCAGGTAACCATCTTTACCACGCTTATATAGATTATCACCAATAAGTGAGTAATCCTGGGCTTCTTGTTCTAAACTCCTTTTCCTGGCCAGAGTCATGTCTGGAGGGAGTGTGTTTGTCCTCACGAAGGATACTAGAGGTTCGCTCCAATCTGGCACAATGGATACTTGATAAAGAGTAGCGTGTTCCACAGGTGGTTTAGTGCAACAGATTGGGCATTCCTTGCACAACTTTTGGACATCCGCTTCCATAGTTGGCCAATGCACTCCGAATCTCTTTAGAGTCTGTAAAGTTCGTTGCTTTGAGTAGTGTTGCTCTAACGCACCTACATGTGCTAAATGCAACCATTTATTGTACTCGTCCTCTTCTACGCAACACGCCAAGATCCCTTGATCTGTGTGCTTGTACATGCTTCCTGCCATGATGTGGTACTTTTGGGCTCTCACAACCTCCCTATTCTGTGTGTTTACCACTGGATGATTAGGCCCGTATGTCAATACTGGTACCAATGGCTTAGCCCACTGCGGTACAACTTCCAAATTAAACAAGTAAGCATCAGGAAGGTCATCTGATACTCCTTGTGGGGCTTCTCCCGATGTGAGCCTAGAGAGATGGTCTGCTCTTAAATGAGTCCTCCCTTTCCTTACCACAACCTCAAAATCATATTCCATTAGCAAGAGAAACCATCTCACTAATCTTCCTGTATTGCATGGCTTGTTTACGAGGTATAGCAATGCCTGATGGTCCGTAAAAAATTTAAACTTATTTGCAAGCAAATAGTGTCTAAATTTTTTGACTGCATATACCATGCCTAAACCTTCTCTCTCTGTAGTGGTGTAATTCCGTTCAACTGCATTCAATTTTCTACTGGCATAGGCGATTGGAAGATCCATATTACCTTCACCAGTAGGTTGAGCAAGTACACACCCAATGGCATAATTGGATGCATCCACGTGAACATGGAATGGCTTATTCCAATCTGGTGTGGTCAAGATTGGTGCTGAACATAATCTTCGTTTAAGCTCTTGGAAGGAATTCTCACATTCATCTGTCCACTCAAAGTTAGTCAGAAGTCCGTACATGGGCTTTGCAATGACAGCATACATGTGTATAAATCGTCGGTAATAACCACAATGCCCCATGAAAGCTTGTACTTCCTTGACATTCTTTGGCCTAGGTAGCTCTGCTATGGCTCTCACTTTCTCCTCGTCAGTAGATATGCCATTCTTTGACACTATGTGTCCTAGAATCTTACCTTGCCTGACCATGAAAACACATTTTTCTGGGTTCAGGCAGACTTGATATTCTCTACACTTGTCAAAGATTTGTCTGAGTTCAGGAATATGGGTTTGTCTAATGTTGGAATGAGCACAAAGATCATCAACATAGACTTCTAAATTCTTCCTCAGGAACTCTTTAAATACATGGCACATCAGCCTTTGGAAGGTAGCTGGTGCATTGGTAAGCCCAAATGGCATTACTCTAAAAGCAAAAATGCCCCATTCTGTGGCAAAGGCCGTCTTATGCTGATCCTCTGGAGCTATGGCTACTTGATTGTAACCTGAAAATCCATCAAGGAAGCTATAGACTTCCTTGCCTGCCACTCTTTCTAAGAGATGTTCTGTGATGGGAAGCGGATAGTTATCCCGAATAGTGGCTGCATTAACCTTCTTCAAGTTAATGCATACGCGTAGCTTTCCATTTTTCTTGGGCACCACAACGATGGGGGATACCCACTCGGTGTGCTCAATTTCATAGATAAATCCAGCTTCAACCAGTCTATCTATCTCCTCTTTGATCTTGGCAGCGTAATTATCGTTATATGTATAGGGCTTTTGCTTAGAAGGTTTAGCATCTGAGGTCATGGGAATG
This sequence comes from Ceratopteris richardii, assembly GCA_020310875.1. NCBI lineage: Eukaryota > Viridiplantae > Streptophyta > Polypodiopsida > Polypodiales > Pteridaceae > Ceratopteris > Ceratopteris richardii. The sequence goes on from CM035413.1 coordinate 176,568,753, forward strand.
GTGTGTGAGCATATGTCCGGGTCTACACCCTTCAAATCCTTGTAACTCCAAGCGAATACATCTCTGTATTCTCTTAGCAAGGCAATTAACGCATGCTCTTCTTCCTCTGTTAGGTCATGGCCAATGTATGTGCATCTCTCCTCTCCTTCTTCTAGGGCCACTACTATTTTCTTGGTGGTTTCTTTGTTATCATAAGCCTCTCCTGATTGTGCCTCTCGTTTAGGCATTCTTATCATGACTCTCCTGTCATCTATCTCATATTTCTTAAAATTTTCTGGGACCTCAAACAAAGATTCTTCCTCTTCTGGTGAGACTTCTCTCTTCTTTCGTTTCTTTCCTTCTTCCTTCGGGGTCACATGTGTTGCTAACCTTACATCATTTGTGAGCTCTCCATGCCTCTGGGGTTGAAATTCTACTTCCTGGAAGTATTCTTCATCTGATGCAAATGGTGGGTCCATTATGATTGAATCTAGTTCGGAGTCACTTGCATCCTCAAATGCATCAGGGCTAGGTTCGCATTCTTCTAGAACTGCCTCTCCCATGATTGGCTCTATGGAGAAGACTGAAATGTCATAGCCATCCTCATCACAGTGAGGTGTCCATTGTTCTTCATGATGGCTACGTCCATTGTTGCTAAGATTTCTGCCCAACCGTGAGGTTCAAATTCTTCGTCTGGAAAAACTACAGGTGCATAGGCTGGGTCTTGGATTGATCTATGGGTTTCTTTCGCACCTACCTCTCTGGCTTTCTCTCTCTTCTCTTCCTCGACTGCAACCTTGCACATCCATAAGTGGGTGTCTTCATGCATCCAAGAGGATCCTGACCCTATGGAATGCACCGATTCTGTGTCATCTTTGGTTCTATGGATGGGATTCCATTGGATAGGAGGAACATCTCTATGAGAGTAATCCTTGAGATTGACTTTGGTCGTAACACCTAAGTGTTGCAGGTACAAAGAATTGGTTCCCCAATCCTGTACCACTTGCTATTGTCGCATAAATGGTCTTCCCAAAATCATCTCATAGGCATGATTTTTGCTAAAGTCACATATAGCAAATGTATGCTCAAACTCGACACCACAAGTGGTGAGAGTTATTCCTTCTAGCAATCCTAAGGGTCTCTCAATATGACCATCGGCCATCTGCAATTTCATCCTCGTTGGCCTGAGTGCCGGCTTGCCCCAACGCTTCCATAGGGAAGTGGTAGCAATTGCAACTCCTGCACCTGAGTCCAAAATTGCCTTGGTGGTGTAGTCCTGGTAAGTAATGGGAAGATAGGTGTTCCCTTCTTCACCTTCACACATATCTCCTATCTTATCCAAGGGAATTTCTGGCACCGTCCTATGGGATCCTACCTGGGAACGAGGTTTTGCAACTTCAGCTACTTGACTGGCTAAATATTTCCGCGCTTTTGGTCTATCCTTAGGCAGTTCTTCCAAAGTGAGATCGCGCTGCACCTTGGTGTTCTTTACTACCTCCGTGTTCCTAGGTATGACTGAATCTTCGTTTCTTACCATGACTGTAGGTGTTCTCATACAGGTGGACTTAGCTTCCCATGGGCCTGTGAAGTGGGGTAGCTCTTGTATGGAATTAGACTCAAAGTCCAATATCTCGTGAGACTGAGTACTCTCATGTTCCCCGTAAATAGATGGAATGTCTTGTGGGAATTGGTCGTGTGCATCATCCACAAGTTCAAAGGGAGGGGCGACTTCACTTTCGTTATCCCATTTGTCTTCTTGAATCTCCCGTAGGAAGTCTGGTGCAAACCGATTCATAGAAGAAGAAGTGTCTGGATCCGTAGAATTAGGCACATAAGCAACCTGGGAGGGAGGGCTTATTCTATCGTTGACTCTCTCCTTGTTCTCATAGATGGCTGGAGCACAAGCTTCCTGGGGAGGATTACTTATTCTATTACTCTTCCGAGCAGGCTCATACGCTCCCTGAGAAGGAATGTAGGCAACCTGTGGAGGTACGTAAGCTTTCGAGGGGGGCTCATCTGCCTGTTGGGGGGAAAGATAAGCTTCTTGAGGAGGCACATGGGCTTCCTGAAGAGGCTGGCTTATCCGTTCTCTTGCCCTTTCCTTTCTCAGAGGGGTAGGTTCCTTTTCTGATTGTGCAATTAGCTCTATTCTTTCTAGCAGTCCATCGAAGTGTAATTGCGTCTTAGCTGAGCTAGAGATGTTAAAGAGGCGGCTAGCTTCGAACATGGCTTGAGCCAATTCCACCATCTTAGCACAAATTTTAGTTCGTTCAAGCTCTAACTCGGCTCTAGGGTAGCATTTTTCATGATCAGTTATGGTTGGCCCTTCTTGGATTCTGGCCTGATATGCTTTAAGCATCATGTTTAGGTCCTCGAGAGTGGGATCAGCTAATACTGATCCTGCTTGGGGTGGTGGGTGGGTTACGTGGGGTGTATTAGAGGGTGGAGGGATGGAGGGTGATAGGGATGGTAGCGGTGGGATTGTGTGAGAGTGCGGTTGGGATGTGATCTCTATGATTTTGGCCTTGGTTTCTCGTAGACTTTCCTCAAGTTCACTCATCTTCTTTGCCCATTGCCTTTTCATACGTTCACGGCTATCTCTCCAAGCTCTAGTCCTTTTCTTGGTTATGCTCTCAGTTTCACTAGCTGTTGGGCTCTTTTCCTGGTCTACCCCTTGGTTTTGCTGCAATGCTTGAGCTCTAGTGACTACCTGTATGGGAGCAGTGGAAGTGACACTTCCTGTGGAATCTACTACTAACCCAATAACGTTGATAGGCGTGATTTTTGGCATGTTATTGGGGTTCTTTGGGCAATCTCGTAAGAGATGCTCTTTTCCACAATCTTGGCAAAAGCCTTGGATCGTCACTGACTGGGGTTGTGTAGGTGGAGGTAAGGGACAATCACGAATGAGGTGATCTCCTTGGCATCTGTAGCACGGTCCTCTTGGGAATGGAGGTCTTACTTGCCTAGGTTGAGGCCTAGGGTTGGGGTTTGCATACATGACGTTTGTATAATCTGACTCCCAACTAGGTTCATTTGGCTCTTCGCTGTAATAGGACTCACCATGTTCTGGAGACTGCATGTAGTACGCCTGGGGACTATCAACATGTGTAGAATCAAAGCTATGGTCACTGAGGTCATTTTCAGAAAGCAAGGATGTTACCGGGACTAAGGCTCTATTCATGTTCTCTTCTGCAGCAGTATACTTTACCGGGATCACATTGGCTGGAGCTGGGGGTTGTTGTGCTAGCATCGGTTGAGGTCTTTGTTGGTTTTGATATTGTGTTTGATAATTTTGTTGTGGTCTGCCATATGGCTGTGGAGGGTACTGGTTCTGGTATCTTGCCTGTGGTGGATAGGGTTGAGGATAGGTTTGCCTAACTGTTTGCTTATTGTAGGGGCAATCTTGTGCGGTGTGATTGGTGTACCTCCGTTCTATGGTGCAGTACTGGCTACTAGGATTTACTTGGGGCTGAGCCATAATGGGACACACGTTTGCCATATGGTCACCACCGCATGTATAGCACCTCTTCGCTGGGGTAAACCTCGGAATTTGTTTGCTAGAGACGCCTAGTTTTTGGGCCACTTTCTCTGCGAGTTCCTCAATTGATGTGGATTGCGTGGCAGAGTGACTCGAAGCACTATCTGAATCTTTGTAGATTTTGGAAAGCTCTAGTTCTTCCCCTAGGTTATCTTCAATGTCAATGCACATGCGTACACACTCTTCTATAGTCCTAGGGTCCTTCAGATACACATATGATCTTAATTTGGTACTTAGCAACCCGTCCAAGAATAAAGCCACTTGCTTGGCTGGTGTGGGTAACTCCGAAACAGGGCATCTTTCTAAGTATTGCCTAAACCTTCTTCCTGCAAGTCTCAGGGTTTCTTGAGGGGTTTGCTTGAAGCTGTGTGTGTACTTGAGCCGTAATGACTCAAGGACTTGTACCAATGAGACTATACCTCGATTGCAATACAAGTGCATATAGTGGAGTCCTTTGCACACATTTAATTATCAATCCAAAGGAGTGACTTACCAAGTGTATGAAGACATTTGCACACGTGATAGAAAATGAAGTGAGTTAACTATCCAAGCAAGAGAAAAGACCAATACTACCCACACCTACTGATAAACTGGAAGTGTTGCCGCAAACCTACTTTCAGCAGTTTTGGTTTTTTGAGGTTTTCTCCCAGCCCAGAACTCCGAACATAGGCAATAGGGTACTCGTTTCGAAGCTCTCGACGAGACGAATCCAATGGTGGTGGTTTCACTCAATTCTGACCACTCTGCTGCAAGTTATGGCAGAAACAGTGAATTACGGGAACTACTAACACCCGCGTTTTTGCTTCTCCTAGCTTACGCACGCACTACAGCCACTCAAAACAAGGGGGAAGGGGTAGACAACAGTCCTACACTTGCATTTCAAGCATCACACACACATACATGAGCAAAATGAAGATCAAAATCAGCAAGGAAGAGGCAAACTCGAAATTTCAGAAGTGCTCTTCTTCACAATGACCAGAAGTCTTTTACAATGAGTCACTTTTGACTTATATACTAGTGCCCTAAGTTTGGTCCTTTCACACAAGAGACCGGCACTTTATTCTCTAAAAAGACTAATTTCCTACTATTGTACATGGGTAAATCACTAATCTTTGAGGGGATGCATCTAGAGGACTCCTCTAGTGCATTTACAACGGAAAATATATACAAAAGTGGTTATGTTACAAAAAATTGTGTGTCCAAATCGGAAAAATTTTGGGGCCCGTCTTTTTTCTCTGCTTTCTGCGCTCTTTAGCTCTGCAACACTCTCCCCCTCTTCGTCTCTGTCGTCCCTTGACAGACTTTGCTTCGCGAACGCGTCCCGTGGGTAGTGTTGTCTGCTTCTTGATCTTGCATTACGTTTTAGAGGCGCTTCAGCTTTTCCACTGCACGCTCCCCTTGGTCAGTGTTGTCTGCAGTTAAACAGACATGCAGATTCGATGGCCTTCTTGGTTCAAGCTCTACAACTCGAGAGCCTGATGTAGTTGTCTTGCCTGTTGACTCGGGTTGCCACGCACGCCACCAGTGACTAGGAATGTGCTGTTCTTAGTCACCCTCTTCAACTTTTCAGCCTCTACCCCTTTCTAACTTTTGGTCCTACTCTGATGTTTGAAAAGTCCATAACTCGGGACCCTGGGGTTTAGCTTTGTAGCCTGGTGCGTGCCCCTGCGGGGCTCTGTGCAGAGGTGGGCGTTGCGCCCCTGCGGGGCTTCCTGCAGAGAGTGGTCCTTAATCATTTGATGTTTTATCTTTTACTGCGCACTTTTGGACTTGGACCTTCTTCTTCTTTTCTTTTTGCTTGATTGTCCCTCTACACGTCCCTCCTCCTGAACTCTGTCGTCCTCGACAGGCTTTCTGTGGCGACGTGAGTAAGTTTGGATAGCTGTTTGCTCTCGTTGATTCAGTAGATTTGCATGACATATCATAAATTCCTTCCATTGCTTTGACTTCACTCCGTCTTCTGGCGCCTGTCTGTGATCAGCGAAGAAGCTAGTTTCATAGGCCACCAGTCTTGCATTCAGGTTGGAAGTCATCTTAACAAAAATTTCTGAATCAATCTCAAAAAAGCCGGTAAAGAATGCTTCTTCAAACGTTTGCATATATGTCGATGGCAAAAACATGAGACGAGAATAATAGGCCATAAGTGTGAGGCGGCTCGGAATGGTTGATAAATCAAAAATAAGAGCCTCAGACCCTTGCGTAATGCCGATAAAATTCAAGAATGTATATTTCGCATGCTGGAATACCTTCAAAACTGTAATGATCATACTGAATATTTTGTTGGTCATCTTGACGGCTAAATCCGGAACTGTAGCGTATCTCGCAATCCAAAATTCCATTGTTTTTACCATATATTCTTCGGTCGGTAGGTAATTATGTGGCGGACTAGGTAGTAGCGGATAATTAAGCCACTGATTATTGATACTGCCTTGGCTCTGACCTTCCAAAAAGTGCGACCAAGCTCGTCTGCGGGGTACAGGACAAAAAGATGGGTTGGCTTGAAGCGCGTATGGTGATGCTTCCCACTGCACCCGCAACGTTGGATTCTTCTCCAAAATCTTCCTTCTCCATGTTGGATCCGCTTTCTCGAACTCCTCTTGAGTGTAATTGAACGTGTCATGTTTAAAGTGGAGGTTGTGGTCCGGATCTTTATTCGTTGCAGACTTTATATACATCCGTGTTTGTTCTTTAAGTAGGCCGTATGGCACGTTGAATGGCTTCAAAATTTGATCTAATTGTTTATGCTCAATCTGAGCCTCTTTCATTATCTGAATTATTTGATCTTCAAAATCAGCAGTGAGCTGGGACACCAGTAGTGCCCTTTCTGGTCTGCTCATTTCTGCAATTTCGCGAGTATTAGGTTCAACGTGAACCTCCTTTTCCGCCCTGATCGGTGAATGATATGAGGGGGGAGAGAGAGGACGTACCTCAGTCTCCACAGTAGCCTCCGCAGCGTGTGGAACTACTGGTGTCCCCTGTTTGTCTTGGCGCTCAATCTGTTCCTGAAGCTGTTTGATGAGTGTATCTTTATTCTTTAATTCTGCTTCAGCCTTGGCAATCGTCTCCTGATGTTTGATCAATTCTTGAGCAACTATATTCATGTGATCTGTGTCTTCTTTGCACTGTCTGAAATAGTCATTTTCAGCTTTTTTCCATTTCTTGCGTAGAGCGGCAGTGTCATGCATATACCTTTTTTCCCAATCAGCAATGGTGTCTTGCTCCTGTTTGAGCTGATCTGCCATCTTGGTGATCTTTTCTTCCAGTTCTTTTATGTCCTCCGTTGAATGATTAGTTTCTGCTGGTGGTTGATCACTGAGGAGAGCTGTCATGAGCTCCTTGTTCCTGTTCCTTAAATTTTCCGCTTCCTCCATACTCACTTTGAGCTGTGATTCGAGTATTTTACCACGAGCGTTGATCCTTGTTTTCTCTTTTTCTGTCATATCTAATTTCTGCGTGAGTTCCAAAATTTGTTCTTTTAGTTGGGCATTTTCCTTTTCTAATATCTGGCATTGTGTTTTGGTCTTCTTTATTTCCTCGTGTTTCTTTAAGGCTTGAGCTTCTGCTTTTGATAACCTATTAGCCAGATCCACACCTTCTTTTTGAAGCTCCTGCTTTTCACGCATGGCCTGATCGTAATCTTCATCAGCATCAAGCATTAACTGTTGAGTGTCTAGTGCAGTTCGAATCATATCCTGCACCACAGGCTTGAGCTGAGCTATATCGACGTTTAGCCATGTCCTTGGTATACTTGGTGTTTCTCCTGTGTGTACATCTTTCCCTTTGTCCACATGAATAGTTTCATTATGTGGTTGTCGGACTTGTAGTTGTACATTCAAGTCTTCGTTGTTTTTACCTTGATCCTTAGATTTCGTGGCGCTTCCTTGAAACGTGACGTCCATGGGGGATGGTTCTGCCACAACCCTTAGTGGAGTGAAGGGTTCTTCATCATGTCCTTCTTCTTGAGGCTCATCCTCTGATAGCACTAATTGTTCCTCATTATTGGATTTACCTTCTTTGATATGGGTAGTGGAGTCGTCTTTTGATTGAACAGGTTGTTGCCTTTCTTCTTCTTCTGGCTGTTTAGTAGCATTTGTGTCTACCTCTTTTGTCTGATCCTGTTCTTTGTGTCCGTCTTGGGTTGCGCCATAGTCCACTTCATTTAATTCATCCCAATGTCCATCATCTTTTGATTCGCTTTGAATATCGACATTAAGCAATGAATTGTCTGGTTCTTCTTGTTTCTCCGAGACCGAACTAGAATTATCCAAGCCTATTTCTTTATATCTATGAACTTTTGTGAGCTTGGCTTTCTGGTCTGTTGCTTGTTGTGATTGCTTATAGTGGTGACCTTGCACTGGCAAATTAACTTGCCCTTCTGTATATTGATGGGTCTCTTCGAGAGCTTCTGTCAAGTCTTTTTCCGTTATTTCTTTTCTTTTCTCAATCATGGCCTTGGGAAGAACATGGACCCTCTTCCGAATTGATGTGTCCTCTTCCTGTAACTCGAGTTCTCTGAGTCTTTTTGTGCCTCTCATTCTGGGTTGAGAGCTTGGTTCAGCCATCTCCACAATGGTTGTCTTTTTCTTTTTCTTAGGGATAGTTGCTACTTTGGCATATTGAGCTAAACCTGTTGATGAGGGCATTTCTTGTAGATGCTCCCTGATGCCTAGCGCATGGTATATCAGAATGGTCAGTGCAATACTTCCATTGAGGAACTTCTTGTTTTTCCATTGCTTCTTCGCTTCGAACAATCTTTCCTGCACATATGGGGTCAGATTAATTTGATTCCCGATTTGTTTGATTGCATGCGACAGTAATTGCACGATGATTTTTTGTGGGGCCGTGTATCGGTGCATGTTAGGAAAGCAGAAATGCTGGTGAATTAGCCTGACCGCCTCCTCGATGTCCACCCGATTAATTTCGGTGAATGTTCTAGTTTTGGCACCTCGGCTTTCTTCCTTTACCACTGTAATCCCATCTTTCTCCCATCCAAAAGCTTCCTTGATCAGTTCATGGGTGAACTGAATAATTACCCATTCTCCAACTTTGTCCATTACTCTAGCTTCTGGTACCAACGGGTCATGTAATGCTGGTTGTAATGTATTCATCACCTGTGTGCATCTTTGGAAATCTGGTTTGTAAATGGGTAACTCGAAATACTTGAGAATGCCTGCTTTCGTCATGATATCCTGTATAGATGGCATCCCATGCAGTACTCGAAAATCCTGGGACAGAATAGTAAATTGATGATCGGTGTCCATGATCTTGATTGTTGCAAGGAAGATCGATTCCCCGTCAGGTTGATCTTCCCGGAACCAATGTCCCTTCGCCTTTGTAATACTTTGGGGTGGGAAATCCATGGCTTCTTCAGGTATGGTTGCTTCAGAATCTTGAGAAGACATCTGCACTCGTAAGTGAAGTATATTAGTTTCTCACCACAGAATGCAGTAGTGTGGTGCATTTCTGAGTATCATCGTTCTTCACTCCGTTCCCATAACCCCATAGTTGAGATCTCTTACCACCTTTTTAGTTTCTTTTTCATTTTCCTGAAAGAGAACAACTGTTAGCATAGCCGAAGCTTTTATTTATTTACACTGTAGATCCATTCCTATTTGAGTTCAAGCTGAGAGCTAATCTCCCTTGGAGATCGTGCACCACTAATTTGATAATGTACATCCTGTGCCGAATGCATGGCCTTGTAATGTGGCCCTATCATGCATACTTTGGGTGCATCAGACACATCATGAGTGCAGTCGGGTGCTTCATCTCCTCGATCTCTTGCTCCTTGTGGTAGCTTTGGTTTCCACGCCCATTTTGAGAACACTGAGAAAGGTTGTCGGGTTTTCTTGATTCGTGTAGTTGTTGGTGTTCCATTTGTCGTATCCCTTGTCCGATTGAATTTGGCCTTTCTTGGCAATTCTCTCTGATGATTCACATGTGTTGTTGACTTTTGCCTCGTCTGCTGTGGTGTTTCTTCTTTGGTCTTCACATGCTGTTTAGCTGCTTGTAAGACCTTTTTGGGAATCCATATCTGATGTCGAGATCTTTGAGCTTCAAGCAGGGGCTTGGAAATCCATACTTGTACTGGTTCTTTTCGTTTGTAGTTCTTTGTAGCTGATTTGGTGATGTCCGTTTCTTTCTTCAAAGCGCTTGTAGACTTTTTTTGACTCTGTACCGGATCCTTTCGTATCCATATATATTTGGGTGGTGGTCTGTTCGAGTATCTGCTTGTTAGTTTCCAATAGTGTGAACTTTGGATACTTTGAGCCTTTTTAGGAGAGGGTGTCTCCTCGATGGTTGGTTGATTCTCATCTACTTCGGGTAGCTTCGACACTACAGGGGTTGTCGGAATGATTAAAGTTTCAGTTTCTACACCTTTGCTTTCTGAGGGTTGAGCACAGTCGCTACTAGCTTTCATCGCTTCTTGAACTTCTTCTGATCTAGGTATTGATATGGCGTGATTACACGGTTTCTCTTCAAGCAAGCTGAAAACTTCCTTATGCCCTATCGTGGCTGAAATATATCCTTGAGCTAGATGGATACATGCTTCGGTTTCAATGATCCAGTCTTGTCCTAGAATGAAGTCTTCCATTAAATCGTTATTCTCACATACTAGGACTCTTTGTTCCATGGAGGAATTTCCTATGTGAAGGGACACATTAGTTGTTCCAATACAGTCTAGGGTGTGACCTCCAATTCCTATTAGTTTGGCTTTCGTGGGATTCAATTGCAATTGCAGTTCATTTGCTATTCTCTTGCGCATGCAGCTAAGGCTTGCTCCTGAGTCGATCAATGCGTCTATCAATTGATACTCCGTCTGACCAATCCCTAGGTTTAGGTAAGGTTGTGTTTTACATATAACCGTTGTGTCACCATTTTTGATCTGGTAGTTTGCCATAGGGATGGACTCTTCTCCTTGGAGATAGCGTTCATCTCTTTGCCTGATCCACTCCTTGCGTTTTCTAATGCGTTCTAGGGCTTCCTGTCGTGCTTCTTCTCGTATTCGTTCTTCTTCCCTTTTCCTACTTTGGGCTCCCAACAGTCTAGCTAGCATTTCATCGGTCAGAGGCTCCATAAATCGTTTCACTCGGCATCCACTGATGTAATTAGGAAGAATGTCTCCGTCTAGTGTGGCGAGATTGACTGCACCACTAGGGGAGATTCGATTTATGATCAGGGGACCATATCCGCGTTTTTGGAGCTTCTTTGCATGCTGTTTTAGGGTGTATACTAGGACTAAGTCGCCTTCTTTTAGTCCCTTATCTTTAATATGTGAGTCATAATATGCCTTTTGTCTCCGTTTAGCGGCATAGATGCCTGCTACCGCTTGCAATCTAGTCTCATGCAGCTTTTCAATTTGATCTAATTGCTGAGACAATTCATGACCGTTCCACTCATATTGCTGGGCTACTTTTAATGTAGGCACTAAGAAGTCAATTGGCAAAATTGCATTCTGCCCATACACTAGGTTGAAAGGTGTAGTTCCAATGGCCGTTTTATATGCTACTCGGAAGGCCCAAATTGCATGATGCAATTGTTTGTCCCAATCTGACCTTCCATTATTGACAATCTTTGTCAATACCGTACATAGTACTTTGTTGGAACTTTCAGCCTGTCCGTTAGCTTGAGGATGGTATGGGGCTGATTTTTTGTGGATCACTAGAAATTCATTCATTAGCGATTCAATGACTTCGTTTAAGAAATGTGTTCCTCGATCACTCACTATCTCGATTGGTAGTCCAAAACGCGTGAAAATATGCTCAAAGAGAAATTTTGCAGTTGTTTGAGCATCATTCTTTCTTGTAGCCTTGGCTTCTACCCATTTAGTCAGGTAATCGGTGGCTACTATGATGTATTCCGCATGTGATCCTTTTGCAGGTGGGTTGATTGGTCCTATGAAGTCAATTCCCCACTTGGTAAATGCTCTCGCACAAACCATGGGTCTTAAAGGCATGTCATCTCTTCTAATGGGATATTTTGCTCTCTGGCATGTTTCGCAGCTTCTCACATATGTTTCAGCATCCATGTGTAGAGTTGGCCACCACAAGCCTGCAAAGAGAATCATCTTGACCGTTCTATCTGCTGAAAAATGTCCTCCCGCAGCTCCTGCATGTGCCATTTCTAATATGGGAAGGTATTCTCCTTCATGCACGCATAATCTGAGTTGATTGTCTCTCCCTCGTCTAAACAGTTGTTTCCCCATTATCACATAATCCTTGCTCATTTCTTCTAGGGATCGCTTTCTTGCTAGGCTAGCTCCTATTTCGTGCTCTTTGGTTTTGAGGAATTGCACTAATGATTTACTCCAATTAGGTGCTATGGTAGAAAATGGTAAGGACACGTGATCCTCAGGGCTAGTTTCCTGGCATTCCATACAAGTACTTACATACTCGTGAACGTCCTTGGACATATCAGGCCAATATACGCCTATTCTTTTTAATTCTCGTAGTGTTCCATGCATTCCTTGATGGGTGTTCCACTTGTTTATGTGTGCTTGCTGAATTAGTTGCTTCTGTTCATCCTCCTCGACACATCTCAATAAAACTCCGTTAGGTTCCTTATAATATACACTTCCAGCAACAATGTGTAAATTCCTTGTTTGAAGAATTTCTTTTTTGCTATTTCTGTTAATTGGATGTTGAGGGCCATGCGTAAGTATAGGGGTCAATTTTTCTGCCCACTTCGGACATACTTCTAGATTAAACAGATAAGCATCTGGTAAATCATCGGGTACTCCGCTAGGTGGCTCTCCGTGTTTTAACCTAGAAAGGTGGTCTGCTCTCACATGTGTGTTTCCTTTTTTGACCACTACCTCAAAGTCAAACTCCATTAGTAACAAGAACCATCGTACCAATCTCCCTGTGTTGCAAGGCTTATTGACTAGATACAACAAGGCTTGATGGTCAATAAAGAATTTGAACTTGTTGGCTAAGAGGTAATGTCTAAACTTCTTCACTGCGTAGACCATTCCTAAGCCCTCTCTTTCCGTAGTCGTGTAATTTCTTTCGGCTTGGTTTAATTGTCTACTCGCATAAGCGATTGGGTGATCAAGCTTTCCTTCATCGGCCGGTTGAGCCAGGATACATCCAATTGCATAGTTAGAAGCATCAACATGAATATGAAAAGGCTTGTTCCAGTTGGGTGATTTTAGAATTGGGGCTGTACTCAGCCTCTTTTTAAGCTCGTTGAAGGCCTTCTCACACTCGTCCGTCCAAGTGAACTGAGTCAATAGACCGTATAAGGGCTTAGCTATTATGGCATACATGTGAATAAACCTACGGTAATATCCACAATGTCCCATAAAGGCTTGTACTTCTTTCGCATTCTTGGGTCTTGGTAAGTCCAATATGACTTTAATCTTATCCTCATCTGTAGATATTCCATTCTTTGAAACAATGTGTCCTAGGATTTTTCCTTGTCTTACCATGAAGACACATTTCTCAGGGTTCAAGCAAACTCTATACTGCCTACATTTGTTGAATATTTTTCGTAGTTCCGGTATGTGTTCTGGTCGTTGATTTGAGTATGTACACAGATCATCTACGTATACTTCCATGCTTTTTCTCAGAAATTCTTTGAAAACATGACACATCAATCGTTGGAAGGTGGCTGGCGCATTAGTGAGCCCGAAAGGCATCACCCTAAAAGCATAGATTCCCCATTCAGTCGCGAATGCGGTTTTATGCTGGTCCTCAGTTGCAATGGCTACTTTGTTGTAACCAGAGAATCCATCCAAGAAGCTATAGACCTCCTTGCCGGCAACTCTTTCCAAAAGATGGTCTGTGATGGGTAAAGGGAAACTATCTCGTATAGTTGCTGCATTTACTTTTTTTAAGTTGATACACACCCTTAATTTTCCGTTTTTCTTGGGCACTACCACTAGTGGCGACACCCATTCTGTGTGTTCTATCTCATAAATGAATCCTGCCGCTAGTAATTTGTCAATTTCTTCCTTTATTTTTGCAGCGTAAACTTCATTATACGTGTAAGGGCGTTGTTTAGAAGGTTTTGCATCTGCTGTCATAGGGATTCGATGAGCGCATATGCTAGGTTCTACACCCTTAAGGTCTTTGTACGTCCAAGCAAATACATCTCGATATTCTCGGATAAGGTGGATGAGTTCCTCTTCTTCCTCGTCTGATACGTCTTTCCCAATATACGTGCACCTTTCTTCTCCGTCTTCTATCGTTACAACCACTTTTTTGGTTTGTTCCTTGTTGTCATAGGCTTCTCCGTCTCGTGCTTCTCGTTTAGGCATTTGAGTTGCTATTTTCCTTTCTTCCACTTCGTATCTTTTAAAATGTTCTGGAACTTCGAAGTGGTATGGTTCAGGTTCCACTTTACTTGTGTCCTCTCTATGCTCGTGCATTCTTGGGATAGTCTCAATTGCTAAGACTTCTGTCGGTTTTTCTTTTGATTCTTTTTGCATAGTTTCTAAATATTGTTCTTCAGAGTCGAACTCTGGTTCCATTTCTATGCTTTCGTATTCTTCTTTCTCCTCTTCCTCTACAATTTCTCCTGCTTCTACTTCTTGGAGGACAACCATGTAGAGGTTCACATCATATCCTTCCTCGTCTATACAGTCATTCATCGTCAATACTTCTTCATTCACGCAAACGTCTAATGTGGCTAGGATTTCCATCCAGCCGTGTGGTTCAAAGAGTTCATCTGAAAAAATTTGAGGCATATAATCGGGGTCTTCTACCGATCGATAATTAGGGTGCCCTATTGGCCACATTTGTTTTTTACACTCCTCCTTCTTGGCTTCTTTGCACATCCACAACTGGGCATCCTCATGCATCCAAGATTGGTCACTTGATCCAGCACTGTGAATGGATAGGTCATCTTCCTCTTTGTGGACTGGATTCCATTGTAATGGAGGGACATCCCGATAAGCGAATGTGTGCAGGTTTATCTTGGTAGTGTTTCCTTGATGTTGGAGATATAATGAATCTTTGCCCCAATCTTGTACTACTCGCATCTGTCGCATGAATGGTCGTCCTAATATCATTTCGTAATTGTTTGCTTTTTCGAACTTACATATGGCCAATGTGTGTTCAAACTCTACTCCACACGTGGTTAACCTAATTCCTTCCAATATTCCTAGGGGTTTCTCTACATGTCCATCTGCTAATTGTAGCTTCATGCGAGTGGGTCGTAAGGCTGGTTTACCCCACTTTTCCCAAATTTCCTTCGTTGCAATTCCTACTCCAGCTCCAGTGTCTAAGATGGCCTTGGTCATGTACCCATTGTAGGTGACAGGTAAGCACGTATTGCCTTCATCTCCTTCGCTAAATTCTCCTACTTTATCAACTGGAACTTGTATTGTGGAGTGGTTTTCTTTTTCCTGTCCTTTTATTTCTCCCTTCTCTACTGGTGGCTCTATCTGATTTGCTAGTTGTCTCCATAGATGTGGTCTAAGTTGAAGCAACTCTTCCACCGTCAATTTGCATTGCACCTTTGTTTTCTTAAGTTCTGTTAGATTGTGTGAATTCTCTTCTGAATTTCCTTTTCCTTTCCCATGCACTGTGGGTGCTCGTATTATTATGGACTCTCTTTCATATTCTCCCATGTAATTAGGCAGCGTTGAAATGCTCATGGTTTCCTCTCTTCCTTTATCAAATCTTGACACTTCCTCATATGCTTCCTCTAGGTTATGATCATGATGACTATTTGCTCCAATTATTTCCTCAAAAGGAGGTGGACTGATTCCATCCTTTTTCCATTGCTCTTCTCTAATTCTTTTCCACAAGTCTTTGGACCAATCTTCCTCTAGGTCGGGTATTATGGATACCTGTTCTTCTTGAATTCTCATTCGTTCATTTCGATCATCTTCCCGACTAGGTTCCTTATCCTTAGGTTGGATACACGCATCATATAGTTCCTGTGCGATCCTTGTTTCAGGTAAAATTGGGATAGTCTTGTCCAGAGTCGCCTGTGCTACTTCTATGAGTTTTTTGCATATCGCCAGTCTTTCTTTCTCTAATTCCCCTTGAGGGTAGAGTCTTTCATGTTGTTCTAGGTTTGGTCCCATTTTGATTCTAGCTTGGTATGCTTTTAACCACATGTCCAATTCCTCTGGCTTTGGGTCAGCTAGAATTGATCCTGGCTTCTTTGCCTCTGAGCTAATTGGTGGTGTTTCAGGGGTCTCCTTATGCATTTGTTGTTCGTTATGTTTTCTAGAACCCTTCACTTGTTTTTTGCTGTCTTGGCTCTTGTTTCTTGCCCATTTCTCTTTGAGCTTTTCTCGTCTTTCTTTCCATTTTTGTACTTTGGTGTTTTGGGTATTCTCACATGAGTTCTCTGAATCCTCGAATATCTGAATGTTAGCGTCTCCTGTTTTATTGTTCTCTAGTTTCTCTTCCGGTTGTTTTCCTGTTTGTTGTTTTGCTTGAGCTCTAGTAATAGCTTTCAGCGGTACAGTGTACTCCTTATCACTTCCAGATTCTTCTATGACCTCTATTACATTGATTGGTGCAGGACCTTGAGTTTTTGTAGGGTTCTTAGGGCAATCTCTGAAAAGATGTTCTTTCCCACAATCACTACAATATCCTTCCCAAATCCTGGGTGGTGGAGGGTTGTAAGGTCGAGGACACTCCCGAATGAAGTGATCCCCTCCGCATCTATAACATGGTCCTCTCTGCACTGGTGGTCTAATGGGAGGTCTCAATGGTTGTTGTGTTTTGGGCACTGTATACATTAAAGTTGCAGTTTCCGCTCCATAATTCTGATCAAATCCTTCATATCCATAATAGGCCACGTCATATGCTGGTTCATATTCCATCATGTTGGCTTCATATGGATAGTACTCTCCTGGTGGAGGTTCGTACCCTTGGTTGGTTGATTCTACATTGGTCGCTATTGAAGCTGGTATTATGGCTCTTTCCAAGTTTTCTTCTGGTTGAGTATACTTCACAGGTACAACTTGTTGAGGTTGGGACAATTGGGGTCCCAACACTGGTTGTGGTGGTGGATACGATGTTTGCTCATATTGTCTTGGAGCTCCTACTGGATACGGGTTGTATCTAGGCATCTCCCTACCAAGCTCTCTAGGTGGATATCCATAAGGTCGGTATTGGGGTGGATTGACAGGTCGTGTTTGCCTATTAAAGGGACAGTTCTCAGTTGTATGATTGGTATATTTTTGCTCGATGTGGCAGTATGAAGAAGTCCCTTGTTGTTGCTGTCTGTTGTGTGGATACATTGGTTGTGCACCAGCTCCTCCTCTGGCACACAAGTGTGTGGGATGTTCTCCTCCACATAAGTTACACCTCCTCAACATAGGCACTCTTTGAGCTGGATATTGGTAAGCTCTCTGTCCTTGGACTCCTAGTTTCTTAGCTAATAGTTCTGCTAGTTCTTCCATATTACTAGAATTGGACGTCACTGTGCTTCTTGAGTCTTCTGATTTTGTGAGGTCGGTAGTACCTTTGAGGTCCTCAGCAAGGTTATCTTCCAAGTCGATGCACTCTTGAAGACACTCACTCAATGTTTGCAGCCTTTTTACATACACTAGGGTCCTTAGGGTCCCGTTAGAGAGTCCATCCAAAAATAATGAAATCATCTTTTGTTGAGTCGGTCTCTCAGCCGTAGGGCATCTATCCACGTATTGGTTGAATCTTCGGGCAGCTGTCTTCACAGTTTCATTGGGGTTTTGTTTAAAGCTATGGATTAAAGATGCAGAATTGTGTTTAATCCCTCTCTTTGTGAATTCTCCTATGAATTCTTGAAAGAATTGTTCCATGTTCCCAAATCGATTGGGATCTAAAGGTTGGAACCAAGTTAGAGCTGTTCCTGTGAGGGTGAGTCCAAAAGACTCATACTGCACAAAGAAGTCCTCTACTTGTTCTGCTCTTAGAACTTGTTTAAATTCGGCAATATGATCGTATGGCTCCCCTGATCCATCATAATGGTTTCTCATACACTTAGCTACTTGGATTGGTCTCAATCTCCTCATTGGTTCAGGTGGTCTGGGCATTGCAGGGAAAACCGGGACAGCTGGTCGCAATGGAGGCATTCCTGGCTGTCCTCCCACAGGTGGTCGCGGTCTGACCGGTGGTCGGAAATGGTTCCCCATCCCCGTATAGGTCTGATTATGTGTGTGCTCACCTGGAGTTGCAAACTGTACATGAGTACGGTTGGGCACACTTCTTTGACTGGTCTGTCCTGATGTGGTATGTTCCGTCTCTGGTTGATTTCCAAAAGGATTCTGCGAGGTAGTTGCCTGCTCCCTCTGAGGAAATACAGGCGCACCCATATATCTCAGCCGAGCCTTGTCTAGGACACCTACAGGCCAATATCTTCTTTGATTCTTATCTAGGTAAGTGAGTCTAGTTTCGTCATCTGGGTCTTTCAACTCATAGAATGTCATGGGGCTCTCTCCTATTCCTTGAACAGGTACGTCAGTTTGAAGCAACAAGTCTGCTCCGTGAATCATGTAGACTTCCAACAAGTAGTCGTCTTGAGGTATCAAGTCTCCTCTCAAGACCCGTGATACTTGTGATCTGCCTCTAGGGGTGGTCACTAACTCTTCAGAGTTGTTGGGATCCATGAACTCTCCTCTTTCATTGATCCTCTCCGAAAATTCAGTTACTATATAGATGTGACCCATTTTGTCAATGTAAGCACCTCCCTCGTATTTGACGGCTGGTCGTGGTATGATGGTGACATCTTGTGCTGTTGCCATTCTGGCAACGGACCTGTTTAAGCCATCCAGGTAGATTGGAATCTCCTGGGCATTTGTGGATACATATTGTAAGGCAGTGCGGTACTCACCTTCCACTGTAGACATGAAGTTCCTATGTGGTGCTGGACCTTGCATGTCTTCCGATGCCATGGGTATGTCTTCCTCAGACTCACTAGAGGTCTCTGAGTAGACGGAGTGGTGACTGACCTGAGCAGTGCTTCCTATAGAAGAGATGACGCTCCTTCGGCTACTTAGCACTCTTCCTGACCTCAAGTTCATTCACACACCTAAGCCTCCCTTTATACTTCTTAGATTCCCCTTGGCTAGCTCTCCTAAAGGCTCAAAGTGTCTGACTAAAGAAAGGGTTTATCTCGGCGATACCACTTCCTGACGATACTGCTCTCGGCGATACTGCTTTGACTGCGATACGATACCAGAATCCAATCGATACGATACTGGACAATCACACGATACGATACGAGACCATGCCCACGATACGATACCAGGCACAGAGGCGATACGATACCAGTGTGGTGTCGCGATACTACTTTGGGAAGCAGACGATACGATACCCCTGCTGCACACGATACGATACTGGAACTATGACGATACGATACTAAAGGATTCCAACGATACGATACCTGATCTTCTGCCGATACGATACCTGTGAGATTTCGCGATACCTAACTCTAGGAGGAAGCGATACGATACCACCGAACTTGGCCGATACGATACCTGTGACAGTATCGCGATACTCTCCAAGTGAGTGCACGAAACGATACCTGAGTAGTGTCGTGATACGATCTTTAAACTTCGACGATACGATACTAAGTATAGTATCGCGATACTTCCCTAGGAACACCACGATACGATACTAGAGACCCTAGACGATACGATCTCACGATGGTGTCGCGATACCGTCCTTAGTGGGAGACGATACGATATCACTGTAGTAAGCGCGATCGCGATATCGACTTGGCTACACGATACCAGAATGATATCGCGATACCAGGGTCAATGACCAGCGATACGATACTACCGCAATTGTGCGATCGCGATACCAACTCAGGGTCACGATACCAGTGCGGTATCGCGATACCAAGTTAGGTATCAAGCGATACGATACCGACGGCGAATATCGCGATACAAGGGAGTTTTGGTATCGCGATACCAGAACTCAACCGATCGCGATACTCAAGCCAAATCACAAGAAAATGTGGAAATTTTCTCACCCCCTTGCAGCTCTTACACTCCTCCTCCCTTCTAGGCCTCTCTATCACACAACAACTCAGAAATAACTTCTCTTTACCCCCCCCCCCCCCCCCCCCCCCGCGATACTGCGCACTGTTTTAATCACGTTTTGTGCATGTTTCAAGTGCTTTGAGTGAATGATCTTGATAAGAACTCACCTTTGTCTGCTCTAGCTTGCCCTTTGGGTTCAAACTCTCACTGAAACAGCCTCGAACGCACGATACCAGATCCACGATACCGGTCGCTGTCGCTCACGATACCAGAGTTCCAGCAAGTGTCAAATGAGTCAATTTTTTGGGTTTTTATACTTTTTGGGACAGAACTTGAAATTTTGGTCTATTTTTGGTGAATTTTTTGGGTTTTTTGCCTATTCCTACTTCTCCTCTCCTCTCTACTCCTCTCCTAAACTAACCCTAACTCCTCCTTCTCTTCCCTCCTCCTACACCTAAACCTAAAACTTATCACACACACCTCAAGGATGAGAAGTGACAAGTGCTGAAATGGAATACTACTCGTCAATGGACAAATTCACCTCTACAAGTACGATTCGATCACACTTGCTCTCTAACTATCACGAAGGCAACTTGGTGGAGTGCCTCCCCGGCAACGGCGCCAAAAAACGTGTGTACTTGAGCCGTAATGACTCAAGGACTTGTACCAATGAGACTATACCTCGATTGCAATACAAGTGCATATAGTGGAGTCCTTTGCACACATTTAATTATCAATCCAAAGGAGTGACTTACCAAGTGTATGAAGACATTTGCACACGTGATAGAAAATGAAGTGAGTTAACTATCCAAGCAAGAGAAAAGACCAATACTACCCACACCTACTGATAAACTGGAAGTGTTGCCGCAAACCTACTTTCAGCAGTTTTGGTTTTTTGAGGTTTTCTCCCAGCCCAGAACTCCAAACATAGGCAATAGGGTACTCGTTTCGAAGCTCTCGACGAGACAAAACCAATGGTGGTGGTTTCACTCAATTCTGACCACTCTGCTGCAAGTTATGGCAGAAACAGTGAATTACGGGAACTACTAACACCCGCGTTTTTGCTTCTCCTAGCTTACGCACGCACTACAGCCACTCAAAACAAGGGGGAAGGGGTAGACAACAGTCCTACACTTGCATTTCAAGCATCACACACACATACATGAGCAAAATGAAGATCAAAATCAGCAAGGAAGAGGCAAACTCGAAATTTCAGAAGTGCTCTTCTTCACAATGACCAGAAGTCTTTTACAATGAGTCACTTTTGACTTATATACTAGTGCCCTAAGTTTGGTCCTTTCACACAAGAGACCGGCACTTTATTCTCTAAAAAGACTAATTTCCTACTATTGTACATGGGTAAATCACTAATCTTTGAGGGGATGCATCTAGAGGACTCCTCTAGTGCATTTACAACGGAAAATATATACAAAAGTGGTTATGTTACAAAAAATTGTGTGTCCAAATCGGAAAAATTTTGGGGCCCGTCTTTTTTCTCTGCTTTCTGCGCTCTTTAGCTCTGCAACACTGTGAATCAGTGAGGAGGTATTGTGTCTTATGCCACTCTTAGAGAATTCAATAATAAATGCCTCTAGGAGTTGGTCTATGCTCCTGAACTGTCGCTCATCTAATGGCTGAAACCATGTAAGTGCTGTGTTCCTAAGGGTTAGACCGAAGGCATTGTACTGCGTGAATAGATCCTCCACTTGTTCAGCTCTCAAGACTTGCTTGAACTCCGCCACATGATCATAGGGATCTCCTGTGCCATCAAAGTAATTCTTCATGGACTTAACTAGCTGGGTCGGTCTCAAAGTTCTTGTGTGCTCTCTAGGTCTCGGCAGAGGGAATCCATCCACATTTCTTTGGTTCCTGTGAGCTCTAAGCATCTCAGGTTCTACCCTATTCGTCTCCGTCCTCGTTCTTTCTCTGCCCACTGGGTTGGCAAAGCTTACTTCTGGTCTATCTCTACTTCTGTCTCTTTGAGTTCCATGAGCTTGGGATGTTCCAGCTCCCGGGTGACCATAGGATACATTCGATCTTGGTTGGGGGAAAATGAATTCACCCTTCCAAGTGTAGGCATGCCTATCATTTTCTGTCACCACAAAGATCCTTTCCGAAGTGTGATCTAAGTAGGTCACTCTACCTGGGCTATCCGGATCCTTAAACTCATAGATCATGATAGTTCCTATATCAGTTGGCTGATCAGATTTATACCTCCAAAAGGCTTCGTCAGTTTCTCGATTTCGGAGCAACTCTATGCTCTTGTTGTCTTGGGGAACCCACTCAGGCGTGATAATCCTAGTGAGAACAGATTTGCCTCGGGGGGTTCTAGGTTCCGCACCCATGTTTCCTTGTTCCAAATCACCTAAGTCTGCTTCGGGGATCACATTTCCAAATTCGTCCGTCCTATCTGGGTGACTGGTGACTACATATATGGTTCCTTCTTTGTCCAAGTATGCTCCATTTTCGAACTTGACAGCTGGGTGCTCTAGTCCAATGGATTGATCAGGATTCTTAATCTGTACTACAGATCTTCCTAGGCCGTCCTCATAGATGCTGGCACCTAATCGATTGGTCCTAAGGTACTCCAGCTGTGTTTTGTAAGGGCCTTCTACCCTGTACAAGTAAGGCACTCCTGAACTTCCCGTAGGTCTGTCCATGCCTTGAGACATCTCTGACTCACTGGTCTCAGAGCTAGGGTAGTACGAGTGGTGGCTCAACTGCTGGGCCCAAGACCTAGCAGTGTGGTTAACACTAGCCTCTGAAGACCTAAGGCTTTGTCTCTCCCTTACTAGATGTCGTCCTGATCTAAGGTTCATATGCCTATCTAAGGAGCCCAATTCTTTGCCCAGAGTACAACTTCGTTACTGGTTACTTTATATTAGTCACTTGGTTCTTTTTAGTTATTTCTCGTGTTTAAGGTCTTGTCTGATATTACGTCGTCAGGAATACTTGAATGTTCTTCGTGCTTTCAGGTTGATCGTTCCACGTTAGGTTCTTTTCCTTTATGTTATCGACAGTACAGAGATTAGGTTTTTAGCTTGAACTTGAGTTTTTAGGTAGTCTTCAACTTGATACCTGCCTATCGTCGCCCTGACTTGCTCCTACCTCTCATCGTTCTTAGCCTAAGCTAGGAAGTGACAGAGGGGGTTAAAAGTTTCCAACCTTTTGTTTCCTGCTTGGTTGCCCTTGAATGCCCAGGAAGTGTGTTCCCAAGCTTGCACTTACACTTGCTTAGAACGCCTTTCGATGCTCTCAAAGGATCTGTACAAGTTCCAAAGTTAGCTTAAAGATTTAAATTCCACAGACAGAACCAAGTAAATTCATTCCTGTAGCACAAACACAAACTTGCATAGTGATTTTTAAGAAAACAATTCTAAGGACCCTTGACTTTGACCCCCCTGGGTATGGTCAACTTCAAAATACCCTATCTGAAAATCAACGCATTATCTTTATAAAAAACAGTTGAGGGCGTGTAGTATATGCCACCAGCTTTCCAACAAGCCCTAGAGCTCAAAAAATGGATTTCGTATGAAAAAGTTGTGACCGTTCAGGGTTCTAGGGTTAAGACAGGGTTCAAACAGGATCACTGTGCAACAGGTTTTCCCCAAGTTGTTTTCTTAAGGCTTCCTAATGTGCTCTAGAGTAAAATGTTTATGCCCCAAAATTAGCCCAACTCTTCAGTTAACAAACCCTAAAAATTTGGCTAAAATTGGCTGTCAATCGCGATGGACAAGGCTGTCAATCGCGATGGACAGGCAGTCAACCGCGATGGACAGAGGGTTCAGTCAGTCGCGATGGACACTCAATCAATCGCGATGGACAGAGGTTCAGTCGGTCGCGATGGACAGAGGTTCAGTCGGTCGCGATGGACAGAGGGTTCAGTCGGTCGCGATGGACAGGCAGTCAATCGCGATGGACAGAGGGTTCAGTCAATCGCGATGGACACTCAATCAATCGCGATGGACAGAGGTTCAGTCGGTCGCGATGGACAGGCAGTCAATCGCGATGGACAGAGCTGTCAATCGCGATGGACAGAGCAATCAATCGCGATGGACTAAAATTTTGCAAGATTTTCAAAAATTTTGATGGAAAGGTGATGTGCAGGGTCTCTAGTCCACTGTGGTGCACTCAGAGTTACCAAAAGGTGAGAATTTCTATCAATTGCGATCGACAGGAGTCGAGGACTGCGAGACAGTTTCGACGAGTTTCATACCTGCGCAGGAAGCTGGGGATGGTGATTCAGCAAGGTCCTGCAAAAAGCTCAAGAAACATGCAAGAAAACACACATGCAATATCGCTCTCTCGCTCTCTCTCACAAGTGAAATGAGGGAAATGAGG
Source organism: Ceratopteris richardii (assembly GCA_020310875.1). NCBI lineage: Eukaryota > Viridiplantae > Streptophyta > Polypodiopsida > Polypodiales > Pteridaceae > Ceratopteris > Ceratopteris richardii. Next base: position 176,592,542 of record CM035413.1, read on the forward strand.
TGGAGATGGGGATATAGTCAAAAAACTGAAATTTTCGCTATGATGAAAATGGAGGTGGAAGATGGTGATGATGATGATGAAGAAAAAACAAGAAAATAGATGAAAGTGAAGAAAATACCTACAACTCCAACGCGTCAACTCTATGTCTTACCATCACACGCTCGTCCTCAAAGCTCGATCCCCGGCAACGGCGCCAAAATTTGGTGTAGCTCAGTGATGAGTAGCACCTCCTTTAATGTCAATCCGGGAAGACGTGAGGATGGTATGAAGACCTCGAGCAAGTGGCGGCACAAGTGCGTGAGTGAGAAGCACACAAACATGCACACACATACACACACACGCGCACACACGGCAAGACAAAGAGTGAGAATCAATGGAGTTCTTAGATTACTTTCAGAAAGCTCTTACAAGTTCGTTTCAATCACAAGCTAACCTCCAAAATGAGCTCTCTAGCTCTTTTTATAGTTTTTGACTAGGTTTTGGCCCTCTCCAGACCTAGTGTCCGGCCTAGTTAAAAATTAGGTTCCAGGGCCAATTTGAGGGCTTAAACGGAGTCTAAAAAATACGAAAATTGATATGTAGGTACTTCTAAGGCTCCTCAAGCTCAAGGACTCCTTGGCTTGCACAAAATGGAGCTACAAAAATATGAAATGGTATTTACAATGATTGTTAGTGATAAGAATCACTGTTAAAAGATGTTGATTTGGAAAAAATTTGAAGGCCTATCTGCCAGATTTGCGTCGACTGCTTTGTCTACTTACTCCTTCACCTTGTTCTGACTCTCTCCGCTGGCTTCCTTGTCTAGTCGGTCCTTGGGTGCCCATACTGCTCTCAACATGTAGCAGAAAGGAGGAATAGGACTCTTGTTGAGTTTGCAAGATCCATGATGAAGGAGAAAAATTGCCCAAATTATTTGTGGGCTGAGGCTGTAAATACAGCTACTTATTTGGTCAATAGGCTACCATGTAAAGCCTTGCAGGGTATGACACCATATGAGGCATGGTGGGGTAAGAGACCTACATTAGACCATTGCAAAGTATTTGGATGTTTGGCCTATGCATATGTGCCATCACAATTAAGGCACAAATTGGAACCTAAAGCTGAAAAATATGTGTTTATTGGTTATGATGATAAGCAGATGGGATACAGGTTGTGGAATCCATCCACAAAACATTTTCTTGTATCAAAAGATGTTACATTTGATGAGAAAGGTACTTGGTATGCAGGTACTATCAATATTAATACAGATGATGAAGAAATTGTGAGTCAAAGGAAAGGTAAATCAAAGGTTCAGATATTTGATGAACAAGAGAATAATGAAGTGCAGGTTGAAGTTGAAGAGATACCAAGATTTGATCCTCAATGAGAAGAACCAGAAACCTCAAGAAGTGGAGAACTCAGGAGGTCTACAAGGCACAAATGGCAACCTACAAGGTATAGCTATGATACTTCATTCTTGACTACTAAGGATTATGCATACATGATTAAAGCAGATGAAGACCCTTCTACATATGAAGAGGCAAAAGGTAAAGAAATTTTGGAAAAAGCTATGCAGGAAGAATATGATGCATTGATGGAAAATCAAACATGGGATTTGGTTCCAAAACCAAATAGCCAGAAGATCATTGGATGTAAGTGGGTTTATAAGACAAAGAGATTTGCAGATGGAAGTGTATCTAGGTACAAAGCTAGACTTGTTGTGAAAGGGTTTGCTCAAACATATGGTATTGACTATGATGAGACTTATAGTCCTGTGGCAAAGATGACAACCATCAGAACACTCATAGCAATTGCTGCATGTAAAGGTTGGAAATTGTGTCAATTAGATGTGAAGAATGCTTTTTTGAATGGTTACATTTCAGATGATGTTTTCATGGAGCAACCTCAAGGATTCAGAGATGGAAGATATCCAGATCATGTGTGTAAGCTCAAGAGAGCTTTATATGGCTTGAAGCAGGCCCCAAGGGCATGGAACTATAGGCTTGTAAAGTTCTTAAAGGAACTTGGATTTCAAGTATCTAAGGCAGATAGTAGCTTGCTTGTTAAAGCAAGTGATGATGGGTTCATTTACATGTGCATATATGTTGATGATATAATTCTTACAGGTACAGATTAGAAAGGCATTCAAAGCCTAAAGAAGCAAATGGAGAAAGAATTCAAAATCAGTGATTTGGGAGATTTATCATACTTCTTGGGCATGGAGATTTCATACACTCAACATGGAGTGTATGTGACTCAAGAAAGGTATTTGAAGAATTTGTTAACCAAGTTTAAAATGAATAATTGTAGAGTAGCACCTACTCCAATGGAGGTGAATCAAAAATTGAGCAGATTTGGAGGTGAAGAGTTCAAGGACATGAAACAATATCAGAGTTTGGTTGGTAGTCTTATCTATGCTACATTAACTAGGCCTGATTTATCATATGCAGTTGGGGTGTTGTCTCAATTCATGCATTGTCCTAGGAAAGAACATTGGATTGCAGGTCAAAGAGTGTTGAGGTACATTAAGGGTACACTCAAAGAGGGTTTGTATTATGGTTTTACATCAGATACAAATATCAAAATATATAGTGATGCAGATTGGGCAGGTAATCCAGATGATAGAAGGTCAACCTATGGGTACATGTGTTATGTGGGAGATAAGTTAATCTCTTGGTGCTCAAAGAAGCAACATACAGTTTCTTTGTCATCTACAGAAGCAGAGTACAAAGGCATGGTTGAAGCTGCAAAGGAAGTGATATGGCTTAAGACTCTCATGAAGAGTTTTGACACTATACAGAGCATACCTATCATTTATGGAGATAACATGAGTTCATTATATCTAGCTGCTAATCCTGTTTTTCATGCCAGGACCAAACACATTGAGATACAGTATCACTTTCTAAGAGAGAAGGTGCTGGATAAAGAGATTGAAGTTATACATACTTCAACAAAAGATGAGATAGCTGATATGCTTACAAAGAGCTTGGATGGACCAAAGTTACAGAAGTTTAAAGACATGGCAGGCATAAAGAAGATAAGAGAAACCTCAATTGATGATTGAGGGGGAGCTGTTGGTGCAGACCAATCACCAATTGAAGTTTTGAAAGACAAAGGATGGAGATAAGATCAATTCTTGAAGCTTAGAAGATGGTTACATTCACAGGTTGAAAGAAATGTACACATATGTACATTAGTTAAGACATAGGTCACTTATACTTATGTTTAGTCATAAGTTTGTACATATTTGCCTATAAATACTATGGAAAAATGTCGGGATGTATAGAGAAGACAAGGAGAGACTATGTGAGAGCATAGGAATAGAGAAATGAGATGTTGTAAGTGTTATTAGACACATGAAAAGTTAGTTGAACTCTCTCTTTCATTCAGTTGTAGTCTTCTTCAGAAATGACAGAATTTTTGCGCCCGAAGTTTCTGTGTTTTCTCCTTCTGTGGTAGATCTTTTGTGGAATGCTTTTGTACAAGTCTAAGTCTAGAGTTGATCGACTACTGTACAAAGTTTTAGATTCCAATTGTGATTAGACTAAGAGAATTATGAATAGAAACATTTGTATGTGTAAAGGTCTGAGTACCTTCTAACACAGGCGCAGATTTCGAGTTCAGAGAAATGGATAGTGCTCAGTGCACAGTGTAAAGTTTTACACAAATGATAGCTCAAAATCTAAGTTGAGAGATAAGCTATCTACAGGTAAAAGCATTTGACCAAACGGGTTCGACATTGGGAGAACTATAGCTAAGAAGTTACAGGTGTCAAAGTCGCTACTGCAGAGAAGCAGTTTCACACATAGGTAAAGTGTTTGAGTCATTTCTCAAAGTATACTCAATCATTTGAGGAGATTTAAGTTGGAGAAGGTGCGCAACCTTAAGGCGACAGATCCTACAAAGTTTTATAAAAAACTTTACACAAATGGTTAGTCAATCAGAGATTAATCTGCAACAGACTTTTCTGAGAATTTGATTTTTTCCAGAATAGTCAATTTCTTGATAAGTTAGTGATTGTTCTCTAAATTAAGAGGAGTCTAGAATTATTCTTGATATAGAGGTGCTCTAATTTCAAGAATAGGTTGTTCTTTTGGAGATTAACACTCTCCATCAAAGGGTCACTGAAATACTCTGTGAAGCTGGCTCTTGCCCAAACATGCGTTAAGTCTTGTGTGTTTTGTAGTCCTTCGAACTCTCTTGAGAAAAACTGATATTTGCCCCAAGTACGTTGATCAACAGTCAAATTAGACTCAAATATAAACTCAACATCCGCCAATGGTCCTGCTAGCCCTTGAAACCAGTGAGAATTGCGATGAATCTTCTCAGTGTACCCTCTAGGAGGATCATCAATAGGCATGGGTCCTGGGAAACCTTGAAATTCTGGCTGTGGAGCCGTCGGATGGGGCTCAGCAAGTAAAGCACCAATAGTAGCCCTGGGTATACTGGTTCCAACTTCAGATGGTCCTTCTTCGGTTTGCATGATGATTGACGTGCTAATGGAAAAGATTTGCTACAAAAGATTAACACATTAGTATGGAAATTAATTATGATCCCATTAAAGTGAGACCGCAATCCCTTTCCATAACCGATGTGTAACCCGTGTAGCCAAGTGCTGTGAAGTGATTGATGCAATGATTTTTGCAGAGCTAATGCAGGTCTCTAGACACCTACATGCTTTCAGATGATATATACATTTCTTGATGAGGTGTTATTACAGATGATGTTGGGTTATAGTGTGTGGATTTTTACAAGGTTCAGTCATGAATGAGTTATTACATGGTTGTAGATTAGTCGGGGTGGGAGTAATGTTAGACAATGGGTTAGGAGAAGACTTCTGGATACGTTTCAGTATCCACTTCCTAAGAATTTGTGATCGGGTGATAGGTCTCTGCGGAGGGACAAAAGATTGATATCGGATTTGGTGGTATGGAGGGTTGAAAAGATTTGCGACGGGTATATTTTACATGGCTTGAGGGTTGAGCTTTAGACATGGTTTGGGCACCCAAATTTGCATGGGTGTGGGTCTATTCGTTAGGTACTTCTTGGCGATCCAAATATGTCGGATGGTCGAACTTGTAGAAGATGGTCGAGGAGATGTTGGATACTGATTCTGCTTCTGCCTTGACTTCTTCTTATCAATGTCTGTGTTGTTGAAATCATTCGGTGCTTTCTTTCCTTTTGGCACCCATATTTGTATTGTGCCACTTGCTTTGTGATGCTGACACTGCGTTCCTCTGTGTGTCATCTGATGTTGTCGTCGGTCTGGGTTCCTTCGTTGTGGTTGACTCCTTTGTGATTGAGGTTGAGAGGTCAGATGGACACTCTGCTTTGGAAAAGAAGGGAGGTCCAACACTTGTGAAACTTGCCCATTAGGAGATGCATTAGATCTAGGCCAGTCCGCAGTAAGTGTGGAAGGATGGGCACCGCAGGATATTGTGTCCATCTGGCCGCTGATTGTGGCCATCTGACCGCTGATGGTGCCCATTTGACCAAGCGGTTGGGTGGTTGCCCCTTCTAGTTTGCAGGAAGCCCAAGGGAAAATCTCCTGACGTCCTTCTGATTGACAATTGTCCATCGCCAAGCCCGTGTGGGTTGGTGTAGACGTAACGTGACTGATCTGACCAAAGATCTTCCGGTCTTCCGTCGCATGCATTTCATAGGGTCTAGGGTTACATATCGCAGTCGGAATGCCGTTAGGGAAGTCAAGCAGTATCACTCGCTTCTGATCTAAGGTTCCAATCTGTAAGGAGTCTTGTCTAAGATTTAGGTCCACTGAGTGATCATATAGCCAATCTTGGCCAAGGATTAGGGGTTCTATCAGGTCATCATCATGGCACACTAGTAGCTTTGCTGTCATGGTCACATCATGTATGAGGATAGGAAGGTCCACCTCACCCATGCAAGGGGTTTCCATGCCTCCTAGCCCTATGAGGTATGCCTCAATTGGCCGCATTTCTATTCTTGAATCCTTATAGTGGGACCATCTAATCGCACTAGTTGCAGCACCTAAGTCAATTAAAGCCTTGAGCTCTTGGCAAGGGTTGTCGTGCTCTAGCCTGACTGTAATGAATGGTCTCCTGTCTACTATGCTAGGATGAGTGGTTGACTTTACTTGACACATGGCCATGGGATATCTGGGTGTTGTTTCCAGATGGTTATATTGTTCTCTCCCTCGTCCTTGTCTTCTTAGCTTCATGCGCTTAATGTGTTCTATGGCTTCTGCCTGAGCTTCTGCATGTATTCTATTTTCTTCCTCCTTACGCTTCTTTGCCAACGTGAGTCGTTTGAGCATATCCTCGGTAAGAGGTTCCTGATATAACTTGACTCTACAGCCACTAATGTAATTAGGCATTATGTCTCCTTCTAAGGTGGCTAACTGTACTGCTCCACTTGTCGAGAGTCTGTTAATGATCATAGGTCCATAACCTCGCTTCTCTAACTTCCGTGCGTGTTGCTTCAGCGTATATACTAGAACTAAATCTCCTTCTTTCAAGCCTTTATCTTTCACATGTGCATCAAAATATGCTTTCTGTCGCTTCTTTGTTGCGTATATACCTGCTGTTGCTCTCAGCTTGGTTTCTCCTAATCGTTCCAAGTCCATTATTCTTGCTGATAATTCATGGCCGGTCCACTGATGTTCTTGTGCAACCTTAAGGGTCGGTATCAAGAAGTCCAAAGGAAGCACAACATTCTGACCAAAAACCATCTGAAAGGGAGTTGCATTGAGTATGGTCTTGTAGGCCACTCGATATGCCCAAACAGCGTGGTGTAACTGTTTGTCCCAATCTGAACATTTGTTGTTCATGAGTTTCGTCAATACATTACAAAGGATCTTGTTAGTGCTTTCAGCCTGACCATTGGCCTGAGGATGATATGGTGCGGATTTCTTGTGAATCACCATAAAATCCTGTAACAAATATTCAATGGCTTGGTTTAGAAAGTGAGTTCCTCGATTGCTCACTAACTCTATAGGCAATCCATATCTTGTAAAGACATTTTCAAATAAGAATTTTGCAGTCGTGTGTGCATCATTCTTTTTCGTGGCTTTTGCCTCTACCCATTTGGTGATAATCTGTCGCAACAATAATGTATTCCACATGTGTACCTTTTGCAGGGGGGTTAATGGGTCCTACAAAGTCTATACCCCACTTAGAAAATGCACGTCCTCCCATCATGGGTTTCAATGGCATTTCATCTATGCGAGTAGGAAAACTGAGTTCTTTGGCACACATCACATCTCTTTACATAGGTATGCGCATCCATGTGAAGAGTGGGCCACCATAATCTTGCAAAGAGGATGGCTTTGATTATCCTATCTGGTCCAAAATGACCTCCTGCAACACCTTGGTGTGCAGTCTCTAGTACGCTCAAGTAATCGCTTTCATGAACACATTGTCTTAGGTATCCGTCTCGTCCTCGTTTGTATAGATTATCGCCAATAAGTGAATAGTCTTGAGCTTCCTGCTCTAGACTGCGTTGTCGTGCTAAGGTCATTCCTTGAGGGAATGTTTTCGTCCTCAAGTACGTCACTAAAGGTTCACTCCAATCCAGTGTGAGAGACACGTGATATAATGTGGCATGTTCTACTGGTGGTCTTTCACAACAAACAGGGCATTCTTTACACAACTTGTAGACATCTGCATCCATTGAAGGCCAATATACTCCTAGTCTATGCAGAGTCTGTAATGTTCGATGTTTTGAATGATGTTGCTCTAGTGCACCTACATGTGCTAATTGCAACCAATTCGCATGTTCTGATTCATCTACACAACAAGCAAGAATCTTTTGATTATCCTGTTTATATATACTTCCTGCTATGATTTGATATCTTTGAGATTTGGTAATCTCTCCTTCTTTGATCCTTATCCTAGGATTCTTGGGTCCATAGGTGAGAATAGGGACAATAGGCTTAGCCCATTCCAGTGCTATCTCAAGGTTAAACAAATATGCATCTGGTAATTCATCCGCTATCCCTTGAGGAGCTTCTCCTAAGGTTAGTCTCGAGAGGTGGTCAGCTCTGAGATGTGTCTTTCCTTTCCTGACTACCACTTCAAAGTCATACTCCTTGAGTAATAGAAACCAACGTATTAATCGTCCTGTGTTACATGGCTTATTGACTAAATACAGTAATGCTTGATGATCTGTGAAGAACTTGAATTTATTCGCCAACAAATAATGTCTGAATTTCTTTACTACGTAGATCATTCCTAATCCTTCTCGTTCCGTAGTGGTGTAATTTCTTTCTGCTGCATTCAACTGTCTGCTCGCATAAGCTATGGGGAGATCTATATTACCTTCATTCGTGGGTTGTGCTAACACACATCCTATGGCATAGTTGGATGCATCCACATGTACATGGAATGGCTTACTCCAATCTGGGGTGGTCAATATAGGTGTTCAGCACAAACGTCGTTTGAGTTCATTGAATGAATTCTCACACTCATCTGTCCATTCAAACTTAGTCAAAAGAGAGTACAGAGGCTTAGCGATGATTGCATACATGTGTATGAATCTCCTATAATAACCACAATGGCCCATAAATGCTTGTACTTCTTTTACGTTAGTTGGCCTAGGTAGATCGGCAATCACCTTCACTTTTTCTTCGTCTGTAGAGATCCCATTCTTTGACACAATGTGTCCTAGAATTTTGCCTTGTCTGACCATGAAAAAGCACTTTTCTGGGTTCAAACAAACCTGATATTCTCGACATTTGTCAAATACTTGTCTTAACTCTGGGATATGCATCCGTCTGACATTCGAATGAGCACATAGGTCATCGACATAAACCTCCAAATTCTTGCGTAAGAATTCCTTAAACACATGACACATGAGTCGCTGGAAAGTAGCAGGTGCATTTGTTAAGCCAAATCGCATCACACGAAATGCAAAAATGCCCCATTCTATGGCAAAAGCCGTCTTGTGTTGATCTTCTGGAGCAATGGCTACTTGATTATAGCCTGAAAAACCATCAAGAAAGCTGTAAACTTCCTTGCCCGCAACTCTTTCCAATAAATGTTCCGTGATAGGAAGAGGATAACTATCTCTAATCGTGGCGGTATTAAATTTTTTAAGGTTAATACACACACACAATTTTCCGTTCTTCTTGGGCACAACCACAATGGGGGATACCCATTTGGTATGCTCAATTTTGTAAATGAATCCTGCTTCTATCAACCGATCTATCTCCTCTTTAATCTTCGCAGCGTAGTTATCATTATACGTGTATGGCTTCTGTTTCGTAGGTTTTGCATCTGGAGTCATAGGGATTCCATGAGAACATATGTCTGGGTCTACTCCTTTCAAATATTTGTAACTCCAAGCGAACACATCTCTATATTCGCACAGTAGGGCAACTAATTCTTCTTCTTCTTCATTCGTCAAATCATGCCCAATGTATGTACACTTTTCTTCTTCTCCATCTATGGCTACTATGTTTTTTTTGGTTTTCTCTCGGTTATCATATACTTTCCCAACTTTAGCTTTTCTATTAGGCATTCGTACCATTATCTTCTATCTTCTATTTCATACTTTTTGAAGTTCTTGGGAACCTCAAACAAGCATTCTTCTTTTTCTGACATGGTTTCTTTCTTCTTTCTTTTCTTACCTTCACTCTTGACAGTCACTTGTGTAGCTATCCTCACCTCATTCATGATTTCTTCGTGCCTCTGAGGGTAAGTCTCTACCTCATAGAAATATTCTTCTTCTGATGCAAAAGGCGGATCCATTATAATTGACTCTAGATCGAAATCGCTCGCATCCTCAAATGCATCAGTGTTAGGTTCACATTCTTCTAAAACTGAATCACACATGATTGGCTCTATAGTGAAAACTGAAATGTCATAGCCATCCTCGTCATAGTGGGGTGTCCATTGTTCTTCATTGATGGCTACATCCATGGTTGCTAGGATTTCTGCCCAACCATGGGGTTCAAACTCCTCATCTGGAAATATTACAGGTGCATAAGCTGGGTCTTGAAGGGTTCGTGGATGTTGTTCTGCACCTAAGGTCCTGACTTCTAACCGTTCTTCCTCTTTTTTGGCTACCTTACACATCCATAAATGAGTGCCTCGTGTAACGATGAGGGGTCTGACTCTAATGAGTGCACCGATTCCGTTTCTACTTTAGTCTTATGGATGTTATTCCATTGTAGTGGGGGTACATCTCGATGTGAATAGTCTTTAATATTGACTTTGGTAGTCACTCCTAAATGTTGCAAGTACAAAGATTTAGTTCCCCAATCTTGTACGATTTGCAATTGACGCATGAATGGTTGTCCCAATATCATCTCATAAGCATGATTTTTTGCAAAGTCACAAATGGCAAAGGTATGCTCAAACTCCACACCACAAGTGGTGAGAGATATGCCTTCTAGTAAGCCTAATGGTTTTTCTATATGTCCATCAGCCATTTGTAGCTTCATCCTGGTGGGTCTTAGTGCTGGCTTACCCCAACGTTTCCATAAAGGGGTGGTAGCGATGGCTACTCCGGCTCCTGAATCTAAGATGGCTTTCGTGGTGTAGCCCTGATGGGTTATTGGAAGATAAGTGTTACCTTCCTCTCCTTCGCTTACATCTCCGATCTTTTCTACAGGTATCTCTGGTACCTTCTCTTGTGATCCTATCTGTAAGGGAGTAGTAGCAAGCTCAGGGAATTGATTTGCTACATGTTTCCACAGTTCTGGTTTTACCTTTAACAACTCTTCTAGGGTGAGATTACATTGAACTTTAGTGTTCTTGATTACTTCTGTGTTTCTAGGGATCATTGATTCGTCATTCCTCACTATTATCGTGGGTGCTCTCATACTAATAGACTTTGCTTCCCAAGGTCTTGTGAACTGAGGTAATTCTTGCAAAGAATTGGATTCAAAACCTGTGAGTTCACTCAGTTGCTCCTCCTCTACATCATCGTAAATAGAGGAAATGTCTTGGGGAAATTGTTCCTGAAAGTCGTCTATTTCTTGAATAGGAGGATGGGTTCCTTGTTCTTTTCTCCATTTCTCTTCTTGTATTTCTCTCAAAAATTCATGTGAGTACCTATGTATGGAAGACAGGTTGCCTTCCTCTTCTGTGTTGGGTACTTGAGACAGGGATGGTGCATTCCTTTCCTATGTCTCTGGGACAATAGGGCTCCTATGCTCATCCTTTTTCTCTTTGCTTTCTATCAAGTATTCTAGCCTCTCCATTAGTCCTTGAAAGTGTAGTTTTGGTTTGGCCATGTTATTCCAATCTAGATATCTAGAGGCTTCGAACAAAGCTTGTGCTAATTCTACCATTTTCATGCAAAGTTTAGTCCTCTCAATTTCTAGGTCTGCTCGAGGGTAGTTCTTCATCATTTCAGCTACTTGGGGTCCTTCTTTTATTCTATCCTGATATGCACGAAACATCATGTCTAGGTTTTCAAGTATAGGTTCTGCTAGAATTGATCCTGATTTTTTAGCTAGGTTCTCTTGATTCAATTCCTGTGAAGTCAACTCTAGGATTTTGGCTCTCGATTCCTTCAAACTTCCTTCCAACTCAGTTATTTTTTTACTCCACTTTCTCTTGATTCTTTCTCTAGAATCTTTCCAAGATTCTGTCTTTTTACTGCTAGATTCTACAACTTCGCTAGTTTCGGCTACTTTCTCAGCATTAGGCTGTTGGTTCTGTAAGAGCACTTGGGCTCTTGTTATAGCTTGGATAGGCACACATGTAGGGTTAGATCCATTTGTGTGGTTTACAATACCTATCACGTTGATTGGTGTCACATTTGAAGCGTTAATTGGGTTCTTAGGACAATCTTTTATGATGTGCTCTTTACCACAATTGGCACAAAATCCTTGTATGTTATAGTATTGTGATTATCCTGATATCGGTAGATGTGGACAATCCTTTATGAAATGGTCTCCTTGGCACCTAAAGCATGGTCCAATAGGGCCCTATGGTCTTTGTTGTCTCAATTGGGCCCGTGGGTTTGGGTTTGTGTACATCACATTAGCATAGTCGGGCTCCCAACTAGGTTCCACTGGTGGACTATCATAATGATATGTCTCCACATGTTCCGGTGACTCTGTGTAATAAGCGGGTGGACTATCTACATGAGTAGAGTCAAAACTGTTTGAGTTCGGGTCACTTTCGGTGATCAGGGGTGAGGAAGGCACTAAAGCCCTACTTAGGTTCTCTTCTGCAGCAACATATTTAACTGAGATGACATTCGCTGGTGGGGGTGGCTGCTGAGCTAAAATAGGTTGAGGTCTCTATTGAGCTTGGTATGGGTAGTTCTGAGGAGGCCTATAGTAATATGGCTGAGCATTGTATTGGCCTTGATACCTACCTGGCTGTGAGTATGCTTGCGGGTAGTTCTGTCTTACTGCTTGTTTGTTGTATGGGCAGTCTTGAGCCGTGTGATTTGTGTATCTTCTCTCAATCGTACAGTATTGGCCACTAGGGTTGGCTTGCGGTTGTGTTGCATTGGGGCATACATTTGCCATATGATCACCACCACAGGTGTAACAACGCTTGTTTGTTGTTACCCTAGGCATCTGTCTACTAGAAACTCCTAGTTTCTGGGCCACTTTTTCTGCTAGATCCTCTATCGAGCTGGACAATTTTGTGGATGCTAGAGAAGAACAGTCTAAATCCTTATAGACCTTTGAGAGTTCCAACTCGTCTCCTAAGTTGTCCTCAATGTCTATACAGATTCTTACACACTGCTCTAGCATTCTGGGTTCTTTCAAGTAGACATAGGAGCGTAGTTTAGAGCTCAACAGGCCATCTAGAAACAATGACACTTGCTTGGCCTGTGAAGGTAACTCTTGCACTGGACATCTTTCAACATATTGTCTAAATCTATGTCCTACCAGTCTTACTGTCTCCTAAGGGGTCTGTTTAAAGCTATGAATCAATGAAGACGTGTCATGTCTGATCCCACTTTTAGAGAATTCTGTGATGAATGACTCTAAAAAGTGATGGATGTCTCTAAATTGCCTCTGTTGCAAGGGTTGGTGTTGGAGAAACAATCACTAATTAGACATATATTTGAAGGTCAAATCTTAGAAAGAAAACCCCATGCCTATGTGAAGGGACAAATTCACAAGTGTATCATACTTGTAAAGTTAGTTCACTTTAGTTCTAGAAGTTTTTTAAAAATCACGGGAATGAGAAAATCTATATAAGTTAGTTAGTATTAATTGACGCGATGAGAAGAAGAAGGAGGAAGACAATGAGAAAGTGAGAAGAACTCATTTTTTTATGACTGAGTATAGTCGGGCTTCTCTGAGTGAGAAAGCATCTGTAAAACTTCTGAGTTTTTTATAGTTATGAGAAGAACTGAGTAAAGTTCTGTGTATGAGCCTCTCTCCATCATCTCCATGATTGCCTACTGTGTGATGAATTCAAAAGTTCAAGTTTTCTGAGCAATTCGATGCCTGGCATCGAATCTTGGCTGATAAGTCATTTTTTCATTCTCTGTGTGTTAACTATTGTTGAATCTTTTAAAAATATGAAGTTTGTGGAGCAACTCGATGCCTGGCATCGAGTTTGAGCATAAAGTCGATGCCTGGCATCGACTTCTAGCATACAAGTCTTCTTCTTTATGTGTGTGTAAAAGAGAGTATTTTTGGTGCAGAAAAAGGGCCTAAAAAAGCTCAAAGTCGATGCCCGGCATCGACTTGGACTGAAATTCGATGCCAGGCATCGAATTTTTTATTTTTGGACATCAGGAATACTAAAACAGGCAAGATTTCCAGTCTTGGAAGGTCATACAGGGTCATCTTGTGAGGGCCATAACTTGAGTTCTAGAGCTCCGTTTGATGCATATGATAGCTTGTTGGAAAGCTCTACTCTTCTAGTTTCAGCCTATAAAGTTTCATGAAGAAAGCATACTTGAGCTAGGAGAAATTAGCAAAATACTGAAGGTATGTCATTTCGGTGACTAGGAATTTCTGTAGAAGCAAAGTTCTCACTTTAAGCTATCATTTTTCAAAGTTTGGAGTGGCAATGAGTTAATGGTGACCATAGAGGTGTTCTAGTGTCACCTTAATTCATTTCTTGTGGTGTTTCATACATCAACAAGTGGTATCAGAGCAGAAAGATTCTCGAGAGCAGAAGACGACAAAGGTACGAGAAGTTTTGTAAAGTTTTCCATTAAAGTTTGAAAGGTGAAGCATTTGAAGACACAAGGCATCAAAAGATTACTTTCGAAGTATCCTCATACACAAAGAACTTCAAAAGGTATTATCCTTTATCCTTTAAGCTCAAAGGTTGCAGCAGAAGGGAAGGAGTATGGCAGATCATATCTCCATTGACAAACTAGATAGAGATAATTACCCCGCATGGGTAATGAGAATGGAAGCCTTACTTATGAGTAAGGATATCATGGTATATGTAACAGGTGAAGAAGAGAAGCCAGTATTTGAAGATGAAAGCCGACCAAAGAAAGAAGAACTTGATGCTTTAAAGCATTGGCAGAAGAAGGATGCAAGTGCAAAAGCCTACATCTACAATACAATCTCAGATCATTTGCTACCACACATCAGAGGATTGGAATCATCAGAAGATATATGGAATGCATTGGAATATCATTTCCAAAGCACTACTAAAGCACGGAAAGCAAGTCTATGGTCAGAGTTTACAACATTCAAGAAGAAGCCAAGTCAAACCATTAGTGATTATGTCACTAAGATGAAGGATCTAGCAGATAGTCTTGGATCCATAGATGAAGATGTTGAAGATCACAGATTGATTGCTCAACTACTTGCAGGCTTGAGAGGGGATGAAAGGTGGAAACCTTTTGTCTTATCAACAGAACTTTCATTAAATCATTATGTTCCAGATTTGAACCAGTTGCTTGGTTTGATGCTCACATATGAGCAAGACTTGAAGGGAGATGGAGATAAAGGTCAAAGTTCTGCAATGTACATGAAGAATAAGAAGAAAGGAGATAAAGGTAAAGCAAAGGATGAAGAGGAGTCTAATTCTCAAGCTTATTATGCAAGAGGTAAAGGCACTGGCAGAGGAAGAGCAAGAGGCTTTGGAAGAGGAAGAGGTAATCAAAATAACAATAAGAAGGCTTGTTGGATCTGTGGATTGAGTAATCATTTGGCTCATGACTGTTGGCACAACCAACAAGGATCAAACCAGAATCAAAACAACAATAGCAGAGGTCGAGGTGGAAGATATCAAAGTAATTTTCAAAGAGGTAGACAAAGTCAAAGAGGAGGCTATGGTAGAGGTGGAGGAAGAAGTTGGGGACAGAATCAATCCTACAACACCACCTACTACAACTATGCAAATGACACACAGAATGAAAGTCATACATCATTGATGATGAATTCAATCAACACATCAGACAAAGAAGATCTAAAGGTATTTTACATTGACTCTGGATGTTCTAATCATTTGTCAGGAAACATAGAATTGATGTCAGATTTGGAAAAAGGCATTTCTAGTCACACAGTTCAAACTGGTGATAATACAAGACATAGTGTACATTCAATTGGAAAAGTGAAATGCAAGAGTGGAGCAGATTTGCTAACCAATGTTTTGTATGTTCCTACAATACCTAAAAACTTGATTAGTGTTGGACAGATAGTTGAAAAAGGTTTTCAAGTCAGGTTTATAAATGAAGGAGTATTTGTGGAAGATCCAGAGAATGGATATAATCAGATTGTCTCTGGTAAGAAAGAAGGTAGACTCTTTACTTTAAGAGTGCAAGGAAACATTGGTCAAGCTTTGCTCACACATGGTGAAGCAGTGATTACAGAGCTTGATCTCTGGCATAAGAGATTAGGTCATTTCAATGAAAGAGGAATTAAAGCTATGGTTGCTAATCAGTCTGTACTAGGATTACCAAATGTGCAAAGTCAACATATGGTTTATAAATGTGAAGCATGTCAAATGGGTAAAGCACACAGGTTACCATTTCAAAAGAAAGGATTCAAACATGATGGAGTACTTGAGCTCATTCATACAGATGTATGGGGACCAACAAAAGAAGGATCTATCAGTGGCTCAAGGTATTATGTTCTTTTCATTGATGATGCTACAAGATGGATAACATTATATGTTTTGAAGGAAAGATCAGAAGTGTTTGGAGCTTTCAAGCATTTTCATGCATATGCAGAGAGAGTAACAGGTCAAAAGCTTAAGAGACTGAGGTCTGATGGAGGGGGAGAATATTTCTCCCAAGAGTTCAATGATTATCTTTGGAATGCAGGTATTAAGAGAGAAATAACTTGCAGGTATACACCACAACAAAATGGTGTAGCAGAAAGAAGGAACAGGACTTTGGTTGAGTTTGCTAGAGCTATGCTAAAGGAGAAGAACTGTCCAAATTATCTTTGGGCTGAGGCTGTAAATACAGCTACATATCTTGTGAATAGATTACCATGTGCAGCTCTCAATGGTATGACTCCATATGAAGCTTGGTGGGGTAAGAAACCAACACTAGATCATTGTAGAGTGTTTGGATCAATTGCATATGCTTATGTGCCATCACAACTTAGGCATAAACTTGAACCAAAGGCAGAAAAATATGTGTTCATTGGTTATGATGAAAAGCAGATGGGTTACAGGTTGTGGAATCCTCTAACCAAACAATTTATTGTTTCTAGAGATGTTACATTTGATGAACAGAAAAGTTGGTATGCAGATCAAAGTCATACAGCTGAAGAATTTGAAGAAGAGGTAAGAAGATGTGAGAAAGGAAAATCAATTGTGCAGGTAAATAGAGATGAAGACTATATGCAAGCAAGTACATCCACAAGTGGATTAACAAGAAGGAATGAAGAAGCTCCTATATTTGATGAAGAAGTGTATCCAGACACATATGAAGAATGTGAACCAAGAAGGTCAAGCAGGACAAGGAGACAACCAGAAAGGTATTCTTATGATACTTCTTACATAACTCAGAAGAACTATGCATATATGGTCAAAGATGATGAAGAACCTCAGAACTATGATGAAGCTAAAGGTAAAAAGCAATGGGAAGAAGCAATGAAGGAAGAGTTCAATGCACTGGAGGAGAACAAGACATGGGAACTTGTTCCTAAACCAAATGGTAAGAAAGTAATTGGAAATAAATGGGTTTATAAAGTGAAGAAGCTTGCAGATGGAAGTATAGCCAGATACAAAGCTAGATTGGTGGTGAAAGGCTATGCCCAGACCTATGGCATAGATTATGATGAGACATTCAGTCCTGTAGCTAAGATGTCAACTATAAGGACAATCATTGCTATTGCAGCTTCAAAAGGATGGACCCTAAGTCAATTGGATATAAAAAATGCATTCTTGAATGGATACATATCAGATGAAGTATACATGGAACAACCTCAAGGGTTTATAGATTCCAGGTATCCAAATTTTGTTTGCAGGTTGAGAAGAGCATTGTATGGATTGAAGCAAGCTCCAAGAGCTTGGAACTATAGACTGGTGAAGTATCTCAATGATCTTGGATATCAAAGTTCAAAAGCAGATTCAAGTCTACTTATCAAAAGAACAGAGGAAGGTACAATCTACATTTGTATTTATGTAGATGACATTATAATCACAGGTACTTCAGATGAAGGAATCAAGGAGGTAAAGAGATTACTTGAGAAAGAGTTTAAGATCAGTGACCTAGGAAAGTTATCATACTTTCTTGGAATGGAAGTTACTTATACAGATCATGGCATATATGTGTCACAAGGAAGGTATCTTCTGAACTTGTTGAAGAAGTTTGATATGGAAAATTGCAGAGAAGCTTCAACTCCACTTGAAGTTAATCACAAGCTCAGTAAATATGATGGTGCAGACTACAAAGATATGAGGAAGTATCAATCTCTTGTGGGTAGTTTGATTTATGCTACACTAACAAGACCTGATCTTAGTTATGCAGTGGGAGTTTTATCACAATTCATGCATTGTCCAAAGGACCCACATTGGATTGCAGGTCAAAGAGTTCTCAGATATATCAAAGGAACTATAAAGGAAGGATTATATTATCCTTTTACATCAGATTTGAAGTTGAGAGCCTATAGTGATTCAGATTGGGCAGGTAACCAGGATGACAGAAGATCAACTCATGGTTACATGATATACATTGGTGATAAGCTTGTAAGTTGGTGTTCAAAGAAACAACATACAGTAGCATTATCATCAACTGAAGCAGAGTACAAAGGACTTGTGGAAGCAGCTAAGGAAGTCATATGGATGCAGACATTGTTCAAGAGCTTAGGTATTGATCAAGGTACACCTACAATACATGGAGATAATATGAGTTCACTTTATCTTGCAGCAAATCCAGTATTTCATGCAAGGACAAAGCACATAGAGATCCAATATCATTTTCTTAGAGAAAAGGTAATGGAGAAGGAGATTGAAGTGGAATACATTTCTACTAAAGATCAGTTAGCAGACATAATGACAAAGAGCTTGGATGGTGTGAAGACCAGCAGATTCAAAAGCATGGCAGGAGTAAAAGAAAAGAAGAAGATATGAAGAAACAGGGAATGTCAATTAGTGATTGAGGGGGAGCTGTTGGAGAAACAATCACTAATTAGACATATATTTGAAGGTCAAATCTTAGAAAGAAAACCCCATGCCTATGTGAAGGGACAAATTCACAAGTGTATCATACTTGTAAAGTTAGTTCACTTTAGTTCTAGAAGTTTTTTAAAAATCACGGGAATGAGAAAATCTATATAAGTTAGTTAGTATTAACTGACGCGATGAGAAGAAGAAGGAGGAAGACAATGAGAAAGTGAGAAGAACTCATTTTTTTATGACTGAGTATAGTCGGGCTTCTCTGAGTGAGAAAGCATCTGTAAAACTTCTGAGTTTTTTATAGTTATGAGAAGAACTGAGTAAAGTTCTGTGTATGAGCCTCTCTCCATCATCTCCATGATTGCCTACTGTGTGATGAATTCAAAAGTTCAAGTTTTCTGAGCAATTCGATGCCTGGCATCGAATCTTGGCTGATAAGTCATTTTTTCATTCTCTGTGTGTTAACTATTGTTGAATCTTTTAAAAATATGAAGTTTGTGGAGCAACTCGATGCCTGGCATCGAGTTTGAGCATAAAGTCGATGCCTGGCATCGACTTCTAGCATACAAGTCTTCTTCTTTATGTGTGTGTAAAAGAGAGTATTTCTGGTGCAGAAAAAGGGCCTAAAAAAGCTCAAAGTCGATGCCCGGCATCGACTTGGACTGAAATTCGATGCCAGGCATCGAATTTTTTATTTTTGGACATCAGGAATACTAAAACAGGCAAGATTTCCAGTCTTGGAAGGTCATATAGGGTCATCTTGTGAGGGCCATAACTTGAGTTCTAGAGCTCCGTTTGATGCATATGATAGCTTGTTGGAAAGCTCTACTCTTCTAGTTTCAGCCTATAAAGTTTCATGAAGAAAGCATACTTGAGCTAGGAGAAATTAGCAAAATACTGAAGGTATGTCATTTCGGTGACTAGGAATTTCTGTAGAAGCAAAGTTCTCACTTTAAGCTATCATTTTTCAAAGTTTGGAGTGGCAATGAGTTAATGGTGACCATAGAGGTGTTCTAGTGTCACCTTAATTCATTTCTTGTGGTGTTTCATACATCAACAGTTGGAACCAAGTTAAAGCAGTGTTCTTTAACGTTAGTCCAAAAGCATTATATTGTGTGAACATATCTTCGACTTGTTGTGCTCTTAGTACTTGCTTGAATTCCGCAACATGATCATAGGGATATCTTGTCCCATCAAAGTAGTTTTTCATGGATTTCACTAACTGAGTGGGTCTTAATATTCTTGCGTGGTCATGTGGTCTAGGTAGAGGAAAATCATCTCTATCACCTGGCATTCTTTGTCCTTCCACTCTGTCCGTGTCTATGCTCGTTCTATCTCTTCCTATGGGATGATTGAAACTTACTTCCGGTCTTTCTTTGTTTTTCTCTCTTTGATTAGCATGGGCGGAAGATGTTCCTGCCCCTTGTTGGCTCGCGTTTACGTTTGCTCGAGATGGAGGGAAGACCATTTCGCCTCTCCATGTGTAGGTATTTCTAGCATGGTCTGGCACCACAAAGACTCTTTCAGAAGTCTCATCCAGGTATACAACCTTTCCAGGTGTATCCGGGTCTTTGAATTCATAGATTATAATGGAGCCTACCTCACTAGGTTGTTCCGTTCTGTACCTCCAAAATGCTTCATCTATTTCTTTATTTACAAACAACTCTATGCTTCGGTTATCCTGAGGGGTCCAATCTGGAACTAGTACTCGTGTCAATACAGATTTCCCTCTAGGTGTTCTAGGTTCTTCTATTGGTTCCTTTCCTTGTGCTCTCGCTTTCGTTTCCAACTGAATTACGCCAAACTCGTTAGTATTGTTTGACTGCGTACTTAAGATGTACATCGTTCCTTCCTTGTCTATGTACGCGTCTCTCTCGAATTTCACCACTAGACGTTCCAATCCAATGGGTTGATCAGGGTTGTGCATCTGCACCACTTGTCTTCGTAAACCATCCTCATAGATGCAAGCACCTAGGCGGTTGGTTCGGAGAAACTCTAGTTGAGTCCTATAGGGTCCTTCTGGTTTTTCTAAGTATGCTACATTTGACCCTCCTTCTGGTCTTTCTGTGCTAAATGCCATTTCTGATTCGCTAGTATCTGAGCTCTCGTAGGGATAACTAGTGTTCAGTTGTTGAGCCCATGATCGTGTAGTGGTTCCTACGATGGCTTCTGATGATCTAAGGCTTCGTCGATCTGACTTACCTATATGTTTGCCCGATCTAAGGTTCATTAATTTCCTTCGTTGCACACTCAGTACACACTCAGATCGTCAATGATTCTTTGATCTTTCTTGATTCTTTTTAAGTCCCTTTAGATTCTTGTCTAGATGTATGCATCAGGAATTCGACTTTCTGTGGTATTTTTTGAGTTCTCGTTCCGTCAGACTTAGGTTCTTTCCTTTAGGTTTTCGTATCACACACCTTTATCTTTAGTCTTAGACTTGATAAATTTAAGTCTCTTGAACTTGGTGCATTCCTATCGTCGTTAATCCACAACTACCGTTTAGCCTAAGCTAAAATCCAATATAAGATCAATATCACAATGGATGATCAAGAACTTGAGTATATACACTCTTAAAGTCCCTTAACTTTTGGCAAAATTTTCTTCCAAAGCCCCCTTTCTTTCCTAGTCCCAACTATGTCAACCTCAAAAATATCCTCTCAAAAAATCAACGTATTCTCTTTGAAAAAAACAGTTGAGGTCACGTAGTACTCGTAGAGAGCTTTCTAACGAGCTATTAAGCTCAAAAAACGGACGTCGGATGAAAAAGATATGACCGTTCAGGCTCTCGGGGGTTAAAACTGACAAACAGGTTTTTCTTCACTTATGAGCTAAGGGGTCTCCTATGAGTGCAATGATCCAAAAATTTCCAAAAAATAGCCCCAAATTTGGTCAAAAAATCAAACCCTAAAATTTGCGTTTGGGGTGAGCAATCGCGATGGTCTGAGATGATCGCGATGGTCTGGAACCGTCGCGATGGCCCAGGCGAACCGTCGTGATGGCGTGATGCGCAAACTGTCGCGATGGTCTGCAGTGCACGGTCGCGATGGTATAAATGTGAACAATCGCGATGGTCGGAGTGAGGCGTCGCGATGGTCCGATTGAGTGAACAATCGTGATGGCATCATCAACGGTCAACGTGAACCGTCGTGATGGTTCGAAGTGAACCGTCGCGATGGTCACAGATGCGATGGCGTGAGCCAATCGCGATGGTCCAAAGTTTGAGTCGTCACGATGGTGTAAGGGTCTCGTCGCGATGGCGTGGCTAGTGAGCAATCGCTATGGTCTGACTTGACACGTGGCACTATCGAGGTGATGGCATAGGCCAATCGCGATGGCGTGGGGTTGACGGGATTGTCACGATGGTCAAGGACCGTCGTGATGGTTCAAGTGAACTGTCGCGATGGTGTGAGACCATCGCGATGGTCCGGCCGAGCCTTCTCAATGGCGTGAGCCAATCGCGATGGTGTGACACAATCGCGATGGTCTGAGCCAATCGTGATGGTCCACCAAGATGCAAATTTTCAAGATGCGTCTGTGGATTCCTATGTGCGCAAGTGTGCTCTACACGCTGGTGTGGTCGCCTACCTCAAATTCTGAACTTTGCAGACCATCACGATGGTCTGACACAGTCGGAAATTTCTGACAGAGAGTACATTTCTTACCTTTTTACAGCCTTCTTGATGCACTAGAGCTCTGTACCTGCAAGAAAACTCAAAAACACACAAGTACACACAATCACAAAAGCTCACTCTC
Organism: Ceratopteris richardii; assembly: GCA_020310875.1. Lineage (NCBI taxonomy): Eukaryota > Viridiplantae > Streptophyta > Polypodiopsida > Polypodiales > Pteridaceae > Ceratopteris > Ceratopteris richardii. The sequence continues at coordinate 176,614,777 of CM035413.1, forward strand.
TCTCTCGCACATGCACAAATGAGGGAAAATGAGGAGAATGGGTGGATATGGTGAATTTTCTGATTTTTTTGGAGTTGAAGATGATGATGCGGTGATGAAGATGGAGTGTGGGGGAGGTGAAAAACACTAAAAACTAAGTAAAAACAGCAACAAAAACTGAAATTTTTACCTTCCAATGCCACTTGTTGCTATACTCTTACCATCACACATTCGTCCTATACTCGATCCCCGGCAACGGTGCCAAATTTGGTGTTGCTCTAGCACAATGGTGAGAACCACGTTAAGAAGCTCTACCTCCTTAATGTCAATCTGCGGAAGAGATAGGAGTGATATGAAGATCGTGAATGTGAGATGAAGTGAGAGTGAAGGTGAGAAGCATAGAGATGCACACACACATACACACACACAACGAAGAGACAAGCAAGATACAATGGAAGGTGAGAAATCAAATCTATTGCTCAAGAATACTCTTACAACTCAAAATAGCTCTAAGCTCTTCTCTACTCAAACAAGCTAACACTAAGTAACCTCAAAAATGAGCTCTCTAGCTCTTTTTATAGTTTCTAGACTAGTTTTGACCGGTTTCACATCTAGTGACCGGCATAGTTAAAAAATAGGTCCTAGATGCTATTTGAAAGGGTAAACGGTGTCTAAAAATAACCAAAATTGATACGCTCATTCTACCTAAGCTCAAGCTTGAGGACTCCTCGGCTTGCACAAAATGGAGCTAGAAATTAAGAAAAGGGTTTTTCTATGTTGCATATGTTACAATAGTGATAAAAATCACTGTTGGAGGTTTTTGAAAAGTATTTCAAAACATAATTCTTTGAAAAAGGATCCGACTGACTCCCTGCTCTGTCTTTACATGCTTTCGCGTCTTCTATGCCTCTGGCTACTGCCAACATAGGCCATCTAGATTCTACCACCCTAAAACCCCTCGAACCTATTTCTTCCTTAAGCGGACTAGACAGAGGTTAACATTGGCAATCCCATTGGCGAGTGCTTGTTATAGGCTACATGTCGATACTGCGATCCAATGAATCTTACCCATAGTATAAAAATGACAAGCATCCCATGTGACTGAACAGTACTTTATGAACACCACATCCTAAAGCAGGCGAAGTCACAACGTCTGACAAGAAGATTGTAATGAGCCAGATCAACCCCCAAAACCATTCTCCGTTTTTATATGCATAGCATATCAGAAAATTTTGAGGTGGTGTCTAGTGAAACTTTGGTGTTTGGTCGCCCTTCAGTGTTCAGTGGAACACTAGGCAATCTGGAGGTTGGATTTGGGAATGAAATGAGACAGAATACTTAATCTGTGCAAATTGAATCCCTACCACAAGGTGTAGTAGATATTACAAAAAATTCAAAAGACCCACTGGCAAAAGAATCATTACCAGAGAAGGATGGAGAATGCTTATAGAGCAACCAATTGCAAGTGCCTTCTTGAGATTTTGGAGTAGTGAAAAAGCACCTGAGATAGAAGGACTATAATCCTTCCAACAACTTTACTTGTAAATTCTAGGGAGGCTAGTATGACCTAGTGGTCAAGCATCAATTTCAAGTTCTGATTCTAAAGAGGTTGTGAAGGCACTTGAATATTTTGGCCCTAGATTGATGGTAGATCCACAAGGTGGACAAAGAAGGTAGCATCCTATTGGAGTCACTTATGCCGAATTTGGTAGATTTTTGGGTGATGAACCAGATGCACATGTTCGCACATTTGAAATCAACTACAATGTATTAGATAACCTGAATGATGATGAGTATAAGGCTCAAGTATTGCAATCAACACTCGTAAATGAAGATGCATGATGGTTAATAGAATTTGATTTAGATCATTTTCAACAATATAATGTAGTCAAGGAAGCTAACCTGCAAAGATCTTGGTTGAAGAAAAATCCAACAAAGCATTTTGTCTTACAAAAAAATAGACAAAAGCCAAATCTGAGTGTGCAAGAGTATGCAAAAAGTTTTCGTATGCATCTCTGAAAACTTCCTAGGGAAAACACCAATTTACTAACATATGTTATCACGTAGTGGTTCATCAATGTTGTGAACCCAAAATTGCACCAAATTATGATTATTCGATGTATTGGTGGTATGCCTTTGGATGCCATTATTGAAATAGGTTTGCAATTTGAACATAAGATTGGTGCTTTTGTAGAAGTTTTAGACTGGACGAAGACCAAAAAAGATGAATCAGAGGACATTGTGGAACAATGTTTTTGTATAAAATTTGAAAATCCAAGCCATGTTGTAGTTTATTGTGCATTGAATCAAGTATAGTTTTCAATCTATGAAAACAAAAGTCATTCCATTGAAATGTGTCCCTATAATGCCAAAACTCAGAATCGCATATTAGTGAATGTTGTCATACAAGAAAACGGAGAACCTATAGCTCATTATGTTCCACTTCACCTTTGCAATACAACTTATTCACCATATACAAACTTTTGCACACAACAACTAGGGAATTTTAATCAATCACGATAGAATCAAGGTACTGTCAATTATCCTAATATAGCATTTTAACCGCATTGTCATTTCTATGGGGAGATGGGCCATATCCACTCGCACTGCAAAGATGCTCAAGAGTATGATAAATGAAAGAAAGATGGGCAGAACCCAATGACAAAGATAGTCATTATCACACTTGCAAAAGCAGAGGCTGCTATGATCTAGACGTGATTTGGGAAATCGATGCGACCAATGGTATAAGGGTTTGAACTTTGCTTTAAAGAACAACAGAGAATGCTAGCTAAGGTAGCAAAATGGGCTCAAGCAGAAGCCCCACTTTTTCTCACATGTACACCGATGAATTCCCAGGCACTAGAACCTTCAGTGCCTCTTGCATCAAAATCATTCACCAATGGGATAAACCACTAGAAGAATTGTCCCATAGTAAGGCATTCAATAGTAGTTTTAGCAACAAGTTAGCATGGATCCAATTTTGGCACCTGCCATAGCTACAGTACATTCAAAACTAGACATGATTGTCGACCATGTGGTTCCCTTGATTATGGTCTGGTACAAAAACCATAAAATTACAAAGGTTCTGATAGATGATGGTTCTAGAGACAACATTGCTACTATGTCCCTGTGCAAGAAATTAGGATGGAACTAGATTCAGCATGTGAAAATCTTTGTGTGAATGGCTGATCAATCTCCAGTACACCCTATTGGGTTAATTCCTAATATTTCGATCATGCTCCAAGGTGTGGTCTTTATTAAAAATAAAGAAGTAAGGTCGTATATATTTTTGCAAAAAGGATTTTCTTCAAATAGAAGGAAAATACAAAAATGAAAAATGGAAGCATTTACTTTAGCAAGTAGTGGAGGACCAAAAGAGAATCAAATCCAAAAACTAAACTGTAAGAGGAGTGGTCCAAAGTATTGGAGAAGTTATGGAGAAGACCTCTCAAACTCATCATGAGAGCTCATGGTCATTTGGCTAAAAAACTAAGCAAGGGAGGACACTCAAGAACATAGGAAGAAGGCATGGAAGTCCCCTTGTAGCTAGTTCATTTGGTTTGAGTCATTTCCTTCTCTTCACTCTCATAGAGTATGTCCAACCACATACCAATTTTTGGGTAGTCTACTTGTGAGAGTCATATCTCTCAATATATGTATCCAATTTTAGAGTTTAAATATTCATTGGAAAGCTTATCTTGAATAATTCTTGTATCTAGAACAACTTTAGGTAATACTTTATGTTCTCTAAGTTATTCAGTTTTTAGTGAAGTCTAGTTTTTAACTTAACTGAGTGGATAGGTAGCTTGTTTTGAGGCAAAGAGTTGCCAACTCAAAACTACTCCAAATTGAGTGTTTGATAGCTCATTTGAATACTCTAAGTGTCTTGTTTGAGTGACCAAAGTTTAAAGTTCATTTCATTTTTCAATTGGTACTAGTTTTCATTTGAAGGTTTAGCTATTGGCAAAAGTCTTGATCCTGAAGGTCTTCTACACTTTCCACTACGAATAGGAGAGGAATTCTCTAGCAATTGGTATCAGAGCATTGGAGCTTGAAGAGGCAAAGTATTGGAGCTGAAGTAAAGTAAAGGAGAAGCTAGAAATCAAGGGGGAGCTTTGTGAAGTCAAGAAAGAGTGCCACAACATATTGGAGGTAAACTTCAATCTTGGAAGTTTTCAATGGCTGATTTAGGACAACAAGTTGAGAAGTTAGACAAAGATAATTTTCAGTCTTGGAGGTACAGAATGAAAAATTACCTTAAAGGTAAATGTTTATGGAGTCTAGTTACTGGAGATGATCCACAACCGGTGGACCTTCAAGATCCCAACATTACTCCGGCACAAAGGAGACAATTTGCTGATTGGGAAGAGAGGAATAGAAGGGTGATATTCCTCATTTCACAAGTTATTTCTAACACTATGATTGTTCATGTGCAAAGCTTAGAAATAGCCAAGGAGGTTTGGGAAGCATTGGAGAAGGTGTATGCTACCTCAACAAGGTCTCGGAGGATGCAACTCAAGAACAAGCTCAAGAACATGAAGAAAAGCTCAAACCAAAGCATTAGTGAGTATACATTGAGGATCAAGGAGCTTCGAGATCAGCTAGCATCAGTTGGATGCAAGATAGAAGAGGAAGACATCGTCCAAACAGCCCTCAATGGCTTGAGAAGTGAAGAAAAGTGGAAGCCTCTCATCACAAACATTCTTTATAGAGACCCTCTACCAACATTCGATGAGATTATACCAAATCTTGTGGCTGAAGAGATTGCTCAACAAGGAGAAGGCAACAAAGGTAAGGACAACCATAGTCAAATGTTATATGCAGGACAAGGTAGAGGAAGGAACTCAAGAGGAGGCTGGAGAAGAAGAGGAAGAAGCTACAACAACACAAATTCCAACCAACACAATTCGAAGGACAACAAAGACAACTTAAATGACAACACACATGGAAGAGGTCGAGGAAGAAATAGAGGAAGAGGTCGAGGTTCATACAATCCTCATAAAGGTATAACATGTTATCATTGTGGTAAACTAGGGCATTATGCAAATTATTGTTCGCAAAAGAATGGAAGATTGAATGCAGGCAACCAAAGGAGCCAAAATAACTATGCGAGTACATCAAGTGAAGGAGACCAGCAAACCACGCTTGCCATGAAGCATGAGTACAACAACCTGAGAAGTGATGATCAAAAATGGTTTATAGATTCAGGTTGCAGCAACCATATGATATGCCAAGGAGATTTATTCACAAAACTACAAGCTCCAAGTGGAAGAGGATGTCTAGAGACCAGTGATGAAACTCAACATGCAATTGAGCATGTTGGAGATATCAACTTGGAGACAAAAAGGTATTGGCTCATGTTCTTCATGTTCCTACTATTGCAAAGAATTTGATTTCAGTAGGACAAATGGTAGAGAAAGGATATCATGTTATCTTCAATGAAAAAAGCTGCTTTATAAAGAATCCAAAAGAAGGATTTAAGGTCATTGCTCACGGAAGGAAAGAAGGTAGGATGTTCACTTTGGACATTCAACAACCACATGGAAAGGTGATGTATATTCAGTTTGGAAACAAGAGGATTGCTGAAATCGATTTGTGGCACAAAAGGTTTGGACATATCAACATTCTCAAGCTCAAGGACATGAGCAACCATGAAGTGGTAAGAGGTCTTCCAAGAATCAATGATGTTGGACTACATGAGTTTTGTGAAGCATGCCAACTAGGAAAGCAAACTCGACAACCATTCAAGAAGAGCAACTATGTGGTAAGCAATGTCCTCGACTTGATACACACAGATGTATGGGGACCATCACAACAACCATCGGTGGCTGGTAATAGATATTTTGTCACTTTTATTGATGATCATTCAAGAAAAGTATGGATGTTTTGCATAAAACAAAAATCAGATGTGTTCTCCATGTCCAAGAGATTTAAAGCATAGGTAGAAAAGGAAACAGGACACTACATAAAGACCTTGAGGTTCGATGGAGGAGGAGAATATTTCTCCAAAGAATTTCCAGATTTTCTTTATGAAAATGACATCAAGAGACAATTTACATGTAGGTACACGCCTCAACAAAACGGAATAGCCAAAAGGAAAAATAGACATATCACAGAAGTTGCAAGATGCATGCTCAACGAGATGAAGATGCCACTAAATTCTGAAGCAACTAGTACAGCTATTTATTTGATGAACAAGTGCACAACAGTTGGAGTGCATAATCTAACTCCCGAGGAGGTTTATTATGGTAAAATCTGACCTTACACATCTCAAAGTTTTTGGATGTGTGTTTTATGTTCACATCCCTCAAGAACTAAGGAAAAAGATGGAGGCAAAGTTAGAAAAATGTATTTTCATTGGATATTCATCGGAGCAAAAGGGATACAGGTGCTACAATCTGGTGACAAAGGAGCTACGAGTCTCACGAGATGTGGTATTTGATGAGCTAAGACCATGATTTGGAGATAAAGGGAAAGAGAAGATTCTTGAAGAAGATTGCAAAAATGATGGAGGTGCTATCCAAGAAGAGTTTCAGCAAACAAGCACTCAAATGTCAGGTCCAGAAGCTTCTACATCACTTGTAGAAAGCTCAACATGGAAGGAGAGACTAAGGAGTCATCCCTCATCACCAACATCAGGTTATGAAAGATTTGAAGCTGAAAGTGCTGCCCAAATAGTGATTCAAATGCAAGTGAAGAAGAGTATGAAGAGGTGATTACACCAAAGGTAAAGCTGAACCGATTGAGGAAGCAATATTCAAAAGGAAATGAAAGGAGGTCTTCGAGAGCAAGGTATCCAATTCAAAGGTTGAGCTATGATAGTTTTATTGCAAAGCATTTTTCATATTCCTTCATGTGAAGGTCATATAATTTTCTCATTATATACATTTTATTTGATGCCGTCTCTTTTTTATATGTATTGCAAGTGAATCTAATACTGTAAAGTAAACATTATGTGTCAGGTGCAAGTGAATGGTACATTTCATCTAATTCATCCCAATCATCTTCATCCATGTTAGCAAGCTTCTTTGAAATCCCATTTACTAGCTTCCATTGTCTCCTTTGAATCAACACATCTTTAATCTGATTCTTCCATAGAGCAAAGTTTGTGCCATCAAATTTTCGGATCTCTAAATGGTCTTTGCCCTACAAGTTATAACTCCTCCTTGGAACACTGGCACTAGACCATGATCCACCAGATGTGCCTGAGACCTTTGATGCCATGATGGTAGAGACCTGAATAGAATGATAATGGAGCTAGAAGAGTCCAAACACCAATCAATAAGTGTATCAAGGAGTAAATCGGCCATTGTATAGTTGGAAAAATTGAAAACTTGGAAAAACATTTCCCAGAGTATCCTCTGCAAAATGAGCATATGACTAGTGTCAAAATATCATAAAACTAAAATTATTAACATGTTTACGTGCATAGTGAATCACTAACTCCATTGCATATAACTAATTACCCAATAGAAGCCAACTAGGCTTATCGAGCACCTATGAACAACTATCATACATCTCCTATGGTGAGGTTGGGTAAGTCTTCCACCTCCATCATCGAAGAGATCCCGACATTTGAGTGTCTCTCAGTTAAGAAAACCTCACCAAGACCCTCTTTATCAAATGTAAAAGGCTTTATGCAAAAAAACATAACTGCTATATCAATGACCACATGGATGTACATAAGTGGTATCCATAGAAGCGTACATGGTGTGTATGTGCTCAATATATGCAGTAAAATGACACTAAAAGGCTGAATGCATAGCCCAAAAACTACCCAACAACACTTGCAAGTGTTTGTCAACTCTGATGTTTTAGGCTAAAAAACTTGCATAAATTTGCAGTGGCTACTCCCAGCAAAACTAAAAAACCTTTCAAGAAACTTGTAGTTTTACAAGTGTGGCTAAAAACATAGCCCCAAAGGTTCATATTTATTGTTGGATAAATACAAAGAACACTCTTCTTGATGTTCTTGGACCTGTGTAAAGAGAACTATGTGTGAAAGTACTCCAGAATTGCTACAAAAGACACCCCAAAAATGCTTCAAAATAGGCTTTGAAAGCATAGAATGAAGTTTTGAGGGACCAAAACATGTTCAAGGTAATGTTAATCTTAGTCTTTCCCCTTCTTTAGACACCACAAGAGTGTAGCTTAGTGGCAAGAGATTGCCATGGTTAAGTGAGCTCTAAGGGGAACAATACTGGGATGGATGACCTCCTGGGAAGTACCGTGAACCTCTATCTTCCTTGATCATTGAGGTCCTCCCTCATGTGTAGCCAATGACACCAACGGTGACTTCAATGACTCAGATGACAAGGTATGCCAAGGTCTATGCCTTGTTCGCTGCCTTAGTCCTAAGCCTTGGAGGAAGCCCTGGGTGGGTGGGTAGGTGCTCGCTTCACTCGCACAAAAGGAATAAATCTTTTGCATTGAAATGCTCTGATACTAGTGAAGTATTTTGATGGTGATGCACCACATTGCACTCTCCTTCTCAAGAGCTCCAGGACAATATCCTTAGAGTAGAAAATTGAGCTCCTCATGCCACACATGGTTCTCTGCATAGAGGCTGCACAGTACGCAAAGAAACACAATACACAGGGAGCACGAACCAAACTTCTTAGGTGTTACAAAATGCAGTCAAACTTACAATTCATGGTCAAATTTACCACTACAAGTTGTACTAAAATCGGACGTTTATCCAACGGAGCAACAAACTTATAGTATGAATCCTAACTATGCCAAACAAGTGAAGGAAGAACTTGATCACTTATTATGTGTTGGGTTCATTCTTTATCAAACATGCCGAATGGATCTCCCCCATAGTAATTGTACCTAAGAAAAATAAACAACTTTGAATTTGTGTGGATTACTAGAAGCTTAATGCAGCCACCATTCTTGATCCTTACTCCTTACCTTTTCTAGATAGTATGCTTGATGAAGTAGTAGGCCACTAAATATATTCCTTTTTGGATGGGTATAGTGGTTATAACCAAGTCTAGATGGTTGAAGCAAACATTCCTAAAACTGCTTTTGTTATGAAGTGGGGAGTCTATGCTTGTAGAATTATGTGGTTCGGTCTCTATAATGCCCTTAGCACCTTCCAATGTTGTATGCATGACATCTTTTCCCCCTATTTGACCAACTTTGTGTAGGTGTTTCTTGATGATTTTTCAATTTTGGGTACTAAATTAGATCATTTATAGCATCTTCATGTCTGTTTTTTAAAGTCCAAAGAATATCGACTTTGTCTTAATCCTTCCAAATCCGTTTTTGTTGTGAAGTATGGTAAATTTCTTGCAGATATTATTTCTCACCAAGGATTTCAAGTTGACTCTAATAAGGTGCAGGCTATACTTCAAGACCCACCACTGAAACCACTGAACGAATTTCTCTGCATTCTTGGATAGATCCATTGGCACGGTCATCATCTTCACTAGCTTGTGCATCTTATTATCCTAATTACTCGTTTGATTGTTAAGGAAACACTCACGAATTTGACGCAACAAACAAGAGAGAAACAGAATCTTTCGGAAAATCTATGCACAGGTGTACAGTATGCGAAGTTAGTGCGCGGTGTGCACATAACAGAGCAATTAACCGCGGCGGGTGCGTAAGGCGCGCATAACGCGAATTGAAGAATGACAGGGCAGAGGAGCGCCAAAGAAATTGTATATATATACAGCAAGATTTGAAGAACGCGATGAGATATACACGGAGAGGGAATCGTAGATGATACACAGAGGAGAACGAGAGACTGAGAGAAGACGCCATAGATCGCGTATGAGTGAAGAGAGATTTAGAAGCTCTCAGAAGACGCCATAGATCGCGTATGTACAGATGAATAACACAAGCCTGAAGTGTCGGGTCTTTTCATCTGAAGAGAGATGGTAATAAGAAACTACTCACTGTAGGAGAGTTTCTGTAACTTGAGCAAGAAGAGGCCAAGCTTACTTGTACACATCTTCTCTAATCGAAAACACATGTTCATGTGGATGTCTGCGTGCAATCTTTACTTGTGAAGAATCTGAAGTTATTTCGTATTACGGTAGGAAGCTTAGTTTATCGTTAACTATCACGACTCGTTACTAAACGTGCTTCAGTACCTTCTCTGTAAACGCATGTTTAGGTGAATAACAGTTTACTCAGTAAAACATATTTCAGTAATTCTCGGTCAGTTACAGTTTCTCAGAAATCAGGATTTTCCGGTAGAACAACGAAGTATAACTCATAGCAGAGTTCGAAGCTTTGTATGAGAGATAGCTCATCTTGTAGCTAGACGTCTCTACTTTAAGCTGATCACAGTTTCCGGTGGAATGAAGATGTACACACAGTACAAAAGTTAACCGAAAAGTAGCACTTCAGAACTGTGAAGTTTCCAGAAGGAAGCTCATTCGGTGAAGGAAGCTCACACACTACTTCCTTACTTCACATAAGTTCATCTGAAGCAATTACGAGCAGAACTAAGTTTATTTCGGTGAAGTTCCGGTAAGATTTCGGTGACGTCCAAGCGACAGTCTGGTGAAGTTCTAGTGGAACCTGAGTCGCAGAATAACATAGTTAAAGCGACGTTATTTAGGCTAAGCTACTGTTGATTACAGAGGTGTTCTAAATCACTCTAGTTTAGCATCCTATCACAGTGGCGCGGCAATTTCCGCAGGCCTGACAGAGTTCAAGCTTTGTCGCGAAACTCACCTTCAGGGCGAAAGTATTTCCGCAATAGTAGGCGTTAGAGCCGAAGTTTTCGCCAACAATTGGTATCAGAGCGGGCTAGTTTTCCAAGAATCGGTATAAGAGCCTAGAGTATTCTCTATCATGGCAGATCACGTCCAAATTGATAAACTGGACAGAGATAATTATCCCGCATGGGTAATGCGCATGGAAGCCTTACTTATGAGTAAGGACTTAATGACGTACGTGACCGGAGAAGAAAAGAAACCCACTTTCGAAGATGATAGTCAACCGGAAAAAGAAGAACTAGACGCCCTAAAGCTATGGCAGAAGAAAGATGCAACGGCAAGAGCCTACATCTACAACACTGTGTCAGATCATCTACTACCGCACATTAGAGGTCTGGAGAAAGCAGAGGACATATGGAGCGCATTGGAAGATCACTTCCAGAATACTACGAAAGCTAGGAAAGCCAGCCTATGGTCCGAGTTCACAACGTTCAAAAAGAAGCCGAGTCAAAGCATCAGTGACTACGTCACTAAAATGAAGGATCTAGCAGATAGTCTTGGATCCATAAATGAAGAAGTCGAAGATCATAGATTGATAGCACAAGTGCTCACAAGGTTGAGAGGAGATGAAAGGTGGAAACCTTTCGTACTATCAACTGAACTCTCCCTAAATCATTTTGTACCAGAGTTAAATCAGTTGCTTGGTTTGATGCTCACATATGAGCAAGACCTGAAAGGAGACGCAGACAAAGGACATAGCTCAGCAATGTATATGAAGAACAAGAAGAAAGAAAAGGGTAAGTCAAAAGACGAAGAAGAGTCGAGTTCTCAGGCCTATTACGCAAGAGGTAAAGGCACTGGCAGAGGAAGAGCAAGAGGAAGAAGCCGCTAGAATACCACCAAGAAAGCTTGCTGGATTTGTGGACTAAGTAACCATCTGGCGCATGATTGTTGGCACAATCAACAAGGATCAAATCAAAATCAAAACAACAATAGCAGAGGCAGTAGCGGAAGAAATCAAAGTAACTTCCAAAGAGGAAGACAAAGCCAAAGAGGAGGCTACGGTAGAGGTGGAGTAAGAAGTTGGGGACAGAGCCAATCCTACAACACCACCTACAACAACTACGCAAATGACACACAGAATGAAAGTCATACATCATTGATGATGAACTCAATCAGCACATCAGAAAATGAAGACCTAAAGGTATTTTACATTGATTCTGGATGCTCTAATCATTTGTCAGGAAATATAGAACTAATGTCAGAACTAGAGAAAGGTAGTTCTAGTCACACTGTTCAAACAGGTGACAATACAAGACACAAAGTACAATCAATCGGAAAAGTGAAATGCAAGAGTGGAGCATATTTGCTAACCAATGTTTTGTATGTTCCAACAATACCGAAAAATCTGATCAGTGTGGGACAGATAGTCGAAAAAGGTTTTCAGGTCAGATTTACAAACAAAGGAGTATTTGTAGAAGATCCCAAGAACGGATATTATCAGATCGTTTCTGGTAAGAAAGAAGGCAGACTCTTTACCTTAAGAGTACAAGGGAACATTGGCCAAGCGCTGCTCACACATGATGAAAAGGTAATTACAGAACTTGATCTCTGGCACAAGAGATTAGGTCACTTTCACGAAAAAGGAATTAAAGCTATGATAGCGAACCAGTCTGTACTGGGATTACCGAACGTACAGAACCAACATATGATTCACAAATGCGAAGCCTGTCAAATGGGAAAAGCCCGCAGGTTACCTTTCCAGAAGAAAGGATTCAAACATGATGGCGTGCTAGAACTCATACATACAGATGTATGGGGACCAACGAAAGAAGGATCAATCAGCGGATCAAGGTACTATGTTTTATTCATTGATGACGCAACAAGGTGGATAACTCTTTATGTTTTGAAGGAAAAGTCAGAAGTGTTTGGAGCTTTCAGGCATTTTCATGCATATGCTGAAAGACTCACCGGACGAAAACTTAAAAGACTGAGGTCTGATGGAGGGGGAGAATACTTCTCCCGAGAATTCAATGACTATCTTTGGAATGCAGGTATTAAGAGAGAAATAACCTGCAGGTATACACCACAACAGAATGGTGTAGTAGAAAGGAGAAACCGAACTCTAGTCGAGTTTGCACGAGCTATGCTAAAAGAAAAGAATTGCCCGGATTATCTTTGGGCTGAAGCTGTAAATACAGCTACATACTTGGTAAACAGGTTACCATGTACAGCGTTAGAAGGAATGACCCCTTATGAAGCTTGGTGGGGAAAGAAGCCAACACTTGATCACTGCAAAGTGTTTGGGTCAGTAGCGTATGCTTATGTACCGTCTCAACTGAGACATAAGCTTGAACCAAAAGCAGAGAAATATGTATTCGTCGGATATGATGAGAAACAGATGGGTTACAGGTTATGGAGCCCTCTAACCAAACATTTTACTGTTTCCAGGGATGTAACATTTGATGAACAGAAAAGCTGGTATGCAGATCAGAGTCATACAGCTGAAGAATTTGAAGAAGAGATAAAAAGAAGAGAGAAAGGAAAATCAATTGTTCAGGTAAACAAAGATGAAGAGGCAAGTACGTCCAGGACCGGAACAGGTATAAGGAACGAAGATGAAGACGGGTACTCAGACACACACGAAGAATATGAGCTAAGAAGGTCAAACAGAGTAAGAAGACAACCGGAAAGATACTCGTATGATACATCATATATAACTCAACAAGATTATGCATATATGGTTAAAGAAGAGGAGGAACCTCAGAGCTATGACGAAGCTAAAGGCAAGAAGCAATGGCAAGAAGCAATGAAAGAAGAATTCACCGCACTGGAAGAGAACAAGACATGGGAGCTTGTTCCTAAACCGAACGGTAAGAAAGTAATTGGAAATAAATGGGTGTTCAAAGTTAAGAAACTTGCAGATGGAAGGATAGCCAGACATAAAGCGAGACTGGTTATCAAGGGCTATGCTCAGACGCATGGCATAGACTATGACGAGACGTTCAGTCCGGTGGCAAAGATGTCAACCATAAGAACAGTGATTGCTATAGCAGCATCAAAAGGATGGAAGCTAAGTCAGCTAGATATAAAGAATGCATTCCTGAATGGATATATATCAGATGAAGTATATATGGAACAACCGGAAGGGTTTATAAGTTCCAGATACCCAACCTTTGTTTGCAGGTTAAGAAAAGCTCTTTATGGACTGAAGCAAGCTCCAAGAGCTTGGAACTACAGACTCGTGAAGTATCTGAACGAACTTGGATACCAAAGTTCGAAGGCAGATGCAAGTCTACTCATCAAAAGAACAGAAGAAGGAATGATCTACATTTGTATCTATGTAGATGACATAATAATTACAGGAACCTCAGATGCAGGAATCACAGAGGTAAAGAAACTGCTAGAAAAGGAATTCAAGATCAGTGACCTAGGAAAATTATCATACTTTCTAGGAATGGAAATCACATATACAGATCATGGTGTATATGTCACACAAGAGAGGTATCTCCTGAACTTACTGAAGAAGTTCAACATGGAAAATTGCAGAGAAGCTTCAACACCGCTTGAAGTAAACCATAAACTCAGTAAATATAGTGGTACAGAGTTTAAAGATATGAAGAAGTATCAATCGTTAGTAGGAAGCTTAATATATGCTACGCTAACAAGACCGGATCTCAGTTTTCCGGTGGGAGTTCTCTCACAGTTTATGCATTGTCCGACAGAGCAACATTGGGTTGCAGGACAAAGAGTTCTCAGATATATCAAAAGAACTATAAAGGAAGGATTATATTATCCTTTTACGTCAGATATAAAGCTCAGAGCATATAGTGACTCAGATTGGGCAGGAAGTCAAGATGACCGAAGATCAACGCACGGGTATATGATATACCTAGGAGATAAGCTGGTAAGCTGGTGTTCGAAGAAACAACACACAGTAGCTTTATCATCAACAGAAGCAGAATACAAAGGACTGGTAGAAGCATCAAAAGAAGTAATATGGATGCAGACTTTACTTAAAAGCATGGGTATAGATCAAAGTATACCGATCATACATGGAGATAATATGAGCTCGCTGTATCTTGCAGCGAATCCTGTGTTTCATGCAAGAACAAAACACATAGAGATTCAGTACCATTTCCTAAGAGAAAAAGTAATGGAGAAAGAGATAGAAATAGTCTACACTCCTACGAAAGATCAGATTGCAGATATTCTGACAAAGAGCTTGGATGGAACAAAAACAAACAGATTCAAAGAGATGGCAGGAATAAAAGAAAGAAAGATATATGAAAGACCAGAAGAGGTCAAATTAGTGATTGAGGGGGAGCTGTTAAGGAAACACTCACGAATTTGACGCAACAAACAAGAGAGAAACAGAATCTTCCGGAAAATCTATGCACAGGTGTACAGTATGCGAAGTTAGTGCGCGGTGTGCGCATAACAGAGCAATTAACCGCGGCGGGTGCGTAAGGCGCGCATAACGCGAATTGAAGAATGACAGGGCAGAGGAGCGCCAAAGAAATTGTATATATATACAGCAAGATTTGAAGAACGCGACGAGATATACACGGAGAGGGAATCGTAGATGATACACAGAGGAGAACGAGAGACTGAGAGAAGATGCCATAGATCGCGTATGAGTGAAGAGAGATTTAGAAGCTCTCAGAAGACGCCATAGATCGCGTATGTACAGATGAATAACACAAGCCTGAAGTGTCGGGTCTTTTCATCTGAAGAGAGATGGTAATAAGAAACTACTCACTGTAGGAGAGTTTCTGTAACTTGAGCAAGAAGAGGCCAAGCTTACTTGTACACATCTTCTCTAATCGAAAACACATGTTCATGTGGATGTCTGCGTGCAATCTTTACTTGTGAAGAATCTGAAGTTATTTCGTATTACGGTAGGAAGCTTAGTTTATCGTTAACTATCACGACTCGTTACTAAACGTGCTTCAGTACCTTCTCTGTAAACGCATGTTTAGGTGAATAACAGTTTACTCAGTAAAACATATTTCAGTAATTCTCGGTCAGTTACAGTTTCTCAGAAATCAGGATTTTCCGGTAGAACAACGAAGTATAACTCATAGCAGAGTTCGAAGCTTTGTATGAGAGATAGCTCATCTTGTAGCTAGACGTCTCTACTTTAAGCTGATCACAGTTTCCGGTGGAATGAAGATGTACACACAGTACAAAAGTTAACCGAAAAGTAGCACTTCAGAACTGTGAAGTTTCCAGAAGGAAGCTCATTCGGTGAAGGAAGCTCACACACTACTTCCTTACTTCACATAAGTTCATCTGAAGCAATTACGAGCAGAACTAAGTTTATTTCGGTGAAGTTCCGGTAAGATTTCGGTGACGTCCAAGCGACAGTCTGGTGAAGTTCTAGTGGAACCTGAGTCGCAGAATAACATAGTTAAAGCGACGTTATTTAGGCTAAGCTACTGTTGATTACAGAGGTGTTCTAAATCACTCTAGTTTAGCATCCTATCACAGTGGCGCGGCAATTTCCGCAGGCGTGACAGAGTTCAAGCTTTGTCCCGAAACTCACCTTCAGGGCGAAAGTATTTCCGCAACAGTAGACGTTAGAGCCGAAGTTTTCACCAACATTGATGATAGTCCCTCCTCATGATTTTCACTAGACTAATGAGTGTAGCACTAGTTTTCTCCATCTTAAGTAGCTTCTTATGTGGGCTCCTATTCTTTAGGCTCCTCAATGAGACTTTCCATTGTATTTGTTGATGCATTTGATATCATTATTGGAAGTTTTTTAATGCAACTCCATGAAAAATGGTATCATCCAATATACTATGCTAGTTGATGTATGGACCCTGCAGAATGATATTAGTTAGTAATAGAACACAAGTGTCCAAGCCTTATTTATTCCATTAAAAAGTTCTACCATTATCTGCTTGGCTATAAATTTACTTTCCATGTGGATCATTCCAACTTAACTTATCTAGTACGATAAAAAAACCTGTGTGGAATTCAATGTATAAGAAGCTCTTGTAGGGCAGACTTTGGTGGCCCATAATGTAGCATGATGTTCATGCCTATGTGCCGACCTGTGATCCTTGTCAACGTATTGGCCAACCCCTTCCTCGACATAATTTTACTCTTCAACCCATCCTCCTTCTTGAACCCTTTCAGAAGTGGGCATTGGATTCCATTGGTCCAATCACTTCCCCTACGATTCTTATTAGTAATCGGTACATTCTTAGCTACACATGCTATGCAACTCATGGGGCCGAAGCCATGGTTGTCAAGCCTGACATAGACTTAGTGGTTGCTAAATGTTTAACTTGGGATCTCTTCCCAAGATTTGGTCTTCCTTTGGAAATTTTATCAAACCGTGGCACATACTTTGCCAATGACTTGATTGAAGCCCTTATAGAGTCTTTCCATATCACCCATGAATTCAATACCCCTTACTATGCAAGAGCTAATGGCTTAGCCAAAAGTACTAACAAGACCTTGTTGACCTTGTTGACCTTGTTGAAGAAACTCATCCTTGATTTCCTGAAGATTGGTACCAGTTATTGCCTACTGTATTATGGGCATATAACTACTTATAAAGTCACTATTGGTTATACACCTCTTAAATTGGGTTATGGGATTGAGGCAATTTCTCCTATGGAACTTGTAGTTCCTAGCTTGAGGGTGGCTATTGAGCAAAAATTGTTGCCTACAAACCCCTTGTATGCTTAGCTTGATGATCTTTGGTCATTAGATGAACAACATTTTGAGAGTTTTCTATTCATGCAAGAAGTGAAGCTTCAGCAGGCTCAAACTCATGATCAATTTCTTAGAACCTTGGTATTTAGGAAGGCCAATTGGTACTTTTTTCAAATTTGAAGATGGACTAGGCTGCTGGCGAATTCTGAAAAATTCAAAGTCTGGTGGTTTGGACCCTACCAAATTTTGATGAAGCTAGGTTTCACAACTTTTTGAATATAGACCCTTGCCAGAGAATTGATTAAAAATCCGATCAATGGGTCGAAGCTCCATCATTTTTTATCACCCTCCTAGTGTGCAATCATTTGTTCATCATCCATGTTTGAATGATTTTTCATGTTAGTTTATTATGCCTTGCTTGACTCACATTCATCATTCCCCTTGTCCTTTAACCATAATGCCTACATTTCTGCCTGACCATTAGCTTGAGGGTGATAAGGGGCTCATCTTTTGTGAATCACCAAAAAATCATTCATTAGTGCTTCTATCACTTCGTTAAGGAAGTTTGTTCCCCTATCGCTCACTATCTCTATTGGGAATCCAAACGAGTAAAGATGTTCTCAAAGAGAAACTTCGCTGTAGTTTGCATATCATTCTTTCTTGTTTCTTTTGCTTCTACCCATTTTGTTAGATAGTCCGTTGCTACTATTATATACTCCGCATGTGATCCTTTGGTTGGAGGGTTAATAGGTCCAATGAAATTAATGTCCCATTTTGAAAAGGCACTCGCATAAATCATGGGTCTTAGAGGCATATCATCTCTACTAATAGGATACTTGGCTTTTTGGCACACCTCACAACTTCGTACATAAGTTTCTGCATCCATATGTAGAGTTGGCCACCACAAGCCTACAAAGAGAATCATTTTTATGTTTCTTTTAGCTGAAAAATGTCCTCTTGCAGCACCTGCGTGTGCCACTTCTAGAATAGGTAAATATTCTCCTTCGTGGATTCATAGCCAAAGCTGATTGCCTCTTCCTCTTTTGAAAAATTACTTTCCATTATAGTATATTCCTTGCTCATTTCTTCTAAAGATCACCTCCTTGCCAGATTTGCTCCTTCCTCGTGCTCATGTGTTTTCAGGAACTTGACCAATGCCCTACTCCATTCTGGTGCTATGGTAGAAAATTGTAATGATGTATGGTCTTCTGGAGTATTTTCTTGGCATTCTTGGTAAGTGCCAATATATTCATGTATGTTCTTTGGCAAATCTAGCCAGTATACTCCCAATCTTTTTAATTCCCTTAGTGTTCCATGGGCTCCTTTATTCATTTTCCATGGATTTACATGGGTTCACTCAATGAGGTTCTTTTATTCGGGCTCTTCTTCCACAATGTGCAAATTATGTGATTGCAGAAATCCTTTTCTATCATCTTTGTTGATTTTATGATGTGGTCCATGTGTGAGTATTGGAATCAATGTTTCCACCCACTTCGGGCATACTTCTAGGTTGAATAAGTATGTATCATGTAGGTTATGCGCCACTCCATTGGGTGGTTCTCCATCTGTTAACCGAGACAAGTGATCAACTCTCACATGAGTATTCCCTTTCTTAACCACTACTTCAAAATAAAACTCCATCAGTAATAGAAACCATCTCACTAGCCTTCTCGTATTACATGGCTTATTGACTAGATACAATAAGGCATGATGGTTCAGTAAAGAACTTGGATTTGTTAGTTCTAAAATTCTTGATTGCATACACCATTCATAAACCTTCTTGTTCTGTGGTGGTGTAATCTCTTTCTACATGGTTGAGTTGTCTACTCGCATATGCGATAGGATGGTCTAATTTTCCTTCATCGGTTGGTTGAGCTAAAATTTAGCCTATTGCATAATTGGAAGCATCGACATGGATATGGAATGGTTTATTTCAATTGGGTATCTTCAATATAGGTGTTGTACTTAATTGTTGTTTCAGTTCATTAAATGCTTTTTCTCACTCATCCATCCAAATGAATTGAGTTAATAATCCATATAGTGGCTTAGCGATTATGGCATACATGTGGATAAATCTACAATAATATCCACAATGACCCATAAAGGCTTGTACTTCCTTTGCATTTTTTGGTCTAGGTAACTCTACGATTACTTTTATCTTATCCTCGTCCGTGGAAATTCCATTCTTAGATACAATGTGTCATAGGATATTTCCTTGTCTTACCATAAAGACACATTTTTCCGGATTCAAGCACACTCGATATTGTCGACATTTTGAACACATGACACATCAACCTTTGGAAGGTAGCGGGGGCATTGGTGAGCCCAAATGGCATCACTCTAAAAGCATAAACTCCCCATTCAGTTGCAAAAGTTGTTTTATGTTGATCCTGAGTAGTGATAACTACTTGGTTATACCCGGAGAATCAACCTAGGAAGCTATATACTTCCTTGCCTGCAACTCTTTCCAAGAGATGGTCAGTGATTAGTAATGGGTAGCTATCACGGATAGTGGTTGCATTCACTTTCTTTAAGTTAATACAAACTCTTAATTTTCCATTCTTCTTTGGTACTACCACTAATGGTGACACCCATTCCATGTGCTCTATCTCATAAATGAATTCGGTTGCTAACATTTTGTCGATCTCCTCCTTAAGTTTTGCTGAATAGACATCATTGTATGTGTAAGGGTGTTGCTTTGAAGGTTTCACATCAAGCGTCATTGGGATTCTATGGGAGTAAAAGGATGGGTCTACACCCTTGAGGTCCTTGTAGGTCCATGCAAAATACATCCCGGTATTCTCTCATTAGTGCTATCATTTCTTCTTCCTCTTTAGGTGACACGTCTTTTCCAATATATGTACATCTCTCTTCTCCTTCTTCCATGGTCACTATCACTTTCTTAGTTTCTTCCTTATTATAATAGGCTTCTCCTTCTCAGGCTTCCCTTTTTGGCATTTGAATATCTATCTTCCTCTCTTTGACTTCATATCTTTTGAAGTGATCTGGGACTTCAAAACGATCTAGGGGTTCTTCTACCTTGTCTAATGTTTCCTCATCGTTCTGTCTTTTCTGAGCTGCTTCTATCTCTAATACCTTGGGCGCTTCTTCTTTCTTGGATTGGTTCTAAATACCATTCCTCCGAATCGAATTTCAGTTCCATCTCTATGCTTTCGTACTCATCCCTCCTCTCCTTTTCTAGTAAGTCTCCTACCTCTACCTCTTGAAGGATTACCATGTAAAAACTTACATCGTAAACTTCTTCATCCACACATCCATTCATGGTTAATACTTCCTTATGTATGCACACATCTAAGGTGGCCAAAATCTCCATCCATCCATGTGGTTTCAATGCTTCAACTAGGAAAATTCGAGGCATATACATGGGATCATCTATGGGTCGGTAATTTTGATGTTCGATAAGCCACAATTGAATTTTATTCTCCTCCTATTTTGCCTCTTTGCACATCCATAATTGATCATCTTCATGCATCCATGATTGGTCACTTGATTCTGCATTGTGAATTGACACATTGTCCTCTTCTTTATGTATGGGATTCCATTGTAGTGGGGGCACATCCCTATATGAAAATGTATGTAAATTTATCTTTGTAGTGGTCCCTTGATGTTGCAAGTATAATTCTTCTCTTCCCCAATCTTGTACTATCCTGAGTTGTCTCAGAAAAGGTCATCCTAATATCATTTCATAACTATTGGCCTTTTGAAATTGACATATAGATAGAGTGTGTTCGAATTCTACTCCGCAGGTAGTCAACCTAATCTTCTCCAATATTCCTAGGGGTCTTTCCACATGGCCGTCTACTAGTTGAAGCTTCATACATGTTGGTCATAGGGCTCGTTTTCCCCATTTTTCCCAAATTTCTTTGGTGGTTATGCCTACACCCGCTCCGATGTATAAGATAGCTTTAGTCATATATCCATTAAATGTGATAGTTAAGCACATATTTCCTTTGTCTCCTTCACTGAATTCTCCAACTTTATCAATTGGGATTTGAATGGTAGATGGAACTTTGGTCTCTCTCCTTTCCTTTGTAGGCTCTTGAGATTTTATTCTGTCCCACTAATTGCTTTCATAATTGGTTTGGCTCATGGCAATTCTTCTATAGTTAAGAGGCATTGTATCTTAGTCTTCTTGAGCTCTACTAGGTTGTGTGATTTCTTATCTAAAGACCCATCTTCTTTGCCTTGAATCATAGGAGCATGAAATACTATTGATCTTTTCTCGTATTCTCCCATATATTTAGGTAGTGTGGAAAAGATGTGCACTTCTTCTCTATTTTGGTCTAACATTGAAACATCTTCGTACACTTCCTCTAAATTTGGGATTGATTGGGTTTCCCCAATGTTTACTTCTTCAAAGGGCGATATCGAGCTCTCATTCTTTTTCCATCATTCTTCCTGGATCTTGGCCCACAAGTCTTGTGGCCAATTGGATTCTAGCTCTAGGATTACAGAAGTCTATTCGGCTTGGTCACCTGTTGTCCTTCCTCACTATGTTCCTCTTTAGGTATTCTCGTTTGTTTTCGATCATTATTTTCTATACACCCATAGAATTGGATTTCAAGTATTCAAGTCTCCAAAAGGGCTAGGATAGTCTTTTCTAGTGTGGCTTGAGCTATCTCTATGAGCTTCTTGCATATTGCCAATCTCTCCTTTTTTAACTCTCCTTGTGGGTAGAGTTTCTCATGTTGTTCTATGTTTGGTCCGATCGTGATTCTGGATTGTTAAGCTTTCAACCACATATCTAGGTCTTCTAGCACTGGATCTGGTAGAATTAACCCTAGATTGTTTGGCCTCTGGGTTTGGGACTCAAGTGGTGTGTTATCTTGCACTTCTTGTTCCCGAGATTTCTTGCTTTCTTTTACATCTTTCTTGTCCTCTTTTTGTCTTCTTCAACCATTTATTCCTGAGTTTTTCCCTTGTAGTCTTCCAGCTTTGCATTTTCTTTGTTTGGTTACTTTCTCATGGGTCTTCCAAATCTTCTACTATCTGTATCTTTGGCTCTAGGCTCTTATCCATTTCATGTTCAACATTTGATTCTTTCATCACTTGCCCTTTGGCTTGGGCTCGAGTAATGGCTTTTAATGGTACTGTCTATTGTTTATTGCTTCTCGATTATTCAATCACTTCTATTACATTGATCTGAGCAGTCCTATGAGTCTTATTGGGATTTTTTGGGTAGTCACACACACACTGCAGTAGCTCACAAGCGATGGGAAGGGGTAGACAATACTCCTACACACACATTTCAAGCATTGCATAAACACAAAATCTAATAAAGTAAGTCTATGATCTAAGGATCCGGACGGTTCAGACAGATCTGAAATTGGACACTGTTTCGTCACTCGCATATGGCCAAAGATCTGGAGACTAGACTTAAGCATAAGTCCATGTGCTCTCTTAAATGAGTAATCCACTTAGCCTAGTGGTTAAGTCTCAAGGTTGTGAAGGAGGAGGTCTTGGGTTTAACTCCCATGGGGAGCATGGGGAGAGAGTTTTGCCCAAGGAGTTCTAGAGCCTTCTAACTCAAGTTAACGTGAGTTAGCTTGAGTCTTGTGAGACTTAAATTGAGTGGCGAGTACACCAACCACTAGTGGACTCTAGTGGAAGGTGCTAAAGCAGTGGTCGAGAACACTCCAGCCACTAGTACCCTTCGATGCCCTCAAAGAACCTGAAAAAGTCCACAATTAGCTCAAGAATTGAATTCAGTTGACAGACAGATCACTTTCATGCATGTAATTCACAGACCTAATTGCCTTTTGCCTCTATGGAAATCAATCCCAAGGGAAACTTAGTTTTCCTACCCCGAGATATGGTCACTTCAAATTACCCTATCTAATAATCTTGACATTAATTCTACCGTAACCAGTGGAAGTTTTGGTTGTACTCCCCACGAGCTTTCCAACAAAACAAAAATCACCGCAATCGGATTTCGTATGAGGAAGTTATGTCCATTCAGGGTTTTGGGGCCAAATCAGGATTTTAAACAGGTTAGCAGGTAGACAGGACTTCTCGAAATGCTTTGGGGTATCGGCCTCACAAGCAATGATGAACCCTAGTATTTGTTCCACAATTTGTCAAAAATAGACCACTCTTTTTTGCCCTAAAAAATTAGCCAAATTTGCCTGTCAATCGCGTTCGCAAGCTCTATCAATCGCTATTGATAGGTCAGTCGCGATCGACGTGTCGGTCGCGATTGACAGGTCCGTCGTGGCTGTTAGTCGCGATTGATGGGTCAATCGCGATTGACACGTGGCCCGGATTTTTAGTCGATCGTGGTCAAAGGGTCGTTGACTCTGTCAATCGCGATTGATGGGTCGATCGCGATTGATAGGTCCGTCGCGAGGGTCTATCCGTCGTGGTCAAGCAATCGTTGACTGGGTCGGTCGCGATTGATAGGTCCGTCGGGGCTGTCAGTCGCGATTGACTGGTCGATCGCGATTGATGGCTCGATTGCGATTGACACGTGTCACGCGTAGGTTCTGTCAGTCTTGGTCAGTCAGTCGTTGACTCTGTCGGTCGTGATTGACGTGTCGGTCGCGATTGACAAAGCTGTCGGTATGTGTCCGTCGTGGTTTGCCGATCGCGATTGACAGGGCGATCGTGATTGACATAAATCTGAGGAATTTTAAAATTTTAAACACACATTTGGGAAGCTCTAGGACTGTAGATTATGGTTATGTACTTTGTTTAGAAAAAAGATCATTTTTTTTGTCGATCGCGATTGACAGAGGTCAACGCCTCGGGACCTGCACAGTCAAATTTTTTACCTGCTAGAGCTGGTGCAGCTGCTGGGGATGCTGATTCTTGTAAAAAATCTCAAAAAACACAAAAAATCACAAGCACACAAACACTCTCTCGCTCTCTCTCACAAGTGAAATGAGGGGAATGGTATGGGTGGGGTGATATGACCAAAAACTGAAATTTTTCGCGATGATGGAGATGGATGTGGGAGATGGTGAGGATGATGATGGTGATGAGAAAACAAGAAAAAATAGGAAAAAGGTGAAGAAAATACCTATAACTCCAACGCGTCAACTCTATGTCTTACCATCACACGCTCGTCCTCAAAGCTCGATCCCCGACAACGACGCCAAAATTTGGTGTAGCTCAGTGATGAGTAGCACCTCCTTTAATGTCAATCCGGGAAGACATGAGGATGGTATGATGACCTCAAGCAAGTGAAGGCACAAGTGCGTGAGTGAGAAGCACACTAACATGCACACACATACACACACACGCGCACACACGGCAAGACAAAGAGAGAGAACCAATGGAGTTCTTAGATTACTTTCAAAAAGCTCATACAAGTTCAAATCAATTACAAGCTAACCCCAAAAATGAGCTCTCTAGCTCTATTTATAGTTTTTGACTAGGTTTTGGCCTTGTCCAGACCTGTGTCCAGCCTAGTTAAAAATTAGGTTCTCTGCCCTATTTGGAGGTTCAAACGGAGTCTAAAAAATGTGAAAACTGATAGGAAGGTACTTTTAAAGCTCCTCAAGCTCAAGGACTCCTTGGCTTGCACAAAATGGAGCTACAAAAATATGAAATGGTATTTACAATGGTTTTTAGTGATGAAAATCACTATTTTTTTAGGGATTTCTTCTAACATTTTGACATACATTTCTTGGAGCTCCCTACTTGCTCCTTCTTCTTGTGTGCCCAACTCTTTGATGCCTGAAAAATTTAAATGGCCTACTTGCTAGATCTTCTTTGACTACTGTGTCTGCTTGTGCTTTCTCTTCGCTCCGACTCCCTTCGAAGGCTTCCTTGTCTTGTGAATCCTTCAATTCCTTGACTACTGCCAACAAACAGCTTCAGGATCAGATCAGAGCATTGCAAGAAAAGAATGAAGCTATGACAAAAAGGATATTCTCATTAGAGGCACATGAAATACAGAATCAAAACTAAATCCAGTTTCTTGAAGAAAAATGTGCTAAACAGATGGAACATAGTAATAAAGTGGAGAGTGAGCTGAAGAAAATGGAAAGCAGATTCAAGACATTTCAGAGTTCATACCAGATTATGGCCAAAACCAATGAAGAGATAAACAAACTATTGATGGAAGAGGGACAGATGAAAGCAGAAAGTCAACCTACTCAGATGATTCAGGAAGAGATGAAAAAAATGTGTAAAGAAATTCAAAAGCTTCAGGAAGAGCTCAAAGAAACCAAGGAATTAGAGAAACAAGCCAGTGTGCATGCTTCAAATGCCATTAGAGGATACAACAAGTTGTACTTAGACATAGAAAACGAAAGAAGTGAATGGAGTTTAGAGAAAGAGTCATTGATGTCTCAAAACAAAAGTCTACTGATGGAGGTGACAGAATTAAAGAGAAGTATTGAAGTCCAACACAAAAAGGATGAAGAACATGTAGTGAGGATGCAAATAGAGGAGCAAGAACCTGTGGAAGATAGTAGAATATTCTCACCACCGCAGGATTCACATGAACAAGAAGAAAGGAGCATTGAAGATTATTCAGATGACTTTGTAGAGATGCTCTTTACAAATAGAGAATCAAGAATGAATTTTATCAGAAAGATGCATGATGCACATGAAACTTGGATTGTAAAATTTGCTCTAGAAAATGGAGTGAATCCATATCAACATCATTAGGCAGCAGATGGCCTTGGAATTCCATTTTGGGCCCCTTGCATTTATGGGAATTCCAGAGATCGTAACTCATGTTTCGTGTGTCTTGCAAGATCATTATCAACATGCATGGTCATTGCCTAATACTGGCCTCTAGTTCATTCATTAATCATGGGGTTCATGCACGAGTGTGATTCTTTCTTCTAGGTCTACAATAGGGCCTTCGGATTTTTGCAGGCAGGTTGGGGAAGTGGACACAACTCATTGCCGCTTCAACCAGATGATGCCACAATCGTCCTTTTCATGAACACAAGTGAATGCATGCAATCACCATAGGCCATATGAAGAAAACAACAAGCTATGTTATCTTTCAACAATTCAAAGCCTGTCAAAGTTTCTCAACACACCAAAGCTCAGTTAGTGTGGGTGTATGTCTTCATTTTTGATCCTGCATCATTCATATTAGTAAATCATCTTGCAATATAGCAACGATAAACCCTATTCCTAGGAGCCAACATTGGCTTCCCTCCAGGTTTGCAATCACATAGAGAAAAGACAGATTTGAGCACAATATAAAAAATTGAAGCGTTCCTTCACCTGAACTTATTAAGAATGAAACCCAAATCTTTTAAAGGCTTTGTTCGAGGTGATTAAATCACCAAATAAGATTATCCTAGTGAAATCATGGTGGGAGCATCCAGGCACCACTTCAGTTCATCCTATATAGCAATTGAGTTTATAAAACCTAAACACTCAGAGCTCAGTTCCCTAGATGTCAATGGCATTGGAAGATACAGTCTAGAATGAGATGCCATTAAGTCTCCAATTAGGTCTTAATTGAGGGTCAATATTCATCATCAAGCATAATGGTATTCAATAATGTAACAAACATCCAAGAAAAAATCAAAGTTGTGACTTACTCACAGCCAAGGGACAATCAAAAGAGAAGTCTGAGTATAGGGATTCAATCTCCAAGTAGGGTGGTTTACACAAACCTAACTAGGTCACATTTCTACATTGCACCTTGGCAAACTTGTCCATAGGACCACAGTAATGAGGGTGTGTATTAATTGCAGTGAGATGTGGTTCTTTGTAGTGTAGATCCTTGTTGAGTAGAGAGCACCTAATCTTGATGAGACCTGAGTGAGCTCGGAGAAGGATCTTCCCCTATGACTACTATAAGAAGATTCATAGTATGGTGGTTGTGACCTGCTTATTCCTCATATGGGACACTCACACTCAGCTCCCACCCAAAGAAAGACAGCGAAATTTAAGAAACAAAAAAAGGCAAACACTTCCACTGGTACAAGGCATCACTTATTGTTTCCACTAGTTTGGATGACAATAGCATAAACCTGCATCATAGACTAGATGAAAGAAACATCAGAGTTATAAATCATCCAATGGCTAGTCATCAGATAAGTAGGGCTCCCAACACAACCTAAACAAAAGCAATGTTGGTGTCTTGTTTGACTGAATCACATCAGTTTCCTAAATCATTCACATCAGTGTTTTCCTACTTCAATAGTGTAGAGAACAGGCCCTGTCCAAATTCCACAAAAAAGATGGAGCATATCTAAGGTACCGGATGCAAAGATCCATAGGTAGAATCCTGATTAGTGGATTATTCACACAGAAACAACTCTCATGCAGAACCCCTTTGTAAAGATCTTCAAACCTAAACGAAAGTGATCAGTTCAGATTATGCAACCAATCCTTACCATTCCTCAAGACATTTTGCCAAATTCTTTTCCTGTAATGTAAAGTAGACACTTGCGATGAAAATTACAATTAGAATCTTCAAACTAAGAGCTCAAATGGTGTGAACCCTAAAGCTTTGCAATGACATGTGCAACCAAGTGAGCCAACTCATATTGTAGTCTATAAAGATGAAGTATCCAAACATAATGATTGTAAAGAAAAAGAACAGAACCCCAATCATTCATGAACTCTAAAAAGGAGGGCTCATTCAGTAGTCTCGATGGTGCTTTGGAGACTATCCCCCTATGGCAATCTTAATCACTCAAAACCCATGTCATTGTACCACAACTTTCCTTTTTACGGGGGTGAAAAGGCATGAACCAAGTTCCCTGTATCAAATAAAGTTCGAACCTGCAAATTGAATTTAAACATCGCATTTGACAATCTTAGTTTCCATCGTACATAAGAACATACAATTCTACTCCATGAGGGGTGATTAGTCTTTTGATTATGCCATATTTAGAAGCCAACTTAGTAGCACCTTACCACCCCTTTTCAAAAGCATAGAGACTCAAAATTTGAGAACAAAAACCAAGAGATCCGCCCAAACTAAGATGACAATAGACTCCTCCTCTGTTAGTTGTTTTGGCAAGATCCTACTTCTTAGAATTAATCGGAGCTATTATTCCTCAGATGCCTCCGCAAAGAGAGCACTTGTGTGAGCTATTCGCTGTAGGTTTTTAATGCCATAATTACTAAAAGCATCAAGCAATGGTGCATTCAGATTATTTTCAACGAGTTGCAACCTTGAAGTTTATTAGTGAAGTAATGAGTGCAACCAAAATAGGCACTGTTGGATGGGCATACTGAGCCACAAACTCAATTTTGCAAGGTGAAGGCCTATAAAAGAGACCATAACTCCATAACCCTTAGACTGTGCAGCGTTCCTGAATATCTTATGAGCTATCAAATGGGAACAAGGGATTAGCTTTTTATGAATATCAGAAATGGTTCAACCTGCATTTATAAGAAGATGATAGACACAAGAAACATGGGACCTTCCATGTGGGCATTCACAAGGAACTCCAAATCACACAAATGCACGTGTGACACATGCAAGTTTTACTTCATTCTTTAGTGTGTATGTATATGTGTAACCTACTGCATCAAAGTGATGAGATCAACTGAGGAAGCTGAAATAATGTTGAACACTTATAATCATTCCTCAAGTATTCCCAAAAGCCATAGGTTTTAATCTATTTTCAAAGTTCAGAGCACTTGCAAAACAATGCCTCCATGGAATGCAGATCAATCAAGTATTCAAATGTTATCCATATATAGCAGATCACAATAGCTGACAAACAAGACAATGAGATGCCAACATTGGAACTATTAGTCTAGCATGTTACAGAACTTTTCTGACTCAAAACATCGATTCCTTTAAAAGACCAGTTGATTCGGAAGTGTCGACGCCAGAGCAGCCAAGGGATGCATATTGACGAAGTAAACACAACCTATGGGCAGCAACTAAGCAAATTTATCCTTCAAACGGCATTGAGAAGTTAGGGCAATAGAGAACCCCAAAAGAAGAAGCTCCATTAGAGCCCAGTCCATTCATAGAGATTCCAGACCATCTAAGTCGAGGACTCCATCTGCGGACATCCTCCACAAGTTTGGAGCAAAACAAAACATGAGTTAAAATCGTAATGTAGAGACTTCTTACTAGACTAAAAGAGCTCCATAGCTCATTCTAGGGAGCATGACACCAATGGTGGAGTGTGACAGGCGTGTGATGAAAGGCTGACCATCCCAGACAACGGCACCAAAAAGTGTTGAGGTTGTAGCAAGGAAAGACCAAAAACCCTCACCACCTTGCATGGAAGCAAGAAGGAAAGATCGAGTGACTCTCCTCTCATCCACCCCTACCTCCCACATGTTCAAGCCATTGGCATCAGACACATGCTATGCCACATGCTTGAAAACAAGGAGAATAGGGAGTCAAGGATCCTAGTCCATGAGGAAAATACAAGCAAATGCAACTACTCTACTCACACAAAGGAGAGACATTCATAGGCACACACACACCACTCTCACACACTCATGAAGACACAATACATGTAAATGTAAATAGTCTTGGAGTAAAAGAGAGCCTTCTTCTATTGATAAGAGATATTACACGAGAGCACGTCAACCAAAAGCTCCCTCTTTACAAAAATGAGCTTCTATATATAAGCCAAGCTATATTCCCCATGTGCTCTTTTGAAAAGTCAAAAAGTGGTTCTCTCTCTAACTAACATATCTTGGGCAAATATTCTTTTTGTAACCATCAAATCCCAAGAAATATGGGCGTGGGTTTTTCACATGTGTTCTCTCATATGTGTGCAAGAGAGGTGGCTATTTACAAGGCTTCACTACCTTAATATAAGAGAAATATCAAAAAGTGTCTTAAGAGGGTCTTTTTATGTGAAATTCTAAGTAGATACAAAAAGAGTTATTCTTATGATCTAGGGAGGGTTCCCATGCACAATTGAGGATGTGTGCATACCCTACAACCCAACAAGAATCCAAAGGAAGAAAAAGTAGAGGAAACAGTGGAGGAACTTGAGCCATTCACACGAATCAGGGTGGTAGTGGAGCCCTCTCCTTTGGATGTCACTTTTCAAAGCAGTGCCACGAAATTGACCACAAATGAAGATGAGGAAAGAGAGAGAAAAAGAGAACTGCACCTTTAGATAAGACAACCACACAATGAAACCATACATGTGGAACAAGGCAAGGATGTACGAATGGGGGAAGAACCAAGCAACCCCAAAACATGGCTAAATGTGGATGTAGCCCAATTAAAACCAGTCATGAAGCAAATGATACAAATGGCTATGGACACTCAACACTTAATGCTTGAAGCGGATGTAGACTACAACAAGGCTATGCGAGAGAGAAGCCAATTCGAGGTAATAAATGAAAACTTATCTACACAATTAATTCAAGATCAACAGGAATTCTCAACCAAGGAATCAAAAGCCAAAGAAGCCAAGGACAAATGCATCATGCTACAGACTGAAAAAAAGAAGCTGCAAGATCAAGTAAGAGAGCTACAAAGCAAATATGAAGCTGGTGAAGTAGAGAAGGCAAGAATGAATGCCAAAAGTAAGTTTCTTGAAAGTCAAATCAAAGTGTATATGGAGGAAGCAGATAATCTAAGAAACAGAAATAAAGAATTCATGACTGCCATACTATGCAACCAACCCATTGAAGCATCAGAAAGGACCGCAAGAAACACAAAGGCATTGGAAGATCAACTTGCAAAGTATGAAGATCAGCTGAAAAAAGAGAAAGATATCATAGAGGAATGGGAGAAGAGGTATATGCACGACACTAATGAACTTCGCAAAAAATGGAAGGTGGCAGAGAATAAACTCATTGAACAATGTAATGAAGATGCTAATCAAATGCTGCCATAGGAGAGGAACTCTTGAAGAACAAGGAAACAATCACGTGAGCCAACAATGAAATCAAAGAAAAGGATGAACTTATTGTAAAACTAAAAGCTCAAATAGAATAATAGGTAGCAATGGGGACACCAATAGTTCCAAGCTCCACAATGGCTACTGAGGAGACTAAGGTACGTCCTCTTTCTCCCACCATGCATCATTCACTGATAAGGGAGGAAGCAGAGCCAAACACTGAGAGACACAATCGGGCTATTGCAGAACTAAGCCAAAACAAGCGAGCACTACTGGTGTCCCCGCTTACGGAACAATTCAAAGAACAAATGGTCAAGGTAATGAAAGAGGCAAAGATTGAGAGCAAGAGCCTAGAACAGTTCATGAAACATTTTGTGTACCTAAGTCACGAGGTCTTAGGGACTTGTGTCAAAGAGACTAAATCTCATTTGCCACACAAGTGCGTATAGTGATAGATTGACACATGCTTAATTATCAATCCGAAGAACCACATGAACCAAGTGTATGAGGACGTGTGCACACGTGATGGAAAGTGAAGTGGCTCAGCTAAACGCATGTGAAAAGACTAATCTACCTCTCCAACTCACTTAATCTCTAGAATTGTCTGCCGCGATACCACTTACAATAGTAAATAAAATTCGAATGTTTCTCCCAGATTCCAACTCTGAACATGGCCAACAGCGGGTTCATTTTGAAGCTCTCGATGAGATGCATCTATTGGTGAAAATACTCAAATCTGACAACTGCTCTTCAAGTTATGGTCAAAACAGTGAATTGCGGGAAACACCTACACTCACTCCACAACTCGTATTGGTTTGCACACACATTACAGTCGTTTAAAAGTGATGGGAAGGGATAGACAGTAGTGCTACACATACATTCCAAGCATTACACATACACAAAATATCATAGAGAAGATGAAAATCAGCAGGGAAGAAGCAAATTCGAAATTGAAGTCCTCCTTCCTATCAATGGCAAAAAGTCTTTCCAAAGAGTCACAAAGTGACTTATATACATGTGCCCTAAAATTGGTCCTTTCACACAAGTGACCGGGTACTTTATTGACTAATCTCTAATTTTCTACTATGTTACAAGAAGTATATTACAATGATTTGGGGCTTATGCATCTAGAGGACTCCTCTAGTGCATTTACATAGCTTTGAGGAGATTTTCTAGTATTTTGAAGAAGAAATTTATGTCCATTAATTTGAAAACTTTGGGGCTCCTCTTTGTGCCTCTTCCCTCTACAACACTCTCCCCCTCTTTGTCTCTGTTATCCCTTGAGAGGCTTTGTTCCCTTGTTTGCAGCTTGTATATGGCTCCTGAATACATGCACCCGGTGGTCGAAAAAGCAATAAGGATTGTTAGGCAATTTGTTACTTTATCCAAAATTAATCATTTGCTTCTAGAATCCCCTTGGTATTCCGTACATTCATAAATCTAGGTTGCTGTGTTAAATTGGGCTGCCATGCACGCCATGAGTGGCTAAGAATGTGATATTCTTAGTCACTCTCTTCAACTTTTCAGCCTCTACCTCTTTCTAACTTTTGGTCCTCGGATATGTCTTTGTCTTCACACATCTGACTCTGTCGTATTGCTTGGAGCCTGTTTACTTTCTTCCACCACACATCTTACTTTGAAGGCTTTTGCTCCCTTCTAAGTGAGCGTTACGTTTTAAAGGTCCTATTCTGAAATGTTCTTTGTCATCCTCTGGGAACTGATTCATTTCTTTCCATTGCATGCATCCAGTGGAGGGAGAAGCTTCTAGATTCTCAGACAATTGGTTATCTTATTTGATAAAGAATCCTTTGTGTGCTGTCTCCCTTCCCTACTTGTTTTGCTTCACAGCCTACTCCTGGTGGATGAGGACGCTGTGTGCAACCTCCCATGAAATGTCCTGGTTGTTATCTTTCTTTATTTCCAATCCTCAGGACTTGGTTCTTTGGTGTTGTCGCTTGATGCGTGCCCGTACAGGGCTTTGGGCAAAGGGTTGTTCTTTCCTTTATGAGCTTTTGTTCTTCATTGAGAAGTTTTGTTCTTTGATCTTCTTCTTCTTCTCTTTTTGCTCGATTCCCCTTCCACACGTCCCTCCTCCTGAACTCTCTCATCTCCGACAGGCTTTTTGTGGCGACATGAGTAAGTTTGTATGACTTTTTGCTCTCTCTGATTAAACGAATTGGCTTGACATAGCATTAATTCCTTCCATTGAGTCGACCTCACCCCGTCATCTGGTGCCTGTCTATGATCTGCAAAGAAACTTAATTTGTAGCTCACCAGTCTTGCATTAAGGTTCGAAGATATTTTTGCAAAAATTTCTGAATCCATTTCAAAAAACCCTGTAAAAAATGCTTCTTCAAACGTCTGCATATATGTACTTGGCAAAAACATTAATCTTGAATAGATAGCCATGAGTGTTAATCGACTAGGTATGGTTGATAAATAAAAAATGAGGGCATATGATCCCTGGTTAATGCCGATGAAGTTCAAAAAGGTATACAGCACATGCTGGAATACCTTTATTACTATCAGTAACATGCTCAAAATTTTGTTAGTCATCTTGATTGCTAAATGTGGTACAGCTGCGTATCTGGCAATCCAAAATTCTATGGTTTTAACCATGTACTCTTCGGTTGGTAGATAATTACGAGGTGGACTTGGCAGTAACGGATAGTTGAGCCACTAATTATTGATGCTTCCCTAGTGTTGTCCTTCCCAAAATTGTGACCATGTAGCTCAGTGATGAGTAGCACCTCCTTTAATGTCAATCCGGGAAGACGTGAGGATGGTATGAAGACCTCGAACAAGGGATGGCACAAGTGTGTGAGTGAGAAGCACACAAGCATGCACACACATACACACACACTCACACAAGGCAAGAACAAAGAGAGAGACAATGGAGTTCTTTAGATTACTCAAAAGTGCTCTTACAAGTTCAATTCTACAACAAGTTAACCCCCAAAAATGAGCTCTCTAGCTCTTTTTATAGTTTTTGACTAGCTTTGGCCCTGTCCAGACCTAGTGTCCGACCTACACGGCCTATTTGAGGGCTCAAACGGAGTCTAAAAAAAATGAAAGTTGATAGGTAGGTACTTCTAATGCTCCTCAAGCTCAAGGACTCCTTGGCTTGCACAAAATGGAGCTACAAAACTATGAAATGCTATTTACACTGGCTTTTAGTGATGAAAATCACTATTTTTGTAGGGATTTTGTCTAAAAATTTGACATACACTTCTTGGAGCTCCCTACTTGCTCCTTCTTCTTGTGTGTCCACCTCTTTGATTTGCTCATGCGCTTTGTCCTTGACCTTCAGCTTCATGAAAAATGATAGGCCTATTTGCCAGATCTTCATTGACTGCTTTGCCTACTTGGCCCTTCTCTTTGCTCTGATTCTCTGCATTGGCTCCCTTGTCTTGTAAGTCCTTGACTGCCCTGACCACTGCCAACACTCCCCCCTCTCTCGCATCTGTCGTCTCTGACATAACCTTATTTGGCTGAGTGTTTCACATAATATTCAACCACGTCAGTGGCTAAGTGGTGCTCTACTAGCCTCAACCCCTTTGCTAAATCTGTTAGGAGGGCATCCCCATCCACTGGGCCTGGAACATCTGGATGTGGCATACACAATTGTTCGGAGTGTAAGGTTCTCTCCGTAGCAAAGAGTTGGAGGAGATGGGAGGGTCTGGGAATGAAGATTTCAGAGTGGTATTCCCAGAACCTTGTGATGAACATCTCTTCAAATGTTTGCTTGTAGCAGGGTGGGAGGTATTTAATTCGTGCATGCCATGCATATATCACTTGAATGGAGGGCGTTGTACTCATATTGTAGACCAAGGCCAGGTTACCTGCTGTGAATCCAACTCTTGAGAAATGTGGATCTTTAATATTTTTGAAGGTTATGAAGGTTACGAGCATCAACTCGAATATTTTCATGCACATCTATGCCATTACGTTTGGGATGTTTCACAGTCTGACTCCCTAGTGGCAGATTGTAGAGATCATGTATGCCACCGTAGCTTGTCCCCGTGGCGGTGCGAGGTATACATAATTGAGCCACTTTGCACAGCCTTTAACATTCTTCACAGTGATGGTAAAGTCAGGCCATGTGCATCTTCTGAGGACGAGAGCATAACAAGGATGAGGTTTGTTGGCCACCCGGCATTGGCATAGGAACATATGGCTCCTCATACGATTCGTCTACTTCTATGGGCCAATTCTTCCGCTTCTAGTTCAATGATTGGGGAAGGTTGTCCTTCATACTGAAGGAGCTTCCTTTGCAATTATTCTACCTGCTCTTTTACTTGTTTTACCTCCTCTGTAGGTGATGTCGACTCTGTGCACTTTGGTTGTTCTCCTTGTTCCTTTAGCTGTCTATGTAGTGTGTCTCGTTCTTTTTCTACATCATCATGTGCCTCCAGAAGATCGGCATACTCTCAAGAATGGTCTTCATAGTCTTTGAAGGGACAACTTTGAATCTTTCGGGGTCGATCTCCTGGGGGGAACTCTCCATGGAGGCCTCTAAATTTTCTTTATTCTGCTTTTGCAAGCGCTTTTTCTCTTCGAGGGCGATGGCCATGTGCTTTCTGAGTAAGGTCAGGTTGGGACGGATTTTGACATTTTCTAACTGATAAAGTTCAAGTAGAGCTGTTAGTTTTTTATCTTCAGAGGATTCGAAGGGTTGGGGGGCTTCCAAAAGGGTCTGGTGGGCATGCTCAAGCATAGTGTAGCGTTGATTTAGGTCAGTGTTTTCTGCTTCCAAGGCTGCAAGCCGCTTTTGTAGTTGCTGGTGGTCCGTAGTTAACTGACGATGACAATCTTCAAGAATCTGATATTCACTCTGTAGTTGATATACACATTGATGTAAGGTAGAAAACACATTATTTACATGTATGAATGCTGGGAAGGTGGAGGATGCAAGGGGACTGGGGAAGGGGAAAGGGAGTGTGTATGCTATGCTTGAGAATGGTGAAGTGGGAGGTGGGGGAATGGGAGATTGTGGGAATATGGGGGGAGGGAGAGGTGCGGAAGTGGGTGATATGTCCATGAAGTCATATGTGGATGTGGTCGTGGGATTTATTGTGTACATGGGAATGGTAGGTGTGGTGATGGTCGTGAAGGTGTATAGTGGTGTGTGTAGTTGTGCATATGGGCCACCGGAAAGTGTGACAGGGGGGCTGGGATTTTCAGTGACTATAGTTAGAATTACAGTGTCTGAGGTGGTAGTTACAATGGTGGTGGTTTCAGGTTGTGCGGATTGTGATGGTTGACTAACAGTTTGTGCTTCACTAAGGGAAGTGGAGAGTGAGGCTATGACCGTAGTGGTGATTGTGGTGATAGGGGGCGATGGTGGTGGAGATGGAGGGGAGGGTGGTAAAGGTGGTGATGGGGGTGCACTTGAGGTATGGGCTTCATCAGTGTGCTGAGTGGTGTAAGCTGTGCCAGTGGTTGTGGAGGTGCCCTGTGGTTCTGAGACCAAGACATTTATCTGTTTCCTTGGTGTGGGGGGACGTCTCCCATGTCTTTTCTCCGATCTTCACGAGTGTGCGAGGGCTGTGTGCACGGTCTTTGGTACTCCTAATGCATCAGCTAGCATGTCGAGGGTAGCCCTGTATTATTGATCATCTACACCTTCGTCTTCAAGTATCTGGTTCATCAAGGCCTTTCCTGTTGCCAAAGAGAGCCTGTGTTGTTCCTGAACCAGGTTGATAGTATCATAAAGTCTTTTTAGTTGCTTCGTATAAGCTGAAGCTCCCGCAAGTTCTAGGATAATGAGTTTCTCATATTCTTGCTCCCCTACATCGGATGGTCCTTCTTGTTCATCATCTTGCTCTTCTTTTGCAGTCTCCTCTTCATCCTCCTCTACTTCCACGAATTTTGGTTGAGTGGGATGGGGTTGATCCATGACAGTTTGTTGCCCACTTACTTGCTCTGCTTCAACTTCCAAATTAGTAGCACTAATTATCCTTGCTACCTCTTCATCAATTAAATCGTCCAGCATGAAGCCATGAGGGAACTCTAAATCAGTGGGTATCGGTGGGAACACTAGATTAGGTCCTTCCGCACTGTGTCATGGTAATCTGATGGTGAAGGGTTGCACTCGCCTTGGGAGTCATGGAGTTGTGTCCGATGTGAGTGTAGCACCTCGGGCCTGTGCATAGGGCATCTGAACAACTCCCCTCATTTTCTTGGATGGAGGCTGTTGGCAGTAGTCAAGGTATAGAAGGACTCACAAGACAAGGAAGCCAACGAAGGGAGTCAGAGCGAAGAGAAGGCACAAGCAGACAGAGTAGTCAAAGAAGATTCGGCAAGTAGGCCATCTAAATTTTTCATGCATCAAAGAGGTGGGCACACAAGAAGAAGGAGCAAGTAGGGAGCTCCAGGAAATGTATGTCAAACTGTTAGAAGAAATCCCTACAAAAATAGTGATTTTCATCACTAAAAACCATTGTAAATATCATTTCAGATTTTTGTAGCTCCATTTTGTGCAAGCCAAGGAGTCCTTGAGCTTGAGGAGCTTTAGAAGTGCCTACCTATCAGTTTTCACATTTTTTAGACTCCGTTTGAACCTCCAAATAGGCCAGGGAACCTAATTTTTAACTAGGCCGGACACTAGGTCTGGACAGGGCCAAAAACTAGTCTAAAACTATAAATAGAGCTACAGAGCTCATTTTTGAGGTTAGCTTGTAATAGATTTGAACTTGTATGAGCATTTTGGAAGTAATCTAAGAGAACTTCATTATCCTTCTCTTTGTCTTGATGTGTGTGCGTGTGTGTGTATGTGTGTGCATGTTAGTGTGCTTCTCACTCACGCACTTGTGCCTTCACTTGCTCGAGGTCATCATACCATCCTCACATCTTCCCGGATTGACATTAAAGGAGGTGCTACTCATCACTGAGCTACACCAAATTTTGGTGCCGTTGCCGGGGATCGAGCTTTGAGGACGAGCGTGTGATGGTAAGACGTAGAGTTGTGACGTTGGCGTTGTAGGTAATTTCTTTATTTTTTCTTATTTTTCTCTTTTTTACTTCATCATCATCATCACCATCCCTATCCTCACCATCTCCCACCTCCATCTCCATCATTGCGAAAATTTCAATTTTTGATCATATCACCTTCTCCCCTCCATTTCCCTCATTCCACTTGTGAGAGAGAGCGAGAGAGCGATTTGTGTGCACTCTTTTTGCATGTTTCTTGAGTTTTCTTGCAGGATCTAGCTATCCCACCATCTCCAACAAGCTGGGCAGGTCCACTGAGAGCACTAGAAGGCATCCAAAGCAAGAGTAGTCTGCAAGCTTGAGAATTGGGTTCTTGATCACCAAAGAGCAAGGGATCTGCAAGTGAGGTTGGAATACTCTCAACTCCCTTTGTCAATTCCTAGCTTAGGCTACACGTGAATAGTGCTAGAAGTAAGTCAGGGCAACGATAGGCATAAGGCAAGTCAAAGACTATCTAAGAAATTAAGTTCAAGTCAAGAGATAACCTGTGTGTGACCGATAACTCTAAAGGAAAAGAACCTAACATGGAACGATCAACTTAAAGTGCGGAACTTAATTCAAGTATTCCTGACCACGCAATATCAGACAAGATTATAAACACGATAAGCAAACAAAAAGAACCAAGTGGCTGATACAAATTGATTGGCAACGAGGTTGTACCTGAGGTAAAAATTTGGATTGTTCAGTTAGTCATATGAACCTTAGATCAAGACGACATCTAGGGAGAGATAGACAGAGTCTCAGGTCTTCAGAGGCTAGTGTCAACCATACTGCTAGGTCTTGGGCCCAGCAGTTGAGCCACTATTCGCACTACCCTAGCTCTGAAACTAGCGAGTCTGAGATGTCTCAAGGTATTGAGAGACCTACAGGAAGTTCAGGAGTGCCATATTTACATAATGTAGAAGGCCCTTACAAGACGCAACTCGAATACCTTAGGATCAGCCGATTAGGTGCTTGCATCTATGAGAACGGCCTAGGAAGATCTGTGGTCCAGATTAAAAACCCTGACCAATCCATTGGACTAGAGCACCCAGCTGTCAAGTTTGAAAATGGAGCATACCTAGACAAGGAAGGAACCATATATGTAGTCACCAGTCATCCAGATAGGACAGACAAGTTCGGAAATGTGATCCCAGAAACGGACTTAGGAGACCTAGAGCAAGGAAACATGGGTGTAGAACCTAGAACCCCTCGAGGCAAATCAGTTCTCACTAGGATTATCACACCAGAGTGGATTCCCCAAGACAATAAGAGCATAGATCTACTCCTGAACCGAGAGACTGATGAAGCCTTTTGGAGATATAAATCTGATCAGCCAAATGAGGTAGGAACAATCATGATATATGAGTTCAAAGATCCTGATAGCCCAGGCAGAGTGACCTACTTAGATCACACTTCAGAGAGGATCTTTGTGGTTACAGAACATGATAGGCATCCTCACACTTGGAAAGGTGAATTTATTTTCCCCCAACCAAGGTCGAATGTGTCCTTTGGTCACCTAGGAGCTAGAACATCCCAAGCTCATGGAGCTCAAAGAGACAGACATAGAGATAGACCGGAGGTAAGCTTTGCCAACCCAGTGGGAAGAGAAAGAACGAGAATGGAAACAAATAGAGCGGAACCTGAGGGACTTAGAGCCCCAAGGAACCAAAGGAATGCGGATGAATGCATTCTACCAAGACCTAGAGAGCACACGAGAACTTTGAGACCGACTCAGCTAGTTAAGTCCATGAAGAACTACTTCGATGGCACAGGAGACCCATATGATCATGTGGCCGAGTTTAGGCAAGTCTTGAGAGCTGAGCAGGTTGAGGACCTATTCATGCAGTATAATGCCTTTGGTCTAACCCTTAGGAACACAACCCTTACGTGGTTTCAACCATTGAATGAGAGACAGTTCAGGAGCATAGACCAACTCTTAGAGGCTTTCATCACTCAATTCTCTAAAAGTGGCATAAGGCATAATACTTCCTCATTGATACATAGCTTCAAGCAGACCCCTCAAGAGACCGTGAGACTTGCAGGAAGAAGATTTAGGCAGTATCTTGAGAGATGCCCTGTTCCTGAGTTACCCATGTTGGTGCATTTTACCCAAGCCTACATGCTTGATATGTTTGATATTATCCTCACTTGTAAGTCACATGTGTAGTCATGTGAACACCTCTTGTAAAAGAGTTCATTTTTATCTCTTGTATTTGGAAAAAGAAAAAAAGGAAAAGGATGGCTTACCTCATGCATGATGTAAAAGCAAACTTGTGGATCTAACTACTAAAATCACGAATTTTTGAGCTGAGGGAATATCTCCTAACTTTGGGGATCACTTTTAGGTGGAGCCATTCGAATTCGAATTCAAAACTCCCTCCAAGAATAGCTATAAAAGGAGCAAGAAGGAAGACGCGAATAGCAAGCCTTGTACGTGACCACTTGTAGCTCAGTGATGAGTAGCACCTCCTTTAATGTCAATCCGGGAAGACGTGAGGATGGTATGAAGACCTCGAGCAAGTGGAGGCACAAGTGCGTGAGTGAGAAGCACACAAGCATGCACACACATACACACACACGTGCACACACGGCAAGACAAAGAGTGGGAAGCAATGGAGTTCTTAGATTACTTTCAAAAAGCTCTTACAAGTTCGTTTCAATTACAATCTAACCTCAAAAATGAGCTCTCTAGCTCTTTTTATAGTTTTTGGCTAAGTTTTGGCCCTGTCCAGACCTAGTGTCCGGCCTAGTTAAAAATTAGGTTCCAGGGCTCATTTGAGGGCTCAAACGATATCTAAAAAATACGAAAATTGGTAGGTAGATACTTCTAAAGCTCCTCAAGCTCAAGGACTCCTTGGCTTGCACAAAATGGAGCTACAAAAAGATGAATTGGTATTTACAATGGTGTTTAGTGATGAAAATCACTTTGAATGGGTGTAAAGGATTTGAAAATTTAAAGGTTGCCTTAGTGCTAGATCTGCGTGAGTGCCCGTACTTGCTTCTTTCATGAGGAAAATTACTGGCCTATTTGCCAGATCTTCGTTGACTCCCTTGTCTGTTGCTAACACCCCCCCCTCTCTCGCGTCTGTCGTCCCTGACAGACCCTTGTTGTGGGGGTTTCTGAATGTAGTACTCGACGACATCCTGCGCTAAGTGATGTTCAGCAATTCTCAAACCTTTGGCCAAATCTGTCAGAAGAGCATCCCAGTCTACCGGCCCGGGAACCTCTGGATGTGGTATACGTAGCTTTTCGGAATGTAGAGCTTGTTCCACTGCAAACAACTGCAAGAGATGGGATGGTCTGGGAATGAATATCTCGGAGTGATATTCCCAGAATCCCGTGACAAACATCTCTTCAAACGTTTGTTTGAAGCAGGCCGGTAGATATTTGATGCGAGCTTGCCATGCATACACAACATTAATCGATGGGGTTGTGCTCATGTCGTATACAAGGTCCTGGTTACCTTCATTAAATCCTAGTGCTGAGAGATGTGGTTCCTTGACATTTTTGAAGGTCCTGAAGGTGACCAGCATAAGTTCGAAAATCTTCAGGCACATCTGAGTCATGACATCAGGTACATTCTTAAATCGGACCCCCCAATGTCGAATCGTCGAAATCATATATCCAATAGTAGGTGGACCCTTAGGGGGTGCGAAGTACACATAATTAAGCCACTTCTCACATCCTTTAATCGTCTGCACTGTTTGTGTGTACTCCGGCCAGGATCTCCTTCGAAATACAGGGCAATAACATGGGTTATATTTGATGTACAATGGCATGTTGTTCCATGTTCTTACCATTTCCGGGTATGTTTCCAGCAGCCGAATTCTCCACGTGGGTTGGCGAATATGTCCCTGCTTGGCGCTTTCGGGAATGTCGTCAGGTGCTAATTGTGTGGCAGAGGTTGGTTCCCTTGAGGTGTGGTGCTTGATCTCCGCATTATGATCTGCCATTAGCACGCACAAAGGGACATACAGGTCGTCCGATGGGCCGATCCACCTATGGTGTGAGAGGTTCTTAAAATAATCGGATTTTATTACAACCTCCTCCAATTTTGACATCAATGCGATTTGGACTGCTACCCTGTCATCATGCGTCGTGGCTACTTTCTCTAACTTTTGCATCCATTCAAGTGCCTCGATTTCAATTGTGTCCATGCCCTGTTCTGTTCGCTTACCTCCGGGTGTTGGCATCGGGACATAGGGATCCTCGAATGTTTCTTCTACTTCAATTGGCACAAGATCGTCAGGCTCGGGCTCTACCAGAGGGGAGGGCTGACGCTCATATTGCATGACCTTGCTGCGTAATTCCTCAAGTTCGGCCCGGAGTTTAGTGACCTCTTCAGCTGTTTCTTCTGCGGTTATGCTCTGGCTGGGTTCTGTCTGTCGGGTGGCCAACTGTCTTCGTAACTCATCTCTCTCTTTTTCTAAAGCAGCATGGGCCTCCATTAGATCTGCATGAGTTTCTAACACCACCTTCATATTCTCAGAGGGAATGGCCTTGAATCGCTCTGGGTCAATTTCCTGTGGGGAACCCTCCATGGCCGCCTCCAGGTTTTCTTCGTTCTGTTTCTGTAATCTTTTATTCTCCTCTAGCGCTGTAGACATATGCTTGCGTAGGAGGCCCAAGTTCCATCGAAGCTTCAGGTTTTCCGTGATCTGAGAATGTAGCAGCTCGTCCATGTGTCGTCGTTCTTCATCATCTGCTTGGGGTGGGTTGGCTTCTAATTGTGCGTATTGCTCCTGTAATGTCACGTGCTGCTGTTGTAGTAGCTGCTTCTGCTCTTCAAGATCCTTACATCGTGCTTGGAGATCTTCGTGGCTTCGGAAGAGCCTTGTATGTTGGTTGTCAAGGTGTTGGTAGTGTTGCTGAAGTTGGGACATGCATTGATACATATTATTACATACATTATTAAAAGGAATGGTGGGAGAAATGGTGTTGAATGCAGCGGGGAAGGGAAAGGGAAAGGGAATTGTGGATGCAGTGCTGGAGAAGGGTGAGGGGGGAGGTGGGGGAATGGGAGATTGTGGGTAAATGGGGGGTGGGAGAGGTGCAGAAGTGGGTGATACCTCCATGGATTCAAAAGTGGAGGTAGTGATGGGAGTGACTGTGAACATGGGGATTGTGGTGGCGGTGATAGTTGTGAACGTGTATAGAGGTGTGTGTAATTGTGAACTCCCAGGAAGTGTGATGGAAGTAGTGGGGTTTACCGTGGCTGTGGTTAGACTTATGTGTTCAGTGGAAATAGAGCATGTGGGTTGACTGATGGTTTGTGCGTCGGTGTGTGTAGTGGGTTCGGAGGTGGTGACAGTAGAGGTTACCGTGGTAGAGGAAGGTGAATGGGGTGGATGTGGGGGAGAAGGTGGCAAGGGAGGTGATGGAGGTGCACTCGATGTGTGGGCTTCCTCGGTGTCGTGAACAGTGTGTGCTGTGCCAGTGGTTGTGGGGGTGCCTTGTGGTCCTGAACCTAATACATTCATTCGTTTTCCTGTTCGTGGGGGGCGTCTTCCATATCTTTTCTCTGTCCTTCGTGATTGCGCTAGTGCAGTGTGCACTGTTTCAGGTACTCCCAAAGCATCTGATATCATTTCCAGGGTGGCACGGTATTGCTTGTCCACGCCTTCCTCCTCCAGAATCTGGTTCATGAGGGCTTTACCTGCAGCTAATGATAGCCTGTGTTGTTCTTGGACTCGGTTCATCGTATCGTAGAGCTTCTTTAATGCGTTAGTATAGGCGGGGGCACCTTCCAGTCCTTGTAGGGCTTCTTGATCATACTCTTGTTCTTCTGCTTCTGATTGTCCACCCTGTGCCTCCTCGTGAGCTTCTTCTTCATCGTCCACATTGACTACGTCCGGTTGGCTGGGCTGGGCTTGGTCTGGGGCAGTTTGCTGTCCACCGGCTTGCTCTTCTTCAACTTCCGCATTTACAGCATCTATGATTCTTGCAACTTCTTCGTCCGTTAGATCCTCCAGAGTGAATCCATGCGGGAATTCCAGATCAGTCGGTACTGGTGAAAACACAAGATTAGGGCCATCTGTGCTGTGCCTGGGTAACCTGATAGTAAATGGTTGCACTCGTCGGGGAAGTCTTGGGGTTGTCTCAGGCGTCAGGGTTGCACCGCGAGCTTGTGCACAAGGCATCTGGACGGCGCC
Source organism: Ceratopteris richardii (assembly GCA_020310875.1). Lineage (NCBI taxonomy): Eukaryota > Viridiplantae > Streptophyta > Polypodiopsida > Polypodiales > Pteridaceae > Ceratopteris > Ceratopteris richardii. The sequence continues at coordinate 176,659,010 of CM035413.1, forward strand.
TCTCATCTTCTTTGAGGGAGGCCCTACAGCTGACAATCTGCGTTGAAATTCCTGTGCTCTGGACCAGATCAGAGCCCTCTGCACCGGTACATCATATGCGAGACATCTGTATACAATTCTTGTAAGTGCACAGCAACCATACAGCACAGATTTTTGCTTCTTATACCATCTCTGATGAGCCATATGAATCTGGTCGATAATCCAGTGGGGCATATTGATGGTCAACTCAAAAGCATCCGCCAGGTAGAGGCTAAACCAGATCTTTTTGGGAGGCATTGTGAACCTCTCCTGCGCGGGGAAGGCGAAATGTTGCATGACCATGCGTAAGTGGATGGCAATCGTAGGTGTCATCGCAACCATGTCCTTCAACTTTGTCAGATTCCTGTTCTTCATATTGTCTGGGACCATAGTCTCTTTCTCTGTTGGGATGTGCATACCTCTCATGTCGAGTGCTTCTCTCACCAAGTTGATAGTCAAGCGGAAACGCTTCAGCTCGTTGCCCCTTGTGAGTGATGGGAGCACAAAGGAACTGTATCCTTTCTTGTCCTTGCTGGGAGTGAGGGTACTAATTAAGTATGAGCACCTTAGAAAATCCGGCTTTGGTAGTTGGAACTTGAAGTAATCATAAAGCCCAGCCTTCTTCCATATCGACTTCAGTCCTTCATTATTCTGCAGCTTTTCAAACTCCCTCGTAAAGAAATGGTATCTGCCCCAACGTCCACTGAACTCTACCTCGGACTCCCACATGTATGTGCCTTCACCCAGGGGTCCAGCAACGTCACTGAACCAGTGTGAGGTTTTGCCCACCGGCATGGTGTGACCCTGTGGAGGATTCTGGATTGGTATGGCATGCAATGCTCGTAATGCCGCTGGTCTTTCCGTTAATTCCTCCTCGACTGGAAGGCTTTCGATGTCCACCACTGGGGGGCTGGTGCCGGCCTGGGAGCTAGTTCCTACTGTATCTGCCATTTTACTTCTTGCTGTCTGTCTCTGTGAGAATATACAAACATGTGTTAATATTGTTCAGGACAAGGGAGGACCGTTGTTGTTCCCATCACAATATTAACATGAGGGTCGGGAGCGAATAATGGGTTAGTAAGTGTTCGGTGCACGTATGTGTAGTTAATGCTTGGGTAGTCCTAGGAGACTAATGAAGTTAGTAAGTGGGGATGAATTTACAAATTGGGGTCGGGGGGTTTATTACAGATCTTAGGCTGCCAAATGCAATGGATGGGCTTTGTTTTTGGTCTCGTAGAGACTCTAGAGAGCTTTATCGGTATCTGGGTTTGAAAATGAGGCCTTTTAGGGACCCATTTACAATTGATTATATGCATGCTCATGGGCCTTGGTGTGTTCCTGCGTGATGAGAATGAGTGAATACTGGCTGTACGAGTCGATGGGTTAAGATGTATAGGCTGTGACCTCGGCGTAGCTACTTGCGCCCGCAAGCAAGCCTTAGGCACCCAAATTTGTCTTGATTGTGGGCTAGCCTTCATCGACTTCTTGGGCACCCAAATAGATTTCACGTTAGCAAGAGAATTTCTGCAAGACTTCTTATTAATGTCGTGTTGTTGGTTATTAATAAGAGACTTAGCCCGTGTAGTTGGCGGTGGTGCAACCGGTTGTTCGCCTTTCCGCACCCACACATGGTTTACTTTCTGGGACATTCTGCTGCGCAGGTACTTTTGATCTCGGACATAGGTAGTACTCTGCTTCTTCTGCCTTTGATCCACCTTGGGTTGCTGCCTCCTTCTGGCCTTTGGAAAAGGAGGGAGTTCCGTTGCATCCCTGACTCCTTTTTTGCGAATATCATTCCTCTGCAACACATGGTTTTGGACAAGAACAGCATGGTCATCTTCATGTGTACCCCTGGAAGGACCAGGAGTCTGTGCCTTTCCTAGTTCCTTGAGTGCTCCATTGTCTAATTCTACTGTAACTCGACTATGATTGACCCAAACCTGGAGAAGTCCACTTCTTAGGCTTAAATTGACTGCTTGGTCATAGATCCAATCTTGACCCAAGACAAGAGGTTCAGTGAGATCCTCATCTTGACACACCAGTACTTTAACAGTCATTTCCTCATCATGAATGTAGAGGGGAAGTTCCACCTCGCCCATGCAAGGGGTCTCCACGCCTCCCAACCCTATGAGATATGCTTCCACAGGATTGACAGTTAACTGTAACTCTTGACAGTAAGACACTCTAACAGCACTAGTGGCTGCGCCTGAGTCAATCAAGGCTCTTACGTTCCTTGCACTCTTTCCTTGTCCTATATCTAGGGTTATGAAAGGACGTCTATCAATTATCCTATGCGAGCTTGTTTCTGCAACTTCACACATGGCCATAGGATATCCTTGATCTGCATAGTCATTCGCTCTAGGCTGATCTCTACCTTGCCTTCGTAACTTCATCCTTTTGATGCGTTCTAAAGCTTCTGCTTGAGCTTCTTCTCGAACTCGCTTTTCTTCCTCTTTGCGTTTCTTAGCAGTGTTGAGTCGGCTGAGCATTTCCTCCGTGAGGGGTTCCTGATACAACTTGACTCTGCAACCGCTAATATAGTTTGGGAGGATATCACCCTCTAATGTGGCCAATTGTACTGCTCCACTCGTGGAGATCCTGTTGATGATCATAGGTCCGTAGCCTCTCTTTTCTAGCTTCCTTGCGTGTTGTTTCAGTGTATAGACTAAAACTAGATCTCCTGCTTTCAAACCTTTATCCTTCACATGGGCATCGAAGTATGCCTTCTGTCTCTTCTTGGCTGCATATATTCCTGCAGCGGCTCTCAGTCTTGTTTCTCCTAATCGTTCAAGGTCAAAGATCCTAGAGGAGAGCTCGTGACCTGTCCATTCGTGTTCTTGTGCTACTTTCAACGTAGGTATTAAGAAGTCCAAGGGTAGCACAGCGTTTTGGCCAAATACCATCTCAAAGGGGGTGGCTTGGAGTACCGTTTTGTAGGCAACTCGACATGCCCAAACAGCATGGTGTAGCTGTTTGTCCCAATCAGAGCGTTTAGTGTTCACTAATTTCGTCAGTACATTGCATAAGATCTTATTAGTGCTCTCAGCTTGTCCATTAGCTTGAGGGTGATAAGGGGCAGACTTCTTGTGTATTACCAAGAATTCTTGGAGTAGATTTCCAATCACTTCGTTCAAGAAATGAGTGCCTCTATCACTTACAAGCTCTATAGGTAGTCCATATCTTGTGAATACATTCTCAAACAAGAATTTAGCAGTTGTCTGAGCATCATTCTTTGTCGTAGCTTTTACCTCTACCCACTTAGTTAGATAGTCTGTTGCAACAATGATGTATTCTGCATGAGAAACCTTAGCTGGGGGATTAATAGGGCCTACGAAGTCTATTCCCCACTTAGAGAACGCACGTCCACCCATCATAGGTTTCAGTGGCATCTCATCCTTGCGTATAGGATACTGAGTCCTCTGACAGACATCACACCGTTTCACATAGGTATGTGCATCCATGTGAAGGGTAGGCCACCAGAATCCCGCAAATAGTATTGCCTTGATCACGCGATCCGGTCCAAAGTGTCCTCCTGCTACACCTTGGTGAGCAGTTTCCAAGATCTTAAGATATTCACTCTCATGGACACACAGTCTCAGGTAACCATCTTTACCACGTTTGTATAGATTATCACCAATGAGTGAGTAATCCAGGGCTTCTTGTTCTAAACTCCTTTTCCCAGCCAGAGTCATGTCTGGAGGGAATGTGTTTGTCCTCAGGAAGGATGCTAGAGGTTCGCTCCAATCTGGCACTATGGATAGTTGATAAAGGGTAGCGTGCCCCACAGGTGGTTTAGTGCAGCAGATTGGGCATTCCTTGCACAACTTTTGGACATCAGCTTCCATAGCTGGCCAATGTACTCCGAGTCTCTTTAGGGTCTGTAAAGTTCGTTGCTTTGAATGGTGTTGCTCAAGTGCACCTACATGTGCTAATTGCAACCATTTAGAGTACTCATCCTCTTCTACGCAACAAGCCAAGATCCCTTGATCTGTGTGCTTGTACATACTTCCTGCCAAGATGTGGTACTTTTGGGCTTTTACAACCTCTTTATTCCGTGTGTTTACTACTGGATGATTAGGCCCGTATGTCAATACTGGTACCAATGGCTTAGCCCACTGCGGTACAACTTCCAAATTAAACAAGTAAGCATCAGGAAGGTCATCTGACACTCCTTGTGGGGCTTCTCCCGATGTGAGCCTAGAAAGGTGATCAGCTCTCAAATGAGTCCTCCCTTTTCTTACCACAACCTCAAAATCATATTCCATTAGCAAGAGAAACCATCTTACTAATCTTCCTGTATTGCATGGCTTGTTTACGAGGTATAGCAATGCCTGATGATCAGTAAAAAATTTAAACTTATTTGCAAGCAAATAGTGTCTAAATTTCTTAACTGCATATACCATGCCTAATCCTTCTCGCTCTGTAGTGGTGTAATTCCGTTCAGCCGCATTCAATTGTCTACTGGCATAGGCAATTGGAAGATCCATATTACCTTCACCAGTAGGTTGTGCAAGCACACATCCAATAGCATAATTGGATGCATCAACATGAACATGGAATGGCTTATTCCAATCTGGTGTGGTCAAGATTGGTGCTGAACACAATCTTCGTTTAAGCTCCTGGAAGGAATTCTCACAACCATCCGTCCACTCAAAGTTTGTCAGAAGTCCGTACATGGGCTTTGCAATGACAGCATACATGTGTATAAATCGTCGGTAATAACCACAGTGCCCCATGAAAGCTTGTACTTCCTTGACATTCTTTGGCCTAGGTAGCTCTGCTATGGCTCTCACTTTTTCTTTGTCTGTAGATATGCCATTCTTTGACACTATGTGTCCTAGAATCTTGCCTTGCCTGACCATAAAAACGCACTTTTCTGGGTTCAGGCAGACTTGATATTCTCTACACTTGTCAAAGATTTGTCTGAGCTCAGGAATATGGGTTTGTCTAATATTGGAATGAGCGCAAAGATCATCAACATAGACTTCTAAACTCTTCCTCAGGAACTCCTTAAACACATGGCACATCAGCCTTTGGAAGGTAGCAGGTGCATTGGTAAGCCCAAATGGCATTACTCTAAAGGCGAAAATGCCCCATTCTGTGGCAAAGGCCGTCTTATGCTGATCCTCTGGAGCTATGGCTACTTGATTGTAGCCCGAAAATCCATCAAGGAAGTTGTACACTTCCTTGCCTGCCACTCTTTCTAAGAGATGTTCTGTGATGGGAAGCGGATAGTTATCTCGAATCGTGGCTGCATTAACCTTTTTCAAGTTAATGCACACACGCAGCTTGCCATTCTTCTTGGGCACCACTACGATGGGGGATACCCATTCAGTGTGCTCAATTTCATAGATAAATCCAGCTTCAACCAATCTATCTATCTCTTCTTTGATCTTAGCAGCGTAATTATCGTTATATGTGTAGGGCTTTTGCTTAGAGGGTTTAGCGTCTGAAGTCATGGGGATAGTGTGTGAGCATATGTCAGGGTCAACACCTTTCAAGTCCTTGTAACTCCAAGCGAATACATCTCTGTATTCTCTTAGCAAGGCAATTAACGCATGCTCTTCTTCCTCTGTTAGGTCATGGCCTATGTATGTGCATCTCTCCTCTCCTTCTTCTAGGGCCACTACTATTTTCTTGGTAGTTTCTTTGTTATCATAGGCCTCTCCTACTTGTGCCTCTCGTTTAGGCATTCTTATCATGACTCTCCTGTCATCTATCTCATACTTCTTAAAATTTTCTGGGACCTCAGACAAAGATTCTTCCTCTTCTGGTGAGACTTCTCTCTTCTTTCGTTTCTTCCCTTCTTCCTTCTGGGTCACCTGTGTTGCTAATCTTACATCGTTTGTAAGCTCTCCATGCCTCTGGGGTTGAAATTCTACTTCATAGAAGTATTCCTCATTTGATGCAAATGGTGGGTCCATAATGATTGACTCTAGGTCGGAGTCACTTGCATCCTCAATTGCCTCAGGGCTAGGTTCGCATTCTTCTAGATCTGCCTCTCCCATGATTGGTTCTATGGAGAAGACTGAAATATCATAGCCATCCTCATCACAGTGAGGTGTCCATTGTTCTTCATTGATGGCTACGTCCATTGTTGCTAAGATTTCTGCCCAACCGTGAGGTTCAAATTCTTCATCCAGAAACACTACAGGTGCATAGGCTGGGTCTTGAATGGGTCTATGAGTTTCGTTTGCACCTATTTCTCTGGCCTTTTCTCGCTTCTCTTCCTCTACTGCTACCTTGCACATCCATAAGTGGGTGTCTTCATGCATCCAAGAGGATCCTGACCCTATGGAATGCACCGATTCTGTATCATCTTTGGCTCTATGGATGGGATTCCACTGGATAGGAGGGACGTCTCTATGAGAATAATCCTTGAGATTGACTTTGGTCGTAACACCTAAGTGTTGCAGGTACAAAGAATTGGTCCCCCAATCCTGTACCACTTGCAACTGTCGCATGAATGGTCTTCCCAAAATTATCTCATAGGCATGATTTTTGCTAAAATCACATATAGCAAATGTATGCTCGAACTCGACACCACAAGTGGTGAGAGTTATTCCTTCTAGCAATCCTAAGGGTCTCTCAATGTGACCATCGGCCATCTGCAATTTCATTCTCGTTGGCCTGAGTGCCGGCTTGCCCCAACGCTTCCATAGGGAAGTAGTGGCAATTGCAACTCCTGCACCTGAGTCCAAAATTGCCTTGGTGGTGTACTCCTGGTAGGTGATGGGAAGATAGGTGTTCCCTTCTTCACCTTCACACATATCTCCTATCTTATCCAAGGGAATTTCTGGCACCGTCCTATGGGATCCTACCTGGGAACGAGGTTTTGCAAGTTCAGTTACTTGACTGGCTACATATTTCCGCGCTTTTGGTCTATCCTTAGGCAGTTCTTCCAAAGTGAGATCGCGCTGCACCTTGGTGTTCTTTACTACTTCCGTGTTCCTAGGTATGACTGACTCTTCGTTTCTTACCATGACTGTAGGTGTTCTCATACAGGTGGACTTTGCTTCCCATGGGCCTGTGAAGTGGGGTAGCTCCTGTATGGAATTAGACTCAAAGTCCAATCTCTCATGAGACTGAGTACTCTCATGTTCCCCGTAAATAGATGGGATGTCTTGTGGGAATTGGTCGTGTGCATCATCCACAAGTTCAAAGGGAGGGGCGACTTCACTTTCGTTATCCCATTTGTCTTCTTGAATCTCTCGTAGGAAGTCTGGTGCAAACCGATTCATAGAAGAAGAAGTGTCTGGCTCCGTAGAATTAGGCACGTAAGCAACCTGGGAAGGAGGGCTTATTCTATCGTTGGCTCTCTCCTCGTTCTCATAGATGGCTAGAGCACAAGCTTCTTGGGGAGGATTACTTATTCTATTACTTTTCCGAACAGGCTCATACGCTCCCTGAGAAGGAATGTAGGCAACCTGTGGAGGTACGTAAGCTTTCGAGGGGGGCTCATCTGCCTTTTGGGGGGGAATATAAGCTTCTTGAGGGGGCACATGGGCTTCCTGAAGAGGCTGGCTTATCCATTCTCTTGCCCTTTCCTTTCTTTGAGGGGCAGGTTCCTTTTCTGATTGTGCAATTAACCTCTCTATTCTTTCTAACAATCCATCAAAATGCAACTGTGTCTTCGCTAAACTAGAGATGTTAAATAGGCGACTGGCCTCAAACATGTTCTGAGCCAATTCCACCATTTTGGCACAAATTTTGGTTCGTTCAAGCTCTAGCTCGGCTCTAGGGTAGCATTTTTCATGATCAGTTACGTTTGGCCCTTCTTGGATTCTGGCCTGATATGCTTTAAGCATCATATTAAGGTCTTCGGGAGTGGGATCTGCTAGAACTGATCCTACTCTAGGGGGTGGTGGGTTTAGGTTAGGCGGGTTGGAAGGTGGTTGGTCGGATGGCGATGGGAAATGTGGTGGTGGGGTAGTGTGAGAGGGAGTTTGAGATGTGAGTTCAGTTATCCCGGCTTTGGTTTCTCTTATGCTTTCCTCAAGTTCACTCATCTTTTTAGCCCATTGTCTTTTCATTCTTTCCTGACTATCTTTCCACACTCTAGTCCTTTTCTTTGTTATGCTCTCGGTTTCACTAGCCTCTGGGTTCTTTTCCTGGCTTGCCCCTTGGTTTTGCTGCAATGCCTGAGCTCTAGTGACTACCTGTACTGGTGCAGTGGAAGTCACGCTCCCTGTGGAGTCTACCACTAACCCAACAACGTTGATAGGAGTGATTTTTGGCATGTTATTGGGGTTCTTTGGGCAATCTCGTAAGAGATGCTCTTTTCCACAGTCTTGGCAAAAGCCTTGGATCGTCACTGACTGGGGTTGTGTAGGTGGAGGCAAGGGACAATCACGAATGAGGTGATCTCCTTGGCACCTGTAGCATGGTCCTCTTGGGAATGGAGGTCTTACTTGCCTAGGTTGAGGCCTAGGGTTGGGGTTTGCATACATGACATTCGTGTAATCTGACTCCCAACTTATTTCATTTGGCTCTTCACTATAGTAGGACTCACCATGTTCTGGAGACTACATGTAGTACGCCTGGGGACTATCAACATGTGTAGAATCAAAGCTATGGTCACTGAGGTCATTTTCAGAAAGCAAGGATGTTACCGGGACTAAGGCTCTATTCATGTTCTCTTCTGCGGCAGTATACTTTACCGGGATCACATTGGTTGGGGCAGGGGGTTGTTGTGCTAGCACCGGTTGGGGTCTCTGTTGGGCCTGATATTGTGGTTGGTAGGTTTGTTGGGGTCTAGCATATTGTGGTGGTGGATTTTGGTTCTGGTATCTGCCTTGTTTGTAGGGCTTAGGGTAGGGTTGCCTAACTGCCTCCTTGTTGTATGGGCAATCTTGTGCAGTATGATTGGTGTACCTTCGTTCTATGGTGCAATATTGACTATTTGGATTGACCTGGGGTTGAGCCATAATGGGGCACACGTTTGCCATATGGTCACCACCGCATGTATAGCACCTTTTCACAGGGGCAAACCTTGGGATTTGTTTGCTAGTTACACCTAATTTCTGAGCTACTTTCTCTGCGAGTTCCTCAATTGATGTGGATTGCGTGGAAGAGTGACTAGATGCACTATCTGAATCTTTGTAGATTTTGGAGAGCTCTAGTTCTTCCCCTAGGTTATCTTCAATGTCAATGCACATGCGTATACACTCTTCTATAGTCCTAGGGTCCTTCAGATACACATAGGATCTCAATTTCGTACTCAGCAATCCATCAAGGAATAAGGCTACTTGTTTTGCAGGTGTGGGTAGCTCCGAAACAGGGCACCTTTCAAGATATTGTCTAAATCTTCTTCCTGCCAATCTGACAGTCTCTTGGGGAGTCTGTTTGAAGCTGTGAATCAATGATGAGGTATTGTGTCTTATGCCACTCTTAGAGAACTCTACAATGAAAGCCTCTAGGAGTTGGTCTATGCTCCTGAACTGTCGCTCATCCAGTGGCTGAAACCATGTGAGTGCTGTGTTCCTAAGGGTTAGACCGAAGGCAATGTACTGCGTGAATAGATCCTCCACTTGTTCAGCTCTCAAGACTTGCTTGAACTCCGCCACATGATCATAGGGATCTCCTGTGCCATCAAAGTAATTCTTCATGGACTTAACTAGCTGGGTCGGTCTCAAAGTTCTTGTGTGCTCTCTAGGTCTCGGCAGAGGAAATCCATCCACATTTCTTTGGTTCCTGTGAGCTCTAAGTATCTCAGGTTCTACTCGATTCGTCTCCGTCCTCACTCTTTCTCTGCCCATTGGGTTGGCAAAGCTTACTTCTGGTCTATCTCTACTTCTGTCTCTTTGAGTTCCATGAGCTTGGGATGTACCAACTCCATGGTGACCATAGGATACATTCGATCTTGGGTGGGGGAAAATGAATTCACCCTTCCAAGTGTAAGCATGCCTATCATTTTCTGTCACCACAAAGATCCTTTCCGAAGTGTGATCTAAGTAGGTCACTCTACCTGGGCTATCCGGATCCTTAAACTCATAGATCATGATAGTTCCTATATCAGTTGGCTGATTAGATTTATATCTCCAAAAGGCTTCGTCAGTTTCTCGATTGAGGAGCAACTCTATGCTCTTGTTGTCTTGGGGTACCCACTCAGGTGTGATAATCCTAGTGAGAACAGATTTGCCACGGGGGGTTCTAGGTTCTACGCCCATATTTCCTTGTTCTAAGTCACCTAAGTCCGCTTCTGAGATTAAATTCCCAAATTCATCTATCCTATCTGGGTGACTAGTGACTACATATATGGTTCCTTCTTTGTCCACGTATGCACCATTTTCAAACTTGACTGCTGGGTGCTCTAGTCCTATGGATTGATCAGGATTCTTAATCTGTACCACAGATCTTCCTAGGCCGTCCTCATAGATGCTAGCACCTAATCGGTTGGTCCTAAGGTATTCCAGCTGTGTTTTGTAAGGGCCTTCTACCCTGTACAAATATGGCATTCCTGAACTTCCCGTAGGCCTGTCCATGCCTTGAGACATCTCTGACTCACTAGTCTCAGAGCTAGGGTAGTACGAGTGGTGGCTCAACTGCTGGGCCCAAGACCTAGCAGTGTGGTTGACACTAGCCTCTAAAGACCTAAGGCTTTGTCTATCCCTTACAAGATGTCGTCCTGATCTAAGGTTCATATGCCTATTTCAGTAGCCCAATTTTTTGCCCAGAGTACAACCTCGTTGCTGATTACTTTATATTAGTCGCTTTGTTCTTTTTAGTTATTCCTCGTGTTTAAGGTCTTGTCTGATATTACATCGTCAGGAATACTTGAATGTATTTCCGCACTGCAAATTGATCGTTCCACGTTAGGTTCTTTTCCTTGAGGGTTCTCAATCGTACAAAGATTACGTAGTTATCTTGAACTTGAGTATTTAGGTAGTCTTCAACTTGATAAATGCCTATCGCCGCCCTGGCTAACTCCTATCACTAGTCGTTCTTAGCCTAAGCTAGGAATTGACAAAGGGAGTTGAGAATTTCCAACCTTTTGTTCCCTGCTTGGTTGCCCTTGAATGCCCAGGAAGTGTGTTCCCAAGCTTGCACTTACACTTGCTCAGAATGCCTTGCGATGCTCTCAATAGATCTGTAAGAGTTCCAAAGTTAGCTCAAGACTTAGACTCCAAGGACAGAACCAATGATTTCCATTCAGATAGCACAAGCACCAATTTTCACTATGATTTTTTGGAAAATAATTCTAGAGATCCCTGAATTTTGTTCCCCTTGGTTATGGTCAACTTCAAAATACCCTATCTAAAAATCAACGCATTATCTTTATAAAAAACAGTTAAGGGCGTGTAGTATATGCCACGAGCTTTCCGACAAGCCCAAGAGCTCAAAAAATGGATTTCGTATGAAAAAGTTCTGACTGTTCAGGGTTTAGGGGGTTAAAACAGGATTCAAAACAGGCTGACAGTTCACAAGATTTTTCTCCAAACACACGTGTAGGAACCTCACAAAGTGCTAATGGATTGACAATTATGCCTCAAAATTTACCCCAATTCTTGAAATAAAAATCCTCAATTTTTTGGCCGAAAAGCCTGTCAATCGCGATCGATAGGTCTGTCAATCGCGATCGATAGGTCTGTCAATCGCGATTGACAGAGGTGTCCGTCGGGCCTGTCAGTCGCGATCGACAGTGTCAATCGCGATCGATAGAGTCGATCGTGGCTGTCAATCGCGATCGACAGTATCAATCGCGATCGACACGTTTTCCGGGTTTTTCGCCAAAATTTCAATCAATCGGGGGCCTATCAATTGCGATGGACACGTGGCTACGCGCAAAAGTCAATCAATCGTGGAATTTCAGTCAATTGCGATCGACGGTGTCAATCGCGATCGACAGGGGTGTCGGTCGTGGCTGTCAGTCGCGATCGACGGTGTCAATCGTGATCGACAGGGGTGTCGGTCGTGGCTGTCAGTCGCGATCGACGGTGTCAATCGCGATTGACAGGGTCCTACGTGGCAGTCAATCGGTCGCGGGGGTCTGTCGGTCGCGATTGACAGGGTCTGTCGGTCGCGATTGACAGGGTCTGTCGGTCGCGATTGACAGAATCTGTCGATCGTAGCTATCGATCGCGATCGACAGTGTCGGTCGCGATTGACAGAGAACCTCGGAATTTTTCTACTGTTTTTAGTGTTTTAGGATGTGCTCTTTGTGCTTGTTCTTATGGTGCACTTAGTTTTGTCAAAAGTTAAAATGTTCTGTCAATCGCGATCGACAGAGACCTGCGACCGCGAGACAGTTTCTGAGATTTTCGTACCTGCGCAGGAAGCTGGGGATGATGATACAGCAAGAACCTGCAATGAAACTCAAGAAACATGCAAAATCCGCACACACAATATCGCTCTCTCGCTCTCTCTCACAAGTGAAATGAGGGAAATGAGGTGGGGAAGGTGATATGATCAAAAAACAGAAATTTTCGCGATGATGGAGATGGAGGTGGGAGATGGTGATGATGATGATGGAAATGAAGATGGAGAAGAAAGTAAAAGAAAATCGATGAGAGTGAAGAAAATACCTACAACTCCAACGCGTCAACTCTACGTCTTACCATCACACGCTCGTCCTCAAAGCTCGATCCCCGGCAACATCGCCAAAATTTGATGTAGCTCAGTGATGAGTAGCACCTCCTTTAATGTCAATCCGGGAAGACGTGAGGATGGTATGAAGACCTCGAACAAGTGGAGGCACAAGTGCATGAGTGAGAAGCACACAAGCATGCACACACATACACACACACGCGCACACACGGCAAGATAAAGAGTGGGAAGCAATGGAGTTCTTAGATTACTTTCAAAAAGCTCTTACAAGTTCGTTTCAATTACAATCTAACCTCAAAAATGAGCTCTCTAGCTCTTTTTATAGTTTTTGGCTAAGTTTTGGCCCTGTCCAGACCTAGTGTCCGGCCTAGGTAAAAATTAGGTTCCAGGGCTCATTTGAGGGCTCAAACGATATCTAAAAAATACGAAAATTGGCAGGTAGATACTTCTAAAGCTCCTCAAGCTCAAGGACTCCTTGGCTTGCACAAAATGGAGCTACAAAAAGATGAATTGGTATTTACAATGGTGTTTAGTGATGAAAATCACTTTGAATGGGTGTAAAGGATTTGAAAATTTAAAGGTTGCCTTAGTGCTAGATCTGCGTGAGTGCCCGTACTTGCTTCTTTCATGAGGAAAATTACTGGCCTATTTGCCAGATCTTCGTTGACTCCCTTGTCTGCTGCTAACACCAGTTCATGTCATTTTGTAGAGATTGAAGAGCTTACTCCATAGCTCTATCATTCTACTCCCATTGTGCAAAGATTCATTGCCAATGTGGTTGTAATCATATGTGAATCTATACATTTATCATCATCTACTTCTCTATTTTGTTCTCTGCTATACTCACTCAGAGCAGTAACTTCAGAAGGTCATATCTCGAGTTCTACTGAACCTTTTTTAGTGATTTAACTTGCGTTGGATAGCTTGTACTGTCTACTTTGTGATATAAATTTTCAAGGTCATTGAATTAATACTTTTGGAGATATCTGCATTTTACTGCTTATTGGTCTATCTCTGCAGAGCCCCGAGAATTGTGGGGAGGTTCCAGAAATTGTTGAAACTTGTTCTCAGTGCTCAGTCCATCATTTGAAGTGTTTTAACTTGGATTGGGAAGCTTGCTAAGTCTATTTGCTATGCCCAAAAGGAATTTTTCAAATTCTTACCAGGCTGAGAGCACTGTTCATTTTTTCCAGCAGGTGTATGTCCAAAAATAGCAAGTTTTGGGAGCTAGTCATTTCGCAACTAGTCTGTCTTCACTTAAACTTCTGGGATACATGTTCCAAAGTACTTGGCTGATATTTTGGTGGATTTAGGAAGCTCAAAGAGTCTACTAATCAACTCTGAAGTCTCAGTTGGCTGGTGTGAAGCTGGTTGTAGTGGCACCTACTCATCTTTGGATTGCATCCACCATCTCTCTTCACAACCCACACCAGCCAAACAAGTGGCTTTATTCTAAGTACCAAATTGAGGTCATATGTGTACTTGAAGGACCCTAGGACTATAGAAGAGTGTGTACGCATATGCATCGACATCGAGGATAACCTAGGGGAGGAGTTAGAGCTTTCAAAAATCTACAAAGATTCAGATAGTGCCTCTAGCCTCTCTTCCTCGCAATCCACATCAATTGAGGAACTCGCAGAGAAAGTAGCTCAAAAACTAGGTGTCACTAGCAAACAAATCCCAAGGTTTGCCCCAGTAAAGAGGTGCTATACTTGCGGTGGTGACCATATGGCGAACGTATGTCCCATCATGGCTCAACCCCAAGTGAACCCTAGTAGCCAATATTGCACCATAGAAAGGAGATACACAAATCACACAACACAAGATTGCCCATACAATAAGCAAGCAGTTAGGCAAACCTACCCTCAGCCCTATCCACAACAGGGAAGATACGAGAACCAGTACCCTCCACAGCAATATAGTAGACCACAGCAATCCTATCAACAACCCTACCAAAACCAACAAAGGCCTCAACTTGTGTTAGCTCAACAACCTCCAACCCCAGCTAATGTGATTCCTGTAAAGTATGCGGCCGCAGAAGAGAACCTGAATAGAGCCATAGTGCCTGTAACACCATTGCTTTTAGAAAGTGATCCCAGTGATCATAGCTTTGATTCTACACATATTGATATCCCCCAGGCTTATTACATGCAGTCTCCTGAACATGGTGAGTCCTACTATAGTGAAGAACTGAGTGAACCTAGTTGGGAGCTAGAATACACAAATGTCATGTACGCAAACCCCAACCTCAGCCTAGGCAGGTAAGACCCCCATTCCCTAGAGGGCCATGCTACAGATGTCAGGGAGATCACCTCATTCGTGATTGCCCCATGCCAGCACCCACACAACCCGAGTCAGTAACAATCCAAGGCTTTTGTCAAGATTGCGGCAAAGAGCATCTCTTACGAGATTGCCCAAAGAATCCCAATAATATGCCAAAAATCACTCCTATTAATGTTATTGGGTTAGTTGGAACGAGAGGGACTGTCCGATGAAGAAGAGCAGGAATATGAGCAAGAAGTTCTACAGGAACTTGATGCTGCCCCGGCTTATACGAAGCAATTGAAAAAGCTATATGATACCATCAACAGAGTTCAAGAACAACACAAACTGTCCCTGGCAGTAGGAAAAGCCCTCATGAACCAAATCCTTGAGGAGGAGGGTGTGGACGAGCAATACCGAGCAACCCTTGACCTGATAGCTGATGCGTTGGGGGTACCTGAGACGGTGCATACCGCTCTCGAATATTCACGAAGATCCGAAGGATAATATGGCAGACGCCCCCCTCGATCAGGAAAACAAATGAATGTATTAGTATCAGAACCACAGGGCACCACATCCACAACCACGGGCACACCTCATACCATTCATGACACTGAGGAAGCCCATACATCCAGTGCACCCCCGTCACCCCCCTTACCCCCTCTCCCTCCAACTCCACCACCTTCACCTCCCACTACCAGTGAAACCACTACTGTCACCACCTCAGGGTCCACTTCCCATACCGAAGCACAGACCGTTAGTCAACCCACACAACCTGCACAACCGATCACCACCCCTCTTGTATACACTACCACTGACACTGTCATTCTAACTGTAGCCACGGAAAACCCCGTTTCCCCGATCACACTTCCTGGCGGTTCATATTCACAACTACACACACCACTTTACACCTTCACCACCATCACCGCACCCACAATTCTCATGGTCACAATCACTCCCACGACTGCATCCACTTTTGATCTCATGGACATATCACCCACCTCCGCACCTCTCCCTCCCCCCATACGTCCACAATCTCCCATTCCCCCACCGCCAACTTCACCCTTTTCAAGCACAACATACACGCTCCCATTCCCTTTTCCCTTCCCTTCTGCATTCAACACCTTTCCCGCATCCACCCATGTTAATAATGTATTTAATAATATGTACCAATGTATGTCTCAACTACAACAGCATTACCAGCACCTAGATGCCCAACATACGAGCCTCTTCAAAAACCATGAGACTCTCCAAGCAAAATTCATTGATTTAGAGAAGGAGAAGCGGCTATTACAACAACAGTATACGACACTGCAAGCACAACATGATCAATTAGTTGCCAATCCACCCCAGTCAGATACTGAAGAAAAATAACAACTCGATGACATGTTACATGCTCAGATCACATACAATCTCAAGCTTTGACGCAGTCTCGCCTTATTACGGAAGCACATGTCCGCAGCACTCGAAGAGAATAAAAGACTGCAGAAACAGAACGAAGGAAACCTGGAAGCAGCAATGGAAGGTTACCCGCATGAAATCGACCCAGAGAATTTCAAGGCCATCCCCTCAGAGAATATGCAAATTGTGTTGGAAACCCATGCTGACCTCCTGGAAGCCCACACAACATTAGAAAGAGAAAGAGATGACCTACTAAAGCAACTGGCAACTCAGCAGGAGTCACCAAGCAAAGTCACAACGGCAACCGACACATCTGAAGAAGTTGCAGAACTCAGAGCAGAACTAGAAGAACTACGAAGTAAAGTTCTTCAATACGAGCGTGAACCCTCTCCCCTTGTGGAACCGGAACCTAAAGACTTAGTGCCAATTGTAGTTGAGGAGATCTTTGAAGACCCATATGTTCCCATGCGAGCACACGGAGGTAAGCAAACAGAAGAAGGAATGGACACAATCGAGATCGAAGCTCCTGAATGGATGCAAAGGTTAGAGAAGGTTGGTACAACCCATGATAAGAGAGTTGCAGTTCAAATAGCATCTATTTCACGATTGGAGGAAGTCGTCATAAAATCGGATTACTTCAGAAACCTCTCCCATCATAGGTGGATTGGCACATCTGATGATTTGTATGTTCCATTCTGTGTATTAATGGCAGATTACAATGCTGAAATCAAGCAACGCACATCAAAAGAACCAACCTCGGCGACACAGTTTGCACCGGATGACATCCCTGCAAGTGCCACACAGGGGAATATACATCAACCTACTTGGAGGATCCGTCTGCTTGAAACCTATCCTGAGATGGTACGCACATGGAATAACATGCCTTTATATATCAAGTATAATCCCTGCTACTGCCCTGTCTTTCGAAGAAGGTCTTGGCCAGAGTACACAAAAACAGTGCTGACAGTCAAAGGATGTGAAAAATGGCTCAATTATGTCTACTTAGCCCCACCTAGAGGCCAACCCACAGTCAACTACATGATTTCAACCATCCGACACTGGGCAGCCAGATTCAAGAATATACCAGATATCATGGCACAGATGTGCCTCAAAATTTTTGAGCTCATGCTGGTTACATTCAGGACATTTAAGAATATCAAAGAACCTCATCTTTTGGCTCTCGGATTTAATGAAGGGAATCAGGACCTTGTTGTTGAGAGCAGTATGGGCATCCAAGGACTGACTAGACAAGGAAGCCAGCGGAGAGAGTCAGAGCAAGGTGAAGGAATAAGTAGACAAAGCAGTCGACGCAAATGTGGTAGATAGGCCCTTCAAATTTTACCAAATCAACATCTTTATAACAGTGATTCTTATCACTAACAATCATTGTAAATACCATTTCATATTTTTGTAGCTCCATTTTGTGCAACCCAAGGAGTCCTTGAGCTTGAGGAGCCTTAGAAGTACCTACATATCAATTTTCGTATTTTTTAGACTCCGTTTAAGCCCTCAAATTGGCGCTGCAACCTAATTTTTAACTAGGCCGGACACTAGGTCTGGACAGGGCCAAAACCTAGTCAAAAACTATAAATAGAGCTAGAGAGCTCATTTTTGAGGTGAGATTGTAATTGAAATGAACTTGTAAGAGCTTGTGAAAGTAATCTAAGAACTCCATTGCTTCTCACTCTTTGTCTTGCCGTGTGTGCGCGTGTGTGTGTATGTGTGTGCATGTTTGTGTGCTTCTCACTCACGCACTTGTGCCTCCACTTGCTCGAGGTCTTCATACCATCCTCACGTCTTCCCGGATTGACATTAAAGGAGGTGCTACTCATCACTGAGCTACACCAAATTTTGGCGCCGTTGCCGGGGATCGAGCTTTGAGGACGAGCGTGTGATGGTAAGACGTAGAGTTGAGACGTTGGAGTCGTAGGTAATTTCTTTACTCTTCTTGTTTTTCTCTTCCTTACCTCACCACCATCATCACCATCATCATCCCCATCATCTTCCACCTCCATCTCCATCATCGCAAAAATTTCAGTTTTTTGACTATATCTCCTTCCCCCTTTCATTTCCCTCATTTCACTTGTGAGAGAGAGCGAGAGAGTGAACTATTGTGTGCTATTTTCTGCATGCTTTTGGAGTTTCTTGCAGGTTTCAGCATCATCATCCCCTCCAGCACGTCGCGCAGGTACGGAAATGTGTAGAACTGTCTCGCAGTCGCCGACTTCTGTCGATCGCGATTGACAGAAATTTTCACCTTTTGGTAAATCTGAGTGCACCACAGTGGACTAGAGACCCTGCACACCACATTTCCACAGAAATTTTTGAAAAATTTGCAAAATTTCAATCCATCGCGATTGACAGCTCTGTCCATCGCGATTGAGAGCCTGTCCGTCGCGATTGACTCTTGTCCGTCGCGATCGACACCCATCCGTCGCGATCGACTCCTATCCATCGCGATTGACTGCCCTGTCCATCGCGATTGACTGCCCTGTCCATCGCGATTGACTGCCTTGTCCATCGCGATTGACTGCCCTGTCCATCGCGATTGACTGCCCTGTCCATCGCGATTGACTGCCCTGTCCATCGCGATTGACAACCAATTTTAGTCAATTTTTTAGGGTTTTTAATTTGAAGAGTTTGGCTAATTTTGGGCATGAACATTTTACTCTAGAGCACATAAGGAGGCCATAGGGAAACAACTTGGGGAAAACCTGTTGCACAGTGATCCTGTTTGAACCCTGTTTTAATCCCTGAAGCCTGAACTGACATAACTTCCTCATACGAAATCCGTTTGCTGTGATTCTTGTTTTGTTGGAAAGCTCGTGGGGAGTACAACCAAAACTTCCACTGGTTATGTGAAAATTAATATCAAGATTATTAGATAGGATTTTTTGAAGTTGACCATACCCCGAGGTAGGAAAACTAAGGGATCCTTGGGATTGTTTCCCATAAAAGCAAAGGATAATTTGGTCTGTGAGTTACATGCATGAAAGTGGTCTATTGTGTCATTAGAATCTAAGCCTTGAGCTAACCGTGGGACTTTTACAGGTCCAGCAAGAGCACTTGAGGGCATTCTAAGCAAGAGTAAGTGCAAGCTTGGGACTACGCATCCTGGGCACACCAGGGCAACAACGCAAGGAAAGAAACTCAAGGTTGGAAAATCCTCAACTCCCTCTATCAATTCCTAGCTTAGGCTAAGAACGACTAGTGCTAGGAGTAAGTCAGGGCAACTATAGGCATCAATCAAGTTGAAGACTACCTACGCACTCAAGTTCAAGACTAAACATAATCTCTTCGTGATGCGATAACCCTGAAGGGAAGAATCTAATGTGGAATGATCAACTTACAGTGCAAAAATTAACTCAAGTATTCCTGACGATGCGATATCAGACAATATCATAAACACGATAACACACTAAAAAAGAACCAAGTGACTGATACCAATTGATTGGCAACGAGGTTGTACGTTGGGCACGAATTGGGCTACTTAAATAGGCTTATGAACCTTAGATCAGGACGACATCTAGTAAGGGATAGACAAAGCCTTAGGTCTTCAGAGGCTAGTGTCAACCACATTGCTAGGTCTTGGGCCCAGCAGTTGAGCCACCACTCATACTACCCTAGCTCTGAGACTAGTGAATCAGAGATGTCTCAAGGCATGGACAGACCTATGGGAAGTTCAGGAGTACCATACTTGCACAGGGTAGAAGGCCCCTACAAGACGCAGCTGGAATACCTTAGGACCAACCGATTAGGTGCCAGCATCTATGAGGACGGTCTAGGAAGATCCGTGGTCCAGATTAAAAACCCTGACCAATCCATAGTGTTGGGAGTAATGGTTGGATGCACTCAGGAAATGAGTTGAAGCTGCTAGACCTGCTTTGCTTCAGTCCCCTTTAGCTTCAGATATGCTTAGTATACTTGCTTAGCTTCCAAATGACACAAAGAAACCATATATGTACTTTGCAAATGATTTGTGTAATGGTCAAACCAAAACAGATAACTTGGTTCCTTCACAAATCCAAAAAACTTGCTATTTTTTTAATGATACCTGCTCAGTGTTATGCTCAGTGTGACCAGCACACTTGCAATTGAAACAATTCCTTTTGAGAGTATTAAAGTACCTTAATAAGCTACCATTTGCAAGTGGAATCACTCAAATTGATAAACCATACACTGAGAAATAAGTTTAGCAAAATTATGATTACCCCTGACTTTTTAGGAGAGTTGCAGAGATAGACCAGAGGTGACTTCGAAGACGATTTCTCAAAAATGGCTGAATGAAATGTCTTGAAATTTTGTATTCTTGTAGAAGACCTTAAGCTGGTTCCAACAAGCTCTTAAGCTTTTGATTTGGTTCAGTGAGCACTGAGAAATGCTCCTTGGAAGTTGGCAGACTTGAAGTAGAAAACACAGAGACCCAGATATGATGAATGTGTAAATATCTATTGATTGATATGATTATACAAGCTCATTAGCATGACAAGCATAGCTAATTGAGGTGTGGTAGTGTAGGCTATAGTGTAGCACTAACACATACTCATTTACAAGAGAAATAAGCCTCGGGAGTTGAACTACAATGAACCAGCTTACCCGCGACTTTTTGATTGTGCCTTTTATAGAGAAGGAGTTGAGATTTGAATTTGAATTCAAATTCAAATCTACTATATTCTCTACTCTAAAAGTAAGGAGATATTCTCTCCAATCATACCATCCAAATTCCACGACTCTAATCAATTAGGTGTGTATACATAATGCCAAGTCATTTAGACTTTTACAGGGAGTAAAATGTAATAACACTTAGGCAAGTGTTCCTATGGTTCTAGCTTCCCATAGTGATACCCTTCAAGGGTTCCAAGCTAATCTTCCAAAGTTCCAAGCCAAGTGTGAAGGCTTGAAATGCACCAACAGCTCCCCCTCAAGCCAAACACTTTGGCTTAAGTCTTCATCTTTAGTCTTCAATCACATCCTGCAATCCAATCATAGATTTGAATCTGCATAGCTTGTTTCCATCCAATGCTTTAGTGAGTAAATCTGCACATTGCATATCAGTAGACACATAAATCAATTGTATATCCTTGCTTAGCAACTTCTCCCTCACATAGTGGTAATGAACCTCTATGTGTTTGGTTCTGGCATGATATATAGGATTAGCTGCAAGGTGAAGAGAGCTAGTGTTATCTCCAAGGATGATTGGTGGCCTTGTATATAGGCCTAACTCTGTATACAAGAGTTTCAACCAGATAGCTTCTTGAGTGGCATTGGCAAGCCCTCTATACTCTGCTTCAATGGATGACAATGCCACTGTAGGTTGTTTCTTAGCTGACCAAGAAATGGGCTTATCTCCTGCAAAACAAATGTAACCTGATGTGCTCCTCCTATCATCCTTGCATCCTGCCCAATCTGCATCTGAGTATACTTTAATGCCAATATCTGATGTATAAGGAAAGTACAAACCATGGTTCTGAGTTCCCTTCAAATACTTCAAGATCTTCTTTGCTGCCTCTAGGTGAGGTACCCTTGGTTTGTGCATGAATTGACTAAGCACACTAACTCCATATGCTATGTCAATTCTTGTCAAGGTAGCATAATTCAAACTACCTACCATGCTTTGATATTCTGTAATGTTTTGTAATTCATCCCCTTCATGAGCACTTAGCTTTAGGTTGACCTCCATTGGAGTAGTAGATACCTTAGCTTCCTGCAAACCAAACTTCTTGACCATATCCTGTACATACTTCTTTTGAGTGATATATATACCTGAGTTGGTGTAGACTAACTCAAGACCTAAGAAGTATTTTAATAATCCAAGACCACTGATCTTGAATTCTTTCATCATCTGTCCTTTGATGTGTCTAATCCCATTGACATCATTGCCTGTAATGATGATGTCATCAACATAAACACACAAGTAGATTACCTCTGTACTACTTCTCTTTATGAATAGAGAAGTATCTGCTTTGCTCATCACAAATCCTTGGTCTTGGAGGTAGGTTGTCAACCTGTAATTCCATGCTCTAGGTGCCTGCTTCAAACCATATAGAGCCTTCTTCAATTTGCAAACATAATTTACCTTCTTGGGATCTTCATAGCCAGGTGGTTGTGACATGTAGACTTCTTCAGATATCCATCCATTCAAGAAAGCATTCTTGACATCTAATTGGTACATGTTCCAATTTTTGGATGCAGCTACACTCACTAATATTCTGATAGTTGGCATCTTAGCCACAGGAGAAAATGTCTCCTCATAATCAATGCATTGGGTTTGTGCAAAACCCTTGGCTACCAACCTAGCTTTGTACCTGTTGATTGTTCCATCTGAATTTCTCTTTAGCTTGTAGATCCATCTGGATCCTATCACCTTCATAGAGTCCTTCTTGGTTACCAAGTCCCAAGTATCACTCTCCTTGAGAGCTTCCATTTCTTCATCCATATCTTCTTTCCACTCTGGTTTGTTAATTGCTTCTTCATAGGTACCTGGTTCTTCATTCAACAAATCCTTTGCAAGATATACAGAATGTTTAGTTACAAGTGATGTGTCATACTGTAGCTCAAGCGTAAGCACCACCTCCTTTACTTGTCAATCCGCGGAGACGTGAGGACCGGTATGAAGACCACGAGCAAGTGAAAGCACAAGTGCGTGAGTGAAAGCACACAAACATGCACACACATACACACACACGCGCACAAAGTAAGATCAAAGAGAGGAACAATGGAAAGCTTAGATTGCAAAAGAGTTCTCTTACAAAAGTTCTATTCTCTAACAAGCTAACCTCAAAAATGAGCTCTCTAGCTCTTTTTATAGTTTTTTGACTAGTTTTGGCCCTGTCCAGACCTAGTGTCCGGCCTAGTTAAAAATTAGGTTCCAGGGCTTATTTGAGGGCTCAAACGAAGTCTAAAAATTATGAAAATTGGTACGATGGTACTTCTAATACTCCTCAAGCTCGAGGACTCCTCGGCTTGAACAAAATGGAGTTACTAAAAATAGATAATGGTATTTACAATGGTTTCTAGTGATGAAAATCACTATTTTTGTAGGGGATTCTTCTGAAAATTTGACATACACTTCTTGGAGCTCCCTACTTGCTCTCTCTTCTTCTATGTCCACTTCTTTGATGTGCTTCCATGCTTTGTCCTTGACCTTGAGCTTCAACACTCCCCCCCCTCTCGAGTCTGTCGTCCCTGACAGACCCTTGTTGTAGTGATTGTTCCAAGTAGTGCCTTGAGAGGGAGTGTCCCTTCTGTATGAACACAAGTCGTCCGACGTTCTTCATCTATCACTGTGAGTCTTTGCAGGTTGTAGTCTCTTGGTATGTGCTTCTGCCTTGTATTCCAGCATGACTGTGTCGTTGTGAGTCTCCGTTGATGTTTTCTAGATCTTCCAAAGTTGATCTTCATAGTAGTCAAGCCAAGTACTCATAACCCATATTGAGTGATGGGTAAGTGTGTTCGTGCATGGGTTGAAAAAAGTATGTGCCTTGTGCACGGCCTTGTAATGTAGCCCTACGCATGCTTACTTGGAAAATGCATTGGAAGAAGTATGGTGCAAAAATTGCGGGTCTTGAGCTAAGTGCTCAAGGGTATGCTGACGAAGAGGTTTCCTAAACTATCATGGTTATGGTGTTTCCAGAGTAAAGATACTTACCATGGCGAAGGTTGATGGATGTTTGCCTCTTCGTGTGGTACACTCGGCCTTTGGGATGGAACCTTGTTGATGAATGTCCATGTTGATTGTCCACTGATGAGATCTTTTGAGTGGTGGATCCCCTCTCCTCTTTTCAAAGCAACATTTGTCACTAACAATGTGCATTTCTGAGCTTGGGCTCATGCACGTTCACTTCCCTATATTGACACTCAGAGGAATATTGGACACGTGCCGGTTTCTAAGAGATTACCATGCTGATTGACATAGACCATTCACCAGTGCTACTGTTCCATACTGGTTCAGGAAATACTGAGAATTGAATTGCTTTATATTCCTTGGCAAGCAACATCGGATAACTACACCAAGCTGTGTTTCACATATACTCTTTAGCTCACCATATGCAGGAGTCTTCTCCTCTAGAACTACCTTTTGCAGATATCTCCTTGGATGCTCTGGTACATGAAGTAGTTAAGCATCACGCAAGTTGCGGACCTTCAAGCTCTTCATTCCTACCATGGTAAGAGAAAATCATAGCTGTAGATGCCATGTTCATGCCAAATGCTTGTCCTCTACCAGATAAGGCAGCAATAATCTCACTGCTGGCCGAGACACACTGGGAACAAGCTCTCTCCCACTTCTCTCTCTTTTTTTTTTTTTTTTTTTTTTTTTTTGAGGAACAGGATATCACAAAACAAGAACACAAAAGTTAGTATCAAAGAAATGTTCGACATATGTCACTATGCTCTTGTGCATGGGATTCTCAAGTGTGTCTATGCACGGCCGTGTAATGTGGCCCTATATTAATGCATACTTTGGAAATGCATGACCTAAATGGTGCAAAAGACAGGGTTGTGCAAGGAGCACATGGTTGTTGCTCGTTCGAGGCTTTCGATGTTATTTGTGGAGGTTGATGCCGGCCTTAGTGGAGGTATCCATTGAGTCTCGAACTGATGTAATCCTCCTTATTGGAGTCCATTTTAGAACATCATTTGGCACTGTAGAGGTCACTTCAGGCGTCTTTCTCTTTGGATGCTTTCTGAACTGTGGTATCCAGTGTGGTTGATGCTTTGGTTCGGTGGAGGCTACTTGCACTTTTGGCTTCCAAACCCATATCCTTTTTGCATGTCTTCCTACTAATGTTGAAGAGCTGATTTGATCTTCCTTTGGTCTCTGTACGTGGTTCTTACCCTTTTCTCTTTTTGGCCTCTTTGTTGAAACCTTTTGCATGTGGGAGAACAAAGGTTGTTGTGGGTGTAGGATCTTCTTAGGTACCCACATCTGTAATTGCCCTTGTTGAGCTGCAGCTAACTTCTTAGGCACCCAAACTTGTTGGATATCTTGTGACGGAGCTTGTCTGAGCTGCTTCCTTCGTCTTATGGCTTGGTTAGTGTGCATGGATGGGATTTGTGGGGGTAAGGCTGGTGGTTGCTCTCCTTTGCGTACCCAGATCTGCTTCATGCCCGGAACCGCTTTTTTATCGAATGGTGTCTTTCTATTTGATGTAGCAGTTGTCGTGAACGGTTGTGTTTGCTTGTGTGGTGGGCTCACTACTGTGGCTACTTGAGTCTTTGGAGAAGAAGAAAGATCCACCCGCCTTCGAACCTGGTCTTCCACGATTGACTCCTTCTGCATCATAGAGCTTTGGACACATACAACATCTTCTTTCATATGATTAGTCTTCGAAGAACTAAGAGAGTGTGTGGTGCCATGATCTAGGAGCATGCAGTTCTCTAATTCTAATGTAATGCATTGTTCATGTACCCAAACTTGAAGAATTTGACTTCTTAGGTTTAAGTTAACTGCATGGTCATAGATCCAATCTTGACCCAAGACAAGTGGTTCTGTAAGGTTCTCATCTTGACATACTAGCGCTTTGACTTTCATTGGAACATCTTGAAGGTAGATGGGAAGTTCCACCTCGCCCAAACAAGGGGTTTCCACACCTCCCAATCCTATGAGATAAGCTTCTATGGGATTGATGTTCAACCCCAAGTCTTGGCAGTAGGAAAGTTTAACTGCACTACTTGCTGCACCTGAGTCAATCAATGCTTTCACCGTCCTTGCACCCTTCCCTTGTCCTATCTCTATGGTCACAAAGGGTCTTCGGTCAATGACCTGAGAAGTCGCAATGCCTGACTTTTGACACATATCCATGTGATATTTTGGGGCTTTTGAGTTGACATCTAGGCCTAATCGCCTTAACTTATTTTGCCTAATACGCTCTCTGGCCTCTTCTTGTGCTTCTTCTCTCACTCTTAACTCTTCTTCTTTTCGCTTCTTCGCAGTGTTGAGTCTCATTAGCATATCCTCAGTAAGAGGTTCTTGATATAGCTTGACTCTACAGCCACTAATATAGTTTGGCAAGATATCTCCTTCTAGAGTGGCCAACTGAACTGCACCACTAGTGGAAATTCTATTAATGATCATGGGTCCATAACCTCTTTTTTCCAACTTACGGGCATGTTGTTTTAGTGTGTATACCAACACTAGATCTCCCTCTTTCAATCCCTTATCCTTGATGTGTGCATCAAAGTATGCCTTTTGCCTCTTCTTTGCAGCGTAGATGCCTGCTGCCGCTCGTAGCCTCGTTTCACCCAAGCGTTCGAGATCAAAGATCCTAGAGGACAATTCATGCCCATTCCACTCATACTCTTGTGCTACTTTTAAGGCAGGGATTAAGAAATCTAATGGTAGCACAGCGTTCTGTCCGAAGACCATCTGAAATGGGGTGGCGTTGAGTACCGTTTTGTAGGCAACTCGATAAGCCCAAACAGCATGATGAAGTTGTTTGTCCCAATCAGAGCGTTTATTATTTACCAATTTTGTCAATACGTTACAGAGGATCTTATTGGTACTCTCGGCTTGTCCGTTGGCTTGTGGATGATAGGGGGCGGATTTCTTATGTATCACCAAGAATTCTTGGAGAAGATTTTCAATGACTTCATTCAAGAAGTGTGTGCCTCTATCGCTCACCAACTCTATTGGTAGTCCATATCTCGTGAACACATTCTCGAATAAGAACTTAGCCGTAGTCTGAGCATCATTCTTTGTTGTGGCTTTGACTTCTACCCACTTTGTAAGGTAATCTGTGGCTACAATGATGTACTCTGCATGGGAGTTTCTAGCTGGGGGGTTAATAGGACCTATGAAGTCTATGCCCCACTTCGAAAATGCACGTCCTCCCATCATTGGCCTCAAGGGCATCTCGTCTTTTCTCACTGGATATTGTGCACGTTGGCAAGTGTCACATTTCTTCACATAGGTATGTGCATCCATATGAAGAGTGGGCCACCAAAGTCCTGAGAATAGAATGGTTTTAATCACTCGGTCAGGGCCAAAATGTCCACCTGCAACACCACTGTGTGCAGTCTCTAAGACCCTTAAATAGTCTGATTCATGAACGCACAGTCTTAAGTAACCATCTTTACCTCTTCGGTATAGGTTTTCTCCTACTAAGGCATAGCCTTGAGCCTCTTGCTCCATATTTCGCCTTCTTGCTAGACTGGCCTCTTTGGGTAATCTTCCCGATCTCATAAACTCTACCAATGGAGTACTCCAATCTGGAATTAATGATACTTGATAAAGGGTCGCATGCTCCACTGGTGGTTTCTCTCTACACATTGGACAATTCTTGATCCACTCATGTATTTCTTTGTCCATGCTAGGCCAATACACTCCTAAACGTTTCAAATTCTGCAATGTTCGTTGTTTAGAATAGTGATTTCCTAGCAATCCCTCATGAGCTTGCTGCAACCAACTACTATGTTCATCATCCTCGACACAACAAGCTAATACACCCTCAGTATCTTGTTTGTACATGCTTCCTGCCAATATGTGATATTTTTGTGATTTTACAATTTCTTCTTGTGATGTTTTCACATTCTTATTTGCAGGGCCGAAGGTTAGGACTGGTACCAACTTATTTGCCCATTTAGGAACAACTTCCAAATTGAACAGATAAGCATCAGGTAGTTCATCAGACACTCCTTGTGGTGACTCTCCTGAAGTAATGCAAGAAAGGTGATCTGCCCGAAGGTGGGTTCTACCTTTCCTGACAACAACTTCAAAGTCATACTCCATTAGTAAGAGGAACCATCTTACTAAGCGTCCAGTATTGCAAGGTTTATTGACCAAATATAACAAAGCTTGATGATCAGTGAAGAACTTGAACTTGTTGGCCAATAAATAGTGTCTAAACTTCTTTACAGCATATACCATGCCTAACCCTTCTCGCTCGGTTGTGGTATAATTTCTTTCGGCTGGGTTTAGTTGTCTACTAGCATATGCTATGGGCAAATCTAAATTCCCTTCACCTGTGGGTTGTGCCAGCACACATCCTATGGCATGATTGGATGCATCCACATGGACATGGAATGGTTTATTCCAATCAGGAGTGGTCAGTATTGGTGCTGTGCACAAACGTTTCTTCAGTTCATTGAAAGAATTCTCGCATTCGTCGTTCCACTCAAAATTAGACAACAAGGCATAAAGGGGTCTAGCTATGATCGCGTACATGTGGATAAACCTACGGTAATATCCACAATGGCCCATAAAGGCTTGTACCTCTTTAACATTCCTTGGCCTTGGCAGCTCCGCTATGGCTCGTACCTTATCTTCATCCGTTGAGATTCCATTCTTAGAAACAATATGACCGAGGATTTTACCTTGACGCACCATGAACACACACTTTTCTGGGTTCAGACACACTCGATATTCTCTACACTTGTTGAAGATTTGTCTGAGTTCAGGGATGTGAACCCTTCTTTCTTGGGAATGAGCACATAAATCATCCACATACACTTCTAAGCTCTTTCGCAAGAACTCTTTGAAGACATGACACATGAGCCTTTGGAATGTTGCAGGTGCATTGGTGAGCCCAAATGGCATCACCCGAAATGCAAAGATTCCCCACTCTGTAGCAAAAGCTGTTTTGTGTTGATCTTCTGGGGCAATGGCTACTTGATTGTAACCTGAAAATCCATCAAGGAAGCTATAAACTTCCTTGCCTGCAACACGCTCCAATAGGTGTTCTGTGATTGGAAGTGGATAACTATCTCTAATCGTAGCGGCATTAACTTTTTTAAGGTTAATACACACTCGCAACTTCCCGTTCTTCTTGGGTACCACAACAATGGGGGACACCCATTCGGTATGCTCAATCTCATAGATGAATCCAGCCTCAATCAACCTATCAATTTCTTCTTTGATTTTGGCTGCATAGGTATCATTATATGTGTAGGGCTTCTGTTTGGTGGGCTTAGCATCAGCAGTCATGGGGATAGTATGAGAACAAATTCTTGGATCTACCCCTTTCAAGTCTCTATAGTGCCATGCAAACACATCCCTATATTCCCTTAATAGAGCTATGAGCTCCATTTCTTCTCTTGCACTTAGATCATCTCCTATATATGTGCATCTCTCTTCGTTCTCTTCAATGGTCACTACAATCTTCTTGGTCTTTTCTTTATTATCATATGATTCTCCTATGATGGCCTCTCTCTTAGGCATTCGTACCAGAATTTTGCGGTCGTCAACTTCATATTTCTTGAAGTTTTCTGGTACTTCAAACAATGATTCCTCCTTTTCTTGTTTCACTGCTTTTCTTTTCTTTTTCTTTTGACTACTCTCACTTCCATCCTTTGAGTTTACTGTTTTAATACTTGTGAGAGGTTCTTCTTCTTTCTGGGTGAACACTCCTATATCTTCTAGATAGTGCTGCTCTGAGTTAAAGCAACTATCCATCACAATAGACTCCAAATCATCGTCATTCTCTTCTTCTTCTATGACATCACTAGGGTCACATTCTTCTAGCAAGGGTTGACACATGAACACTGAGATATCATAACCCTCCTCATCACAATGAGGTGTCCATTGTTCCTCATTGACAGCAATGTCCATGGTGGCTAAGATTTCTGGCCAGCCATGAGGCTCAAACTCCTCATCTGGAAAGATCATCGGTGTGTAGGCTGGGTCCCTAACTGGTCTATCTCCTAGCGAAGTTCCTTCTTCTCTTGCCTTTAAACGTTTTTCCTCTTCCTTTGCGACCTTGCACATCCACAAATGAGTATCTTCATGCAGCCATGATGGATCAGGTGAACTTTCAGAATGCACAGAGATGGAATCTTCTTTCGCTTTGTGGATAGAATTCCACTGTAGGGGTGGTACATCTCTGAAGGTGTAATCCTTCAAATTGACCTTAGTGGTGACCCCTAAGTGCTGTAAGTACAAGGAGTTAGTTCCCCAATCCTGTACTATTTGCAATTGTCGTAGGAAGGGTCTTCCTAGGATCATCTCAAAGACATTATTTTTCTCAAAGTCACATATAGCAAATGTGTGCTCAAATTCTACACCACAAGTGGTTAGAGTGATCCCTTCTAGCAATCCTAGAGGTCTTTCAAAATGACCATCAGCCATTTGAAGCTTCATTCTAGTTGGTCTTAATGTGGGCTTGCCCCATTGCTTCCACAAGGAGGTGGTCGCAATAGCAACACCAGCACCTGAATCTATGATTGCTTTGGTTGTGTAACCTTGGTAGGTGATGGGAAGATAAGTATTACCTTCTTCACCCTCACACATGTCCCCTATTTTGTCTAGAGGTATCTCTGGTACCCTTTGCTTGGAGCCTGCTTTTGGCATGTTGGAATCAAGTTCTGGAACCTGATCCTTCATATGATTCCAGAGCTCAGGTTTTGCTTTGAGCAGCTCTTCTACAGTGAGATGACACTGAATCTTAGTGTTCTTCACGACATCAGTGTTCCTTGGAACCACTGAGTCTTCATTTCTTACCAGTATTGTGGGAGCTCTAATCTGGAGTGATTCAGATTCCCATGGGCCTGGAAATTGAGGCAGTTCTTCTAAGGTATTAGATTCAAAATCTAACCTTTCATCCTCTTGTTGTTCTGCTTCATCTTCATAAATAGATGGGATGTCTTGGGGAAATTGATCATGAAGATCATCAATCTCAGGAATAGGAGGGGAATTACCCTTCTCCTTGGCCCATTTCTCTTCTTGTATTTCCCGCAAGAATTCTTGAGAGTACTGTTGAATAGAAGGAGGTATTCCAGCATCCGTGGAATTAGGAACATAAGCTCCCCTGGGTGGTGAGCTTCCTCTTTCAATAACTGGTTGAGCCTGTGGAGGTAAAGAAACTTGTGGTTTGTTTACCAACTGCTCTAATCGTTCTAGTAAGCCCTGGAAATGCAAATCCGATTTGATAGAGTTTGTCTGATTGAACTTTTGACTAGTCTCAAGTATGGCTTGAGCTTGTTCTACCATTTTCATGCACATTTTCATCCGTTCAATCTCTAAATCTGCTCTAGGGTAACTCTTGTCTAGGTTTGCCGCTGTAGGCCCTTCTTGAAGTCGAGCCTGGTAGGCCTTGAACATCATGTCCAAGCCTTCTGGGGTTGGATCTGCAAGAACAGACCCTGGTTGCGGTCTATTTACAATGGGTGGTGGGGTGGGATGAGGTGGAGTGGATGGAGTTTCGGCATGCGAGGGGCTTTGAGATGCAATGTCTTCTATTTTTGTTTTCGCTTCTTTTAAGCTTTCTTCTAGTTCCGATAACTTTTTATTCCACTTGCGATTGGCCTTCTCTCTGGTATCCTTCCATGTTCTTGTTTTCCTCTTACTAGGCTCTCCCGATTCACTCGACTCTGATTGTTCTACTGGTTTATCCTGTTTTAAGGCTTGTGCTCTAGTGACAGCTTGTATAGGAGCCACATTGCTACTACTTGAACTTGGATCTGCCACTAAGCCTACCACATTAATGGGTGTAATCTTGGGTGCACTAGAGGGGTTTCTTGGACAATCTCTGGGGAGGTGGTCTTTGCCACAATCAGGACAAAAAGCTTGTATTGTGATAGCCTGTCCTTGACTCGGAGATGGTGGGTGGGGACAGTCACGAATGAAATGGTCACCATGACATCTGAAACAAGATCCTCTAGGGGCTTGTGGTCTCATTTGTCTCAACTGGGGCCTAGGGTTAGGATTTGTGTACATGACATTGGAGTATTCTGGCTCCCAATTTTGCTCCATAGGCGGTGCCTCATATTGATACGAGTAAATCTCACTATGTTCAGGTGACTCTGTGTAATAAGCATGTGGACTACCTTCATGGGAGTAGTCTGAACTATGAGCATGAGAGTCATTATCTGGTATCAATGGGGTTAGTGGCACCAAAGCTCTATTTGGATTTTCCTCTCCCACAGCATACTTGACTGGAATCACGTTGGCTGGAGCTGGTGGTTGGTTTACCAAGACAGGTTGTGGCCTATATGGTACCTGATATTGCTGTTGTGGTCTGTAATATGGCTGTTGGTATTGATTCTGATACCTACCTTGTGGGTAAGGTTGCTGATAATTTTGTCTAACAGCCTGCCTATTGTAGGGACAATCTTGAGCCGTGTGGTTTGTGTATTTTCTCTCAATAGTGCAATATGGAGCATTCCTTTCTCTAATGTTTTGGTTTTGCATTGGGCATACGTTAGCCATGTGGTCACCTCCGCAAGTATAGCACCGATTCAATGAAGTGACTCTCTGTGTTTGTTTATTTTGGACTCCCAGCTTCTTGGCAACTTGCTCAGCTATCTCTTCTATTTCTGTGGAGGTCTTTGAAGTATGACTAGTAGAACTATCCGAATCTTTGTAGAGTTTGGACAATCCTAACTCCTCACCCAAGTTATCTTCTATGTCTATGCACGTCCGCACACACTCTTCTATGGATCTAGGATCTTTCAAGTATACATAGGATCTTAACTTTGTGCTCAATAAGCCATCTAAAAACAAAGCCACTTGTTTGGCTGGTGTGGGTAGCTCTGGAGCAGGGCATCTTTCTAGGTACTGTCTGAACCTTCTACCTGCTAGTCGCACTGTTTCTTGGGGTGTCTGCTTGAAACTATGGATCAGGGACGATGTGTTATGCCTGATACCACTCTTGGAAAATTCTACAATGAATTCGTCTAGCAGTTGACCTATATCGCGATAGCTGCTTCTACTCAATGGTTGAAACCAAGCTAAGGCAGTGCCTTTAAGGGTCAAACCAAATGCCTCGTACTGGGTGAACCAGTCCTCGATTTGTTCGGCTCTCAGCACTTGTTTGTACTCGGCCACATGATCATAAGGATCCCCTGTCCCATCGAAATAGTTCTTCATTGCCTTGATCACGTGACTGGGTTTAAGGGTTCTTGGGTACTCCCGGGGTCTAGGCAATGGAAAATCCTGTTCATCTCTTTGTTGCCTATGTGCTTGATGTCTCTCTCTTTCAGGTCTTTCATTTTCAAATCCTGACCTATTCCTGCCCACGGTGTGTGCAAAACTTACCTCAGGTCTCTCTCTAGTTCTTTCTCTCTGGGCTTCATGAGCCTGGGATGATCCTACACCTTGGAGGCCATGGGAAACATTGGATCTTGGTGGGGGGAAAATCATGTCATTCTTCCATGTATATGCATGTCTATCATGTTCCGTTACCAAGAAAATTTTCTCTGATGTGTTATCCAGGTAGACAACTTTGCCTGGTATCTCAGGATCTTTGAATTCATAGATGATAACTATGCCCAATTGGCTAGGTTGATCTGGCTTGAACCTCCAAAAGGCTTCCTCTGTTTCTCTATTCAAAAATAGTTCTATGCTTTTGTTGTCTTGAGGGATCCAGTCCGGAGTGATCACTCGGGTCAAAACTGACTTACCTCTAGGAGTCTGGGGTCCTTGTCCTACGTTTCCTTGTTCTAGGTCTCCTATCTCATTCTCATGAATGATATTTCCAAACTCATCGGTCCTATCTGGTTGGTTGGTAACCACATACATGGTTCCTTCCTTATCAATGTATGAACCCTCTTCGAACTTGACCACCGGGTGTTCAAGTCCAAAGGATTGATCTGGATTTTTGAGTTGGACCACTGATCGCCTCAGACCATCCTCATAGATGCGAGCACCTAATTGGTTGGTCCGAATATATTCCAACTGTGTCTTATAGGGACCTTCCGGTGTTTGTAGATGGGCAGTCCCTGAGCCACCTGCAGGTTTTCCCATACTAAAAGACATTTCTGAATCACTTGTGTCCGATCTGAGTAAAAGATGACCACTTAGTTGTTGTGCCCAAGACTTGGATGTATGGTTGACACTAGCCTCAGAAGATCTAATGCTTTGTTTATCCTTGCCTAAGTGTCTACCAGATCTCAGGTTCATAAGCTTTAGTCAAGAGTCCAAATTTTCCCTTTGGTATGGTTCACAATTCTTTAGAGCCCCCTTGGTTCCCTAGTCCCACCTGAGGGTCAACTTCAAATTATCCTATCTCAAAATCACGTGTAGGATTTGAAACGAGCTTTCCAACAAGCTATAGAGCTCAAAAAATGGACTTTGGATGAGAAAGTTATGTCAAATCAGGCTCCTGGGGGTCAAAACAGGCAAACAGGACCTTTGGAGAAAATCGCGATTTTGTGAACTTTCTGAAAATCGCGATGTTGTGAAGTCAAAAAAATCGCGATGTTGAGCACAAAATCGTGTTTTTGAAAATCGCGATTTTGAGCAGAAAATCGTGATTTGAAAATCGCGATGTTGATCACAAAATCGTGTTTCAGAGAATCGCGATGTTGATCACAAAATCGTGTTTCAGAGAATCGCGATGTTGATCACAAAATCGTGTTTCTGAAAATCGCGATGTTGATCACAAAATCGTGTTTCAGAGAATCGCGATGTTGATCACAAAATCGTGTTTCAAAGAATCGCGATGTTGATCACAAAATCGTGTTTCAGAGAATCGCGATGTTGATCACAAAATCGTGTTTCAGAGAATCGCGATGTTGATCACAAAATCGTGTTTCAGAGAATCGCGATGTTGATCACAAAATCGTGTTTCTGAAAATCGCGATTTTGACTCAGAGAATCGTGATTCACAAAATCGTGTTTTTGACTGAAAATCGTGTTTTCTCAGAATCGTGTTTTTGACATGAAAATCGCGATTTTGTCCCACAGAATCGTGTTTTTCTCAAAATCGTATTTTTGGCTGAAAATCGTAATTTGTGAGAATCGCGATTTTGAGCAGAAAGTCGTGTTTTTCACAAAATCGTGTTTTTTGCTGAAAATCGTGATTGGCGAGAATCGCGATTTTGAGCAGAGAATCGTGTTTTTTGAAAATCGTATTTTTCACATGAAAATCGCGATGTTGAGCACAAAATCGTGTTTTTGAAAATCGCGATTTTGAGCAAAAAATCGTGTTTTCACAGAATCGCCTTTTTCACAAAATCGTGTTTTTGCTGAAAATCGTGATTGGTGAGAATCGCGATTTTGAGCAAAGAATCGTGTTTTTTTGAGAATCGCGATTTTGAGCAAAGAATCGTGTTTTTTTGAGAATCGCGATTTTGAGCAGAGAATCGTGTTTTTGTTTGTTTTTTTTTTTTTTTTTTTGAGAAAAACACAGAATCGTGATTTTTTTCAACCACTTTTAGGCGGGAAAACTGAAAATCGTGATTTTTCAAAAAATTTTGAATTTTCACAGAATCGCGATTTTCATCACAGAATCGCGTTTTTTGGCGGGAAATTCAAATTTCTGAGCGCCGGCTATGGCGAGCTCCGTATGAGCAGAAAATCATAAAAAAAAATGCAGCGCTTGCTCTCCCTTGCACCTCCTAACTCCTTCCCACACAATAATGCATGAAAAATGGTATGAAAATGGTGAAAATGCACTAAAAACAAGAAATTTCTGTGAAGAAGAAGATGGAAGAAGGTGGAGATGATGATGATGATGAAGATGAAGAGGAAAAAACAGAAAATGAACTGAAATGACAGTTTTTTTACCTTCCAACGTCGCAAATCTACGATCTTACCATCACAACGCTCGTCCTCGAAGCTCTCTCCCCGGCAACGGCGCCAAAATTTGGTGTAGCTCAAGCGTAAGCACCACCTCCTTTACTTGTCAATCCGCGGAGACGTGAGGACCAGTATGAAGACCACGAGCAAGTGAAAGCACAAGTGCGTGAGTGAAAGCACACAAACATGCACACACATACACACACACGCGCACAAAGTAAGATCAAAGAGAGGAACAATGGAAAGCTTAGATTGCAAAAGAGTTCTCTTACAAAAGTTCTATTCTCTAACAAGCTAACCTCAAAAATGAGCTCTCTAGCTCTTTTTATAGTTTTTTGACTAGTTTTGGCCCTGTCCAGACCTAGTGTCCGGCCTAGTTAAAAATTAGGTTCCAGGGCTTATTTGAGGGCTCAAACGAAGTCTAAAAATTATGAAAATTGGTACGATGGTACTTCTAATACTCCTCAAGCTCGAGGACTCCTCGGCTTGAACAAAATGGAGTTACTAAAAATAGATAATGGTATTTACAATGGTTTCTAGTGATGAAAATCACTATTTTTGTAGGGGATTCTTCTGAAAATTTGACATACACTTCTTGGAGCTCCCTACTTGCTCTCTCTTCTTCTATGTCCACTTCTTTGATGTGCTTCCATGCTTTGTCCTTGACCTTGAGCTTCAACACATACCCATATCTGATAGGCTTCTTCTTTTCTCTCTGAGATCTCCTCATTGCTTGAGTTGAGGATTCTGGTGTATCTTCTAGTTGCTTCGTCTTCATCTTTCCTTTGGACTTCCATGCCTTGATTTCTTCAAGGTTTATTGTATCATCATCATCTGAGCTTGAATCATCTTTCTGAGTTGGTTCCTCTTTGGTGAGCTTTGGGAAATCTTCTTCCATGTCATAGGGTAGACTGACCTTCCTGCATTCATTCTCATACCAAGAGTCATTCTCATCAAAGATGACATCTCTGCTTACCTTGAAGCCTTTGTTTGTTGGGTTGTAGAATCTGTATCCCTTTTGGTTCAAATCATAACCAATGAAGATACATTTTTCAGCCTTAGGATCTAGCTTTCCCCTTACCTGTGAGGGAATATGCACATATGCTATACAACCAAAGATTTTACAATGATCCAGAGAAGGTCTCTTACCATGCCAAGCTTCATATGGTGTCATGCCATCAAGTGATTTGGATGGCAACCTGTTTATGAGATAGGTGGTAGTGGATACACTCTCTGCCCAAAGATAATTTGGCAACTTCTTTTCATTAAGCATAGACCTAGCTGTTTCTACTATGAGTCTATTCCTTCTTTCAGCTACCCCATTTTGTTTAGGTGAGTACCTTGTAGTAATCTCCCTTTTGATGCTTTCCTGCAAGAAATCTTCAAACTCATTGGAGAAGTATTCTCCTCCACCATCTGACCTTAGCCTCTTCAAGCTTCTTCCTGTTTGATTTTCAACAAGTGCAAGATACCTCTTGAAACAATTAAACACTTCATCTTTATGCTTCATAAAGTATAAAATGGTCCATCTGCTATAATCATCAATGAAGGACACATAATACCTTGAACCTGAAATGGAAGGATCCTTGCTAGGTCCCCAAACATCTGTGTGTACCAAGTCTAGGTAGTCTTCATGCATGAAACCTTTCCTTGAATATGGCAACCTGTGAGACTTACCAAATTGACATGCTCCACACTTGTAAATCATGTGTTGCTTGGACACATTAGGTATCCCAAGCACACATTGATCCCTGCACATTTGCTTTAGGGTTCTTTCACCTATGTGACCTAACCTCTTGTGCCATATTTCTAACTCTGAAAGTGTTTGATCCTTGTAATTATACAAAGCAATGTTCTTGGTGTCTTCTAGCTCAAAAGTAAACAATCTACCTGATTTTTCTCCCTTGGCTATCCTTCTGAATCCATGTCTTGGGTCCTCCACATATGCTCCATGTTGTGTGAATCTGACCTGCAAACCTTTCTCCACAATCTGACCAACACTCATTAGATTTTTGGTGATGGTTGGTACATAGAGTACCCTGCTCAATAGGTTCTGGTTACCATCACATGTCTTCACATATCCAATCTTAACAACAGAATGTTTAGTGTCATCACCTGTCTGTACCTGATGTTTGCCCTTGGGTTCTTCCAAATCAGAAAGTAGTTCCACATTGCCAGCTACATGGTTAGAACATCCTGAGTCAATGTAAAATAAATGATCATCATTTGTACCTGCCTTGGAGGTCATATTCATGATTGTGAAGAGATGGATAGGTATGTGCTTGAAGATGAAGAGGTGTTGCAAAATCCTTGATCTACACCAGCCAAATGAACTCCAGGAGTATATGGTGGGCCCTTTTAGCTTGCCAATGGATGTATTAGACACCCTATGTACCTTGGAAGATCACTCTCAAAAAGATAGATCAAAACAGATAAGTTGGAGTTAGCTCAGAGGTGAAAACTTGCTATTCTTGGTTCATACACATGTCCAGTGTTTTACATAGTTCTCTGAGCACAGTAGCAATTAGCTTAATTCCTCTTGGGGAAGTCTAGGTAGCTTAAAGAGCTAACTTTCAAGAGTAATCTCTGTTGGAGTTAGACGTCTGCGGAAGCATGCGAACAGCACAAGGAAGAAGAAGAAGCTTGGAGCACAACACACAAGACTGAATGTATTACTAGAGAATGTACAAAGATGAGTAGCCCATTAGGGCAATAGGCGTATATACAAGCCGGGGGAAAAAAACCTCCTAAAGAGGGAAAAAAGTGCCCCGGCGGTCCTAGAGTGTTCACACACATCACTACCTAAATATATCAACAAATCCCCCCTAGGAGTGATGCGGTGAACAAGGAGCTAGCACTCATGTATAAGGAAGTGCCGAGCTATGTGGAAATCACTCCACAAAAGGAAGTAAGCCCAAAGCTTTGCGGAAAGCTTCAAACTTCTCCCTAGGCAGAGCCTTCGTGAAAAGGTCTGCAATGTTCTCCTGTGTGGGCACATATGCCAAGCTGATCTCCCCAGCAGAGAACCTCTCCCTGACATAGTGATAATGCACCTCAATGTGCTTAGTGCGAGCATGGAACACATGGTTCCTCGCAACTGCCAATGCGCTCTGACTGTCAGTGAAGATGGTGGTGGCAGAAGACTGGCCAACACCCAAATCAGCCATAAGGTGTCTGAGCCACACACACTCAACAGTCGCTGTGAAAGCTGCCCTATACTCAGCCTCACAACTGGAAGTGGCCACAGTAGGCTGCTTCTTGCTCAACCAAGATATACATGAGGTACCAAGCATGAAGCAAAAACCACTGGTGGACACACGAGTGTCATAGCAACAAGCCCAATCTGAGTCAGAAAAAGCATGCAAATCTGGCGGTAGTGATCCCCCCTTGGGATAAAACAACCTAAGTAGCCGAGTACCACTCAAGTAGTGAAATATGCGCTTAACCGCTTTCCAATGCGTGACTCCTGGGCAATGCATAAACCTGCTCATTTGTGAGACAGCAAACTGAATATCTGGCCGAGTAATGCATAAGTAAATCAAGCATCCAACAGCCTGCTGATAGAGAACAGCATCAAATGCATCTCCAGCATCATGAAGACTCAATCGTAAACCTGTCTCCATAGGAGTGGCAATAGGCTTATAGTCTTCAAGGCCAAAACGCTGCAATAATGTGTCAATATATTTCGTTTGACACAAAGCCATTCCACCATCAACTTGCATAAATTGAATGCCCAAATAGTGATGCAAATGCCCCAAATCAGACATCTCAAATGAGGCATGCAAATCAGCCTTGAAATCAGCAATATGCTTCTCAAGAGGACCAGTGAGCAGTATGTCGTCTACATAGACAACAATGATCAAAAGCACATCATTAGCACGCTTAACATATAAGGTGCTTTCAATTGGACTATTCTCAAAACCATGTGCAATCAGATAGGCATGTATTTTCTCATACCAAGCACGTGGTGCTTGCTTTAAACCATATAACGCCTTCTTTAACCTGCACACCTGGTTTTCATGCCCTTTCTGCACAAAGCCACGGGGCTGAAAAACATACACTTCTTCATGCAAGTCACCATTCAGAAATGTTGTTTTAATGTC
The DNA here is from genome assembly GCA_020310875.1 of Ceratopteris richardii. Taxonomy (NCBI): domain Eukaryota; kingdom Viridiplantae; phylum Streptophyta; class Polypodiopsida; order Polypodiales; family Pteridaceae; genus Ceratopteris; species Ceratopteris richardii. The sequence goes on from CM035413.1 coordinate 176,698,793, forward strand.
CAACTGATGTACATTCCAACCATGATGGGCTGCAAGTGCACAAATGCTCCGAAAAGTAGTCATACGGCATGTAGGTGCAAAGGTCTCATCAAAATCAATGCCTCTTTCCTGCGCATAACCCTTTGCAACAAGCCTAGCCTTATACCTGTCAACTGTACCATCAGGTTTACGCTTCAGCTTGTATACCCACTTAGTGCCAATGGCCTTCTTGCCAGGAGGCAAGTCACATAAAGACCATGTACCATTCTTCATTATAGCATCATATTCAGATTGCATAGCAGCCATCCAATTTTCTGAATTTAGTGCTTCATCAAAAGAAACAGGCTCATTCTCATCACAGAGACTAGATGCAGCCATAGCATAGCAATCTGATGCAAAGGAGGTACTATGAGAGCCTGAACCAGTACGATATGACAAAGGTGCATCTAATTTGCAGTCACGCAAAGTCTGCACCAGCCATTTTGGCATAGTTTTTGCCTGTTCAATATCAGCTCTCTCATCAACAAGTGCATCATGTGAATCTGCATCAGAAATGGAATGATCTGCATCATCATATGAAGCCTGCAAAGGCTGAGAAGTTGCCTCATTAGGACCAGCGCTAGCCTGTCCACCTGTAAAAAGAGGCATCAAAGTATCATACATGTCTTTGGAGCTAACAGATGTCTCCTTAGTACATGAAAGCAATGGCTGAATAGCATCTTCCACAAAGACAACATCACGGCTAACCAGAATGCGTTTAGTCTGTGGATGATACAGACGATAGCCTTTACTTTCAGAACTGTACCCAACAAAAATACATTTTACTGCCTTATCATCCAATTTTCTGCGATGTTGTTCAGGCACTAATGCATATGCCAAACAACCAAAAACACGCATATGAGCAAGAGATGGCTTGCGGTCATGCCAAGCCTCATATGGAGTGATAGACTGCAACACTTTCGTGGGACACCTGTTCAGTACATATGTTGCACACATGACAGCCTCAAGCCAGAAACTATTTGGTAAAGCCTGACTTTTGACCATGCACCTCGCCATCTCCATGAGTGACCTGTTCTTTCGTTCAGCAACTCCATTCTGTTGAGGTGTATACGGCACTGTACACTGGTGTTTTATCCCACGTTCAGCCAGAAATGCATTAAAATCTGAAGACATATATTCCCCCCCTCGATCAGAACGGAGGGTGCCCATTTTACATGCTGACATATTTTCAGCCAAAACCAAAAACTGTTTGAAGCACATGAACACTTCAGACTTTGCTTTGAGTGGATATACCCATGCATGCCTGGAAAAATCATTAATGAAAGTCACGAAGTAAAGGTAATTTCCAAAAGAGGGTGTCTACATAGGACCACAGACATCACTATGTACAAGCTGCAATTTCTGCATAGCCCGAACTGAACTATCTTTTGGAAAGGAAGAACGCTGCATTTTGCCCAAAATACAGCCTTCACAAACATGTTTTCCAGGTGCCTCAAGTTTGGGCAAAGAGGACACCATTTCAGATTTCTGCAGGCGTAACAAACTAGCAAAATTCAGATGACCAAAGCGTGCATGCCAAAGCTTTGCATCTGACATAGCCTAAGAATCATGAACTGCACATGCCGAATCATTCACAGATTTTTCATAGTCTATGAGCTTATACAGCCCACGACATAAAATGCCAGAAGCAATAATCACATCGCCATTTGAGAGATCATGGACTGTACACCTGTCATCAACGAATTTCACAACCAAGCCAATCTTGGCTAATGCAGAAACTGATAACAGGTTCTTTTTGATCCCTGGCACAAATAAAGCATCTGACAAAGTGAAAGAACTACCATCAGCAGTAGTCAGAATGATCTTACCAACTCCCATAATAGGATAAGAGGAGTTATTGGCGCATGTGACAGTATTCCTTGTAGGGGCAGGCTCGAGTGAAGAGAAGAAACTGCGCTGCGAGGTAATATGTTTGGTTGCCCCACTGTCAAAGTACCAAACATCTGAGTCTACTGCAGACATGCACTGATCATGAGAAGATGGGTCAAAACTGCAGACAGTAGTAAACGCCCATTCTTCTTCCTGCACAAGATTTGCAGACTCTGTTTTTGGTGTAGAGGCCTCTGCAACAACCATTCTAGCCTCTTTCTTCTTTGCCTCTTTAGCAGCCAGTTTTGGACAGTTCTTTATAATATGATCATTTCCTTTACAGTACTTGCAGAACAATTTCTGCTTTTCTGATTTCTTCTCATCTTTATCCTGGTTCTTCGATTGTGCAACATTTGCAGATTTCTGCTTACTAGTAGAAGAGATCCATTTTCCTTTGCCCTTCTGACTAGCCAGTAAAGCTTGATCTGCAACACGCATAATGGACCTGTTCTGCCTGGACTGATCTTCCTGCAACAGAACAGAGACTAATTCCTCAAATGACAAGGCATTCGGATTGCCTTTCATCATCAATCGAAGAGTAGAGGCAAAACTCTGATATGAATCAGGAAGGCCATTCAGAACGGTCTGCACAAGTGAGCTATCTGGTATAACCTCATCAGCAGAAATCAATTGTTCCTTCAGGTCTTTGATCTTTGTAAGAAAACTGTCCATCGAATCACCTTCATTCATGTGCTCACTCTCCAACTGTTTTCGGAGGTAAGCAACACGAGCCTCATTCCTAGCCTCGTACAAAGTGGTAAGTGTATCCCAAGCATCCTTTGCTGTTCTGCAAGAGCGAATGTGAGGAATAATGGCACGTTTGACAGACAAAGCTATCAATGCATGTGCCTGGGCATCTCTGCCATCCCAACGAATCTGCTCTGCAGTAGGTGCAACAGAAACAGCAGCACGAACAAGAATCTGTGGAATATCATCTTCGACACCATCTTCATCAGCTCCAACACCTGTATTTGCAGTACCTGTCGTTACAGGTGTAACAGGACGTCTTTCAACACCCTGCACAATGTTCCACAATCCTTTTGCAACGAGTACATGTCGCATCATATAAGCCCATAATGGGTAGTTGGTACCATCCAACTTATCCTCAACAGCCAACATACGGAATACATCACTGCTTTCAGCCATGGCCGGTGACTAAAATACCTTGATGCAGAAAATTGACTGTATCTCAAAAAGTTGAACAGAACTGCCCAGACGAGTTCTGCTAGACTTGTAGCAGACTTCGAGACGCTTAAACTGGCGAACAAAAACTGGTATATACCTTTGGCACAAAAGGACGAAATAGCCTGCACAAGCACTACGATAGTGCGTTCGGAGGCCGAAACGAGCTCAGATCGCGATTTCGGCACCACATAGCAAAGCTGTTTTGATCTCGGAAACACCCTGAGTATGCTCACCAAATTTTGTGCGAATCTGAGACTGCAAACGGAGGAGTGTCGACGGCGCCCTAGAAGAAGCAACGACCTACTCTGATACCAATTGTTGGAGTTAGACGTCTGCGGAAGCACGCGAACAGCACAAGGAAGAAGAAGAAGCTTGGAGCACAACACACAAGACTGAATGTATTACTAGAGAATGTACAAAGATGAGTAGCCCATTAGGGCAATAGGCGTATATACAAGCCGGGGGAAAAAAACCTCCTAAAGAGGGAAAAAAGTGCCCCGGCGATCCTAGAGTGTTCACACACATAACTACCTAAATATATCAACAATCTCATCAAAAATAACAAAGCACACACTGAGAATGAGTTTTAACAAGTGATGATATCATCCCGATTTTCACGGGCTGCTATAGAAATAGACCAGGGAGCAGAAAAATCACCATAACTCAAAATGTAGAAATCCAATGATTATGAAAATTTGTATGGTTATACTAGACAGTAAGCTGAATCCAACAAGCTTTAAATCACTGAATTTGAATAAGTAACCACTGAGAAACACCTCTGACAAGATGAGTGAAAATGTCGGGTACCTGACAGAGAAGTGAAGATGAACAGACCCTGTTGACTTCAAATGAATATAACTGAAGATTGCAACATCCAAATGACATGAAAATTTGTGAGCATATAGTAGACTTATAGAGCTAACTTTACCAAGTTAAATCACTAAACATGATGCACCAAGCTCAGAGAAAACATCTCTGCAAGCTGACTGAGAAAACTGAGAGTAATGGCAGTCAGTAGTACACTTCACAAGAACATGGAAAGATGAACTCAAATAATCATGAAAATGAAAGTATATTGCTTGTACAATACAATGACTTACTGATACATGTGTGTGCCTTGTAATCACACCTTGATATGGCATAAAGCTCAGCTCTTGGAGGTCTTCACATAGGTCTCTCTAACCACGACTAAAACTGCCATCTATTTATAGTTGAGTTTGGGAGGCTAACTTCCCTCAATCACTCTCCAATCAATCAATGATTGATTTGATTCTCTACCTACCACAAATCACGAATTCGTGGCTCCTCTTTCCATTCTTGATCAAGTGGACTCAACCACTTAAGATTCTCTTACTTTTACATTAAGTAAACTCTTCAAAAGTTACAAGAGGTAGTTCACAAGTGAACTTTACATAGTCTTCATTTTAAGGCTTTTTCTATGACTTTGTGGGACTCAAGCCAATACTTAGGCTTGTCATAGACTTGCTCCAACAGCTCCCCCTCAAGCCAAGTATGCTTGAGGTCTTCAATCTTCCAAGATTACCTGCAAACCAATCATAGCCTTGAATTTGTAAAGCTTTGTACCATCCAATGCTTTGGTTAGAATATCTGCACATTGTTGATGAGTGGACACATATGATATTTGAATCTCTTTGCTTAGAACCTTTTCTCGTACATAGTGATAATGAACTTCAATATGTTTAGTCCTTGCATGAAAAATAGGATTAGCAGCCAAGTGAATAGAACTCATATTGTCACCAAAAATAGTTGGAGTTCCAAACTCCAATCCAAGATCTTTGAATAATGTCTTCATCCACGTAGCTTCTTGTGTAGCTATGGCAAGACCTCTATATTCAGCTTCAGTAGAAGAGAGAGCAACTGTGGGTTGCTTCTTGGATGACCATGAAATAAGCTTTGGACTTGCAAAGGTAAGATAACCTGAAGTGCTCCTTCTATCTTCCTTGGAGCCAGCCCAATCTGCATCAGAAAATAGCTTCAAACCTAAATCAGATACATAAGGATAATAAAGTCCTTCATTTATGGTTCCTTTGAGATACTTGAGAATCCTTTTGGCAGCATCCATATGTGGTTTCCTTGGTGTGTGCATAAATTGACTTAGCACACTCACACTATAACATATATCTACTCTTGTCAATGTGGCATAGTTGAGACTACCCACTAGACTTTGATATGATGTGATGTCCTCTATGAGTTCACCTTCATGTGAGCTCAATTTGTGATTGACCTCCATTGGAGTACCTGCAATCTTACAATCTTTCATCTTGAATTTTGCCAACATGTCCTTAATGTACTTCCTTTGAGTGAGAAACAAACCATGATCTTTGTAGACAACTTCCAAACCTAGGAAGTAGGTAAGTGAACCCAAATCACTTATCTTGAACTCTTCTCTCATCTGATCTTTGATCTTCTTCATACCATCTGCATCATTTTTTGTCAATATAATATCATCTATATATACACATAGATAGATGACCTCGGAATTACTCTTTTTAATAAAGAGTGAAGGATCTGCCTTGCTTGGTTGAAAGCCTTTGTCCTGCAAGAATGAAACAAGCCTGAAATTCCAAGCTCTTGGAGCTTGCTTGAGACCATACAATGCTTTGTTAAGTTTACACACATAATCAGGATAAACTTGATTCTCAAAACCAGGTGGTTGTGCCATATATACCTCTTCTGTTATCCAACCATTCAAGAATGCATTCTTTACATCTAGTTGAATTATCTTCCAATTCTTGGAAGAGGCAATACTAAGCAAAACCCTAATAGTAGGCATCTTTGCCACAGGAGAGAAAGTCTCCTCATAATCAATTCCTTGAGTTTGTGCAAAGCCTTTTGCCACAAGCCTTGCCTTATACCTGTTAATTGAACCATCAGAATTCTTCTTGAGTTTATAGACCCATCTTGAGCCTATTACCTTCATGGATGAAGTCTTGGGCACCAAATCCCAAGTGTTGTTTTCCTCAAGTGCTTCAATCTCTTCCTTCATTGCATGCTTCCATTTTGTTTTTGCTTTGGCCTCTTCAAATGATGATGGCTCCTCTTGGTTTATGTCCTGTGCTATGTAGATAGAATGTTTAGTTACTAATGAGGTGTCAAACCCATACCTTTCTGGTTTTTTCTTTTCCCTCATAGATCTTCTTAGGCCATGATGTGATGATTCTGCTTCATGTCCAAGTTCCTGCAATTTTGCTTTACCTTTAGACTTCCATGCTTTGATCTTTTCCATGTGAGATTCTTCATCATCCTCTGAGGTGTCTTGTTCTTCAATCTTTGATTGTTCTCTACCAAGCTTTGGAAAATCTTCTTCAAGATTATATGGTAAATTGACCTTCCTGCATGAATCTTCATACCATGAATTGTTCTCATCAAAAACTACATCTCTGCTTACCAAGAATCCTTTGTTGGTAGGGTTGTATAACCTGTAGCCCTTTTGATTGTTGTCATATCCAATAAATACACACCTTTCTGCCTTTGGATCCATCTTGCCTCTAACCTGTGAAGGAACATGAGCAAAAGCAATACATCCAAAAATTTTACAATGATCTAAGCTTGGTCTTCTTCCATTCCAAGCCTCATATGGAGTCATCCCATCAAGGGATTTTGAAGGCAACCTGTTAATCAAGTAAGTGGTTGTAGATACAGCCTCAGCCCATAAGTAATTAGGTAAATGCATTTCATTTAACATAGACCTTGCAGCTTCAACAATTGTCCTATTCCTCCTTTCTGCCACTCCATTTTGCTCAGGAGTGTACCTTGTAGTTACCTCTCTTTTGATTCCTCTTTCTTGAAGAAAAGAATCAAAATCATGGGAGAAATATTCTCCCCCTCCATCTGACCTTAGCCTTTTTAGTGATTTACCTGTTTGATTCTCCACAAGAGCCAAATATCTTTTGAAACATGAAAAAACTTCATCTTTGTGTTTCATAAAGAATAGGATAGTCCATCTGCTGCAATCATCAATAAAGGAAACATAATACCTTGATCCAGATATTGAAGCTTCCTTGCTAGGTCCCCATACATCTGTATGAACCAACTCCAAGAGATGTCCATGCATATAACCTTTCTTCATGAATGGTAACCTGTGAGACTTTCCAAATTGACATGCACTGCACTTATAAATCATATGTTGTTTTGACAAATTAGGAAGTCCAAGTACACTTTGGTCCCTGCAGATTTGCTTTAATGACCTTTCACCAATATGTGCTAACCTTTTGTGCCATACTTCCAATTCTGTGAGTGTCTGACTACCATAATTAAAGAGAGCAATGTTTCTAGTGTCCTGTAATTCAAATGTGAACAATCTACCTGTCTTTTCACCTTTTGCAATTCTTCTGAATCCTTGACTTGGATCTTCAACAAATGCTCCTGCTTTTGTGAACCTGACTTGCAACCCTTTCTCTACTATCTGCCCAACACTTATCAAATTCTTTGTAATGGTAGGGACATAGAGTACCTTACTGAGTAGGTTGATGTTTCCATCAGGTGCTTTGACATTGCCTATTTTCTCCACAGGATGTTTTGTATCATCTCCTGTTTGTACCTCATGCTTACTCCTTGGATCTTCTAAATCTGATAGGAGTGCCACATTTCCTGCCACATGATTTGAACAACCTGAATCTATGTAGAAAACATGCTCATCAGATTTACCTTGTGGCATAGCTGTTAAGGAAACACTCACGAATTTGACGCAACAGACAAAGAGAGAAACAGAATCTTCTGGAAAATCTATGCACAGGTGTACAGTATGCGAAGTTAGTGCACGGTGTGCGCATAACAGAGCAATTAACCGCGGCAGGCGCGTGAGGCGCGCATAACGCGAATTGAAGAATGACAGGGCAGAGGAGCACCAAAGGAAAGTATATATATATACAGCAAGATTTGAAGAACAGATGTGTGTATACGCAAGAATAGAGATATAGATATAGAGAAGGAAGAGAGAAGACGCCATAGATCGCGTATGAGTGAAGAGAGAGTTAGAAGTTCTCAGAAGACGCCATAGATCGCGTATGTACAGATGAATAACACAAGCCTGAAGTGTCGGGTCTTTTCATCTGAAGAGAGATGGTAATAAGAAACTACTCACTGTAGGAGAGTTTCTGTAACTTGAGCAAGAAGAGGCCAAGCTTACTTGTACACATCTTCTCTAATCGAAAACACATGTTCATGTGGATGTCTGCGCGTAATCTTTACTTAATCTGAAGCTATTTCGTGTTACGGTAGGAAGTTTTCGTTTATCGTTAACTGTCACGACTCGTTACTAAACGTGCTTCAGTACCTTCTTTGTAAACGCATGTTTCGGTGAATAACAGTTTACTCAATAAACATATTTCAGTAACTTCTGGTCAGTTACAGTTTCTCAGAAACAAGATTTTCCGGTAGAACAACGAAGTATAACTCGTAGCAGAGTTCGAAGTTTTGTATGAGAGATAGCTCATCTTGTAGCTAGACGTCTCTACTTTAAGCTGGTCACAGTTTCCGGTGAAATGGAGATGTACACATAGTACAAAAGTTAACCGGAAAGTAGCACTTTAGAACTGTGAAGTTTCCAGAAGGAAGTTCATTCGGTGAAGGAAGCTCACACACTACTTCCTTACTTCACATAAGTTCATCTGAAGCAATTACGAGCAGGACTAAGTTTATTTTCGGTAAAGTTTCGGTAAGATTTTGGTGACGTTCCAGCGACAGTCTGGTGAAGTTCCGGTAGAACTTGTGTCGCAGGATAACACAGTTAAGGCGACGTTAATTAGGCTAAGCTACTGTTGATTACAGAGGTGTTCTGAATCACTCTGGTTTAGCATTCTATTGCGGTGGCGCGGCAATTTCCGCAGGCCTGACAGAGTTCAAGCTTTGTCGCGAAACCCACCTTCAGGGCGAAAGTATTTCCGCAACAGTGGCGTTAGAGCTGAATTTTTCGCCAACAATAGCCATGTTCACGATCAATAATGAATCCTCTTTGTTTGAGTCTTCTGTGTAGTTATTGTAGTCTCTCCTTCCTTTGTAGCCTCCTTGATAGTTTGAATGATTGTAGTTGTTGTAGTTGCCATGGTAGTTGTTGAACCTTCCTCTTGAGTAGCCATAACTTCCTCTATTGTATCCTCTGCCTCTTTGATTCCTGGAATTCCTAAAGCAATTTTCAGTTGTATGATTAGTTAATCCACAAATAGAACATGAGTTAGAGTCTTGGGATCTCCCCCTGCCTTGTCTACCTCCTCTTCCTCTACCTCTGCCATGTCTTCCTCTACCTGCATAGTTAGCTTGATATGTACCTGCTTCATCATCCACTTTCTTTGCCTTTCCTTTGTTATCTTTAGACTTGCTTTTATCCGTGTATAAAGCTGAAGATTGATTACCTTTAGAGCTTTCTCCATTTTTGATAAGCTTTGCCTCTTGAGTAAGTAGTTGTCCAATGAGTGTGTTGAAATCAGGTACATGCATGTCCACGTACAAATCCATAGCTGTGGTGAATGCTTCCCACTTATCATCTGCCTTGAAGCCATTGATGACCTGCCTTACAATTTGCTCTTCATCTATTACCTCTCCAATGCTTCCCAACTGATCCGCTATGTCCTTGAGCTTTGTGACAAAATCAGTCACATTTTGTTTGGGAGCCTTCTTGAGAGTTGTGAAATCCAGCCATAGTTGATGCTTCCTAGCTTTGGTACTTGAAGAAAAGAAAGCTTCAAGTGCATCCCACACTTCCTGAGATGTCTTACAACTTCTAATGTGAGGCAACAAAAAGTCTGAGAGTTGAGGAGATAAGACCTTGCAAGTGCATCCTTGGAGCACCATGTGCTCAATCTTTCTTTCTCTTCTTGTGTTGGTTGACTTTTGTTCCTGAAACTTGGCATAATTTCATCTCCAGCCACATAACCATATAAATGAGAGAAGTCGCTATGCCTAACTTTTGGCACATATCCATGTGATATTTTGGGGCTTTTGAGTTGACATCTAGGCCTAGTCGCCTTAACTTATTTCGCCTTATGCGCTCTCTAGCCTCGGCTTGTGCTTCTTCTCTCACCCTTAACTCCTCTTCGTTTCGCTTCTTAGCAGTGTTGAGTCTCGTAAGCATATCCTCTGTAAGAGGTTCTTGGTATAACTTGACTCTACAACCACTGATATAGTTTGGCAAGATGTCTCCTTCTAGAGTGGCCAACTGAACTGCACCGCTAGTGGAAATTCTATTAATGATCATGGGTCCATATCCTCTTTTTTCCAACTTACGGGCATGTTGTTTTAGTGTATAAACCAACACTAGATCTCCCTCTTTCAATCCCTTATCCTTGATGTGTGCATCAAAGTGTGCCTTTTGCCTTTTCTTTGCAGCATAGATGCCTGTTGCCGCACGTAGCCTTGTCTCACCTAAGCGCTCTAGATCAAAGATCCTAGAGGACAATTCATGTCCACTCCACTCATACTCTTGCGCTACTTTTAAGGCAGGGATTAAGAAATCTAATGGTAGCACAACATTCTGTCCGAAGACCACCTGAAATGGGGTGGCGTTGAGTACCGTTTTGTAGGCAACTCGATAAGCCCAAACAACATGATGAAGTTGTTTGTCCCAATCAGAGCGTCTATTATTTACCAGTTTTGTCAATACGTTACAGAGGATCTTATTGGTGCTCTCGGCTTGTCCGTTAGCTTGTGGGTGATAAGGGGCAGACTTTTTATGTATCACCAAGAATTCTTGGAGAAGATTTTCAATGAACTCATTCAAGAAGTGTGTGCCTCTATCGCTCACTAACTCTATTGGTAGCCCATATCTCGTGAACACATTCTCGAATAAGAACTTAGCCGTTGTCTGAGCATCATTCTTTGTGGTGGCTTTGAATTCTACCCACTTTGTAAGGTAATATGTGGCTACAATGATATACTCTGCATGGGAGTTTCTAGTTGGGGGATTAATAGGACCTATGAAGTCTATGCCCCACTTCGAAAATGCACGCCCTCCCATCATTGGCCTCAAAGGCATCTCATCTTTTCTAATTGGATATTGTTGTTGGAAGGTGTATTTTTGAAGAGTATTTTTGATGAAGAAAATTAGTAAAAAGTCAAAAAACTTGTAAAATATTTATGCAATGATTGTAAAAATAAGGAAGAGTCTTCCTTATGTGGTTGAGGATCTCATGTAATTTTTGTAGAATTTTTAGAAACTCTTAGATAGCATTTTTTAGAAAATTAGAGAAAAAGACCTAATTTCAAGTGTGAAAAGGGACACTTGAAAATGTATATAAGTCAATTTTCTCTATTTTGGAGAGGTTGGTTAGTCATTTGCTCAAGCTATCAATAGAGAAGAAAGAGTTTCTGCAAAATCGTGTTTTCTCCTGTTGAGTGTATTTCTTTTGATGTGTGAGCTTGTCTCTTGCTTAATCATGGAGATTTGTGAGTCATATTTGTGTATTACTGAGTAAGTTGTATGAAGGGAGAGACCTATTGCTGTAAATGAGTGGAAAGGACTGAAGGGAGTTCCAAAATTGTGAAAATCGTCTGTTGGTACAGAATCGCGATTGTCTCGTCTTGGTGATACAGGTGATATTTTTCAGTTTTGAGTTCATATTTGTATTCTGCTAATGAAATGGCATGGTTTTGACACAAAGAACATAGAAAATGATGGAGATTTGCCTTAGTTATGGTAAACTCAAGATTTTCTCTTCATCTTCAATTTCTCTCAGCAATCCAGCCATCAATCTCTTATTTCCTTGAATCTATTATCTTGAAGGGGCTGTGGTCTTGTGGATATTCCTAGGATTGACAAAATAAAGATGATTTGTTGATTCTTTGTTACTTCATGATTGGAGAGGACAACTTGGAGTCCAAAACAAAACATTTTTTGGCGCCGTTGCCGGGGAACATTCCAAGAACTTCTTTGAAGTTGGACCTTTGCTGGATCTTCAGTTGATGATGGTAAACAAGGTAAAGCTCATCAATAAGGAAAAGTGCACATGAATAGGTAGATATCATTGTTTGTCTTTAGGGAAGAAGAAAGCAATGGATGTCTTGTAGAAGTGGAAGTGCTGAAATTTTTGTAGATTGATAGTTGCTCATCATTTTGGTGAAGTAAAAGTGCAGGTGTGTGGAGGATTTGAGCCAAGAAGCTGAAGATGGAGGTAACTTGAATCTATTCTTGCATTTCTAGATTTCTTTTTGCCCAAGTACTGGACACCATGGGTGATCTTGGGAAGATAACATGGTGATACTAAGGAAAGGACAGTTAAAGTAGCTAGATGTGGGAATGAGGGATTCAGTTGTTGACCAAGTCTGAGCATTAAATCTTGAGTTGTGCTGCATTTTGAAAAAAAATCATATGATTGAGTTTATCTTTACAAAAATTGATTGCCTTTCATAACACTTTTTCATTGGAGAACCTTTCTTTGGTACTTTAGTGATAGCTAAGGACATAGAAACTCATAACCAATCAAGAACCATAGGATCAGTTGATTTCCAAAACCAGAAACCCTAAGTAAAGTGTTCACCTTTATTTTTAGGGCAAAAATACCAAACAAATTCACAAAACTCATCAAAAACAATCAAACAAATTTCCTTTCTTGATAAGAAGTTGAAGTGAGGTGTTGTGGTTAGGAGTGATTGTGAAAAACTGGAAAAGAAAGCAAAAAATGACCAAAAAACCAGAAAATTGAAAAACACGATTCTCTGCACAGAATCGCGACTTTCTGAAAAAAGTAATTGATTTTGAAATAACATTGTAAGTGAAGGTTGAATTGAAGTTGTTGAAGGGTTTTGAAGGTAATCAAGAAGAAAAAGCTACTCAAAGTGGCATAAATTCAAAAATAGAGAAAAACACGATTTTCTGCACAAAATCGCGATTTTCTGAGGGAGATTGTGATTTTGGTGCAAAAAATTCAGGAACAGAGTTAATTACAAACAAAAGAAGGAATTGAAGCAAAACAAAGAGAAAGAAAGCTTAAAAAATAAAAAATTTATCAAAAAACACAAAAAATTAGAAAACACGATTCTCTGAACAGCATCGCGATTTTCTGTAAAAAATTGTTGTTTTGAAAGAACTTTTCAGGTGACTCATGAATTGAAGTTGTGAAGGATAGTAAGAGAAGGCAAGGACAAAGAATACTCAAAATTTGCACAAAAAAAAGATCTGCAGAAAAAACACGATTCTCTACACAAAATCGCGATTTTCTGTAAAGAAAATTTTTTGGAATATGTGGTAAATTTTGGGTATTTGACATAAGAAAGTGTAGAGGGAGTCATTAAGATTGAGTAAGTGAAGTTAAACAAGTGAAAGAGTGAGGGAAAGTAAAAATCACCCAAAATCGCGATTTTCTGAACACTATAAAAACCTGAAATTCAAAGAAAAATTCATTTGAGTGAGAGTGAGGGAGAGAGAGAGTGTGCAGAAGCAACAAAATCGCGACTTTCAACTACAAGCAAGCTTTGGAGATTTTTTCAACTTGGCAAGCAAGGTAAAAAGTCTAGTAGCATTTTGAGTACATAGTTTTTGCATAAAAGTGAGTAAATAACACAAAAAAGTAGGAAAATAGTAAAATCACGAAATCGCGATTTCCTGTTTTTTATTGATTTTCAGTAAGAAAAAATGTTTTTCAAAAAATTTCTTCATTGCATGTTAAAATTTTGATAAAGCGATTCTATAAGTGAAAAAATATTGAAAAAAGTCATAAGTTGAAATTCTGCCAGAAATTGGACAAAATCGTGATTTTGAGTTTCAACTCAAAATCGCGATTCTGTGAAAAAGTGCCAACAACATCGCGATTCCCAGAACGCGATTTTCATAAGAAAATCGTGTTTTTACAATCTGTGAGCAATCACGATTGTCTGGGAACAAAATCGTGGAAAAAAACACGATTCTGTGAACAAAATCGTGAAAAACACGATTTTGACACAAAATCGTGAAAAACACGATTCTGTGAACAAAATCGTGGAAAACACGATTTTGACACAAAATCGCAAAAAACTCGATTTTCAACAGAAAATCGTGAAAAACACGATTTTCAACACAAAATCGTGGAAAACACGACTTTGACACAAAATCGTGAAAACACGACTTTGACACAAAATCGTGAAAACACGACTTTGACACAAAATCGTGAAAACACGACTTTGAACACAGAATCGTGAAAAACACGATTTTCAACAGAAAATCGTGAAAAACTCACAAGTCAGTACAAAATCGTGAAAAACACGATTTTCAACACAAAATCGTGAAAAACACGATTTTCAACACAAAATCGTGAAAAACTCGATTTTCAACAGAAAATCGTGAAAAACTCGACTTTCAACAGAAAATCGTGAAAAATACGATTTTCAACAGAAAATCGTGAAAAATACGATTTTGAACACAAAATCGTGGAAAACTCGATTTTGAACAGAAAATCGTGAAAAACTCGATTTGCAACAGAAAATCGTGAAAAAACTCACAAGTAGGTAGAAAATCGTGAAAAACACGATTTTCAACAGAAAATCGTGAAAAAACTCACAAGTAGGTAGAAAATCGTGAAAAACACGATTTTCAACAGAAAATCGTGAAAAACTCACAAGTAGGTAGAAAATCGTGAAAAACACGATTTTCAACAGAAAATCGTGAAAAACTCACAAGTAGGCACAAAATCGTGAAAAACACGATTTTCATCAGAAAATCGTGAAAAACCCCAAATTCATCAGAAAATCGTGAAAAACCCCAAATGCATCATAAAATCGTGAAAAACACGATTTTCATCTGAAAATCGTGAAAAAACACTACTGGCAATAGAAAATCGTGAAAAACCCTAATTTCATTAGAAAGTCGTGAAAAACACAAAACATAGGAAGAAAATTAAAACACACACAATTTTGGACAGAAAATTGTGGAAAACCAATACATTGGTTAGGAAACTGTGACAAACACTCCTTTGAGTATTAGAAATTTGTCAAGAATAGTTGAATGATACTAAGGTTTGGAAATAAAATAAATTCACTTTCTAAGCAAGACCTAACAAGGAAGGAAAAAGAGCCAGGAAGTAATAAAAGATCAGAAAGAAGTTTAAACCAAGAATATAACATGGAAAACCTAAATGAAACAAATGAGTCAATAGAAACTGGGGATTTTAGAAACATCCTTAAGTACATGTATACAAATAGGTTTGGAACCTATATATACCAGGATGGAATGCATAAATTCCTCATTAGATTGAGAAATTTAGAAATTCCCCTGAATATAACTCCAGTAGCCCAATTCAAAGATGGAAGATATGAAGACAGGCAAGGATGTGTATACATCTTCTCTCAAGACCCAGAAAATTCAAATGATCTAGGGCAATGTGCTGACAAAGGACCTTGGGAACATAACATAGGACAACCAGACATACCTAGACCAAATGAAAACTACACTAATAATGAGCAAAATTATGGGAGAAGGACACATGCTTCACCAAATCCCTTTGACAGAGAACCAGAAGGAAACAATGACTTCCCACTCAGAAGAAGACCTCATTGGCAACCTCAGGGTAGGATGCTTAGACCATATCAAGTAGCCAAATGCATGAAGAACCAATATGAAGGGTATTCAGATCCTCATGCTCATGCTGCAGAATTTAGACAACTGATTAGAGCAGAGGAAGTAGAAGATTACAAGGTACAATTTGAAGCATTTGGTCTAACCCTAACAGGGCCAGCCTTATCATGGTTCATTCCTTTGAGAAAAGAAATGTACCTAGACATTGAATCTTTCTTAGAAGCTTTCATTGGTGAATTCTCTAAGACTGGAATCAAACATAGTACAGCCACATTGATACACAGCTTCAAACAACAAAAGGAGGAAAATGTTAGGGAAGCAGCCAGAAGGTTTAAACAGTACATTGATAGATGCCCAAGAGAAGAAGTACCTTCCATGGCAAAACAAGTATCCTTATTCATTGAGGGATTAAAAAGTGCCCAATTAAGGACCCTAGTGTACTATAGGAGATGTCCTGATTTAGCAGCCTGTGTGAAGGAAGCAATAGATTTGGAGGACAACAGAGGTCAAGATTTGTTAGCATTTGATCAACCCAGATCTTATGAAGACAAAATTCCTCCAGCAGAAGAGTTGGCTCAGGCTATTGCTAAAGCCCTAGAGGTAAGCACTAAAACTAATCTGATAAACTCTAGGATAAACACAAACAAGAAATGTTATATTTGTGGAGAAAATCATCTGGCACAACAATGCCCTTATCAGAAACCACAACACTTACAAGATAGGAAGACACTCAAGTATTGTACACTAGAGAGAAAATGGACAAACCATACCAGGGAGGATTGCTTCTATAACAAACAACCTGTCAAGGAAAGAGACTATATGGCTCAAAGGGAATCAGGTTATACCGAGCAACCAAGACCAGTATTGGGACAACAACCTCCCATTCCAACCAATGTGGTACCAGTCAAATATACACCCATTGATGAAGGAAATTCAAGATTCAGATCACCTTATAAGGAGGAGTATCAATGGAGTGAGGGACATCAGGAAGAATGGGAAGATTATGAAATAAGGGAACCTGAGCTTAAAGCCCTAGATCTGGGAAATGGAAAAATTGAAATGGACACAGCAACATTCATGTACATTACTAACAACTACATGTCCAATCAAAAACCTCAATTCAAAGGGGGACCAAAGATAACATGTTATAGGTGTGGGGGAGAGCATTTCATTAGAGATTGTCCACAACCTCCAACATTCAGGATAGAGGGAGCATATTGTAAGGATTGTGGTAGAGAACATCTGATCAAGGACTGTCCAAAAAATCCCCAAAAACAACAGAACACACCTAATAACATACCTTTAAAAACAGTCAAAATTATGGAACAAGAGGAATTGAGTGACAATGATCAAATTGAACTTAATGTTATAACAAGGGCACAAGCCAAACAACAAGGAATAATTAAAGAACAAAATGAGGGTTCCACATCAAAAGGGAAGAAAAATAGACAAAGAGGGAAATGGGAAAAGAAAAGGAAAGTGGGCAAAAGTCTGGAAGAAGACAGCCAGGAACAAACAAATTCAAAACATTCTTCCAGTCAGGAACAAACAAATTCAAAACATACTTCTCATCAAAAGACCCAGAATTTGTCAGAATTAGGAAATTCTCAGAGCCTAGACACCCTAATCAAAGCCTATAAAGGAAGGATTCAAGAGGGACCAAGCCCTGCAGATCATGCAATGGCTTATCCCATACCAGATTTAGAGCATGAAAGGATGCTAAA
This sequence comes from Ceratopteris richardii, assembly GCA_020310875.1. Taxonomy (NCBI): domain Eukaryota; kingdom Viridiplantae; phylum Streptophyta; class Polypodiopsida; order Polypodiales; family Pteridaceae; genus Ceratopteris; species Ceratopteris richardii. Next base: position 176,716,109 of record CM035413.1, read on the forward strand.
ATGCAAACAAATTATCCAGGAAACACAACTCAGATTAGGGGAAGAAGACAGCTCTCGGAGAACATTTGATCAGCATGAAAAAACAAAAACCAAGGAAGATGATAAAGAAGGCAATCCACACATAACATTCCAAATGAGTTTAGGTGAACATTGTAGTATTACATGTCATACAACATGGGAAAATTTGTTGAAACAAAATCCTCACCTACAAAACAAGATGAACAAGGAAGAAACAATATCTGGAAACCTTCATTCACCAACACAAGAATTAGAGGAACTATGGTATATTCCTATTGACAAAATAGGGGGATATTGTGAAGGAGAAGAAGGGAATTCAACCTTAAAATTACAATATGAAAAACATTCAGCAAAAGCCATTTTGGATAGTGGATCAGGAGTGGCTATAATGACTAAACAAACCTCGGAGAAATGGGGAAGAAAGGAATTATTACCCACCAAAATGAGATTACAACTTGCAGATGGTCATATAGAAAAGCCCCTAGGAATTTGGGAAAAAGTGATTGTGGACATATGTGGCATAGAAATAGAGCATACCTTTGCTATAGTAGAATTTCCACAATCCACATCTTATGAAATTATCCTAGGAAGACCCTTCATGAGACAAATGCAAATTGTACAAGATTGGGGTAATGATTGTTTATATCTTCAGAACCAGGGGAGAATAACAAGAGTAAACTTAAGAAATGGCCACTATTGTGACATATCTCCTAGAGAATGGTATAAAATACATCAAAATCAACCAGAAAGTGAAGAATCAGAGAGGGAGGATCAGGAAGAAGGGGAATCAGCAGTTTGGAAGTGTAACATATTAAGAAATATCACAAATAGGAAAAGAAAGTTAAGGAGAGAAGATTGTGTGGAAGAAAGAGAAATACAAGATGAAAATTATGTGCCTCAACAATTCAAAGATGAAGAGTTTGAGCCTTATGGATGGAATCAAATCTTAGCTACCATGGATTTGGCCAGTGAGGAATATGTGGGAATGGAATTTCAAAATGAGGAAGGATTTGACATCTTCCACATTGGCATACACATGATAGGAGTCTCACAAAGAGAAGAGGATCAAAATCAAGAAATGATATTAACAGAAGGAAAATCACAATATTTGGAAACAGTAAAAGCTGAGGATGCAATCAAAGACAAAATCTCAGGCAAATACAAGGAACATAAACACAAAGAAACAGAAAGAGACCAGGAAAAGGAAAAGAAAGAGAAAGAGATAAACAGAGATCAATACTTTGATGTACCAGCAAACTTTAAAACTTATGAAGTAGAAGACAGACTACTTCTGAGAATGAAACCAAAAAGAGAGAAGAAGAAAGGGGAAGCATATGATAACGAAGAACAAACAAAGAAAATTGTAATTACACAGGAAGAAGGAGAAGAGAGACAAATAGTAATAGCTGATGACATGACATCACAAGAAGAAGAAGCATTAAGGAACCTAGCAAAGAACTATAGGGATGTATTTGCTTACAGTTATAAAGATTTGAAAGGAATTGATCCAAAAATTTGTGAGCATAAGATTCCTATGACACCTGATGCAAAACCAAGCAAACAGAGACATTATACATTTAATGACAAATACTCTGCCAAAATAAAGGAAGAAATTGACAAGTTGTTGGCTGCTAATTTCATTTATGAAATAGAATACACTGAATGGATATCACCTATAGTTGTGGTGCCAAAAAAGAACGGGAAACTTAGGGTATGCATTAACTTGAAGAAAGTAAATGCAGCAACTATAAGGGATAGTTATCCACTGCCAATAACAGATCATCTTCTTGAGAGAGTTGCAGGAAAGGAAGTCTATAGTTTTCTAGATGGCTTCTCAGGATACAATCAAGTACCTATAGCTTTAGAGGACCAACATAAGACTGCCTTTTCTACAGAATGGGGGGTTTATGCTTTTAGGGTTATGCCCTTTGGATTGACCAATGCCCCAGCAACTTTTCAAAGGTTGATGTGTCATATTTTCAAAGAATTCCTGAGAAATGTGATGGAAATCTATGTAGATGACTTATGCACTTTTTCTTTAAAAAGACAAGATCATTTACAAGATTTGGAAAGAATATTCAGGAAGTGCAGGACATATAGAGTATGCTTAAACCCAGAAAAGTGTGTATTCTATGTCAGACAAGGAAGAATGTTGGGTCACATAGTGTCAAAAAATGGAATCTCTACTGATGAGAAGAAAATAAAAGCCATAATAGAGCTTCCTAGACCAACAAATGTGAAGGAACTCCAAACTTTTATGGGACATTGTGGGTACTACAGAAAATTTGTATACAAATTTGCTGATATAGCCAAGCCCTTATATGCCCTCATCACAAAGTTTGAGTGGACTGAAGAATGTGACCAAGCATTTGAAACATTAAAAACTTGTTTGGTGACAGCACCAATCTTGAAAACACCTCAATGGGATAAAATCTTTCATGTACATGTTGATGCTTCAAATTATGCTCTGGGATGTGTGTTAGCACAACCTGTAGAAGGAAGCAAATTAGATTTCCCAGTAGCATATGCAAGTAGACAATTAAACAGTGCAGAAAAAAATTACACAACTACTGAGAGAGAAGGATTGGGAATGATTTTTGCTGTCAAAAAATACAGACATTATCTATTGGCCAACAAGTTTAAATTCTTTGTGGATCACCAAGCTCTACTCTATTTAGTAAATAAACCATGTCATACAGGAAGAATAGTAAGATGGTTTCTTTTACTAATGGAATTTGAGTTTGAGGTGGTGGTTAGACAAGGAAAAACACACTTGAGAGCAGATCATTTATCAAGAATTCAGTCAAAAGAACCTAGTTCACCTATAGATGATGAATTGCCAGATACATACTTATTCAAGGTGGAAAGTGTTCCTGAATGGTCGATGTCATTAATTCCCTTGCTAACCATGGGACCTTGTAGGTCATTAGCAAATAACACACATCTGGTGTTACAAAGCAGGAATTTCATGTTGTTAGCTGGACATTTGTATCACCTCAATCAGTCAGGTATACTGGAATATTGTACTCCAGAAGAAGAGCAACATGAATATGTAAGAAAAGCTCATTGCTGGAATCCATGTACTCATGCTTCTACAATTGTTACTCTTAGTAACCTTAATAGGATGGGAGTACATTGGCCAAATAAGATTCAAGATGTGGAGAGATATATTGATAATTGTCAAAAATGTCAAACATGGCAGGAAGCAGAATTAATAACTCTATATTGGTTTCAGAAAAACCCTGAATGGAGTGAAAATATTGTTGAGAAGTTGAAGAGAAAGGAGAAAGGGGAACAAGTAATAGCTGGTGCTGATTCAAGAAATCTACAAGTAATCTCAGAAGAATATCAACTCATAGGAGAGCAATTATACAAGAGAGGAATGGATGGATATCTGAGAATCTGTGTTCCAGAAGAAAAGTATTTAGAGATGTTGGAAATGGCACACTCAGGAGTAGCTGGAGGACATTTCTCAAGTGATAGAACAGCCAAACTCATCTTATATTCTGGCTTTTGGTGGCCAACCCTATTTCCTGATGCTAGAACTTATGTAAAAAGATGTGATGTCTGTCAAAGGGTAAGCCAACCAAACAAAAGAGATAACATGCCATTAATTCCTTTAATTTCAGCCAGAGCTTTTAGTAAATGGGGATTGGACTTCATTGGACCAATACATCCTCCAGCCAGACAATCTCATGCAGAATACATACTAGTAGCTACAGATTATTTGACAAAATGGGCTGAGGCCAAAGCTACTAAAAGAAATGATGCTCACACCACTGCTAGATTTTTGTATGAAAACATTATCACTAGATTTGGACTACCAATTGAATTGGTAAGTGATAGGGGGACTCATTTTTTGAATCAGATCATAGAAAACATGACTAATTATTTCATGATTAGTCACAATAAGTCAGCCCCATATCACCCACAAGCCAATGGGTTAGCAGAGATACTAATAAAGTACTTTGCAATGTATTGACCAAATTAGTCAACACAAATAGAAATGACTGGGATTATCAACTGAATCATGTTCTTTGGGCTTATAGAGTGGCATACAAAACAGCTTTAGGGACCACACCATTTAATTTGGTGTATGGCCAGAATGCAGTTTTACCCATGGAATTTCTTATTCCAACACTGAAGGTGGGTAGCCAATACAATTGGACAGGACATGAATTATCTGAGAGAGTCATAGACTTAGAAAAACTGGGAGCATCGAGACTCCAAGCAGTGATGAGTATATACACGAACAAGAAAAGACAAAAAGCTTATCATGATGTTCACATAAAAGACAAAGATCTACAAGAAGGAGACCTGGTCTTAGCTTACACAATCAAAGAACATCAGAAAAAGTTTCAGAAAAAAGGTCATGGGCCATATATCATACATCAGATAAGCAAAAGTGGAGCTATTCAGTTAGCCAATATTGATGGGGAAATCATGCCAAATTTTATAAGTGGATGTAGAGTGAAGAGGTATGAGTGCCCATTAACTACTGAGGAATGGAGAAGATTGCAAAAGGCTCAAAATAGGAAAAAAGAGGAAGAAAGTGTTAGAAAGGAGGCTCAACTGGAAGCCATAGAGAGAATTAGAAAATTGAAACAAGTGTGCTTATGTGAAAACACTCTAAAACAAAAAGAACATTTGCCTTTGATTATGATGAATTACCAGAATGAAAACATAAGGGTTTTGATAGATTCGGGAGCTCAAGTGAATCTAATTAGCTCAGCCTTGATCAATAAGTTTAATCTTAAGAGAGCTGAAAGTAGAATTTTGATCAAAACCCTGGGAGGGAAAAGAATTCAAAGCATATCTTCACTTTCTATTAAAGTTAAATTTAATAATGAATATATGGAGATAGATTGTGAAGAGTGGCCAGACCATTTAATGACTGAAAAGCTGATTTTAGGACAGCCATGGCTCAAACAAGGTAAAGTCATCTTAAATTTTGAAAAAATGAAGCTTAATTTGACCATCAAGGACAAAAAGTTTTTAATGTTCTTTCTGAGTAATGAAGAGCAGGTAGTTCAGATGGATGTTCATGACCCACATCTCGAAGGATTTGCTTTCTCAATGAAGGACAGTAACATTTTGACAATACAAAGTGATCAAGCTTCATACACTCAAGATCAGCAAAAGACTGAAGAGGTAAAGGTTGATGAGGAGACAAAACAGAGAAGACTATTATTGCCAAAGTTGCAATATCAACAAAACAAAACAAAAAGAATATGGAAACAGGTCATGCATAGTTATGGCTCACCAAAACAGGAAATTCAAACAAAAAGAATATGGAAACAGGTCATGCATAGTTATGGCTCACCAAAACAGGAAATTAAAACAAAATGGATATGGAAGCCAAAAAATGTCAAAAAATGTTCATCCACAGAGCATGAATATTTCCATAACAGAAGGACAAATGGAGTAAAATATTACTGGATAAAAAAATCAGAATTGGGTCAATAGAAGAGGGATAATCCACCGTGGACCTATTTTTGGAATTTTGAAAAGGACAAAAAAATATTTCTTTCTTTCCCCTTAGAAGAAAATTAGGAGGGGAAGGAAAGAAGACGAAAAAAAAAAAAAAAAAAAAAAAAAAAAAAAAAAGAGAAGAAAAAACCAGAAAAATATATTTTATTTTCTTGATTTTCTTTCTAAAAATAAAAGAACACAAAGCAAGATATAGGGAGGGAAAGAGTAATTTATTATGGAAAAAAGTTGTTTTGTCTTATTGATTTTTAATTTTTTGTGATCATTTTTCTTTTTTACCATTACTTTTTCAAGTTTCTTCATTAATCATCTTTTCTAGCATCATCCTTTTAATTCAGGAATTGTTTTTTGAGTAAAGAAGTGACAATTGGAGAGAGCACAATAGATGTCTTGCTACACCTGTGTTGCTCACTTAAAATTGAGTCTCTTGAAAAAAAGCAAAAATTGCTGGGAACTTGTCTTTCATATTTTTTATGTCAGTAACATTCCAGAATAATATAGTATTTTCTTATGAAATCTTGTGACTCATGTGGGTGGAGTATTTTCTTTTCTGTTATATATAAATTCAGGATGGTGAATACAAAAGAGTTGGCAATCCACGACTTCAAAGCTGATTCAGTGACTTTGTCCAGAGGACACTGGTTTTTGGACAGTGATGCAGCTGAAGAACAGGTGGACTTAGAATCCGATGAAGACCAAGAAATCCCAGAAGCTGAAAAAATAGCAAAAGAACTTAAAGAAATTCTGGGAGTGATAGGACAGCATATCTTCACAGTAGCAGTGGGAGGATATAAGTATACTATGCTGTGCCAAGAATTTTACAGGTTTCAGAAAACTTCTGTCAACCTCAAAAGATGGAAAGCTGTGGGATTGCACAAGCTCTTAGAAGAACCAATTTTCTTTATTGACTTTGAAAGAGTAGCACAAGTGATGGGAAGCTTAGAGGAAGTGGGAAAAGGCAATGATGCCTACTTCAGATGTAAGGTGAAGAATAAAGACAATCAAGAGGCAGGGATAGTCATCAAAGCAGAACATATCAGAGCCGCCTTACAGTTCTATCCAATGGGCACTAAACTGGACCAAAGTTTTGTCAAGAAAAATAAGGAGACTTACACGGGGTATGTAAAGTTCACTGACTTCAAGGGAAAAGAAAATGAAGAATATGCTATAAGAATGTTCTTGCAGTTCTTTTGTTTTCCTAAATTACCAAGGTACACCATGCCTCACAAATCAGTAACTCTATTAATGTTCAATAACAAAGATAGAACCAAGCCATTTGGGGTGATGGATGTCTCACCTTACATCCATGAACAGCTGAAGGAAGCAGCAAAGCACTGGGAGCAGAAGAAATTCATGAATGGAGCCCAGTTTTTGACAAAAATCATTTATCATGTTCTAGGTATGGAAGAACAGTTAAAGTTAGCTCCTGAAGCCCAATACTTCAGAAAATTGATGTCAGGAATCAAAAGTCCCCCAAAGAAGGCACTTGGAAGAGAATCAAAAGGACAAACTCGCATGAGGGGAACAGGAATGAAGAGAAAGATAATATCTGAGGAAGTGATTCCAGTAAAGAAAAGAAAGTTGGACCCCAGAAAAGTAGAGTTAGAACAGGCGGAAGAAACAAGAGAGGAACAGGTGGCAGCACAGAAAAAGGTGCAATCCTCCAGTGAACCTCATCCTCCGCAGACAAGCAAAGAACAGCTTTACACTTATCTCACTCAAGGAAACAGCAAGACAGCCATATACGAGGCACAATATCAAAAAATGTTGGAAGATTTTTCATGTAAAGCTACTGATTGGATCCAAGAAGAGGTGGAGCACTATGAAGCATTGCATGAAGAAATGATGGCAGCAGAAACTGAAGAGATATTTGTAAAGAAGGAGGTAGAATTGCTGGCATACTTCAAGGAGTTGCAAGGACCTCCAGAGGCCAGAACTACGGTGATAGTGAAAAAGAAATGCCAAGGAAACCTGTTCAAAAGAAGAAGATGATAAAGAAAGGGAAAGGAAAGATGGCAGATGAACCTGTGATAAAAGAAATGAGACAAGTAATTACCAAAGAAACACAAAAGCTAACCTCAGAGATGGAAGTGTCAAAGCCTATAGAACAAGAAGTGGGAGGATCTTCACGATTCTCATCTGATTCAGATAGCGACATTGAGAGTTTTTTGCTAAAAAGTTTAAATCTGTCAATACCCAACACTCCTAATGTAGCTATACAGGCTGTAGAAAAAATGAAGACACCTGAGGATACAAACGAGAAGTCTAAAGAGAAGCAGACACAGGAGGAAATAGTTCCACAGATGAGTGCTGAAGAAAAAAGGAGGCAGTTAAAAGGAAAGGCAAGGATGACAGAAGAGGAAGACCAGAAGAGAAATGAAGATAGTTCTGGAATAATGAATGTTGACAAAAATTCAATATGGACCAACCCATCACAAACACAGTTCAAATTAAATGCAAGATTGACTGCAAGTTTGGAGGAACTAGCAAAGAAAGTATTCGGCAGTGTACTTAGCTCAAATAATCAGCAGAAGGATGCATCCAAAGAACAGGAAAGCAAGGAGTTAGAATCAGAAAAGAATGCTCAAGAGGTCTTTGGACAAGTAATAGAGGAAGGAATTGTTCAAAGTATAAAAGATGTGTTGCAGGATATAAAAAGCAGTGAGGAATTTACATCTAAGAATGATCAAGAACAGGAAGTGGAAGCAGATTTTATGGATATGGAGGAGCAAGATCAGGAATGCATAAAAGAGAAAAGTAATGACCAGGTTGCTGGTACAAAAGAAATTGAATCAGTTGAAGTTCAGGAAAAGCAGGAACAGGAAGACCAACTCAGGAAAGTAAAAATCACCCAAAATCGCGATTTTCTGAACACTATAAAAACCTGAAATTCAAAGAAAAATTCATTTGAGTGAGAGTGAGGGAGAGAGAGAGTGTGCAGAAGCAACAAAATCGCGACTTTCAACTACAAGCAAGCTTTGGAGATTTTTTCAACTTGGCAAGCAAGGTAAAAAGTCTAGTAGCATTTTGAGTACATAGTTTTTGCATAAAAGTGAGTAAATAACACAAAAAAGTAGGAAAATAGTAAAATCACGAAATCGCGATTTCCTGTTTTTTATTGATTTTCAGTAAGAAAAAATGTTTTTCAAAAAATTTCTTCATTGCATGTTAAAATTTTGATAAAGCGATTCTATAAGTGAAAAAATATTGAAAAAAGTCATAAGTTGAAATTCTGCCAAAAATTGGACAAAATCGTGATTTTGAGTTTCAACTCAAAATCGCGATTCTGTGAAAAAGTGCCAACAACATCGCGATTCCCAGAACGCGATTTTCATAAGAAAATCGTGTTTTTACAATCTGTGAGCAATCACGATTGTCTGGGAACAAAATCGTGGAAAAAACACGATTCTGTGAACAAAATCGTGAAAAACACGATTTTGACACAAAATCGTGAAAAACACGATTCTGTGAACAAAATCGTGGAAAACACGATTTTGACACAAAATCGCAAAAAACTCGATTTTCAACAGAAAATCGTGAAAAACACGATTTTCAACACAAAATCGTGGAAAACACGACTTTGACACAAAATCGTGAAAACACGACTTTGACACAAAATCGTGAAAACACGACTTTGACACAAAATCGTGAAAACACGACTTTGAACACAGAATCGTGAAAAACACGATTTTCAACAGAAAATCGTGAAAAACTCACAAGTCAGTACAAAATCGTGAAAAACACGATTTTCAACACAAAATCGTGAAAAACACGATTTTCAACACAAAATCGTGAAAAACTCGATTTTCAACAGAAAATCGTGAAAAACTCGACTTTCAACAGAAAATCGTGAAAAATACGATTTTCAACAGAAAATCGTGAAAAATACGATTTTGAACACAAAATCGTGGAAAACTCGATTTTGAACAGAAAATCGTGAAAAACTCGATTTGCAACAGAAAATCGTGAAAAAACTCACAAGTAGGTAGAAAATCGTGAAAAACACGATTTTCAACAGAAAATCGTGAAAAAACTCACAAGTAGGTAGAAAATCGTGAAAAACACGATTTTCAACAGAAAATCGTGAAAAACTCACAAGTAGGTAGAAAATCGTGAAAAACACGATTTTCAACAGAAAATCGTGAAAAACTCACAAGTAGGCACAAAATCGTGAAAAACACGATTTTCATCAGAAAATCGTGAAAAACCCCAAATTCATCAAAAAATCGTGAAAAACCCCAAATGCATCATAAAATCGTGAAAAACACGATTTTCATCTGAAAATCGTGAAAAAACACTACTGGCAGTAGAAAATCGTGAAAAACCCTAATTTCATTAGAAAGTCGTGAAAAACACAAAACATAGGAAGAAAATTAAAACACACACAATTTTGGACAGAAAATTGTGGAAAACCAATACATTGGTTAGGAAACTGTGACAAACACTCCTTTGAGTATTAGAAATTTGTCAAGAATAGTTGAATGATACTAAGGTCTGGAAATAAAATAAATTCACTTTCTAAGCAAGACCTAACAAGGAAGGAAAAAGAGCCAGGAAGTAATAAAAGATCAGAAAGAAGTTTAAACCAAGAAAATAACATGGAAAACCTAAATGAAACAAATGAGTCAATAGAAACTGGGGATTTTAGAAACATCCTTAAGTACATGTATACAAATAGGTTTGGAACCTATATATACCAGGATGGAATGCATAAATTCCTCATTAGACTGAGAAATTTAGAAATTCCCCTGAATATAACTCCAGTAGCCCAATTCAAAGATGGAAGATATGAAGACAGGCAAGGATGTGTATACATCTTCTCTCAAGACCCAGAAAATTCAAATGATCTAGGGCAATGTGCTGACAAAGGACCTTGGGAACATAACATAGGACAACCAGACATACCTAGACCAAATGAAAACTACACTAATAATGAGCAAAATTATGGGAGAAGGACACATGCTTCACCAAATCCCTTTGACAGAGAACCAGAAGGAAACAATGACTTCCCACTCAGAAGAAGACCTCATTGGCAACCTCAGGGTAGGATGCTTAGACCATATCAAGTAGCCAAATGCATGAAGAACCAATATGAAGGGTATTCAGATCCTCATGCTCATGCTGCAGAATTTAGACAACTGATTAGAGCAGAGGAAGTAGAAGATTACAAGGTACAATTTGAAGCATTTGGTCTAACCCTAACAGGGCCAGCCTTATCATGGTTCATTCCTTTGAGAAAAGAAATGTACCTAGACATTGAATCTTTCTTAGAAGCTTTCATTGGTGAATTCTCTAAGACTGGAATCAAACATAGTACAGCCACATTGATACACAGCTTCAAACAACAAAAGGAGGAAAATGTTAGGGAAGCAGCCAGAAGGTTTAAACAGTACATTGATAGATGCCCAAGAGAAGAAGTACCTTCCATGGCAAAACAAGTATCCTTATTCATTGAGGGATTAAAAAGTGCCCAATTAAGGACCCTAGTGTACTATAGGAGATGTCCTGATTTAGCAGCCTGTGTGAAGGAAGCAATAGATTTGGAGGACAACAGAGGTCAAGATTTGTTAGCATTTGATCAACCCAGATCCTATGAAGACAAAATTCCTCCAGCAGAAGAGTTGGCTCAGGCTATTGCTAAAGCCCTAGAAGTAAGCACTAAAACTAATCTGATAAACTCTAGGATAAACACAAACAAGAAATGTTATATTTGTGGAGAAAATCATCTGGCACAACAATGCCCTTATCAGAAACCACAACACTTACAAGATAGGAAGACACTCAAGTATTGTACACTAGAGAGAAAATGGACAAACCATACCAGGGAGGATTGCTTCTATAACAAACAACCTGTCAAGGAAAGAGACTATATGGCTCAAAGGGAATCAGGTTATACCGAGCAACCAAGACCAGTATTGGGACAACAACCTCCCATTCCAACCAATGTGGTACCAGTCAAATATACACCCATTGATGAAGGAAATTCAAGATTCAGATCACCTTATAAGGAGGAGTATCAATGGAGTGAGGGACATCAGGAAGAATGGGAAGATTATGAAATAAGGGAACCTGAGCTTAAAGCCCTAGATCTGGGAAATGGAAAAATTGAAATGGACACAGCAACATTCATGTACATTACTAACAACTACATGTCCAATCAAAAACCTCAATTCAAAGGGGGACCAAAGATAACATGTTATAGGTGTGGGGGAGAGCATTTCATTAGAGATTGTCCACAACCTCCAACATTCAGGATAGAGGGAGCATATTGTAAGGATTGTGGTAGAGAACATCTGATCAAGGACTGTCCAAAAAATCCCCAAAAACAACAGAACACACCTAATAACATACCTTTAAAAACAGTCAAAATTATGGAACAAGAGGAATTGAGTGACAATGATCAAATTGAACTTAATGTTATAACAAGGGCACAAGCCAAACAACAAGGAATAATTAAAGAACAAAATGAGGGTTCCACATCAAAAGGGAAGAAAAATAGACAAAGAGGGAAATGGGAAAAGAAAAGGAAAGTGGGCAAAAGTCTGGAAGAAGACAGCCAGGAACAAACAAATTCAAAACATTCTTCCAGTCAGGAACAAACAAATTCAAAACATACTTCTCATCAAAAGACCCAGAATTTGTCAGAATTAGGAAACTCTCAGAGCCTAGACACCCTAATCAAAGCCTATAAAGGAAGGATTCAAGAGGGACCAAGCCCTGCAGATCATGCAATGGCTTATCCCATACCAGATTTAGAGCATGAAAGGATGCTAAAATGCAAACAAATTATCCAGGAAACACAACTCAGATTAGGGGAAGAAGACAGCTCTCGGAGAACATTTGATCAGCATGAAAAAACAAAAACCAAGGAAGATGATAAAGAAGGCAATCCACACATAACATTCCAAATGAGTTTAGGTGAACATTGTAGTATTACATGTCATACAACATGGGAAAATTTGTTGAAACAAAATCCTCACCTACAAAACAAGATGAACAAGGAAGAAACAATATCTGGAAACCTTCATTCACCAACACAAGAATTAGAGGAACTATGGTATATTCCTATTGACAAAATAGGAGGATATTGTGAAGGAGAAGAAGGGAATTCAACCTTAAAATTACAATATGAAAAACATTCAGCAAAAGCCATTTTGGATAGTGGATCAGGAGTGGCTATAATGACTAAACAAACCTGGGAGAAATGGGGAAGAAAGGAATTATTACCCACCAAAATGAGATTACAACTTGCAGATGGTCATATAGAAAAGCCCCTAGGAATTTGGGAAAAAGTGATTGTGGACATATGTGGCATAGAAATAGAGCATACCTTTGCTATAGTAGAATTTCCACAATCCACATCTTATGAAATTATCCTAGGAAGACCCTTCATGAGACAAATGCAAATTGTACAAGATTGGGGTAATGATTGTTTATATCTTCAGAACCAGGGGAGAATAACAAGAGTAAACTTAAGAAATGGCCACTATTGTGACATATCTCCTAGAGAATGGTATAAAATACATCAAAATCAACCAGAAAGTGAAGAATCAGAGAGGGAGGATCAGGAAGAAGGGGAATCAGCAGTTTGGAAGTGTAACATATTAAGAAATATCACAAATAGGAAAAGAAAGTTAAGGAGAGAAGATTGTGTGGAAGAAAGAGAAATACAAGATGAAAATTATGTGCCTCAACAATTCAAAGATGAAGAGTTTGAGCCTTATGGATGGAATCAAATCTTAGCTACCATGGATTTGGCCAGTGAGGAATATGTGGGAATGGAATTTCAAAATGAGGAAGGATTTGACATCTTCCACATTGGCATACACATGATAGGAGTATCACAAAGAGAAGAGGATCAAAATCAAGAAATGATATTAACAGAAGGAAAATCACAATATTTGGAAACAGTAAAAGCTGAGGATGCAATCAAAGACAAAATCTCAGGCAAATACAAGGAACATAAACACAAAGAAACAGAAAGAGACCAGGAAAAGGAAAAGAAAGAGAAAGAGATAAACAGAGATCAATACTTTGATGTACCAGCAAACTTTAAAACTTATGAAGTAGAAGACAGACTACTTCTGAGAATGAAACCAAAAAGAGAGAAGAAGAAAGGGGAAGCATATGATAACGAAGAACAAACAAAGAAAATTATAATTACACAGGAAGAAGGAGAAGAGAGACAAATAGTAATAGCTGATGACATGACATCACAAGAAGAAGAAGCATTAAGGAACCTAGCAAAGAACTATAGGGATGTATTTGCTTACAGTTATAAAGATTTGAAAGGAATTGATCCAAAAATTTGTGAGCATAAGATTCCTATGACACCTGATGCAAAACCAAGCAAACAGAGACATTATACATTTAATGACAAATACTCTGCCAAAATAAAGGAAGAAATTGACAAGTTGTTGGCTGCTAATTTCATTTATGAAATAGAATACACTGAATGGATATCACCTATAGTTGTGGTGCCAAAAAAGAACGGGAAACTTAGGGTATGCATTAACTTGAAGAAAGTAAATGCAGCAACTATAAGGGATAGTTATCCACTGCCAATAACAGATCATCTTCTTGAGAGAGTTGCAGGAAAGGAAGTCTATAGTTTTCTAGATGGCTTCTCAGGATACAATCAAGTACCTATAGCTTTAGAGGACCAACATAAGACTGCCTTTTCTACAGAATGGGGGGTTTATGCTTTTAGGGTTATGCCCTTTGGATTGACCAATGCCCCAGCAACTTTTCAAAGGTTGATGTGTCATATTTTCAAAGAATTCCTGAGAAATGTGATGGAAATCTATGTAGATGACTTATGCACTTTTTCTTTAAAAAGACAAGATCATTTACAAGATTTGGAAAGAATATTCAGGAAGTGCAGGACATATAGAGTATGCTTAAACCCAGAAAAGTGTGTATTCTATGTCAGACAAGGAAGAATGTTGGGTCACATAGTGTCAAAAAATGGAATCTCTACTGATGAGAAGAAAATAAAAGCCATAATAGAGCTTCCTAGACCAACAAATGTGAAGGAACTCCAAACTTTTATGGGACATTGTGGGTACTACAGAAAATTTGTATACAAATTTGCTGATATAGCCAAGCCCTTATATGCCCTCATCACAAAGTTTGAGTGGACTGAAGAATGTGACCAAGCATTTGAAACATTAAAAACTTGTTTGGTGACAGCACCAATCTTGAAAACACCTCAATGGGATAAAATCTTTCATGTACATGTTGATGCTTCAAATTATGCTCTGGGATGTGTGTTAGCACAACCTGTAGAAGGAAGCAAATTAGATTTCCCAGTAGCATATGCAAGTAGACAATTAAACAGTGCAGAAAAAAATTACACAACTACTGAGAGAGAAGGATTGGGAATGATTTTTGCTGTCAAAAAATACAGACATTATCTATTGGCCAACAAGTTTAAATTCTTTGTGGATCACCAAGCTCTACTCTATTTAGTAAATAAACCATGTCATACAGGAAGAATAGTAAGATGGTTTCTTTTACTAATGGAATTTGAGTTTGAGGTGGTGGTTAGACAAGGAAAAACACACTTGAGAGCAGATCATTTATCAAGAATTCAGTCAAAAGAACCTAGTTCACCTATAGATGATGAATTGCCAGATACATACTTATTCAAGGTGGAAAGTGTTCCTGAATGGTCGATGTCATTAATTCCCTTGCTAACCATGGGACCTTGTAGGTCATTAGCAAATAACACACATCTGGTGTTACAAAGCAGGAATTTCATGTTGTTAGCTGGACATTTGTATCACCTCAATCAGTCAGGTATACTGGAATATTGTACTCCAGAAGAAGAGCAACATGAATATGTAAGAAAAGCTCATTGCTGGAATCCATGTACTCATGCTTCTACAATTGTTACTCTTAGTAACCTTAATAGGATGGGAGTACATTGGCCAAATAAGATTCAAGATGTGGAGAGATATATTGATAATTGTCAAAAATGTCAAACATGGCAGGAAGCAGAATTAATAACTCTATATTGGTTTCAGAAAAACCCTGAATGGAGTGAAAATATTGTTGAGAAGTTGAAGAGAAAGGAGAAAGGGGAACAAGTAATAGCTGGTGCTGATTCAAGAAATCTACAAGTAATCTCAGAAGAATATCAACTCATAGGAGAGCAATTATACAAGAGAGGAATGGATGGATATCTGAGAATCTGTGTTCCAGAAGAAAAGTATTTAGAGATGTTGGAAATGGCACACTCAGGAGTAGCTGGAGGACATTTCTCAAGTGATAGAACAGCCAAACTCATCTTATATTCTGGCTTTTGGTGGCCAACCCTATTTCCTGATGCTAGAACTTATGTAAAAAGATGTGATGTCTGTCAAAGGGTAAGCCAACCAAACAAAAGAGATAACATGCCATTAATTCCTTTAATTTCAGCCAGAGCTTTTAGTAAATGGGGATTGGACTTCATTGGACCAATACATCCTCCAGCCAGACAATCTCATGCAGAATACATACTAGTAGCTACAGATTATTTGACAAAATGGGCTGAGGCCAAAGCTACTAAAAGAAATGATGCTCACACCACTGCTAGATTTTTGTATGAAAACATTATCACTAGATTTGGACTACCAATTGAATTGGTAAGTGATAGGGGGACTCATTTTTTGAATCAGATCATAGAAAACATGACTAATTATTTCATGATTAGTCACAATAAGTCAGCCCCATATCACCCACAAGCCAATGGGTTAGCAGAGATACTAATAAAGTACTTTGCAATGTATTGACCAAATTAGTCAACACAAATAGAAATGACTGGGATTATCAACTGAATCATGTTCTTTGGGCTTATAGAGTGGCATACAAAACAGCTTTAGGGACCACACCATTTAATTTGGTGTATGGCCAGAATGCAGTTTTACCCATGGAATTTCTTATTCCAACACTGAAGGTGGGTAGCCAATACAATTGGACAGGACATGAATTATCTGAGAGAGTCATAGACTTAGAAAAACTGGGAGCATCGAGACTCCAAGCAGTGATGAGTATATACACGAACAAGAAAAGACAAAAAGCTTATCATGATGTTCACATAAAAGACAAAGATCTACAAGAAGGAGACCTGGTCTTAGCTTACACAATCAAAGAACATCAGAAAAAGTTTCAGAAAAAAGGTCATGGGCCATATATCATACATCAGATAAGCAAAAGTGGAGCTATTCAGTTAGCCAATATTGATGGGGAAATCATGCCAAATTTTATAAGTGGATGTAGAGTGAAGAGGTATGAGTGCCCATTAACTACTGAGGAATGGAGAAGATTGCAAAAGGCTCAAAATAGGAAAAAAGAGGAAGAAAGTGTTAGAAAGGAGGCTCAACTGGAAGCCATAGAGAGAATTAGAAAATTGAAACAAGTGTGCTTATGTGAAAACACTCTAAAACAAAAAGAACATTTGCCTTTGATTATGATGAATTACCAGAATGAAAACATAAGGGTTTTGATAGATTCGGGAGCTCAAGTGAATCTAATTAGCTCAGCCTTGATCAATAAGTTTAATCTTAAGAGAGCTGAAAGTAGAATTTTGATCAAAACCCTGGGAGGGAAAAGAATTCAAAGCATATCTTCACTTTCTATTAAAGTTAAATTTAATAATGAATATATGGAGATAGATTGTGAAGAGTGGCCAGACCATTTAATGACTGAAAAGCTGATTTTAGGACAGCCATGGCTCAAACAAGGTAAAGTCATCTTAAATTTTGAAAAAATGAAGCTTAATTTGACCATCAAGGACAAAAAGTTTTTAATGTTCTTTCTGAGTAATGAAGAGCAGGTAGTCCAGATGGATGTTCATGACCCACATCTCGAAGGATTTGCTTTCTCAATGAAGGACAGGAACATTTTGACAATACAAAGTGATCAAGCTTCATACACTCAAGATCAGCAAAAGAATGAAGAGGTAAAGGTTGATGAGGAGACAAAACAGAGAAGACTATTATTGCCGAAGTTGCAATATCAACAAAACAGAACAAAAAGAATATGGAAACAGGTCATGCACAGTTATGGCTCACCAAAACAGGAAATTAAAACAAAATGGATATGGAAGCCAAAAAATGTCAAAAAATGTTCATCCACAGAGCATGAATATTTCCATAACAGAAGGACAAATGGAGTAAAATATTACTGGATAAAAAAATCAGAATTGGGTCAATAGAAGAGGGATAATCCACCGTGGACCTATTTTTGGAATTTTGAAAAGGACAAAAAAATATTTCTTTCTTTCCCCTTAGAAGAAAATTAGGAGGGGAAGGAAAGAAGACGAAAAAAAAAAAAAAAAAAAAAAAAAAAAAAAAGAGAAGAAAAAACCAGAAAAATATATTTTATTTTCTTGATTTTCTTTCTAAAAATAAAAGAACACAAAGCAAGATATAGGGAGGGAAAGAGTAATTTATTATGGAAAAAAGTTGTTTTGTCTTATTGATTTTTAATTTTTTGTGATCATTTTTCTTTTTTACCATTACTTTTTCAAGTTTCTTCATTAATCATCTTTTCTAGCATCATCCTTTTAATTCAGGAATTGTTTTTTGAGTAAAGAAGTGACAATTGGAGAGAGCACAATAGATGTCTTGCTACACCTGTGTTGCTCACTTAAAATTGAGTCTCTTGAAAAAAAGCAAAAATTGCTGGGAACTTGTCTTTCATATTTTTTATGTCAGTAACATTCCAGAATAATATAGTATTTTCTTATGAAATCTTGTGACTCATGTGGGTGGAGTATTTTCTTTTCTGTTATATATAAATTCAGGATGGTGAATACAAAAGAGTTGGCAATCCACGACTTCAAAGCTGATTCAGTGACTTTGTCCAGAGGACACTGGTTTTTGGACAGTGATGCAGCTGAAGAACAGGTGGACTTAGAATCCGATGAAGACCAAGAAATCCCAGAAGCTGAAAAAATAGCAAAAGAACTTAAAGAAATTCTGGGAGTGATAGGACAGCATATCTTCACAGTAGCAGTGGGAGGATATAAGTATACTATGCTGTGCCAAGAATTTTACAGGTTTCAGAAAACTTCTGTCAACCTCAAAAGATGGAAAGCTGTGGGATTGCACAAGCTCTTAGAAGAACCAATTTTCTTTATTGACTTTGAAAGAGTAGCACAAGTGATGGGAAGCTTAGAGGAAGTGGGAAAAGGCAATGATGCCTACTTCAGATGTAAGGTGAAGAATAAAGACAATCAAGAGGCAGGGATAGTCATCAAAGCAGAACATATCAGAGCCGCCTTACAGTTCTATCCAATGGGCACTAAACTGGACCAAAGTTTTGTCAAGAAAAATAAGGAGACTTACACGGGGTATGTAAAGTTCACTGACTTCAAGGGAAAAGAAAATGAAGAATATGCTATAAGAATGTTCTTGCAGTTCTTTTGTTTTCCTAAATTACCAAGGTACACCATGCCTCACAAATCAGTAACTCTATTAATGTTCAATAACAAAGATAGAACCAAGCCATTTGGGGTGATGGATGTCTCACCTTACATCCATGAACAGCTGAAGGAAGCAGCAAAGCACTGGGAGCAGAAGAAATTCATGAATGGAGCCCAGTTTTTGACAAAAATCATTTATCATGTTCTAGGTATGGAAGAACAGTTAAAGTTAGCTCCTGAAGCCCAATACTTCAGAAACTTGATGTCAGGAATCAAAAGTTCCCCAAAGAAGGCACTTGGAAGAGAATCAGAAGGACAAACTCGCATGAGGGGAACAGGAATGAAGAGAAAGATAATATCTGAGGAAGTGATTCCAGTAAAGAAAAGAAAGTTGGACCCCAGAAAAGTAGAGTTAGAACAGGCGGAAGAAACAAGAGAGGAACAGGTGGCAGCACAGAAAAAGGTGCAATCCTCCAGTGAACCTCATCCTCCGCAGACAAGCAAAGAACAGCTTTACACTTATCTCACTCAAGGAAACAGCAAGAGAGCCATATACGAGGCACAATATCAAAAAATGTTGGAAGATTTTTCATGTAAAGCTACTGATTGGATCCAAGAAGAGGTGGAGCACTATGAAGCATTGCATGAAGAAATGATGGCAGCAGAAACTGAAGAGATATTTGTAAAGTTGCAAGGACCTCCAGAGGCCAGAACTACGGTGATAGTGAAAAAGAAGATGCCAAGGAAACCTGTTCAAAAGAAGAAGATGATAAAGAAAGGGAAAGGAAAGATGGCAGATGAACCTGTGATAAAAGAAATGAGACAAGTAATTACCAAAGAAACACAAAAGCTAACCTCAGAGATGGAAGTGTCAAAGCCTATAGAACAAGAAGTGGGAGGATCTTCACGATTCTCATCTGATTCAGATAGCGACATTGAGAGTTTTTTGCTAAAAAGTTTAAATCTGTCAATACCCAACACTCCTAATGTAGCTATACAGGCTGTAGAAAAAATGAAGACACCTGAGGATACAAACGAGAAGTCTAAAGAGAAGCAGACACAGGAGGAAATAGTTCCACAGATGAGTGCTGAAGAAAAAAGGAGGCAGTTAAAAGGAAAGGCAAGGATGACAGAAGAGGAAGACCAGAAGAGAAATGAAGATAGTTCTGGAATAATGAATGTTGACAAAAATTCAATATGGACCAACCCATCACAAACACAGTTCAAATTAAATGCAAGATTGACTGCAAGTTTGGAGGAACTAGCAAAGAAAGTATTCGGCAGTGTACTTAGCTCAAATAATCAGCAGAAGGATGCATCCAAAGAACAGGAAAGCAAGGAGTTAGAATCAGAAAAGAATGCTCAAGAGGTCTTTGGACAAGTAATAGAGGAAGGAATTGTTCAAAGTATAAAAGATGTGTTGCAGGATATAAAAAGCAGTGAGGAATTTACATCTAAGAATGATCAAGAACAGGAAGTGGAAGCAGATTTTATGGATATGGAGGAGCAAGATCAGGAATGCATAAAAGAGAAAAGTAATGACCAGGTTGCTGGTACAAAAGAAATTGAATCAGTTGAAGTTCAGGAAAAGCAGGAACAGGAAGACCAACTCAGGAAAGTTCAACAAATTCTTGTTGAAAAGGACTCAAATAAAAGTCAGGAAACCCTAACACAAGAGAAGGAGATACTAATTAAGGGAGACCAGCTCTTCACAGAGAAGCAACAAGTATTGGAAGAAAAGAAGCCATTAGAAAAGAAGGAAGCTTCAGATTTCTCAGAGCAGAAGAGTGCAAATGACAGAGCACTAGTTTATGAAGAGGATGATAACAATCAGGATACAGAGAACTATGATCACAGTGATGAAGAACAAGACATGCAGGACATAGAAGATGAAACAGCAGCAGAAGAAGATGAGGTGGATAAAGAAGATAAGCAAATTGAAGTTAGACAGACAGAAATAGAAGTAGGGTTGGAAAGAATACCCAAAAGTATAAGATCAGCTTGTCAAATGATTATGAGCAACATTGAACAATTCAGACCATCTAGCAGAAATATGATCATATCAGGAATGGTGGCTGAATCAGAATTTGAAAAAGGCAGTCTAATTATCAAAGAACACAAGAAAGAAAAAGAGCAGATGACAGAGCAATTAAGGATGATAAAGGAAAGGAATGAAGAATATCTCAATAGAATCATTGCTTTGGAAGAAGCTGAGGTTCAGAAGCAGAACAGGATCCAATATTTGGAAGAAAAGAGTGTAAAGTTATCAGAACAGAATGCCAAAATGGATATGGAATTAAAAACCATTGGAGGAAGATACAGAACTTTACAAACATCTTATCAAATTCTGACTAGAGCTCATGAAGAGATTAATAAAGTGTTGTTAGAAGAAGGTCAACTACAAGGTGGGAGTAAATCTGTTCAATTGACAGAGGAAGAAAAGGAAGAGCTGCATAAAGAAATTCAAAGACTTCAAACAGAATTAAAAGAGGCCAAGGAAATGGAGAAACAGGCAAACACTCATGCTGCCACATCAATGAGAGGATATCATCAATTACATTTGGAGGTAGAGAAGGAAAGAAGTGAATGGCAAGCAAAGATGGAGGAAGAAAGAAATGAGTGGAGGAAGGAAAAGGAGTTATGGGCAGCTCAGAACAAAAGTTCAATAATGACTATAGAAGAACTACAGAAACAGTTGGAGAAATCAAAAGTTCCAGAAGAAATTCAAGATCAAGTACAGGCAGAAGATACAGACAATAGGGAATATGAAACAGGGGATTTTGACAGGGAACAAGAGAACAAGGAACCAGCAGCCAAAGAAACAGAGGAGGAATATTCTGAAGATTTTGTACAGAAATTATTGACCAATAGAGAGTCAAGAATGGAATTTATCAGGAAAATGCATGATGAGTATGAAGATCAAATAGTTACCTTTGCTCTGAATAAAGGCATTAATCCAGATCAGCATCATTGGGCTGCAGATGGATTGGGAATATCTTTCTGTATGATTTTGGAGAGTATAAAGAATTATCAATTAGCCAGAGTAGGGCTATCTCCGAACAAATACCTTGAGTATGAAGAAGATATTAATGTCACGAAGGAGTTATTTGAAAGAGCAAATCCTAAATGGAGGAATAAGTGGTTGGATGCCAATAAGGAATGCAGGAAAATTTGGAAAGAGGCACCTTTGAATTTAAAGATCAACCCAGCCTATTGTCCAGTTGCCAGAAGAAGAGAATGGACTGTTTTTTGGGAAAGGAGGAAAACAGGGCAGATTCCAGCAAAATGGCTGAATTTTCCAAAAATAGCAGGTCCAAAGGCAGGCACTTGGCCTACAAAAAACTACATGGTGAATACTGCTGAGTCAGTTTTAACAACATATAAAGATGTTAATGATCCAGCCTGTATATTACTTGTCAGAATAATGAGATTGATTCTAGCTTGTATAGAGACCTACACTGATACAGATATCAGAATTTTGAACTACATAGGCTTTAATTCACCAACAGATGCTCTTTTGTTTGATTTAAGTGAGACACCAGACAGGATCTGCTTAATGGCCTACTACAACAGAATTATATTTTTGGGTAGCCATTACTTACAGATTTTTGAGGATGCTTTTGATTATGGATTTTTTGAGAGGGAGTCAGAGATTTTTGGAAACCTATCAGTTGTTACAAAAGCAAGACTTACTGCCTATGAAGTTGCTTACACTGAATATTTGAAGAAGGATGTCATAGATAAGCCTGAAGCTGCAGTACAATGGAGGAAAGCTTTATTTGAAATGGTCAATAATTTGAATGTCACAGAAAGGAAGAGCCATGATTTGGTGTCACAAGTGTATCAAAGGAAGAAGAAATAAAGCTGAGCTCACAAGTAGGTAGAAAATCGTGAAAAACACGATTTTCAACAGAAAATCGTGAAAAACTCACAAGTAGGTAGAAAATCGTGAAAAACACGATTTTCAACAGAAAATCGTGAAAAACTCACAAGTAGGCACAAAATCGTGAAAAACACGATTTTCATCAGAAAATCGTGAAAAACCCCAAATTCATCAGAAAATCGTGAAAAACCCCAAATGCATCATAAAATCGTGAAAAACACGATTTTCATCTGAAAATCGTGAAAAAACACTACTGGCAGTAGAAAATCGTGAAAAACCCTAATTTCATTAGAAAGTCGTGAAAAACACAAAACATAGGAAGAAAATTAAAACACACACAATTTTGGACAGAAAATTGTGGAAAACCAATACATTGGTTAGGAAACTGTGATAAACACTCCTTTGAGTATTAGAAATTTGTCAAAAATAGTTGAATGATACTAAGGTCTGGAAATAAAATAAATTCACTTTCTAAGCAAGACCTAACAAGGAAGGAAAAAGAGCCAGGAAGTAATAAAAGATCAGAAAGAAGTTTAAACCAAGAAAATAACATGGAAAACCTAAATGAAACAAATGAGTCAATAGAAACTGGGGATTTTAGAAACATCCTTAAGTACATGTATACAAATAGGTTTGGAACCTATATATACCAGGATGGAATGCATAAATTCCTCATTAGACTGAGAAATTTAGAAATTCCCCTGAATATAACTCCAGTAGCCCAATTCAAAGATGGAAGATATGAAGACAGGCAAGGATGTGTATACATCTTCTCTCAAGACCCAGAAAATTCAAATGATCTAGGGCAATGTGCTGACAAAGGACCTTGGGAACATAACATAGGACAACCAGACATACCTAGACCAAATGAAAACTACACTAATAATGAGCAAAATTATGGGAGAAGGACACATGCTTCACCAAATCCCTTTGACAGAGAACCAGAAGGAAACAATGACTTCCCACTCAGAAGAAGACCTCATTGGCAACCTCAGGGTAGGATGCTTAGACCATATCAAGTAGCCAAATGCATGAAGAACCAATATGAAGGGTATTCAGATCCTCATGCTCATGCTGCAGAATTTAGACAACTGATTAGAGCAGAGGAAGTAGAAGATTACAAGGTACAATTTGAAGCATTTGGTCTAACCCTAACAGGGCCAGCCTTATCATGGTTCATTCCTTTGAGAAAAGAAATGTACCTAGACATTGAATCTTTCTTAGAAGCTTTCATTGGTGAATTCTCTAAGACTGGAATCAAACATAGTACAGCCACATTGATACACAGCTTCAAACAACAAAAGGAGGAAAATGTTAGGGAAGCAGCCAGAAGGTTTAAACAGTACATTGATAGATGCCCAAGAGAAGAAGTACCTTCCATGGCAAAACAAGTATCCTTATTCATTGAGGGATTAAAAAGTGCCCAATTAAGGACCCTAGTGTACTATAGGAGATGTCCTGATTTAGCAGCCTGTGTGAAGGAAGCAATAGATTTGGAGGACAACAGAGGTCAAGATTTGTTAGCATTTGATCAACCCAGATCTTATGAAGACAAAATTCCTCCAGCAGAAGAGTTGGCTCAGGCTATTGCTAAAGCCCTAGAGGTAAGCACTAAAACTAATCTGATAAACTCTAGGATAAACACAAACAAGAAATGTTATATTTGTGGAGAAAATCATCTGGCACAACAATGCCCTTATCAGAAACCACAACACTTACAAGATAGGAAGACACTCAAGTATTGTACACTAGAGAGAAAATGGACAAACCATACCAGGGAGGATTGCTTCTATAACAAACAACCTGTCAAGGAAAGAGACTATATGGCTCAAAGGGAATCAGGTTATACCGAGCAACCAAGACCAGTATTGGGACAACAACCTCCCATTCCAACCAATGTGGTACCAGTCAAATATACACCCATTGATGAAGGAAATTCAAGATTCAGATCACCTTATAAGGAGGAGTATCAATGGAGTGAGGGACATCAGGAAGAATGGGAAGATTATGAAATAAGGGAACCTGAGCTTAAAGCCCTAGATCTGGGAAATGGAAAAATTGAAATGGACACAGCAACATTCATGTACATTACTAACAACTACATGTCCAATCAAAAACCTCAATTCAAAGGGGGACCAAAGATAACATGTTATAGGTGTGGGGGAGAGCATTTCATTAGAGATTGTCCACAACCTCCAACATTCAGGATAGAGGGAGCATATTGTAAGGATTGTGGTAGAGAACATCTGATCAAGGACTGTCCAAAAAATCCCCAAAAACAACAGAACACACCTAATAACATACCTTTAAAAACAGTCAAAATTATGGAACAAGAGGAATTGAGTGACAATGATCAAATTGAACTTAATGTTATAACAAGGGCACAAGCCAAACAACAAGGAATAATTAAAGAACAAAATGAGGGTTCCACATCAAAAGGGAAGAAAAATAGACAAAGAGGGAAATGGGAAAAGAAAAGGAAAGTGGGCAAAAGTCTGGAAGAAGACAGCTAGGAACAAACAAATTCAAAACATTCTTCCAGTCAGGAACAAACAAATTCAAAACATACTTCTCATCAAAAGACCCAGAATTTGTCAGAATTAGGAAATTCTCAGAGCCTAGACACCCTAATCAAAGCCTATAAAGGAAGGATTCAAGAGGGACCAAGCCCTGCAGATCATGCAATGGCTTATCCCATACCAGATTTAGAGCATGAAAGGATGCTAAAATGCAAACAAATTATCCAGGAAACACAACTCAGATTAGGGGAAGAAGACAGCTCTCGGAGAACATTTGATCAGCATGAAAAAACAAAAACCAAGGAAGATGATAAAGAAGGCAATCCACACATAACATTCCAAATGAGTTTAGGTGAACATTGTAGTATTACATGTCATACAACATGGGAAAATTTGTTGAAACAAAATCCTCACCTACAAAACAAGATGAACAAGGAAGAAACAATATCTGGAAACCTTCATTCACCAACACAAGAATTAGAGGAACTATGGTATATTCCTATTGAAAAAATAGGAGGATATTGTGAAGGAGAAGAAGGGAATTCAACCTTAAAATTACAATATGAAAAACATTCAGCAAAAGCCATTTTGGATAGTGGATCAGGAGTGGCTATAATGACTAAACAAACCTGGGAGAAATGGGGAAGAAAGGAATTATTACCCACCAAAATGAGATTACAACTTGCAGATGGTCATATAGAAAAGCCCCTAGGAATTTGGGAAAAAGTGATTGTGGACATATGTGGCATAGAAATAGAGCATACCTTTGCTATAGTAGAATTTCCACAATCCACATCTTATGAAATTATCCTAGGAAGACCCTTCATGAGACAAATGCAAATTGTACAAGATTGGGGTAATGATTGTTTATATCTTCAGAACCAGGGGAGAATAACAAGAGTAAACTTAAGAAATGGCCACTATTGTGACATATCTCCTAGAGAATGGTATAAAATACATCAAAATCAACCAGAAAGTGAAGAATCAGAGAGGGAGGATCAGGAAGAAGGTGAATCAGCAGTTTGGAAGTGTAACATATTAAGAAATATCACAAATAGGAAAAGGAAGTTAAGGAGAGAAGATTGTGTGGAAGAAAGAGAAATACAAGATGAAAATTATGTGCCTCAACAATTCAAAGATGAAGAGTTTGAGCCTTATGGATGGAATCAAATCTTAGCTACCATGGATTTGGCCAGTGAGGAATATGTGGGAATGGAATTTCAAAATGAGGAAGGATTTGACATCTTCCACATTGGCATACACATGATAGGAGTATCACAAAGAGAAGAGGATCAAAATCAAGAAATGATATTAACAGAAGGAAAATCACAATATTTGGAAACAGTAAAAGCTGAGGATGCAATCAAAGACAAAATCTCAGGCAAATACAAGGAACATAAACACAAAGAAACAGAAAGAGACCAGGAAAAGGAAAAGAAAGAGAAAGAGATAAACAGAGATCAATACTTTGATGTACCAGCAAACTTTAAAACTTATGAAGTAGAAGACAGACTACTTCTGAGAATGAAACCAAAAAGAGAGAAGAAGAAAGGGGAAGCATATGATAACGAAGAACAAACAAAGAAAATTATAATTACACAGGAAGAAGGAGAAGAGAGACAAATAGTAATAGCTGATGACATGACATCACAAGAAGAAGAAGCATTAAGGAACCTAGCAAAGAACTATAGGGATGTATTTGCTTACAGTTATAAAGATTTGAAAGGAATTGATCCAAAAATTTGTGAGCATAAGATTCCTATGACACCTGATGCAAAACCAAGCAAACAGAGACATTATACATTTAATGACAAATACTCTGCCAAAATAAAGGAAGAAATTGACAAGTTGTTGGCTGCTAATTTCATTTATGAAATAGAATACACTGAATGGATATCACCTATAGTTGTGGTGCCAAAAAAGAACGGGAAACTTAGGGTATGCATTAACTTGAAGAAAGTAAATGCAGCAACTATAAGGGATAGTTATCCACTGCCAATAACAGATCATCTTCTTGAGAGAGTTGCAGGAAAGGAAGTCTATAGTTTTCTAGATGGCTTCTCAGGATACAATCAAGTACCTATAGCTTTAGAGGACCAACATAAGACTGCCTTTTCTACAGAATGGGGGGTTTATGCTTTTAGGGTTATGCCCTTTGGATTGACCAATGCCCCAGCAACTTTTCAAAGGTTGATGTGTCATATTTTCAAAGAATTCCTGAGAAATGTGATGGAAATCTATGTAGATGACTTATGCACTTTTTCTTTAAAAAGACAAGATCATTTACAAGATTTGGAAAGAATATTCAGGAAGTGCAGGACATATAGAGTATGCTTAAACCCAGAAAAGTGTGTATTCTATGTCAGACAAGGAAGAATGTTGGGTCACATAGTGTCAAAAAATGGAATCTCTACTGATGAGAAGAAAATAAAAGCCATAATAGAGCTTCCTAGACCAACAAATGTGAAGGAACTCCAAACTTTTATGGGACATTGTGGGTACTACAGAAAATTTGTATACAAATTTGCTGATATAGCCAAGCCCTTATATGCCCTCATCACAAAGTTTGAGTGGACTGAAGAATGTGACCAAGCATTTGAAACATTAAAAACTTGTTTGGTGACAACACCAATCTTGAAAACACCTCAATGGGATAAAATCTTTCATGTACATGTTGATGCTTCAAATTATGCTCTGGGATGTGTGTTAGCACAACCTGTAGAAGGAAGCAAATTAGATTTCCCAGTAGCATATGCAAGTAGACAATTAAACAGTGCAGAAAAAAATTACACAACTACTGAGAGAGAAGGATTGGGAATGATTTTTGCTGTCAAAAAATACAGACATTATCTATTGGCCAACAAGTTTAAATTCTTTGTGGATCACCAAGCTCTACTCTATTTAGTAAATAAACCATGTCATACAGGAAGAATAGTAAGATGGTTTCTTTTACTAATGGAATTTGAGTTTGAGGTGGTGGTTAGACAAGGAAAAACACACTTGAGAGCAGATCATTTATCAAGAATTCAGTCAAAAGAACCTAGTTCACCTATAGATGATGAATTGCCAGATACATACTTATTCAAGGTGGAAAGTGTTCCTGAATGGTCGATGTCATTAATTCCCTTGCTAACCATGGGACCTTGTAGGTCATTAGCAAATAACACACATCTGGTGTTACAAAGCAGGAATTTCATGTTGTTAGCTGGACATTTGTATCACCTCAATCAGTCAGGTATACTGGAATATTGTACTCCAGAAGAAGAGCAACATGAATATGTAAGAAAAGCTCATTGCTGGAATCCATGTACTCATGCTTCTACAATTGTTACTCTTAGTAACCTTAATAGGATGGGAGTACATTGGCCAAATAAGATTCAAGATGTGGAGAGATATATTGATAATTGTCAAAAATGTCAAACATGGCAGGAAGCAGAATTAATAACTCTATATTGGTTTCAGAAAAACCCTGAATGGAGTGAAAATATTGTTGAGAAGTTGAAGAGAAAGGAGAAAGGGGAACAAGTAATAGCTGGTGCTGATTCAAGAAATCTACAAGTAATCTCAGAAGAATATCAACTCATAGGAGAGCAATTATACAAGAGAGGAATGGATGGATATCTGA
Organism: Ceratopteris richardii; assembly: GCA_020310875.1. NCBI lineage: Eukaryota > Viridiplantae > Streptophyta > Polypodiopsida > Polypodiales > Pteridaceae > Ceratopteris > Ceratopteris richardii. The sequence continues at coordinate 176,745,055 of CM035413.1, forward strand.
GAATCTGTGTTCCAGAAGAAAAGTATTTAGAGATGTTGGAAATGGCACACTCAGGAGTAGCTGGAGGACATTTCTCAAGTGATAGAACAGCCAAACTCATCTTATATTCTGGCTTTTGGTGGCCAACCCTATTTCCTGATGCTAGAACTTATGTAAAAAGATGTGATGTCTGTCAAAGGGTAAGCCAACCAAACAAAAGAGATAACATGCCATTAATTCCTTTAATTTCAGCCAGAGCTTTTAGTAAATGGGGATTGGACTTCATTGGACCAATACATCCTCCAGCCAGACAATCTCATGCAGAATACATACTAGTAGCTACAGATTATTTGACAAAATGGGCTGAGGCCAAAGCTACTAAAAGAAATGATGCTCACACCACTGCTAGATTTTTGTATGAAAACATTATCACTAGATTTGGACTACCAATTGAATTGGTAAGTGATAGGGGGACTCATTTTTTGAATCAGATCATAGAAAACATGACTAATTATTTCATGATTAGTCACAATAAGTCAGCCCCATATCACCCACAAGCCAATGGGTTAGCAGAGAGTACTAATAAAGTACTTTGCAATGTATTGACCAAATTAGTCAACACAAATAGAAATGACTGGGATTATCAACTGAATCATGTTCTTTGGGCTTATAGAGTGGCATACAAAACAGCTTTAGGGACCACACCATTTAATTTGGTGTATGGCCAGAATGCAGTTTTACCCATGGAATTTCTTATTCCAACACTGAAGGTGGGTAGCCAATACAATTGGACAGGACATGAATTATCTGAGAGAGTCATAGACTTAGAAAAACTGGGAGCATCGAGACTCCAAGCAGTGATGAGTATATACACGAACAAGAAAAGACAAAAAGCTTATCATGATGTTCACATAAAAGACAAAGATCTACAAGAAGGAGACCTGGTCTTAGCTTACACAATCAAAGAACATCAGAAAAAGTTTCAGAAAAAAGGTCATGGGCCATATATCATACATCAGATAAGCAAAAGTGGAGCTATTCAGTTAGCCAATATTGATGGGGAAATCATGCCAAATTTTATAAGTGGATGTAGAGTGAAGAGGTATGAGTGCCCATTAACTACTGAGGAATGGAGAAGATTGCAAAAGGCTCAAAATAGGAAAAAAGAGGAAGAAAGTGTTAGAAAGGAGGCTCAACTGGAAGCCATAGAGAGAATTAGAAAATTGAAACAAGTGTGCTTATGTGAAAACACTCTAAAACAAAAAGAACATTTGCCTTTGATTATGATGAATTACCAGAATGAAAACATAAGGGTTTTGATAGATTCGGGAGCTCAAGTGAATCTAATTAGCTCAGCCTTGATCAATAAGTTTAATCTTAAGAGAGCTGAAAGTAGAATTTTGATCAAAACCCTGGGAGGGAAAAGAATTCAAAGCATATCTTCACTTTCTATTAAAGTTAAATTTAATAATGAATATATGGAGATAGATTGTGAAGAGTGGCCAGACCATTTAATGACTGAAAAGCTGATTTTAGGACAGCCATGGCTCAAACAAGGTAAAGTCATCTTAAATTTTGAAAAAATGAAGCTTAATTTGACCATCAAGGACAAAAAGTTTTTAATGTTCTTTCTGAGTAATGAAGAGCAGGTAGTCCAGATGGATGTTCATGACCCACATCTCGAAGGATTTGCTTTCTCAATGAAGGACAGGAACATTTTGACAATACAAAGTGATCAAGCTTCATACACTCAAGATCAGCAAAAGAATGAAGAGGTAAAGGTTGATGAGGAGACAAAACAGAGAAGACTATTATTGCCGAAGTTGCAATATCAACAAAACAGAACAAAAAGAATATGGAAACAGGTCATGCACAGTTATGGCTCACCAAAACAGGAAATTAAAACAAAATGGATATGGAAGCCAAAAAATGTCAAAAAATGTTCATCCACAGAGCATGAATATTTCCATAACAGAAGGACAAATGGAGTAAAATATTACTGGATAAAAAAATCAGAATTGGGTCAATAGAAGAGGGATAATCCACCGTGGACCTATTTTTGGAATTTTGAAAAGGACAAAAAAATATTTCTTTCTTTCCCCTTAGAAGAAAATTAGGAGGGGAAGGAAAGAAGACGAAAAAAAAAAAAAAAAAAAAAAAAAAAAAAAAGAGAAGAAAAAACCAGAAAAATATATTTTATTTTCTTGATTTTCTTTCTAAAAATAAAAGAACACAAAGCAAGATATAGGGAGGGAAAGAGTAATTTATTATGGAAAAAAGTTGTTTTGTCTTATTGATTTTTAATTTTTTGTGATCATTTTTCTTTTTTACCATTACTTTTTCAAGTTTCTTCATTAATCATCTTTTCTAGCATCATCCTTTTAATTCAGGAATTGTTTTTTGAGTAAAGAAGTGACAATTGGAGAGAGCACAATAGATGTCTTGCTACACCTGTGTTGCTCACTTAAAATTGAGTCTCTTGAAAAAAAGCAAAAATTGCTGGGAACTTGTCTTTCATATTTTTTATGTCAGTAACATTCCAGAATAATATAGTATTTTCTTATGAAATCTTGTGACTCATGTGGGTGGAGTATTTTCTTTTCTGTTATATATAAATTCAGGATGGTGAATACAAAAGAGTTGGCAATCCACGACTTCAAAGCTGATTCAGTGACTTTGTCCAGAGGACACTGGTTTTTGGACAGTGATGCAGCTGAAGAACAGGTGGACTTAGAATCCGATGAAGACCAAGAAATCCCAGAAGCTGAAAAAATAGCGAAAGAACTTAAAGAAATTCTGGGAGTGATAGGACAGCATATCTTCACAGTAGCAGTGGGAGGATATAAGTATACTATGCTGTGCCAAGAATTTTACAGGTTTCAGAAAACTTCTGTCAACCTCAAAAGATGGAAAGCTGTGGGATTGCACAAGCTCTTAGAAGAACCAATTTTCTTTATTGACTTTGAAAGAGTAGCACAAGTGATGGGAAGCTTAGAGGAAGTGGGAAAAGGCAATGATGCCTACTTCAGATGTAAGGTGAAGAATAAAGACAATCAAGAGGCAGGGATAGTCATCAAAGCAGAACATATCAGAGCCGCCTTACAGTTCTATCCAATGGGCACTAAACTGGACCAAAGTTTTGTCAAGAAAAATAAGGAGACTTACACGGGGTATGTAAAGTTCACTGACTTCAAGGGAAAAGAAAATGAAGAATATGCTATAAGAATGTTCTTGCAGTTCTTTTGTTTTCCTAAATTACCAAGGTACACCATGCCTCACAAATCAGTAACTCTATTAATGTTCAATAACAAAGATAGAACCAAGCCATTTGGGGTGATGGATGTCTCACCTTACATCCATGAACAGCTGAAGGAAGCAGCAAAGCACTGGGAGCAGAAGAAATTCATGAATGGAGCCCAGTTTTTGACAAAAATCATTTATCATGTTCTAGGTATGGAAGAACAGTTAAAGTTAGCTCCTGAAGCCCAATACTTCAGAAACTTGATGTCAGGAATCAAAAGTTCCCCAAAGAAGGCACTTGGAAGAGAATCAGAAGGACAAACTCGCATGAGGGGAACAGGAATGAAGAGAAAGATAATATCTGAGGAAGTGATTCCAGTAAAGAAAAGAAAGTTCGACCCCAGAAAAGTAGAGTTAGAACAGGCGGAAGAAACAAGAGAGGAACAGGTGGCAGCACAGAAAAAGGTGCAATCCTCCAGTGAACCTCATCCTCCGCAGACAAGCAAAGAACAGCTTTACACTTATCTCACTCAAGGAAACAGCAAGAGAGCCATATACGAGGCACAATATCAAAAAATGTTGGAAGATTTTTCATGTAAAGCTACTGATTGGATCCAAGAAGAGGTGGAGCACTATGAAGCATTGCATGAAGAAATGATGGCAGCAGAAACTGAAGAGATATTTGTAAAGAAGGAGGTAGAATTGCTGGCATACTTCAAGGAGTTGCAAGGACCTCCAGAGGCCAGAACTACGGTGATAGTGAAAAAGAAGATGCCAAGGAAACCTGTTCAAAAGAAGAAGATGATAAAGAAAGGGAAAGGAAAGATGGCAGATGAACCTGTGATAAAAGAAATGAGACAAGTAATTACCAAAGAAACACAAAAGCTAACCTCAGAGATGGAAGTGTCAAAGCCTATAGAACAAGAAGTGGGAGGATCTTCACGATTCTCATCTGATTCAGATAGCGACATTGAGAGTTTTTTGCTAAAAAGTTTAAATCTGTCAATACCCAACACTCCTAATGTAGCTATACAGGCTGTAGAAAAAATGAAGACACCTGAGGATACAAACGAGAAGTCTAAAGAGAAGCAGACACAGGAGGAAATAGTTCCACAGATGAGTGCTGAAGAAAAAAGGAGGCAGTTAAAAGGAAAGGCAAGGATGACAGAAGAGGAAGACCAGAAGAGAAATGAAGATAGTTCTGGAATAATGAATGTTGACAAAAATTCAATATGGACCAACCCATCACAAACACAGTTCAAATTAAATGCAAGATTGACTGCAAGTTTGGAGGAACTAGCAAAGAAAGTATTCGGCAGTGTACTTAGCTCAAATAATCAGCAGAAGGATGCATCCAAAGAACAGGAAAGCAAGGAGTTAGAATCAGAAAAGAATGCTCAAGAGGTCTTTGGACAAGTAATAGAGGAAGGAATTGTTCAAAGTATAAAAGATGTGTTGCAGGATATAAAAAGCAGTGAGGAATTTACATCTAAGAATGATCAAGAACAGGAAGTGGAAGCAGATTTTATGGATATGGAGGAGCAAGATCAGGAATGCATAAAAGAGAAAAGTAATGACCAGGTTGCTGGTACAAAAGAAATTGAATCAGTTGAAGTTCAGGAAAAGCAGGAACAGGAAGACCAACTCAGGAAAGTTCAACAAATTCTTGTTGAAAAGGACTCAAATAAAAGTCAGGAAACCCTAACACAAGAGAAGGAGATACTAATTAAGGGAGACCAGCTCTTCACAGAGAAGCAACAAGTATTGGAAGAAAAGAAGCCATTAGAAAAGAAGGAAGCTTCAGATTTCTCAGAGCAGAAGAGTGCAAATGACAGAGCACTAGTTTATGAAGAGGATGATAACAATCAGGATACAGAGAACTATGATCACAGTGATGAAGAACAAGACATGCAGGACATAGAAGATGAAACAGCAGCAGAAGAAGATGAGGTGGATAAAGAAGATAAGCAAATTGAAGTTAGACAGACAGAAATAGAAGTAGGGTTGGAAAGAATACCCAAAAGTATAAGATCAGCTTGTCAAATGATTATGAGCAACATTGAACAATTCAGACCATCTAGCAGAAATATGATCATATCAGGAATGGTGGCTGAATCAGAATTTGAAAAAGGCAGTCTAATTATCAAAGAACACAAGAAAGAAAAAGAGCAGATGACAGAGCAATTAAGGATGATAAAGGAAAGGAATGAAGAATATCTCAATAGAATCATTGCTTTGGAAGAAGCTGAGGTTCAGAAGCAGAACAGGATCCAATATTTGGAAGAAAAGAGTGTAAAGTTATCAGAACAGAATGCCAAAATGGATATGGAATTAAAAACCATTGGAGGAAGATACAGAACTTTACAAACATCTTATCAAATTCTGACTAGAGCTCATGAAGAGATTAATAAAGTGTTGTTAGAAGAAGGTCAACTACAAGGTGGGAGTAAATCTGTTCAATTGACAGAGGAAGAAAAGGAAGAGCTGCATAAAGAAATTCAAAGACTTCAAACAGAATTAAAAGAGGCCAAGGAAATGGAGAAACAGGCAAACACTCATGCTGCCACATCAATGAGAGGATATCATCAATTACATTTGGAGGTAGAGAAGGAAAGAAGTGAATGGCAAGCAAAGATGGAGGAAGAAAGAAATGAGTGGAGGAAGGAAAAGGAGTTATGGGCAGCTCAGAACAAAAGTTCAATAATGACTATAGAAGAACTACAGAAACAGTTGGAGAAATCAAAAGTTCCAGAAGAAATTCAAGATCAAGTACAGGCAGAAGATACAGACAATAGGGAATATGAAACAGGGGATTTTGACAGGGAACAAGAGAACAAGGAACCAGCAGCCAAAGAAACAGAGGAGGAATATTCTGAAGATTTTGTACAGAAATTATTGACCAATAGAGAGTCAAGAATGGAATTTATCAGGAAAATGCATGATGAGTATGAAGATCAAATAGTTACCTTTGCTCTGAATAAAGGCATTAATCCAGATCAGCATCATTGGGCTGCAGATGGATTGGGAATACCTTTCTGTATGATTTTGGAGAGTATAAAGAATTATCAATTAGCCAGAGTAGGGCTATCTCCGAACAAATACCTTGAGTATGAAGAAGATATTAATGTCACGAAGGAGTTATTTGAAAGAGCAAATCCTAAATGGAGGAATAAGTGGTTGGATGCCAATAAGGAATGCAGGAAAATTTGGAAAGAGGCACCTTTGAATTTAAAGATCAACCCAGCCTATTGTCCAGTTGCCAGAAGAAGAGAATGGACTATTTTTTGGGAAAGGAGGAAAACAGGGCAGATTCCAGCAAAATGGCTGAATTTTCCAAAAATAGCAGGTCCAAAGGCAGGCACTTGGCCTACAAAAAATTATATGGTGAATACTGCTGAGTCAGTTTTAACAACATATAAAGATGTTAATGATCCAGCCTGTATATTACTTGTCAGAATAATGAGATTGATTCTAGCTTGTATAGAGACCTACACTGATACAGATATCAGAATTTTGAACTACATAGGCTTTAATTCACCAACAGATGCTCTTTTGTTTGATTTAAGTGAGACACCAGACAGGATCTGCTTAATGGCCTACTACAGCAGAATTATATTTTTGGGTAGCCATTACTTACAAATTTTTGAGGATGCTTTTGATTATGGATTTTTTGAGAGGGAGTCAGAGATTTTTGGAAACCTATCAGTTGTTACAAAAGCAAGACTTACTGCCTATGAAGTTGCTTACACTGAATATTTGAAGAAGGATGTCATAGATAAGCCTGAAGCTGCAGTACAATGGAGGAAAGCTTTATTTGAAATGGTCAATAATTTGAATGTCACAGAAAGGAAGAGCCATGATTTGGTGTCACAAGTGTATCAAAGGAAGAAGAAATAAAGCTGAGCTCACATAAAGAAAATCTTTCGTCAGGAGCCGAAAGGCTTAGGAGGGGAAGGATGTTGGAAGGTGTATTTTTGAAGAGTATTTTTGATGAAGAAAATTAGTAAAAAGTCAAAAAACTTGTAAAATATTTATGCAATGATTGTAAAAATAAGGAAGAGTCTTCCTTATGTGGTTGAGGATCTCATGTAATTTTTGTAGAATTTTTAGAAACTCTTAGATAGCATTTTTTAGAAAATTAGAGAAAAAGACCTAATTTCAAGTGTGAAAAGGGACACTTGAAAATGTATATAAGTCAATTTTCTCTATTTTGGAGAGGTTGGTTAGTCATTTGCTCAAGCTATCAATAGAGAAGAAAGAGTTTCTGCAAAATCGTGTTTTCTCCTGTTGAGTGTATTTCTTTTGATGTGTGAGCTTGTCTCTTGCTTAATCATGGAGATTTGTGAGTCATATTTGTGTATTACTGAGTAAGTTGTATGAAGGGAGAGACCTATTGCTGTAAATGAGTGGAAAGGACTGAAGGGAGTTCCAAAATTGTGAAAATCGTCTGTTGGTACAGAATCGCGATTGTCTCGTCTTGGTGATACAGGTGATATTTTTCAGTTTTGAGTTCATATTTGTATTCTGCTAATGAAATGGCATGGTTTTGACACAAAGAACATAGAAAATGATGGAGATTTGCCTTAGTTATGGTAAACTCAAGATTTTCTCTTCATCTTCAATTTCTCTCAGCAATCCAGCCATCAATCTCTTATTTCCTTGAATCTATTATCTTGAAGGGGCTGTGGTCTTGTGGATATTCCTAGGATTGACAAAATAAAGATGATTTGTTGATTCTTTGTTACTTCATGATTGGAGAGGACAACTTGGAGTCCAAAACAAAACAATTGTGCACGTTGGCATGTGTCACATTTCTTCACATAGGTATGTGCATCCATATGAAGAGTGGGCCACCAAAGTCCTGAGAATAGAATGGTCTTGATTACTCGATCAGGACCGAAGTGTCCACCTGCAACACCACTATGTGTAGTCTCTAAGACCTTCTTCGGTATAGGTTGTCTCCTACTAAGGCATAGCCTTGAGCCTCTTGCTCCATGCTTCGTCTTCTTGCTAGACTGGCCTCTTTGGGTAATCTTCCCGACCTCATAAACTCTACCAATGGAGCACTCCAATCTGGAATTAATGACACTTGATAAAGGGTCGCATGCTCCACTGGTGGTCTCTCTCTGCACGTTGGACAATTCTTAATCCACTCATGTATTTCTTTGTCCATGCTAGGCCAATACACTCCTAAACATTTCAGATTTTGTAATGTGTGCTGTTTAGAATAATGATTTCCTAGCAATCCTTCATGAGCTTGTTGCAACCAACTACTATGTTCATCGTCCTCAACACAACAAGCTAATACACCCTCAGTGTCTTGTTTGTACATGCTTCCTGCCAATATGTGATATTTTTGTGATTTTACAATTTCTTCTTGCGATGTTTTCACATTCTTATTTGCAGGGCCGAAGGTTAGGACTGGTACCAACTTATTTGCCCATTTAGGAACAACTTCTAAATTGAACAGATAAGCATCGGGTAATTCATCAGACACTCCTTGTGGTGACTCTCCTGAAGTGATGCGAGAAAGGTGGTCTGCCCGAAGGTGGGTTTTACCTTTCCTGACAACAACTTCAAAGTCATACTCCATTAGTAAGAGGAACCATCTTACTAAGCGTCCAGTATTGCAAGGTTTATTGACCAAATATAACAAAGCTTGATGATCAGTGAAAAACTTGAACTTGTTGGCCAATAAATAGTGTCTAAACTTCTTCACAGCATATACCATGCCTAACCCTTCTCGCTCGGTTGTGGTATAATTTCTTTCGGCTGGGTTTAGTTGTCTACTAGCATATGCTATGGGCAAATCTAAATTCCCTTCACCTGTGGGTTGTGCTAGCACACATCTGTTGAGTATTGGGTATGCACACATCTTATTTGTGCATAGGAACCCTCTTTTTGTATCTACTTAGAGTTTCACATGAAAACTCCCTCTTAGACACTTTTTAATATTTCTCCTAAAGTAAGGCTTTTGGAAGCATGTAAAAATACCCATCCCTTTTGTAGAAGTGTAGAAAAATCCCCACGCACGTATTGTTGGAAGATATGGTTGTTAGAAAGAATATTTTCCAAGATCTTTTTGAGATATGTTAGTTAGGCATGTGCTCCTTTTTGACTAGTCAAAAGGAGCACATGGGGGAATGTGTCTAGCCTATAACTAGAGGCTTATTTCTTGTAAAAGGAGAGCTTTTGGTCGTGCTCTCATGTAAAATCCTTTCAATGGAAGAACTCTCCTTTCTCTTAAAGCTTTGTGCATATATGTATTTAGTCTTGGAGAGTGTGAGAGTGAGGTGTGTGTGCATGCTAGCATTTCCTTTGTGTGTAAGTAGAGTGTTGCAATTGTCTTGTATTTTACATATGTGACTAGGATCCTTGACTCCCATTGCTCCATATTTTCAAGCATGTGGCATAGCTGCGGGCTGATGGCCAATGGCTTGAACATGGTGGAGGATGGGGTGGATGAAAGGAGAGTCTTTCTTGGGCCTTCCTTCTTGCTTCCATGCAAGGTGGTGTGGGTCTTGGCTCCCAAGGGCATACTACAACAACAAATTTTGGCGCCGTTGCCGGGGAGAACGACCTTTCATCACTTGGAGTGCTCAAGAGCATGTGATAAGATATTGATTTGCAATTTTTCTGCTTATTTACGTAGGATATGTGTGTTGGCATGGTACTTTCACCCTTCCATTGGGCAATTAGTTCCTCATTTCCTTGTTTTAGTAGAATAGTTTTAGTTCATGTTTGTTTGATGCACAAAAACACCCCCCAACCACTTCTCTCTCTTTCTCTCTCACATACACACAGACTCCCACACACTCACTCAGGCATCACTCTCCATCTCTCCTCCATTTCTTGATTTCAGTGATGGCCTTGAAAAGGGGGATGGGTACCTTCCTTCATCCCTCCCTCTCTTCAGGTACAAAAAAAGAAAAAAAAATTGAGTTCACCCCCCGAGGGATTTCGCTAGCAATTCGTGTATGCAATATGACCCCTTTGAAACTAGTCGTTGCCAAAACTATGTTGGGAAAGTGGGCTTGGCCTTAAAGACGATATCACCTCTGTGCGGGCCCAAATCTCGAGGCAAAATGAAGGTCTGTGCTCGTGGCCGCATGCTCCTTGCGACTCTCTGTTCTTGGGGCTCCCTCTCCTTGCATGGCGTCTATGGGATGAGCTCCACCGAGCTCCCCCTATTGTGCATCCTCTTCTTTTGGGGTTGAGCTCCAAGTGAGCTCCCCCTTTCCCCTTCCTCTCTCGGGGTTGAGCTCCAGGCGAGCTCCCCCTACAGCATGTCTTCTCCTCAGAAGTGATACTTGAAGGCGAGTCAAAGGCAAACATTTCACCCCTATGCTCTGTGCGGGGCTTCACTTGCTCCTCCTAAGCGTGCAGCTGGCCACTTCATGGGGGGTTGAGCGATGGCTCCCCAATTCCCTCCCTCCCTTTGCTGGACTACCTCGGGCTGAGTAGGGCACCCCCCTCGCTTTGTGGGTCTCCATCTTTGTGCTACTGAAGGTGGATGGCATCGCCAATCTCCGTGCATCCTACTGAACCGGGTTGAGCTCAGCGTGAGCTCCCCCTCCAATCCATGTTGAAGGCGACACTTTGCTGACCTGCCTCGTTGCTGTGTATGAGTAGGCATTTAGTCCTCGCCAAAGGGGGAATTACCTGTACTAAGCTTACCTTTTGTGCATACATTTCCAACCTGGAAGCAAGGTCTGCAGTGTATGGAGTTTCGCAAATGTGCCAAATCATTGGGAGAATCCCTCATTCTTTGATCCAGGCAGGGTCCTACAGATGAACACTGGCATGAGTAGCGATGACATGCAGTTCGTACCAGTCAAGTTTGGTCAAGAAAATTGTTCTGATATGATATTGGCAGTAACCATTATGGGCTGATAATAGGACTGACGGTCTGAATCTTGATGGGGGGCGAAGTTTTGTCACAGGCGAAGCACGATCTGCTGGCATCTTTTGGAAATGCTTGGATTTGGACATGCTTCTGCCATTGCTTCCCATCTCAGGCCACGATCTACTGGCATCTTTTGGAAATGCTTGGATTTGGACATGCTTCTGCTTTTGCCCCCTTGTTGCTCTTCTTGCAGAATCAACAGACAACCGGGGGGAACGAGCTCACCCCTTCTTGGGTATGGCTATGGCATCGAGCCATCCAATGTCTCTTCCTTACGAAGAGTGTTTGTTGTACCTTGCAAGGTGGTTCATTTTGAACCCCTCCTAGCCACGGTGTGACCTTGAAGCTCACCCCCATAAGGTTCTCTACTCCTCTCAATGTCGAGCTCTGCCTTCTGGATGGGCAGCGGTATTCTGCTCTTCGAGTGCACAGATTGAAGACGATCAACATGGCTTTTCTCCCTTGAGGTAATTCTTGTGCTCATATTACTGCCCTCTGCTCCATCTCTTTTAGAACAAAAGAGTAAATTCCATGGGACGAGTTGTTAAGGCAGGGCTTCTACATACAATGCTTGAGGAGGTTGGGGAAGGAAAATATACAGTAAAAGGATTTGCACAGTGCTCCCTTGGTGACCACAGTCAAGCTTTGGGAGACCTTACTTTCAGCATTTCCTTTTCCGACCATGCCTCATGTTGAGCATCTTCCACCAACAGCTGTCATTGCTACCTGCTCAGGTGCACTTATAAGGAAGCAAGCTCTACTGATTGACTGCAATGCAAAATGCGAAGGCAGCTCTAAAGAGGTGGAACATCTCTGAAGCCTGAAATTTGTTGACATCATGGAAGGGCTACCAACAGAAGCACTTGGGGAATAACTCAGTAAGCCAAAATAAAATAACAACGAAGGATGCAAGGTTTTCTTATCAAAGTTGTAAACTTTATTTGATAATGGTTAAAGTCTTCAGGAGTATTATATGGTTGCTATTGGAAAATGACCACGATCAGGCTGTAGCAGTTGAATTAGTCACCAAAGACTCTTCCATACATGGAGGAAAGTCTGCACAGGGATACATTTTTAGAAGGGAATTACAGCAGCAGAAGACGGTATCACCATTATGTGATTGTTACTGTGGGAAATGGGCTTGTACGAACTTATTTATTTTCTATGACTACAAGAAGCACAAGGTCATGTGCCCTTCCTAGTCCCAAATTGGCCCCATGTTGCCTTAAGACATGGGATGAGCTCAGCTCCATCTTCTTGCGAAGAAATCAACTGGAAGAATTTAACTATTGAAGTTCAGCAATGAATTCAGGATATGCTGAGGGCTCGGGCTGGTGCACAATTTGTGTTTACTCTTCAAAGAGATGAGCTATAGGTTGGAGTAAAAAAGGCAAGGGTTGCGTTTGATTTTGAGAAGAATGTAATGCCAAGCTCTAGATCAGAGGGCTACCATGGAGGAAAGCTTGTAGGTATGGCAGAAGGGGCTGAAAAGTTGCACACAATGACTGTCATATTTTTTATCCAAGCTTTGATGAAATCCTCAACTTTAGAAAGTGCAGCATTGAAGGATTTTTGAAGAATTCAATTAAATATAACTTTCTCTATATTGTGGACCCCTTTTTCATGCTTCTTGAACCAAGCAGGAATGGCCAAATATCACTTATAGATTCAATGAAGAATGCAACAAATGCAATGAAGGCTGCACAATGGCTAGAGTGATATCTTCGGTTGGGGATCGTCTCGTCCAAGGACTTAGTGCTGCAGCTATACTCAGAGCCAAAATGGGAGGTTGAAATTTGTAACCAGTCTTGGCAATCCTTGCAACAAATCTGATGGTTAGGATTTACATTGCCTGCTCATAGCAAAGAAGATGTTGTTCAAAAGGATGTCTGTTCAACTAATTATCAAGACTCAGAGAATTATTCAGTGTGGAATGATGTGCCATTGAGAAACCAATTCTCAACTCTCTGCTACGTGCTGGATGGGGATCTAGCTAAAGTACAGAATGTAGGATGCATGATTCCACAGTACTGCTGAGATGTGTTTCATCAGTCTCAGCTACCAAGGGACCTCCACCCTATGGTTGCCCTTTATCTGGATCTCACATATTCCTTGGACAATGGGCTCCATCAGCAATTCGTAAGCCAGCATCCAATCTCCCCAACAGTTTGTGCAGTTGGCTTTCATCCTATGTCTCACTGAATTCCCTTTCGGGCCTTACTTGCATCCCAGGCACAGATGTTTGCAGCAGGAGGAATGCAACAAGCACATGGATTGGCATATGCATGAAATGTCAATACAGTTGTTGTTGATGAAGATACCACTCTTACAACTGGAAGCTTTAGGATTCTTATAGCTAGGTGATATGCTGCACATCAGTGTTGGTGTGCACAGTCATATAGGAGTGATTGAATTTGGTTCCTGTGTTGCCAAGGCTATTCAAATAACATGTAATTTTGGAATTGATGACATCAAGGTTGTTGATGATTCATGGAGATCAGTGACCGGTCACCGAGGTCTTTGGAAAAAGGACCCAGCAGAAATTCCAGGAAGTAATGCTGGTGTGGAATTTTTTGTATCGTTCTATAGGGATGTTAACCTTCTCCATGGTGACGAGGACAAGCAAGCTACATAACTACACAACTTACTCTGCCAAGCCTGCTCCCAAGCTAGCAGATACCAGGTTCCACAAGCTATTGGAGTTACTTTGCCAAGCTGAGCTCCCTGATATGGTTACACGCTGCAGAAAGGGCATGATATGCTCTACACAAATGGCAAGATTGGTTTATACTCTGGTTCTGATATTCTGCCTGACAGAAGTTAGAGTTCACAAATGCAGTCTGTGCATCCATGGCTGAGCTCTAGTCTCTATGTCTCTGCTGCCTTCCTGATGTCTGCACTGATATACACACTATCGGCTGAGGACTGTTCCGAGATTGCTACCAAACCTTATGACAGGCTTTGCATCATCTCCATTATCTATTGTGGCTGAGCTCTGCATGTGTAGAAAGATTAAGGGACTCCCAAAAGCTTGGTATTTTTCCATGAATAGGTTTCTTATGAAGGAGGCAATCTAAGTATGTGTTGATTATTAGTTTTGCTACAACCTGTTCTCCATGTCAATATCTCGCTGGAGGATCGTGACCACAGGTGGTGGTAACTCACCGGGTGCTTGGAAACTTGTCATCTACATGAGTGCCATATGCTGTGGATTGGTAAAAGATCAAAAGGCTGAACCTTCATGAGACAGTGCTATGATGTCAACATACCTTCTGGTGTATATTCTTACCCACTGAATATCGATGAGCATGAGGGAAGTAATTTGCTCTTGGATATAGACAACATGCCATGTTTCAATTTTTTCTGTGCCTGTATATGATGCAGCAAGTTATTAAGTGTTACAAAGGTGAGAGCTGCACCAACTCAGATACATGGGATGGAACCTTCACCAACGATTCCACCATCTGCATAGAACTCATTTGCTCCATTGGTTCTTGAGTTTGTCACTAAATTTCTGGTTGGAGAGCTTCCACATAAGGGTTGCTGCTAAACAAGTGTTCTAGGAGTCCCAGAAGAATCTTGGGCACTCAGCCATTGCAGCTCAGCCAATTCCTCTAGCGAATGGTACCAGCACAGGCTGGAGTGCAAGGACACTATGCGGATGGACCAGCTCCTTATTTTGGAGCTTTACTTGCTCTCATTGGCTGCTCCTCACCAAGTTGCTTGGATCTAGGAAACTAAGCTTAATGTGTTGAAGTGCCTGTGTCTATTAAATGGTTCAAGCTCCTTGGTTTATCGTTTATATATGAATATTCAGTAGATATTGGTTATCCCAAGTGGGGATTGTGTCCATTGCCCTTGTCCTCTCTTGGAGACAAAGATCTACATTAAATGTTATTGCTTTGCAGCATACAGATTGTTGTCTCTCAGATTCTCAGAGTGGGTTCTCCACTCTGGTTTGATCTTGTCTGCTCATATGGTCGGGGTTGAAGGAAGCTTGTTGGATGCCAAAGCTCGTGGTGCCCTGTAAACCTAACTCTTACTCAGGATGTGCTGTTAGATATTAGACTTGAGCTACAAAGAACAAGCAAGGTTTTCATGAAATAGAAAAAAAGGGATGATCAAGGAACTTGCTGTCTTGAATGTGACTGGCCTATTTTAGGGACTGTGTCCACTTCCCCAGCCATCTTGTGGGAAGCTTGGTACATCTTTGATGCCAGGACTGCTATCCTAAGTGTGATGTGCCCTTTCTTGCTCTGTCATGTTTGCAATGGTTGTGTATGCACATTGTGTCTTTGGACTTGCAGTTTTCAGGTCCTCTAAAGAATTGCTCAGAAGAATTGCTGCATATTTGGCAACAGAGGCAGCTGTGTACATGGTTGGGCTGACTGCCCCTTAGGGGGATTGTGTCGCTCAAACACTGAAGACCTGAAGACTGAAGACTTGCAAATTCGAAGACTTGAAGACCCAAACCTGGAGAGTACTACAATGTATGCTTCTTCTATCTTAGCTTTGTCGAGGACGACAAAGTCTAGGGAGAGGAGGGTGTTGAGTATTGGGTATGCACACATCTTATTTGTGCATAGGAACCCTCTTTTTGTATCTACTTAGAGTTTCACATGAAAACTCCCTCTTAGACACTTTTTAATATTTCTCCTAAAGTAAGGCTTTTGGAAGCATGTAAAAATACCCATCCCTTTTGTAGAAGTGTAGAAAAATCCCCACGCACGTATTCTTGGAAGATATGGTTGTTAGAAATAATATTTTCCAAGATCTTTTTGAGATATGTTAGTTAGGCATGTGCTCCCTTTTGACTAGTCAAAAGGAGCACATGGGGGAATGTGTCTAGCCTATAAATAGAGGCTTATTTCTTGTAAAAGGAGAGCTTTTGGTCGTGCTCTCATGTAAAATCCTTTCAATGGAAGAACTCTCCTTTCTCTTAAAGCTTTGTGCATATATGTATTTAGTCTTGGAGAGTGTGAGAGTGAGGTGTGTGTGCATGCTAGCATTTCCTTTGTGTGTAAGTAGAGTGTTGCAATTGTCTTGTATTTTACATATGTGACTAGGATCCTTGACTCCCATTGCTCCATATTTTCAAGCATGTGGCATAGCTGCGGGCTGATGGCCAATGGCTTGAACATGGTGGAGGATGGGGTGGATGAAAGGAGAGTCTTTCTTGGGCCTTCCTTCTTGCTTCCATGCAAGGTGGTGTGGGTCTTGGCTCCCAAGGGCATACTACAACAACAACATCCTATGGCATGATTGGATGCATCCACATGGACATGAAATGGCTTATTCCAATCAGGAGTGGTCAGTATTGGTGCTGTGCACAAACGTTTCTTCAGTTCATTGAAAGAATTCTCGCATTCATCGTTCCACTCAAAATTAGACAACAAGGCATAAAGGGGTCTAGCTATGATCGCGTACATGTGGATAAACCTACGGTAATATCCACAATGGCCCATAAAGGCTTGTACCTCCTTAACATTCCTTGGCCTTGGCAGCTCCGCTATGGCTCGTACCTTATCTTCATCTGTTGAGATTCCATTCTTAGAAACAATATGACCTAAGATTTTACCTTGACGCACCATGAACACACACTTTTCTGGGTTCAGACACACTCGATATTCTCTACACTTGTTGAAGATTTGTCTGAGCTCAGGGATGTGAAATCTTCTTTCTTGGGAATGAGCACATAAATCATCCACATATACTTCTAAGCTCTTTCGTAAGAACTCTTTGAAAACATGACACATGAGCCTTTGGAATGTTGCAGGTGCATTTGTGAGCCCAAATGGCATCACACAAAATGCAAAGATTCCCCACTCTGTAGCAAAAGTTGTTTTGTGTTGATCTTCTGGGGCAATGGCTACTTGATTGTAACCTGAAAATCCATCAAGGAAGCTATAAACTTCCTTGCCTGCAACATGCTCCAAAAGGTGTTCCGTGATTGGAAGTGGATAATTATCTCTGATAGTAGCGGCATTAACTTTTTTAAGGTTAATACACACTCGCAACTTTCCGTTCTTCTTGGTCACCACTACAATGGGGGACACCCATTCAGTATGCTCAATCTCATAGATGAATCCAGCTTCAATCAACCTATCAATTTCTTCTTTTATTTTGGCTACATAGGTATCATTATATGTGTAGGGCTTCTGTTTGGTGGGCTTGGCATCAGCAGTCATGGGGTTAGTATGAAAGCAAATTCTTGGATCTACCCCTTTCAAGTCTCTATAGTGCCACGCAAACACATCCCTATATTCCCTTAATAGAGCCACAAGCTCCATTTCTTCTCTTGCATTTAGGTCATCTCCTATATATGTGCATCTCTCTTCGTTCTCTTCGATGGTCACTACAATCTTCTTGGTCTTTTCTTTATTATCATATGATTCTCCTATGATGGCCTCTCTCTTAGGCATTTGTACCAAAATTTTGCGGTCGTCAACTTCATATTTCTTGAAGTTTTCTGGTACTTCAAACAATGATTCCTCCTCTTCTTGTTTCACTGCTTTTCTTTCCTTTTTCTTTTGACTGCTCTCACTTCCATCCTTTGAATTTACCGTTTTAATACTTGTGAGAGGTTCTTCTTCTTTTTGGGTGAACACTCCTACATCTTCTAGATAGTGCTGCTCTGAGTTAAAGCAACTATCCATCACAATGGACTCTATATCATCGTCATTCTCTTCTTCTTCTATGACATCACTAGGGTCACATTCTTCTAGCAAGGGATGACACATGAACACTGAGATATCATAACCCTCCTCATCACAATGAGGTGTCCATTGTTCTTCATTGACAACAATGTCCATGGTGGCTAAGATTTCTGGCTAGCCATGAGGCTCAAATTCCTCATCTGGAAAGATCATCGGTGTATAGGCTGGGTCTTTAATTGGTCTATCTCTTGGCGAAGTTCCTTCTTCTCTTGCCTTTAAACGTTTTTCCTCTTCCTCTACGACCTTGCACATCCACAAATGAGTATCTTCATGCAGCCATGATGGATTAGGTGAACTTTCAGAATGCATAGAGATGGAATCTTCTTTCGCTTTGTGGATAGGATTCCACTGTAGGGGTGGTACATCTCTGAAGGAGTAATCCTTCAAATTGACCTTGGTGGTTGTTGGAGAAACACTCACTAATTAGACATATATTTGAAGGTCAAATCTTAGGAAGAAAACCCCATGCCTATGTGAAGGGACAAATTCACAAGTGTATCATACTTGTAAAGTTAGTTCACTTTAGTTCTAGAAGTTTTTTAAAAATCACGGGAATGAGAAAATCTATATAAGTTAGTTAGTATTAACTGACGCGGAGAGAAGAAGAAGGAGGAAGACAACGAGAAAGTGAGAAGAACTCATTTTTGTATGACTGAGTATAGTCGGGCTTCTCTGAGTGAGAAAGCATCTATAAAACTTTTGAGTTTTTTTATAGTTATGAGAAGAACTGAGTAAAGTTCTGTGTATGAGCCTCTCTCCATCATCTCCATGATTACCTACTGTGTGATGAATTCAAAAGTTCAAGTTGTCTGAGCAATTCGATGCCTGGCATCGAATCTTGGCTGATAAGTCATTTTTTCATTCTCTGTGTGTTAACTATTGTTGAATCTTTTAAAAATATGAAGTTTGTGGAGCAACTCGATGCCTGGCATCGAGTTTGAGCATAAAGTCGATGCCTGGCATCGACTTCTAGCATACAAGTGGTCTTCTTCATGTGTGTGTAAAAGAGAGTATTTCTGGTGCAGAAAAAGGGCCTAAAAAAGCCCAAAGTCGATGCCCGGCATCGACTTGGACTGAAATTCGATGCCAGGCATCGAATTTTTTTTTTTTGGACATCAGGAATACTAAAATAGGCAAGATTTCCAGTCTTGGAAGGTCATACAGGGTCATCTTGTGAGGGCCATAACTTGAGTTCTAGAGCTCCGTTTGATGCATATGATAGCTTGTTGGAAAGCTCTACTCTTCTAGTTTCAGCCTATAAAGTTTCATGGAGAAAGCATACTTGAGCTAGGAGAAATTAGTAAAATACTGAAGGTATGTCATTTCGGTGACTAGGAATTTCTGTAGAAGCAAAGTTCTCACTTTAGGCTATCATTTCTCAAAGTTTGGAGTGGCAATGAGTTAATGGTGACCATAGAGGTGTTCTAGTGTCACATTAATTCATTTCTTGTGGTGTTTTATACATCAACAAGTGGTATCAGAGCAGAAAGATTCTCGAGAGCAGAAGACGACAAAGGTACGAGAAGTTTTGTAAAGTTTTCCATTAAAGTTTGAAAGGTGAAGCATTTGAAGACACAAGGCATCAAAAGGTTACTTCAAAAGTATCCTCATACACAAAGAACTTCAAAAGGTATTATCCTTTATCTTTTAAGCTCACAGGTTGCAGCAGAAGGAAAGAACTATGGCAGATCATATCTCCATTGACAAACTGGACAGAGATAATTACCCCGCATGGGTAATGAGAATGGAAGCCTTACTTATGAGTAAGGATCTCATGGTATATGTAACAGGTGAAGAAGAGAAGCCAGTATTTGAAGATGAAAGCCGACCAAAGAAAGAAGAACTTGATGCTTTAAAGCATTGGCAGAAGAAGGATGCAAGTGCAAAAGCCTACATCTACAATACAATCTCAGATCATTTGCTACCACACATCAGAGGATTGGAATCATCAGAAGATATATGGAATGCATTGGAATATCATTTCCAAAGCACTACTAAAGCACGGAAAGCAAGTCTATGGTCAGAGTTTACAACATTCAAGAAGAAGCCAAGTCAAACCATTAGTGATTATGTCACTAAGATGAAGGATCTAGCAGATAGTCTTGGATCCATAGATGAAGATGTTGAAGATCACAGATTGATTGCTCAACTACTTGCAGGCTTGAGAGGGGATGAAAGGTGGAAACCTTTTGTCTTATCAACAGAACTTTCATTAAATCATTATGTTCCAGATTTGAACCAGTTGCTTGGTTTGATGCTCACATATGAGCAAGACTTGAAGGGAGATGGAGATAAAGGTCAAAGTTCTGCAATGTACATGAAGAATAAGAAGAAAGGAGATAAAGGTAAAGCAAAGGATGAAGAGGAGTCTAATTCTCAAGCTTATTATGCAAGAGGTAAAGGCACTGGCAGAGGAAGAGCAAGAGGTTTTGGAAGAGGAAGAGGTAATCAAAATAACAACAAAAAGGCTTGCTGGATCTGTGGATTGAGTAATCATTTGGCTCATGACTGTTGGCACAACCAACAAGGATCAAACCAGAATCAAAACAACAATAGCAGAGGTCGAGGTGGAAGATATCAAAGTAATTTTCAAAGAGGTAGACAAAGTCAAAGAGGAGGCTATGGTAGAGGTGGAGGAAGAAATTGGGGACAGAATCAATCCTACAACACCACCTACTACAACTATGCAAATGACACACAGAATGAAAGTCATACATCATTGATGATGAATTCAATCAGCACATCAGACAAAGAAGATCTAAAGGTATTTTACATTGACTCTGGATGTTCTAATCATTTGTCAGGAAACATAGAATTGATGTCAGATTTGGAAAAAGGCATTTCTAGTCACACAGTTCAAACTGGTGATAATACAAGACATAGTGTACATTCAATTGGAAAAGTGAAATGCAAGAGTGGAGCAGATTTGCTAACCAATGTTTTGTATGTTCCTACAATACCTAAAAACTTGATTAGTGTGGGACAGATAGTTGAAAAAGGTTTTCAAGTTAGGTTTACAAATGAAGGAGTATTTGTTGAAGATCCAGAGAATGGATATAATCAGATTGTCTCTGGTAAGAAAGAAGGTAGACTCTTTACTTTAAGAGTGCAAGGGAACATTGGTCAAGCTTTGCTCACACATGGTGAAGCAGTGATTACAGAACTTGATCTCTGGCATAAGAGATTAGGTCATTTCAATGAAAGAGGAATTAAAGCTATGGTTGCTAATCAGTCTGTACTAGGATTACCAAATGTGCAAAGTCAACATATGGTTTATAAATGTGAAGCATGTCAAATGGGTAAAGCACACAGGTTACCATTTCAAAAGAAAGGATTCAAACATGATGGAGTACTTGAGCTCATTCATACAGATGTATGGGGACCAACAAAAGAAGGATCTATCAGTGGCTCAAGGTATTATGTTCTTTTTATTGATGATGCTACAAGATGGATAACATTATATGTTTTGAAGGAAAGATCAGAAGTGTTTGGAGCTTTCAAGCATTTTCATGCATATGCAGAGAGAGTCACAGGTCAAAAGCTTAAGAGACTGAGGTCTGATGGAGGGGGAGAATACTTCTCCCAAGAGTTCAATGATTATCTTTGGAATGCAGGTATTAAGAGAGAAATAACTTGCAGGTATACACCACAACAAAATGGTGTAGCAGAAAGAAGGAACAGGACTTTGGTTGAGTTTGCTAGAGCTATGCTAAAGGAGAAGAACTGTCCAAATTATCTTTGGGCTGAGGCTGTAAATACAGCTACATATCTTGTGAATAGATTACCATGTGCAGCTCTGAATGGAATGACTCCATATGAAGCTTGGTGGGGTAAGAAACCAACACTAGATCATTGTAGAGTGTTTGGATCAATTGCATATGCTTATGTGCCATCACAACTTAGGCATAAACTTGAACCAAAGGCAGAAAAATATGTGTTCATTGGTTATGATGAAAAGCAGATGGGTTACAGATTGTGGAATCCTCTAACCAAACAATTTATTGTTTCTAGAGATGTTACATTTGATGAACAGAAAAGTTGGTATGCAGATCAAAGTCATACAGCTGAAGAATTTGAAGAAGAGGTAAGAAGATGTGAGAAAGGAAAATCAATTGTGCAGGTAAATAGAGATGAAGACTATATGCAAGCAAGTACATCCACAAGTGGATTAACAAGAAGAAATGAAGAAGCTCCTATATTTGATGAAGAGGTGTATCCAGAAACTTATGAAGAATGTGAACCAAGAAGGTCAAGCAGGACAAGGAGACAACCAGAAAGGTATTCTTATGATACTTCTTACATAACTCAGAAGAACTATGCATATATGGTCAACGATGATGAAGAACCTCAGAACTATGATGAAGCTAAAGGTAAAAAGCAATGGGAAGAAGCAATGAAGGAAGAGTTCAATGCACTGGAGGAGAACAAGACATGGGAACTTGTTCCTAAACCAAATGGTAAGAAAGTAATTGGAAATAAATGGGTTTATAAAGTGAAGAAGCTTGCAGATGGAAGTATAGCCAGATACAAAGCTAGATTGGTGGTGAAAGGCTATGCCCAGACCTATGGCATAGATTATGATGAGACATTCAGTCCTGTAGCTAAGATGTCAACTATAAGGACAATCATTGCTATTGCAGCTTCAAAAGGATGGACCCTAAGTCAATTGGATATAAAAAATGCATTCTTGAATGGATACATATCAGATGAGGTATACATGGAACAACCTCAAGGGTTTATAGATTCCAGGTATCCAAATTATGTTTGCAGGCTGAGAAGAGCATTGTATGGATTGAAGCAAGCTCCAAGAGCTTGGAACTATAGACTGGTGAAGTATCTCAATGATCTTGGATATCAAAGTTCAAAAGCAGATTCAAGTCTACTTATCAAAAGAACAGAGGAAGGTACAATCTACATTTGTATTTATGTAGATGACATTATAATCACAGGTACTTCAGATGAAGGAATTAAGGAGGTAAAGAGATTACTTGAGAAAGAGTTTAAGATCAGTGACCTAGGAAAGTTATCATACTTTCTTGGAATGGAAGTTACTTATACAGATCATGGCATATATGTGTCACAAGAAAGGTATCTTTTGAACTTGTTGAAGAAGTTTGATATGGAAAATTGCAGAGAAGCTTCAACTCCACTTGAAGTTAATCACAAGCTCAGTAAATATGATGGTGCAGACTACAAAGATATGAGGAAGTATCAATCTCTTGTGGGTAGTTTGATTTATGCTACACTAACAAGACCTGATCTTAGTTATGCAGTGGGAGTTTTGTCACAATTCATGCATTGTCCAAAGGACCCACATTGGATTGCAGGTCAAAGAGTTCTCAGATATATCAAAGGAACTATAAAGGAAGGATTATATTATCCTTTTACATCAGATTTGAAGTTGAGAGCCTACAGTGACTCAGACTGGGCAGGTAATCAAGATGACAGGAGATCAACTCATGGTTACATGATATACATTGGTGATAAGCTTGTAAGTTGGTGTTCCAAGAAACAACATACAGTAGCATTATCATCAACTGAAGCAGAGTACAAAGGACTTGTGGAAGCAGCTAAGGAAGTCATATGGATGCAGACATTGTTCAAGAGCTTAGGCATTGATCAAGGTACACCTACAATACATGGAGATAATATGAGTTCACTTTATCTTGCAGCAAATCCAGTATTTCATGCAAGAACAAAGCACATAGAGATACAGTATCATTTTCTCAGAGAAAAGGTAATGGAGAAGGAGATTGAAGTGGAATACATTTCTACTAAAGATCAATTAGCAGACATAATGACAAAGAGCTTGGATGGTGTGAAGACCAGCAGATTCAAAAGCATGGCAGGAGTAAAAGAAAAGAAGATGATATGAAGAAACAGGGAATGTCAATTAGTGATTGAGGGGGAGCTGTTGGAGAAACACTCACTAATTAGACATATATTTGAAGGTCAAATCTTAGGAAGAAAACCCCATGCCTATGTGAAGGGACAAATTCACAAGTGTATCATACTTGTAAAGTTAGTTCACTTTAGTTCTAGAAGTTTTTTAAAAATCACGGGAATGAGAAAATCTATATAAGTTAGTTAGTATTAACTGACGCGGAGAGAAGAAGAAGGAGGAAGACAATGAGAAAGTGAGAAGAACTCATTTTTGTATGACTGAGTATAGTCGGGCTTCTCTGAGTGAGAAAGCATCTGTAAAACTTTTGAGTTTTTTTATAGTTATGAGAAGAACTGAGTAAAGTTCTGTGTATGAGCCTCTCTCCATCATCTCCATGATTACCTACTGTGTGATGAATTCAAAAGTTCAAGTTGTCTGAGCAATTCGATGCCTGGCATCGAATCTTGGCTGATAAGTCATTTTTTCATTCTCTGTGTGTTAACTATTGTTGAATCTTTTAAAAATATGAAGTTTGTGGAGCAACTCGATGCCTGGCATCGAGTTTGAGCATAAAGTCGATGTCTGGCATCGACTTCTAGCATACAAGTGGTCTTCTTCATGTGTGTGTAAAAGAGAGTATTTCTGGTGCAGAAAAAGGGCCTAAAAAAGCCCAAAGTCGATGCCCGGCATCGACTTGGACTGAAATTCGATGCCAGGCATCGAATTTTTTATTTTTGGACATCAGGAATACTAAAATAGGCAAGATTTCCAGTCTTGGAAGGTCATACAGGGTCATCTTGTGAGGGCCATAACTTGAGTTCTAGAGCTCCGTTTGATGCATATGATAGCTTGTTGGAAAGCTCTACTCTTCTAGTTTCAGCCTATAAAGTTTCATGGAGAAAGCATACTTGAGCTAGGAGAAATTAGTAAAATACTGAAGGTATGTCATTTCGGTGACTAGGAATTTCTGTAGAAGCAAAGTTCTCACTTTAGGCTATCATTTCTCAAAGTTTGGAGTGGCAATGAGTTAATGGTGACCATAGAGGTGTTCTAGTGTCACATTAATTCATTTCTTGTGGTGTTTTATACATCAACAGTGGTGACCCCCAAGTGTTGTAAGTACAAGGAGTTGGTTCCCCAATCCTGCACTATTTGCAATTGTCGTAGGAAGGGTCTTCCTAGGATCATCTCATAAACATTATTTTTCTCAAAGTCACATATAGCAAATGTGTGCTCAAACTCTACACCACAAGTGGTTAGAGTTATCCCTTCGAGCAATCCTAGAGGTCTTTCAAAATGGCCGTCAGCCATTTGAAGCTTCATTCTAGTTGGTCTTAATGTGGGTTTGCCCCATTGCTTCCACAAAGAGGTGGTCGCAATAGCAACACCCGCACCTGAATCTATGATTGCTTTGGTTGTGTAACCTTGGTAGGTGATTGGAAGATAAGTATTACCTTCTTCGCCCTCACACATGTCTCCTATTTTATCGAGAGGTATCTCTGGAACTTTTTGCTTAGAGCTTGTTTTTGGCATATTGGAATCAAGTTCGGGGACCTGATCCTTCACATGATTCCATAACTCAGGTTTTGCTTTGAGCAGCTCTTCTACAGTGAGATGACATTGAACCTTAGTGTTCTTCACAACATCAGTGTTTCTTGGGACCACTGAGTCTTCATGTTTGACCAGTATTGTGGGAGCTCTGATCTAAAGAGATTCAGATTCCCATGGGCCTGGAAATTGAGGCAGTTCTTCTAAGGTATTAGATTCAAAATCTAATCCTTTGTCTTCTTGTTGTTCTGCTTCATCTCCGTAAATAGATGGAATGTCTTGGGGAAATTGATCATGAAGATCATCAATCTCAGGAATAGGAGGGGAATTACCCTTCTCCTTGGCCCATTTCTCTTCTTGTATTTCTCGCAAGAACTCTTGAGAGTACTGTTGAATTGAAGGAGGTATTCCAGCATCTGTGGAATTAGGAACATAAGCTCCCATTGGTGGTGAGCTTCCTCTTTCAATAACTGGTTGAGCCTGTGGAGGTAAAGAAACTTGTGGTTTGTTTACCAATTTCTCTAATCTTTCTAGTAAGCCCTGGAAATGCAAATCTGATTTGATAGAGTTTGTTTGATTGAACTTTTGACTAGTCTCAAGTATGGCTTGAGCTTGTTCTACCATTTTCATGCACATTTTCATCCGTTCAATCTCTAAATCTGCTCTAGGGTAACTTTCTAGGTTTGCAGCTGTCGGCCCTTCTTGAAGTCGAGCCTGGTAGGCCTTGAACATCATGTCCAAGCCTTCTAGGGTTGGATCTGCAAGAACAGACCCTGGTTGCGGTCTATTTACAATGGGTGGTGGGGTGGGATGAGGTGGAGTGGATGGAGTTTCGGCATGCGAGGGGCTTTGAGATGCAATGTCTTCTATTTTTGTTTTCGCTTCTTTTAAGCTTTCTTCTAGTTCCGATAACTTTTTATTCCACTTGCGATGGGCCTTCTCTCTGGTATCCTTCCATGTTCTTGTTTTCCTCTTACTAGGCTCTCTTGATTCACTCGACTCTGATTGTTCTGCTGGTTTATCCTGTTTTAAGGCTTGTGCTCTAGTGACAGCTTGTATAGGAGCCACATTGCTACTACTTGAACTTGAATCTACCACTAAGCCTACCACATTAATGGGTGTAATCTTGGGTGCACTGGAGGGGTTTCTTGGAAAATCTCTGGGGAGATGGTCTTTGCCACAATCAGGACAAAAAGCCTGTATTGTGATAGCATGTCCTTGACTCGGAGATGGTGGGTGGGGACAGTCACGAATGAAATGGTCACCTTGACATCTGAAACAAGATCCTCTAGGGGCTTGTGGTCTCATTTGTCTCAATTGGGGCCTAGGGTTAGGATTTGTGTACATGACATTGGAGTATTCTGGCTCCCAATTTCGCTCCATAGGTGGTGCCTCATATTGATACGAGTAAATCTCACTATGTTCAGGTGACTCTGTGTAATAAGCATGTGAACTACCTTCATGGGAGTAGTCTGAACTATGAGCATGAGAGTCATTATCTGGTATCAATGGGGTTAGTGGGACCAATGCTCTATTTGGATTTTCCTCTCCCACGGCATACTTGACTAGAATCACGTTGGCAGGAGCTGGTGGTTGGTTTCCCAAGACTGGTTGTGGCCTATATTGTGCCTGATATTGCTATTGTGGTCTATAATATGGCTGTTGGTATTGGTTTTGATACCTACCTGGTTGGTAAGGTTGTTGATAATTCTATCTAACAGCCTGCCTATTATAGGGACAATCTTGAGCCTTGTGGTTCGTATATTTTCTCTCAATAGTGCAATATGGAGCATTCCTTTCTCTCATGTTCTGGTTGTGCAATAGGCATACATTAGCCATGTGGTCGCCTCCGCAAGTATAACACCGATTCAATGGAGTGACTCTCTGTGTTTGTTTATTTTGGACTCCCAGCTTCTTGGCAACTTGCTCAGCTATCTCCTCTATTTCCGTGGAGATTTTTGAAGTATGACTAGTACAACTATCTGAATCCTTATAGAGTTTGGATAATCCTAACTCCTCACCCAAGTTATCTTCTATGTCAATGCATGTCCGCACACACTCTTCTATGGATCTAGGCTGTTTCAAGTATACATATGATCTTAACTTTGTGCTCAGTAAGCCATCTAAGAACAAAGCCACTTGTTTGGCTGGTGTGGGTAGCTCTGGAGCAGGGCATCTTTCTAGGTACTGTCTAAACCTTCTACCTGCTAGTCGCACTGTTTCTTGGGGTGTCTGCTTGAAGCTGTGGATCAAAGATGAAGTGTTATGCCTGATACCACTCTTGGAAAATTCTACAATGAATTTATCTAGCAGTTGACCTATATCGCGATAGTTGCGACTACTCAGTGGTTGAAACCAAGCTAAGGCAGTGCCCTTAAGAGTCAAACCAAATGCCTCGTATTGGGTGAATAAATCCTCAACCTGTTCAGCTCTTAATACTTGTTTGAACTCAGCCACATGATCATAAGGATCTCCTAACCCGTCAAAATAATTCTTCATTGCCTTGATCACTTGAGTGGGTCTAAGGGTTCTTGTGTGCTCTCGGGGTCTACGCAATGGAAAATCATGTTCATCTCTTTGTTGCCTATGTGCTTGATATCTCTCTCTTTCAGGTCTTTCATTTTCAAATCCTGCTCTATTTCTGCCCACCGTGTGTGCAAAACTTACCTCAGGTCTCTCTCTAGTTCTTTCTCTCTGGGCTTCATGAGCTTGGGATGATCCTACTCCTTGGAGGCCATGGGAAACATTGGATCTTGGTGGAGGGAAAATCAATTCATTCTTCCAAGTATATGCATGTCTATCATGTTCTGTTACCAAGAAAATTTTCTCTGACGTGTTATCCAGGTAGACAACTTTGCCTGGTATCTCTGGATCCTTGAACTCGTAGATGATGACTATGCCCAATTGGCTAGGTTGATCTGGCTTGAATCTCCAAAAGGCTTCCTCTGTTTCTCTATTCAAAAATAGTTCTATGCTTTTGTTGTCTTGAGGGATCCAGTCTGGAGTGATCACTCTGGTCAAAACTAACTTGCCTCTAGGAGTCTGGGGTCCTTGTCCTACATTTCCTTGTTCTAGGTCTCCTATCTCATTCTCATGAAGGATATTTCCAAACTCATCAGTCCTATCTGGTTGGTTGGTAACCACATACATGGTCCCTTCCTTATCAATGTATGAACCCTCTTCGAACTTGACCACCGGGTGTTCAAGTCCAAAGGATTGATCTAGATTTTTGAGTTGGACCACTGATTGCCTCAGGCCATCCTCATAGATGCAAGCACCTAATTGGTTGGTCCGAATATATTCCAACTGTGTCTTATAGGGACCTTCTGGTGTTTGTAGATGGGCAGTCCCTGAGCCACATGCAGGTTTCCCCATGCTAAAAGACATTTCTAAGTCACTTGTGTCTGAACTTAGTCCGTAAGGATGACCACTTAGTTGTTGTGCCCAAGACTTAGCTGTATGGTTGACACTGGACTGAGAAGATCTAATGCTTTGTCTATCCTTGCTAAGGTGTCTACCAGATCTCAAGTTCATAAGCTTTGGCTAAGAGTCCAAAATTTCCCCTTGGTATGGTTCAAAAATCCTTTGGAGTCCCCTTGGGTTCCAGGTCCCACTTGAAGGTCAACTTCAAATTATCCTATCTGAAAATCAACGTGTTATTCTTATAAAAAACAGTTGAGGCTGTGTGGGATTCGAAACAAGCTTTCCAACGAGCTATAGAGCTCAAAAAATGGACTTTGGATGGAAAAGTTATGTCAAATCAGGCTCCCGAGGGTCAAAACAGGCAAACAGGACCTTTTGGAAAAAATCTCGATTTTGTGAAATCAAGAGAATCGCGATTTTGTGAACTTCAAGAGAATCGCGATTTTGTGAACTTCAAGAGAATCGCGATTTTGTGAACTTTCAGAGAATCACGATTTTGTGAACTTCAAGAGAATTGCGATTTTGTGAACTTTCAGAGAATCGCGATTTTGTGAACTTTCAGAGAATCGCGATTGTGTGAAATCATAGAATCGCGATGCTGTGAAGTCAAAGAATCGCGATTTTGAGCACAGAATCGTGTTTTTGAAAATCACGATTTTGAGCACAGAATCGTGTTTTTGAAAATCACGATTTTGAGCACAGAATCATGGTTCACAAAATCGTGTTTTCACAAAATCTTGTTTTAGAGAATCTTGTTTTAGAGAATCGTGTTTTAGAGAATCGCGATTTTGTCTCAGAGAATCGTGGTTTTCAAAATTTAGAGAATCGCGATTTTGAGCAGAGAATCGTGTTTTCACAGAATCGTGGTTCACAGAATCGTGTTTTGAAAATCGCGATTTTGAGCACAGAATCGTGTTTTCACAGAATCGTGTTCTAGAGAATCGCGATTTTGTCTCAGAGAATCGTGATTCACAAAATCCTGTTTTTCACAAAATCGTGGTTCTCAGAGTCGTGTTTTTTGATGTGAAAATTGCGATTTTGTCTCAGAGAATCGTGTTTTCACAAAATCGTGTTTTTGAAAATCGCGATTTTGACCACAGAATTGTGTTTTTGAAAATCATGTTCTCACAGAATCGTGTTTTTGGCTGAAAATCATGATTTGTGAGAATCGCGATTTTGAGCACAACCACAGAATCACGATTCTGAGAATGACCACAGAATCGTGATTCTTTCAGCAAGCTTTTAGGCGGGAAACAGAAAATCGTGATTTTTCAAAAAATTTTGAATTTTCACAAAATCATGATTTTCATCACAGAATCGTGTTTTTTGGCGGGAAATTCAAATTTCTAAGCGCCGGCAATGGCGAGCTCCGTATGTGCAGAAAATCATGAAAAAACACAGTGCTTGCACTCTCTTGCACTTCCTAACTCCTCCTCGCACAATAATGCATGAAAGATGGTATGAAAATGATGAAAATGCACTAAAAAACAAGAAATTTCTATGAAGAAGAAGATGGAAGAAGATGGAGATGGTGATGATGATGAAGATGAAGAAGAGAATTCAGAAAATGAACAAAAATGACAGTTTTTTTGTTGGGGCTTCACTCACTAATTAGGCATGGATATATGAAGATATATGAAGACATATGAAGACATATGATGGAGGAAAGAAGAAGTGAAGAAAAGACTTACAGAAAATCAAGCCTAAGTGAAGGGACAATTTCACTATTGTAAATTAGTGCAAAATTAGAGTCTAGATTTGTATTTGATCTTTAGAACTTACGAGTTCAAGTCTAGAAGGATGTAAACTTTAGGTATATAAGTTAATTTGAGTCAGAAACATGTATGAGAGAACTCAATTTTGTAACCTGAGTGAGTAGAGAAAAGTCGTGTAATTTCTGAGAGAGATGGTGAGAGAAAACTTCTGAGTCTGAGAGAGTTTTCCATGGCTGTGAGCAAAATTAGGCCAAGCCATTTTGTACACATCTTCTCTGATAATCAACACATGTTTGTGTAGAAGGATTGAGTCTAATTCCTCTTGTACATTGAGTTCTAAGTCATTTCATATGACTATGTAAGGTAGTTGATAGTTACGACTTTTCTGGCGCACATTTGACTGATCTTCTGAAGGTCAGATCTCGAAGCACAGTGTAAAGTTTTTGGTAAGTGATAGCTCGTTTGAAAGCTACTATCCTCAACTACATTTGATCAAAAGATCTTTGAGAAACGGGACGCGTACTCAGAGAAATCAGCTTAAGAGTGAAGGTATGTCAAATCGATGAAGTAAATTTCCAGTTTTCAGACATAGTGTAAAGTTTGGTACAAAATCAGAAGATTGTGAAGTTATTGCTTGAAAGTTTTGCTTGTTATATGTTACTGAACATTAGCAAGAACCTTTCCTAGCAAATGATCAGAAGAATTTTCAAAGATCAAGTTGATACAGGTCAGATTGAAAGTTTAAAGAAGAGGCGCAGATTTCTGTGAAGTGAAATTTTTGATTTTCACTAAGTTCAGAGTTGAAGGTTCATATTTAGAGGTTTGCTAAGCTAATGATGGTTATGGAGGTCTTCTAATACCACATTAGTTTAGTTCTTGTGGTGTTTCACACACCAACAAGTGGTATCAGAGCAGATAAGGTCCTCGAGAAGTAAAGGAGAGCAGATACAAGAAGAGTTGAAGAGTTCTTTATCAAAGAAGGAGGAAGCTGAGGTGTTCAACAACAAAAGTCATCAGAAGATTGTTTCGAAGTTGATTCCAAGGGTAAAGGTCTACAAAAGGTATCATTCTTAAACCTTACACTTACAGGTTGAAGCAGAAGCAAGGATACCATGGCAGATCATGTGTCCATTGACAAATTGGACAGAGATAACTATCCTGCTTGGGTAATGAGGATGGAGGCCTTACTTATGAGTAAGGATCTAATGGTATATGTGACAGGTGAAGAGGAGAAGCCTAAATTTGAAGATGAAAGTCATCCAAGAAAGGAAGAGCTAGAAGCTTTGAAGTTATGGCAGAAGAGAGATGCAAGTGCAAGAGCTTATATATACAACACTATTACAGATCATTTGTTGCCTCACATCAGAGGTTTAGAAACAGCTGAAGATATTTGGAATGCTTTGGAAGACCACTTCCAAAACACTACTAAAGCTAGGAAAGCTAGCTTATGGTCAGAGTTCACCACATTCAAGAAAAAGCAGAATCAAAGCATTAGTGATTATGTCACTAAGATGAAGGATTTGGCAGATAGCCTTGGATCTATTGATGAGGATATTGAAGATCATAGGTTGATAGCACAATTACTTGCAGGGTTAAGAGGTGATGAGAGGTGGAAGCCCTTTGTACTTTCAACAGAACTCTCATTAAATCATTATGTGCCAGAATTAAATCAATTACTTGGATTGATGCTCACATTTGAGCAAGACTTGAAGTCAGATGGAGACAAAGGTCAAAGTTCTGCAATGTATGTGAAGAATAAAAAGAAAGGAGATAAAGGCAAGGCAAAGGATGAAGAAGAGTCAACAACTCAAGCAAATTATGCAAAAGGAAGAGGTTTTGGCAGAGGTAAAGGTCGAGGAAATGGAAGAGGTAGAGGTAATCAGAACAATAACAAGAAGACATGTTGGATTTGTGGATTGAGCAATCATCTAGCATATGATTGTTGGCACAATCAACAAGGAGCAAGCCAAAATCAGAACAACAATGGCAGAGGAAGAGGTGGAAGGTTTCAGAATCAATTTCAAAGAGGAAGACAAAATTCAAGAGGAAGTTATGGAAGAGGTGGTGGTAGAAATTGGAATCAGAACCAATCATACAACACCACATATTATAATTATGCAAATGATACACAGAATGACAACCATACAACATTGATGATGAATTCAATTAGTTCATCAGAGAAGGAGGATCTCAAGGTATTCTATATTGATTCTGGTTGTTCAAATCATTTGTCAGGTAATATAGAATTGTTGTCAGAATTGGAAGAAGGAAATTCAAGTCATACAGTACAAACAGGTGACAATACAAAGCATAATGTGCATTCAATTGGAAAAGTGAAGTGCAGGAGTGGAGCTGATTTATTAACAAATGTTTTGTATGTTCCAACAATACCAAAGAATCTGATTAGTGTTGGACAAATAGTGGAAAAAGGTTTTCAAGTCAGATTTACAAATGAAGGGGTATTTGTTGAAGATCCAGAGGATGCTTACAAACCCATTGTTTGTGGTAAGAAGGAAGGTAGACTTTTTACTCTCAAAGTACAAGGAAATGTTGGTCAAGCCCTAATCACACATGGTGATGAAGTAATTACAGAGTTAGATCTTTGGCATAAGAGATTGGGACACTTCAATGAAAGAGGAATCAAAACTATGATGGAGAACCAATCTGTATTGGGACTACCAAATGTGAAGAATCAACATATGATATACAAGTGTGAAGCTTGTCAGATGGGAAAAGCTCATAGACAACCGTTTCAGAAGAAAGGTTTCAAGCATGATGATTTGCTTGAACTCATACATACAGATGTATGGGGGCCAACAAAAGAAGGTTCAATAAATGGATCTAAGTATTATGTTTTGTTTATTGATGATGCTACAAGGTGGATAACCCTTTATGTTCTAAAGGAAAGGTCAGAAGTCTTTGGAGCCTTCAAACATTTTCATGCTTATGCAGAAAGAGTTACAGGTCACAAACTCAAGAGGCTAAGGTCTGATGGAGGGGGAGAATACTTCTCCCAAGAGTTTAATGACTATCTTTGGAATGCAGGTATTAAAAGAGAGATAACTTGCAGGTATACACCTCAACATAATGGGGTGGCAGAAAGGAGAAATAGAACATTGGTTGAATTTGCAAGAGCAATGTTAAAGGAAAAGAATTGCCCTAATTATCTTTGGGCTGAGGCTGTAAATACAGCCACATATCTTGTGAATAGGCTACCATGTGGAGCTTTGAATGGTATGACCCCTTATGAAGCTTGGTGGGGTAAGAAGCCAACACTTGACCATTGTAAAGTGTTTGGGTCAATTGCCTATGCTTATGTACCATCACAACTCAGACATAAGCTTGAACCAAAGGCAGAAAAATATGTGTTTATTGGGTATGATGAAAAGCAAATGGGTTATAGGCTATGGAGTCCTTTAACTAAACATTTTATTGTTTCCAGAGATGTAACCTTTGATGAACAGAAGAGTTGGTATGCAGATAAAGAATGTGATCTTGAAACATTTGAAGAAGAGATAAGAAGGAGTGCAAGAGGTAAGTCACATATGCAGATAGATGGAGATGAAGAACATATGCAAGCAAGCACATCAAGAGTTGGATCATACAGAAGAAATGAAGATGGGCCAATATTTGATGAAGAAGTACATCCAGATATACATGAAGAGTGTGAACCAAGAAGGTCAACCAGAATGAGGAAGCAACCTACAAGGTATTCATATGACACTTCTTATTTGACTCAGAAAAATTATGCTTACATGGTTAAAGAAGATGAAGAACCTCAAAGCTATGATGAAGCAAAAGGTAAGAGACAATGGGAAGTAGCAATGAAGGAAGAATTTGATGCTCTTGAAGAGAACAAAACTTGGGAACTTGTCCCAAAGCCTAATGGTAAGAAAGTGATTGGAAATAAATGGGTTTACAAAGTTAAGAAGCATGCAGATGGAACTATAGCCAGATACAAAGCCAGATTGGTGGTTAAAGGCTATGCTCAAACATTTGGCATAGATTATGATGAGACATTCAGTCCTGTAGCAAAGATGTCAACCATAAGGACAATCATTGCCATTGCAGCATCAAAAGGATGGATATTGAGTCAATTGGACATTAAGAATGCATTTTTGAATGGATATATATCAGATGAGGTGTACATGGAGCAACCTCAAGGGTTTGCAGATCATAAGTTTCCAAATTATGTTTGCAGATTAAGAAGAGCATAAGTTTGCAGATCATAAGTTTCCAAATTATGTTTGCAGATTAAGAAGGGTTTGCAGATCATAAGTTTCTAAATTATGTTTGCAGATTATGGTTTGAAGCAAGCTCCAAGAGCTTGGAATTATAGACTTGTAAAGTATCTTAATGACCTTGGATATCAAAGTTCAAAGGCAGATGCAAGTCTACTTATCAAAAGAACAGATGAAGGTATGATCTACATTTGTATATATGTAGATGATATTATAATTACAGGTACCTCAAATGAAGGAATCAAGGAGGTGAAGAAGCTACTTGAGAAGGAATTCAAGATAAGTGATCTAGGAAAATTATCATATTTTCTTGGAATGGAAATCACCTATGCAGAGCATGGTATTTATGTATCACAAGAAAGGTATCTCTTGAATCTTCTAAAGAAGTTTAACATGGAGAATTGCAGAGAGGCATCTACACCATTAGAGGTCAATCATAAACTCAGTAGATATGATGGAGCAGAATTCAAAGACATGAGGAAGTATCAATCTTTAGTGGGAAGTTTGATTTATGCAACTCTAACAAGGCCTGATCTTAGTTATGCAGTGGGTGTTCTTTCCCAATTCATGCATTGTCCAAAAGATCCACATTGGATTGCAGGTCAAAGAGTCCTTAGATATATCAAAGGGACTTTGAAAGAAGGATTGTATTATCCTTTTACATCAGATATAAGGTTGAGAGCCTATAGTGATTCAGATTGGGCAGGAAGTCAAGATGACAGAAGGTCTACACATGGCTACATGATATATATTGGAGATAAGCTTGTGAGTTGGTGTTCAAAGAAACAACACACAGTGGCTTTATCATCAACAGAAGCTGAATACAAAGGACTTGTGGAAGCAGCAAAAGAAGTAATATGGATGCAGACATTATTCAAAAGCTTGGGAATTGATCAAGGTATACCCATAATTCATGGAGATAACATGAGTTCTTTATATCTTGCAGCAAATCCTGTATTTCATGCAAGGACAAAGCACATAGAGATACAGTATCATTTTCTCAGAGAAAAGGTAATGGAGAAAGAGATTGAAGTGGTGTACACTTCTACAAAAGATCAGATTGCAGATATTATGACAAAAAGTTTG
Organism: Ceratopteris richardii; assembly: GCA_020310875.1. NCBI lineage: Eukaryota > Viridiplantae > Streptophyta > Polypodiopsida > Polypodiales > Pteridaceae > Ceratopteris > Ceratopteris richardii. The sequence goes on from CM035413.1 coordinate 176,780,793, forward strand.
GATGGAGTGAAGACAAATAGGTTCAAGGAGATGGCAGGAATAAAAGAGAAGAAGATTGTGTGAAGAAGTCAAAGCATGCTAATTAGTGATTGAGGGGGAGCTGTTGGGGCTTCACTCACTAATTAGGCATGGATATATGAAGATATATGAAGACATATGATGGAGGAAAGAAGAAGTGAAGAAAAGACTTACAGAAAATCAAGCCTAAGTGAAGGGACAATTTCACTATTGTAAATTAGTGCAAAATTAGAGTCTAGATTTGTATTTGATCTTTAGAACTTACGAGTTCAAGTCTAGAAGGATGTAAACTTTAGGTATATAAGTTAATTTGAGTCAGAAACATGTATGAGAGAACTCAATTTTGTAATCTGAGTGAGTAGAGAAAAGTCGTGTAATTTCTGAGAGAGATGGTGAGAGAAAACTTCTGAGTCTGAGAGAGTTTTCCATGGCTGTGAGCAAAATTAGGCCAAGCCATTTTGTACACATCTTCTCTGATAATCAACACATGTTTGTGTAGAAGGATTGAGTCTAATTCCTCTTGTACATTGAGTTCTAAGTCATTTCATATGACTATGTAAGGTAGTTGATAGTTACGACTTTTCTGGCGCACATTTGACTGATCTTCTGAAGGTCAGATCTCGAAGCACAGTGTAAAGTTTTTGGTAAGTGATAGCTCGTTTGAAAGCTACTATCCTCAACTACATTTGGTCAAAAGATCTTTGAGAAACGGGACGCGTACTCAGAGAAATCAGCTTAAGAGTGAAGGTATGTCAAATCGATGAAGTAAATTTCCAGTTTTCAGACATAGTGTAAAGTTTGGTACAAAATCAGAAGATTGTGAAGTTATTGCTTGAAAGTTTTGCTTGTTATATGTTACTGAACATTAGCAAGAACCTTTCCTAGCAAATGATCAGAAGAATTTGCAAAGATCAAGTTGATACAGGTCAGATTGAAAGTTTAAAGAAGAGGCGCAGATTTCTGTGAAGTGAAATTTTTGATTTTCACTAAGTTCAGAGTTGAAGGTTCATATTTAGAGGTTTGCTAAGCTAATGATGGTTATGGAGGTCTTCTAATACCACATTAGTTTAGTTCTTGTGGTGTTTCACACACCAACATTTTTTACCTTCCAACGTTGCAAATCTACGATCTTACCATCACAACGCTCGTCCTCGAAGCTCTCTCCCCGGCAACGGCGCCAAAATTTGGTGTAGCTCAAGCATAAGCACCACCTCCTTTACTTGTCAATCCGCGGAGATGTGAGGACTGGTATGAAGACCACGATCAAGTGAAGGCACAAGTGCATGAGTGAAAGCACACAAACATGCACACACATACACACACACGGGCACAAAGTAAGATCAAAGAGAGGAATAATGGAAAGCTTCGATTGCAAAAGAGTTCTCTTACAAAAGCTCTATTCTTCCTTGTGTGTCCACCTTTTGATGTGCTTCCATGCTTTGTCCTTGACTTTGAGCTTCAACAACAGGGTTCTGGGAATATCATTCAGAGATATTCATTCCTAGACCATCTGAGCTATTACAATTATTTGCGGTGGAACAAGCTCTACATTCAGAAAAGCTACGTATGCCACATCCAGAAGTTCCAGGCCAGTAGACTGGGATGCCCTACTCACTGATTTGGCCAAAGGGTTGAGAATAGCAGAACATCATTTAGCCACAGACATTGTGGAGTACTACATCCAACAACCCACTCAACAAGGGTCTGTCAGAGACGACAGACGCGAGAGAGGGGGGGTGTTGGTAGTAGTCAAGGTACAGAAGGACTCACAAGACAAGGAAGCCTACGAAGGGAGTCGGAGCGAAGAGAAGGCACAAGCAGACAGAGTAGTCAAAGAAGATTTGGCAAGTAGGCCATCTAAATTTTTGATGCATCAAAGAGGTGGGCACACAAGAAGAAGGAGCAAGTAGGGAGCTCCAGGAAATATATGTCAAACTGTTAGAAGAAATCCCTACAAAAATAGTGATTTTCATCATTAAAAACCATTGTAAATATCATTTCATATTTTTGTAGCTCCATTTTGTGCAAGCCAAGGGGTCCTTGAGCTTGAGGAGCTTTAGAGGTACCTACCTATCAGTTTTCACATTTTTTAGACTCCGTTTGAAGCTCCAAATAGGCCAGGGAACCTAATTTTTAACTAGGCCAGACACTAGGTCTGGACAGGGCCAAAAACTAGTCTAAAACTATAAATAGAGCTAGAGAGCTCATTTTTGAGGTTAGCTTGTAATAGATTTGAACTTGTATGAGCATTTTGGAAGTAATCTAAGAGAACTTCATTGTCCTTCTCTTGTCTTGCTGTGTGTGCGCGTGTGTGTGTATGTGTGTGCATGTTAGTGTGCTTCTCACTCACGCACTTGTGCCTTCACTTGCTCGAGGTCATCATACCATCCTCACGTCTTCCCGGATTGACATTAAAGGAGGTGCTACTCATCACTGAGCTATAGAGGCCCTGCAGCTGATAGTCTTCCTTGAAATTCTTGCACCCTCATCCAAACAAGTGCCCTTTGAATTGGCACATCGTATGCCAAGCACCGATAAATGATTCTTGTAAGAGCACAACATCCATAAAGTACTGACTTCTGCTTCTTGTACCATCGTTGATGTGCCAAGTGTATTTTGTCAATGATCCAATGACGCATGTTGATTGTTAGATCGAAAGCATCTGCTAGGTATAAACTGAACAAAATCTTCTTGGGGGGCATCGTGAATCTTTCTTGAGCAGGGAACATGAAGTGTTGCATGCACATTCGGAGGTGAATGGCAATAGTTGGTGTCATTGCCACCATATCCTTCAGTTTAGTCAAGTTCTTGTTCTTCATGTTGTCCAGGATCATTGTTTCTTTCTCTGTGGGGATGTGCATACCTTTCATATCTAGAGCTTCCCTTACCAAATTGTTCGTCAATTTGAAGAGCTTGAGTTCATTACCTCTTGTAAGAGATGGTAGTACAAAGGTGCTCTAGCCCTTTTTCTCTTTACTGGGAGTGAGGGTGCTGATCAAGTATGAACACCTTAGGAAGTCCGGCTTGGGTAACTGAGCTTTGAAGTAATCATATAATCGAGCCTTCTTCCATATTGGTTGCAACCCTTCACTGTTTTGAAGCCTCTCAAACTCTCGGGTAAAGAAGTGATACCGGCCCGAGCGTCCGTTGAACTCTATCTCAGCCTCCCACAAATAGGTGCCTTCTCCAAGGGGTCCTGCAACTTCACTGAACCAATGGCAGGCCTTGCTTACTGGCGATGTGTGCCCTTGGGGGGGATTCTGAATAGATATGACATGTAATGCCCTCAATGCTTATGGCCTTTTGTTGGCAGCAGGCAGAGGCATAGGCGATGTGGAAGCATGTGAAGACAGAGTATAACGAAGAAGCAGGGAGTCAGTCGGATCATTTTTTCAAACAAATATGTTTTAAATTACTTCTCAAAAACCTCCAACAATTTTCATCACTTTTGTACCATATGTAACATAGGAAAACCCTTTTGTAATTTAGTAGCTCCATTTTGTGCAAGCCAAGGAGTCCTGGAGCTTGAGGAGCTTAGGTAGGATGAGCCTACCAATTTTGGCTATTTTTAGACATCGTTTACCCCTTCAAATAGCACCTAGAACCTATTTTTTAACTATGCCGGTCACTAGATGGAAACCGGTCAAAAATAGTCTAGAATCTATAAAAAGAGCTAGAGAGCTCATTTTTGAGGTTAGCTTGTATGAGTAGAGAAAAGCCTAGAGCTATTTTGAGCTTGTAATTGATCTTGAGGAATGGAGTCTATTTTCCTACCTTCCATTGTGTCTTGCTCGTCTCTTACATGTGTGTGTGTATGTGTGTGTGCATCTCTATGCTTCTCACCTTCACTCTCACTACATCTCACATTCACGATCTTCATATCACTCCTATCTCTTCCGCGGATTGACACTAAGGAGGTGGAGCTTCTTAATGTGGTGCTTACTATTGTACTAGAGCAACACCAAATTTGGCGCCGTTGCTAGGGATCGAGTCTAAGACGAATGTGTGATGGTAAGAGTATAGCAAGAAGTGGCATTGGAAGGTAAAAATTTCAGTTTTTGTTGTTTTTTTTACTTAGTTTTTGGTGTTTTTCACCTCCCCCACACTCCATCGTCACCATTGCATCATCATCTTCCACCCCAAAAAATTCAGAAAATTCGCCATATCCACCCATTCTCCTCATTTGCCCTCATTTGTGCATGCGAGAGAGAGAGAGAGAGATTTTGTGCTTGTATGTGCTTTTGTGTTTTTGAGTTTTCTTGCAGGTACAGTGCTCCAATGCATTAGGAAAGCTTCCAAAAGGTAAAAAATCACTTTCTGTTAGAAATCTACAGTGTGTGTCTAACCATTGCGATGGCCTGCCAAGTTTGGCATTTTTGGTAAGTGACCACACCACGAGGTAGGCGACACAAGCGCATACACGAATCCACACTTGCATTCGAAAAATTTGCATTTTGGTGGACCATCGCGATTGGCTCACGCCATCGCGACGGCTCGGCCGGACCATCGCGACGGTCTCACACCATCGCGATGGTCTGTTCGTCAATTTGAAGAGCTTGAGTTCATTACCTCTTGTAAGAGATGGTAGTACAAAGGTGCTCTAGCCCTTTTTCTCTTTACTGGGAGTGAGGGTGCTGATCAAGTATGAACACCTTAGGAAGTCCGGCTTGGGTAACTGAGCTTTGAAGTAATCATATAATCGAGCCTTCTTCCATATTGGTTGCAACCCTTCACTGTTTTGAAGCCTCTCAAACTCTCGGGTAAAGAAGTGATACCGGCCCGAGCGTCCGTTGAACTCTATCTCAGCCTCCCACAAATAGGTGCCTTCTCCAAGGGGTCCTGCAACTTCACTGAACCAATGGCAGGCCTTGCTTACTGGCGATGTGTGCCCTTGGGGGGGATTCTGAATAGATATGACATGTAATGCCCTCAATGCTTATGGCCTTTTGTTGGCAGCAGGCAGAGGCATAGGCGATGTGGAAGCATGTGAAGACAGAGTATAACGAAGAAGCAGGGAGTCAGTCAGATCATTTTTTCAAACAAATATGTTTTAAATTACTTCTCAAAAACCTCCAACAATTTTCATCACTTTTGTACCATATGTAACATAGGAAAACCCTTTTGTAATTTAGTAGCTCCATTTTGTGCAAGCCAAGGAGTCCTGGAGCTTGAGGAGCTTAGGTAGGATGAGCCTACCAATTTTGGCTATTTTTAGACATCGTTTACCCCTTCAAATAGCACCTAGAACCTATTTTTTAACTATGCCGGTCACTAGATGGAAACCGGTCAAAAATAGTCTAGAATCTATAAAAAGAGCTAGAGAGCTCATTTTTGAGGTTAGCTTGTATGAGTAGAGAAAAGCCTAGAGCTATTTTGAGCTTGTAATTGATCTTGAGGAATGGAGTCTATTTTCCTACCTTCCATTGTGTCTTGCTCGTCTCTTACATGTGTGTGTGTATGTGTGTGTGCATCTCTATGCTTCTCACCTTCACTCTCACTACATCTCACATTCACGATCTTCATATCACTCCTATCTCTTCCGCGGATTGACACTAAGGAGGTGGAGCTTCTTAATGTGGTGCTTACTATTGTACTAGAGCAACACCAAATTTGGCGCCGTTGCTAGGGATCGAGTCTAAGACGAATGTGTGATGGTAAGAGTATAGCAAGAAGTGGCATTGGAAGGTAAAAATTTCAGTTTTTGTTGTTTTTTTTACTTAGTTTTTGGTGTTTTTCACCTCCCCCACACTCCATCGTCACCATTGCATCATCATCTTCCACCCCAAAAAATTCAGAAAATTCGCCATATCCACCCATTCTCCTCATTTGCCCTCATTTGTGCATGCGAGAGAGAGAGAGAGAGATTTTGTGCTTGTATGTGCTTTTGTGTTTTTGAGTTTTCTTGCAGGTACAGTGCTCCAATGCATTAGGAAAGCTTCCAAAAGGTAAAAAATCACTTTCTGTTAGAAATCTACAGTGTGTGTCTAACCATTGCGATGGCCTGCCAAGTTTGGCATTTTTGGTAAGTGACCACACCACGAGGTAGGCGACACAAGCGCATACACGAATCCACACTTGCATTCGAAAAATTTGCATTTTGGTGGACCATCGCGATTGGCTCACGCCATCGCGACGGCTCGGCCGGACCATCGCGACGGTCTCACACCATCGCGATGGTCTCACACCATCGTGACGGTTCACTTGAACCATCACGACGGTCACTCACCATAGCGATGATCCCGTCCCACCCACGCCATCGCGATTGGCTCACAGCATCGCGACGATCATCTGCCATGTATCAAGCCAGACCATCGCGACTGTCCCAGCTATGCCATCGCAATGCCTCGAAATTTGAACCATCACAATTGGCTCAAGGCATCGTGCCTCGTGACCATCGCGATGGGCTCATGCCATCGCGATTGTTACGTTGACCGTTGTCCGACACCATCATGATTGTTCGCCGATTAGACCATCGTGATTGTTCACCGATTAGACCATCGCGATTGCTCACATTGGACCATCGCGATGCCTTGACCCATCAGACCATTGCGATTGTGCCACGCCATTGTGACGGTTCACTTGAGCCATCACGACGGTCCCAGACCATCGCGATTGTCCACCCAAAACACAATTTTTAGGGTTTCAATTTTTGGGCTATTTTGGGGTTATTTTAAGCAAATTTTTGCGTAATTGCACGCATTGGAGATCCCTTAGCTCATAAGAGAAGAAAAACATAATTATCAATTTTTACCCCTGAGAGCCTGAATGCTCTAAAAAGTGTATATACTCAAGTGTTTGATCTTCCATTTGAGAATTCGTCTAATATTGAATTTTTATAGGTCTAGCAAGGACTATCAAGGGCAAGTAAAGCAAGGCAGTGAAGGATGCAAAGCTTGGGAAGTGCGACTTCTTGGGCATCGGAGCACTCAAAACAACTGACTTGAGGTTGGAAGATTACTCAACCCCCTCAGTCAATTATTAGCATAGGCTAAACAGTAGCATTGTGGATTAGATTAAAGACGATAGGAACGATCAAGATCAAGAAACTTAATTTTTCAAGTCTAAAGACTAAGGATAAGAGTGTGTGATAAGAGAACCTAAAGGAAAGAACATAAGTCTCACGGAACGAGCACTCAAAAAGATAACGGAAAGTCGATTCCTGACGCTTACAGAAAGATAAGACAAGAATCTAAAGGGATTTAAAAAGAATCAAGCAAAAAAGAACAAAGAACGATTGACGATCAAAAGTACTAGGACGTAAATTCATGAACCTTAGACCGGGCAAACACATAGGTAAGTCAGACCGACGAAGCCTTAGATCATCAGAAGCAAGCGTAGGACTACTACACGATCGTGGGCACATCAATTGAATAGTAATTATCCCTACGAGTTGAGTTCAGATACAAGTGAATCGGAAATGGATTTTTGCACAGAGAGACGACAAGGAGGGTTAAACGTGGCATACGTAGAAAGGCCCGAAGGACCCTATAGAACTCAACTAGCATTTGTTCGAACCAACTACCTAGGTGCTCGCATCTACGAGGATGGTTTGCTAAGGTCAATAGTGTAATTGCATAACCCATACCAACCCATTGGATTGGAACAACCAGTGGTGAAATTCGAGAGAGATGCATATATAGACAAAGAAGGAACGATGTACGTCATAAGTACTCAACCCAACCATACCAATGAGTTTGGTGTAGTTCAGCCAGAGTCGGAAGCTAGGACTCAAGGAAAAGAACCAGTAGGAGAAGAACCTAGGACACCTAGAGGGAAATCTGTACTAACACAAGTACTAGTTCCAGATTGGACCCCTTAGAACAATATAAGCATAGAGTTGTTTGTAAATAAAGAAACTGACGAAGCATTTTGGAGGTACAGAATGGAACAACCTAGTGAGGTAGGCTCCATCATAATCTATGAATTCAAGGACCCGGATACACCTTGAAAGGTTGTATAACTAGAAGATACTTCAGAAAGAGTATTTGTAGTACCAGAGCATGCGAGAAATACCTACACATGGAGAGGTGAGTTGGTATTCCCTCCATCTCGAACGAACGTAAATACGAGCCAACAAGGGGCAGAAACATCCTCAGCCCAGGGTACTCAAAGAGAGAAAAACAAAGAGAGACCTGAAGTAAGTTTCAATCATCCCATAGGGAGGGATAGAACCACCATGGACACTGATAGAGTGGAAAGACAAAGGGGACCTAGAATACCAGGTGGTAGAGATGATTTTCGTCTACCTAGACCACGTGAACACACAAGAATATTGAGACCCACTCAGCTAGTAAAGTCCATGAAAAACTATTTCAATGGGACAAGATATCCCGATGACCATGTTGCGGAATTTAAGCAAGTTCTAAGAGTAGAACAAGTAGAAGACATTTTCATGCAATACAATGCTTTTGGACTAACGTTAAAGAATACTGCTTTAACTTGGTTCCAACCATTGCAACAGAGGCAATTTAGAGACATCCATCACTTTTTAGAGTCATTCATCACTGAATTCTCTAAAAGTGGAGTCAGACACGATGCTTCTTCGTTCATTCATAGTTTCAAACAAACCCCTCAAGAAACAGTTAGACTTGCAGGACGAGGGTTTAGACAATATGTGGAGAGATGTCCAGTGCAAGAGTTACCCTCACATGCCAGGCAAGTGTCATTGTTTTTAGATGGCCTCTTGAGCTTTAAACTACGCTCCTATGTATACTTGAAGGAACCTAGAACGTTAGAGCAATGCATAACAATTTGTATAGACATTGAGGACAACCTTGGAGACGAGTTGGAACTCTCAAAGGTCTATAAGGACTCAGATTGCTCTTCTCTAGCATCTTCAAAACTGTCTAGCTCGATAGAAGACCTAGCAGAAAAAGCGGCCCAGAAACTAGGAGTTTCTAGTAAAACGATGCCTAGGTTGACAACAAACAAGCATTGTTACAGTTGTGGTGGTGATCATATGGCCAATGTGTGTCCCAATGCAACACAACTACAAGCCAACCCTAGTGGCTAGTACTGTACCATTGAGAGATGATACACGAATCATACGGCTCAAGACTGCCCATACAACAAACAAGGAGTAAGACATAACTACCCACAAGCATACGCACAGCCAGGTAGGTATCAAGGACAATATAATGCTCAACCTCATTACTATAGGCCTCCTCAAAACTATGCTTATCAGGCTCAACAAAGACCTCAACCTGTTTTAGCTCAGCAACTACCCCCACGAGCTAATGTCATCTCAGTTAAATACGCTGTTGCAGAAGAAAACCTCAATAGGGCTTTAGTGCCTTCTTCACCCTTGATCACTGTAGAGGAGGTACTGGGGTATCCACTTTTTATCAAAAGTAGAGAATAAAGATTAAACACATCCAGTACGTCGCCTACTCAAGGGGGGTTCTCTTTAGGGAAGTATACCCTTTAACATTTCTGTGAGCAGACAGAGGAATTGTACATACTCTATGAACTTAATCAACAAATGACTACAGAAGACCATGTATTTCTTGATTCCAATCAGATGATTACAAGGTTGGGCAGAGTGATGCTCAAATGTGCAAGCTTAGGGGCTAACATGCCACTCTAAAGTAAATAACCACAATGTAACAGAGTCTTCCCTTTAGCTCAAGGGGCCAATTATATGCAGACTAACTCAAAACAATACAAATGGTAAAGAATTTCTCAAGAGAATAGAGCTTAACAACCACACTGACTTACAGAAAAGAACAAAATCCAAGCCACTCTCTTACACTATAGTGCTCATAGCCCTCCACTGAGAAGCCTACCCTCTGTATCCACACTACAGAGTAGCTCCTACAATAGGCTTGAAACCACAAAGTGCAAGAGAGGACTTCTGCACGTACGTACGAACCACTGTATCTCTAAAATTGTACCCCTAATGAGCACAAATCCATTGTTTTTATAGGCCCAAATAGGCCAAGAGGGCCTTGCCGATTCCTCACGTCCACTGATCACGCGCCGGTTAAATACCCAAAATTGGAGGGGTAGGTCAATTATTCCTTTGATTTGAATTAGATCCACCAAAATAGGTAGCTGCCGTGAATGGTTGGTGGCAAAAAATTCTTTTTCCACTTTCACTTTTTACCCTACACACTTTTATCCCATACCCTCATTAGGATTGGTAACTAATAAATCATCTCCAACAATTTGAACTTGTTTGCCAATCTGTTCAGTGAGCTTGCTATAATGTTCCCAATTATCTTGGTCAAAGGGTCTTCGATCGACCTAATTGATAAAAGTCTTGTACAGGTTGATCAGCTCATTATCAGAAATCTTCTGACTCCCATCATTGTTCTCCTCTTTAAAGTTAAGGTCATATTTCTTCTTTTTTTCAACAAAGAACTCTGATGCTGCAACATCCATCCCTATGACAACCTTGCCAGTGTAACCAGCTTTTTTTCAATTGCCACCTTTAGAAGCTCCAAACCTTCCATGTTTTTCTGAATATGTGTAATTGTGTGTACATGTGTGTGATTGTGGGTGTGTGTGTATGTGAGTGCGTGTGTGTGTGTGTCGGTGTATGTGTGCATGCGTGGGTGGATATGTGTGAATGTGTGTGTGCATGTGTTTGTGTGTGTGAGTGTGAATGTGCGCTTATATGTGTGTGAGTGTGAATGTGCGCTTATATGTGTGTGAGTGTGCACATGAGGATGTGCATGTGTGTATGTGAAGGAGTATGTGTGTGTGGGAGTGCGTGTGGGAGTATGTGTGTGGGGTGTGAGTGTGTATGTGAGTGTGTGTGTATGTGCGGGGGTGGTGTGAAGGTGAGGGGGCCAGGGTGTGAGAGGGGGTGGTTGGAGGGTGAGGGGGCGGGGTGGGCTGCGGGGGTGATGTGAGGGGGAGGGGGCGGGGGTGGTGTGAGGGGGAGGGGGCGGGGGTGGGCTGCGGGGGTGGTGTGAGGGGGAGGGGGCAGGGTTGGGCTGCGGGGGTGGACTGAGGGGGAGGGGGCGGGGGTGGCGTGAGGGGGAGGGGGTGGGGGTGGGCTGCGGGGGTGATGTGAGGGGGAGGGGGCGGAGGTGGTGTGAGGGTGAGGGGGCGGGGGTGGGTTGCGGGGGAGGGTGGCGGGGAGGGGATGGGCTACGGGGGTGATGTGAGGGGGGAGGGGGCGGAGGTGGTGTGAGGGTGAGGGGGCGGGGGTGGGCTGCGGGGGTGGTCTGAGGGGGAGGGGGCGGGGGTGGCGTGAGGGGGAGGGGGCGGGGGTGGGCTGCGGGGGTGATGTGAGGGGGAGAGGGCGGGGGTGGGCTGCGGGGGTGGGCTTCGGGGGTGATGTGAGGGGGAGGCGGCGGGGGTGGTGTGAGGGGGAGGGGGCGGGGGTGGGCTGCGGAGGTGGTCTGATGGGGAGGGGGCGGGGGTGGCGTGAAGGGGAGGGGGCGGAGGTGGGCTGCGGGGGTGATGTGAGGGGGAGGGGGCGGGGGTGGGCTGCGGGGGTGATGTGAGGGGGAGGGGGCGGAGGTGGTGTGAGGGTGAGGGGGTGGGCTGCGGGGGAGGGTGGCGGGGAGGGGAGAGAATTATTTCCCAATATTGACCTCTGAAGTGCACATCAGAACCGTGAACGCATTTTGTCAATCCAATGATGCAACTAGAATTTCTGCAGAGAGTTCAGACTTGTCAGCTCAGACGTCTTGAGAATGGTGTTCTTCCACGAAAGTCCCACAAGGGCTTTATCTCAATCCTGTCCGAGTCTCATCTACACCAAAGCTTGTGTCGATGCCATGATAAGGAAAGATGCCTACACCCTTCCTAGTTTTTGGACCTTCCACCCTTGGGAAGGTGGCATCAGCACATCCAAGTTTCCATCCTTCGCAATCATTGGAATCCCTCCTCTGTTAGGTTCCTGGAGAGGGTGCCATAAGGCTCCTGATACTAACACCGGTGACATCGTACTTGTTCTATAATTCAAAGAACATGCAAAATTCAAGAGGAAGGGTGACGACCTCTTTGTGGAGCATACTCTTAATCTTAGAGAAGCCCTTTGTGGATTTCAATTTGTTATTTCATCTTGCTGGAAGACATTTATTGATCGAGTCTGCCCCTGGGAATGGGAAGAGAGGGAAGAGAGGGATCTACAGACCCCCACATCAAGATTTTGCACCGTCCCGGTGTAACAACTCCTTTATTTGCTCATTCCTTCAAAATGACTGCAGAAAATGAAAGAACTATGGTATGTACAGTGAGTGAATTTCATCTGCTTGTATCAATTCAAATAACTCTTCACCCTAGAGATGTTGACCAGGGGCATCCTTTTACCCTGCAGATCTTCCAGATGCATTGCGCCATGTGGCATTACTTTGATAACCTTATATGGTCCTACCCATTTAGGTGCCAATTTAGTTGAGATTGCTGGGACTTGATGCAGTAAAACCATAGACCCTTCTTGAACTTCATTGGATCTCAGATACCTGTCATGCAACTTCTTGCGCTCTTTTTGTGTCACCAGAAGTTTCTGCATTGCCCCTTCTCTGTACTCTTCTAATGCCACCAATCTTTGAATGGGGGGTTCAATTCCAATGGTTTTGATTCCTATTTCCTTTCTGATAATGAACTCGAACGGTGCCAATGCCTCTTTCCCATAAACTAAACGAAATGGAGTCTCGCCTGTGGTTCCCCTCTTCGTGGTTCTGAAAGCCCAAATTGCACCGATCAGTGCTAGCGGCCAGGAGCTTTGATGATCGAAAGATAATTTGCGAAGCAATCCAATCAAAATCTTATTGGAACTCTCGGCTTGGCCATTTGCCCTAGGGTAGTAGGCACAAGATTTTTTATGGAATATTTTGTACCTGTCAAATATAAATTGGAGCAATTGATTTACAAAATGTGTGCCCCTATCACTAGTAATTTCTAGTGGGCAACCGAATCTTGAGAAAATACGTTTATACATAAATTTAGCTACTATTAAGGCCGTGCAGTCCACAATAGCTTTAGCTTCTATCCATTTAGTGGCATAACATGTGGCCATCAAAATATACTTTTTACCTCCATGTTGACCAGTTGGACTAATTGGTCCTATGAAATCAAGACCCCATCGTTCAAATGGGAGCCATCCTGTAGATATGACTAATGGTTGGAAATTCAATCTGGTTGGCGCGGGAGCACACCTCTGGCAGATGTGGCATTCTTTAGCAAACTTGATTGCATCCTTGAAAATATGAGGCCACCATAGACCCTTGTGGATGATTCTATGAGCCAATTCTTCCCCCTTTAGATGTCCTTCACTGTGTGCAGCCTCTAGCAGAAGATTTACCTCCTCTGGATAGACACATCTTCTCAATATATCATCCTAACAGTATTTATATAGATTTATATTTATTATAGAATATGCCTTGGTTTTCAAAAGCAGCCTTCTTTTTTCTACAGGTGTCAAATTTTCTGGGATCTTTCCAGTAGTAAGAACATGAAGAATTTCCTCATACCAACCAGTCCGAATTGCTACTAGAAAAAGATTGCTATCCACCAGTTCATCATTAATACCTGTTGCTTTTTCGCTCATTGCAGTCCTGGACACTTGATCTGCCATGTAGTGCTCTTTTCTTGGCTTAATATGAATATCAAAATTAAATTCTTGAAATAGGAGTAACCATCTCCAAATCCTTCCAGCTACTCTAGGTTTGTTTATCAAATACTTCAAGGGCTGATGATCAGAGATAACAATGAAATGCACACCAAGGAGATAATGTCGGAACTTTTGAAGAGCAAATACGATAGCCAAACCTTCTCTTTCCGTTGTACTGTAATTCCTTTCAGCTTGGTTGAGTAATCTGCTGGCATAAGAGATAGGTCTATCCACCTTGTGAGATGAGGGTTGAGCTAGAACTGCACCAACAGCATGAAGACTAGCATCTCTATGCACATGAAATTCCAATGACCAATTAGGAACACTTAAAAGTGGAGCAGTACATAGCCTCAATTTTAGTTCACAAAATGCTTGATCAGCTTCAGCACTCCATGAGAAAGGGATTTTTTACTGGTAAGCCTTGACAAGGGCTTAGCAATTTCTGAATACATCCGAATGAATCTTCTGTGATACCCTGCATGGCCCAAGAAACTTTGCACTTCCTTTGGGCTTTGTGGAATTGGCATGGAAAGAATAGCTGTAACTTTTGCAGGGTCAACAGTTATACCTTCAGCAGATACTATGTGACCAAGAAGAGTACCCTTGGTGACCAAAAAGTGACATTTATCCGGATTCAATTTCAAACCTGCCTTGAGACATTGCTCAAAAATTTCTTTAAGATTTTCCAAATGGTCATGGAAATCTTGAACTACAGCTCTATTTGTACCTGAAAATACTGAAAAGTCATCCATAAAAATGCGTAGAAAGGTTGTTAACCATTTGCCCAATATCAGATACATCGTTCTATTAAATGAAGCTGGTGCATTCTTCAAACCAAAAGCCATGCGAGTATAGACATAAGTGCCCCAGGGAGTAACAAAGGCTGTTTTGTCCCTATCATCGGGATGGATCACTATCTGATTGTAGCCACTAAAACCATCTAAGAAACTATACAAAGTGTGACCAGCTACCTCTTCAAGTACTTGCTCTGTGAAGGGCTGAGGAAATCCATCTTGAATGGTTACTTTATTCAAAGCACGAAAATCAACACATACTCTTATTTTTCCACTATTTTTCTTGGGCACAATAACCATTGAAGAAAGCCACCTGGAAGGTTCTACTGGCACAATTATACCTGCTTCTTCTAGTTTTGTAATCTCTGCTTTTACCGCCTCTGCATACTTTGGATTGAGTCGATATGGCCTGCTTCTTACAGGCGCGACTCCCTCAACTAAGGGTATCCGATGTAACCCAAGCTCTTCTGGTATCCCTGTTAGATCTTTGTAGGACCATGCGAAGACACTTTTGTAAGTAAAAAGCAAAGAAGTTACCTTCTGTAGCAAGGAAGGATAATGCCACAACCAGGATGCTAAGTGGACTACTTGAGGGTTCTCTCCATCCCCTAAATTTACTTCTTGAACCAATGTTTCAGGACTGGTCTTGCTTGAGAAATCATCTCCGCTATATGCAGGAGTGGATTTTAACTTATATTGTGCAACATGTTCTTCCATCCATCCTTGAGGTATATCTCAGAAAGGAAGATCTTCTCTGCCCTTAGGTTCATAATCTTCCACCTCTGATACTTTTATATGGGTTGCTTCCTCAAGGCTTGTATTTTCCTGCAATTGCTCATTCTCCAACACCTTGTGGTCTTCATTGCCCTTTTGTGTAATTTCCTTATCTGCAACTTCTTCCTCAATTTCATTGATCTCCACTGTGCAACACTCTGCACTTCCCATCATCCAATTTAACAATGTATCATCTTCTTGGGGTAGAGAGGGTATTACCTGAGTGTCCACAGTATATCCAGTAGTTTTTCCTAAGTCTAATCCTTCTTCCAAATGTAGTTGCAATTGGATGTTGGTGCTTGTTGAAATCCATAGTTTATTTTCTCCCCAATCTTGCAAAGCTTTTGCTTGTCTGAGCCAAGGTCTCCCCAGGAGTAGAGGGTAAGAAGTCTCCTGTGGAAGTGCAATAACAACAAAATCTAGGACAAAGTGGCAGCCCTGTACTACCATCAGTACTTTTTCAATAATGCCAAGTGGCGCAACCCGATGTTGATCTGCTAATGTAACCGTGAATGGTGCCAACTTGGTGGGGTTCAATTTCAATTTCTTCATTGTAAAATCTGGCATCAAATTGATACCAGAGCCTCCATCTATGATCACACCTGTGAGAGCTTCATCCTTTATACAAACAGATAATCTTGAGCTTTGATAGTCTGCTAAGGGTGCAGGGGGAAAATCAACCATGAATCCATCTATGCTAGGTGATTGGACCAAGTGAGTAGAGTGTATAATCTTCAATAAGTCACTTCTTATTTTTGAATCCATCTTTATAAGTTCATATAGACTAACCTTGTGATGAATACCTTTCAAGATCTGTTCAATGTTTACCTCCTGAGTGTTTTCTTGCAGACTTGTTGGTTGGCCCTTTAGAGAAGTAGTCATCTTATCATAAGCACCTTCGATTTCTACTTGATCCTTCCATCCAGACTTCTTTTCCTCCTCTTTATCCTGAAATCCTTGTTGTTCATCTCTCTGGGTTACAGCTGCTTGCCTAGCTCTAGTCATTATGGGCATTGTAGAGGATGAAACAGCATAAGTCTGAGTGGTTTTTACTTCTTCATGTGGAGAGACTGCAATCATGTGGATTGGAGTAGGACGACCTCTTGGGCAATCTTTAGTATAATGATCCTTGGCCTCTGGACAATGTTGACAAGGAGGTGCATCTTCTGGGAGGGAACACCTATTTTGCATGTGGCCGTATTCACCACAACGATAGCACATCAAAGGTCTATTATATCTAGGCTTTGCAGGCCGATTCTCCTCTCTATTTGATGTATTTGAAGTACTAGCATAATATGAATCCAAAGTTTGAGGGTTACCTTTCTGCTGTGTACCCTTGAGGTAGTAGCAATCTCTGGCTTCATGACCATCTTTTCCACAAAATTGATAGCTTACCTTAATAGGGCAATTAGCATTGGAATGTCCATTGTTGTTACAGATTGTACACCAAATTTGTCTCCTTATATCCTGAGTGGTCTTCAAATCTTCTAACTCTAGGCGAAGTTGGGCTACTTCATCATCAGTGCGACGCAGTGGAGGCAAGACCTTCTCTTCTTGTTGATTTTGTTGCATTTTCAATGCCTCCAGTTCCCTCCTCAGTTGCTCAATAGGATCCAGGTCTGCAGCATACTTTGGTTGTGTATCCCCTTCAAAATGTTGCCTTGCTTCTTCAATGCGTGATGCCGCTGCAACAAAATCATTGAGGGTTGCATCCAATCTAAGAGACTCACAAAGCTTCTGTTGAGATGACCTGGGCAGAGCTTTTTCTATCCACTTTTTAACCAAGAAGTCACCTGGAGCATGTGGCAGACGTGCAACAAGGGCTTTTGTTCTAGTGTGAAGTTTATGAAAAGATTCACCTGGTCTTAGCTTCAAATTCTCTAGCTGATCTAGAGCTCTTTCTGAGGAATCACTTGGTCGGAATGTCTGTGAGAACGCCGCCTTCAGAGCCTCCCACGTAGTGAAATAGCCATCAGCATATTGACTATACCACTTATCTGCAAGACCCTCCAATGTGGATGGAAAGAGTGCCAGCATTGCATCCTCTCTATTCTGCAGACCTCGTCCACGGCATAAAGAGATGAATCTCCTCACATGATCATCAACATCCTCATAAGCATGTCCCTTGAAGGTAGGGAATTTGATGTTTAATCTGGAGAGTAAATGAGAGAGATCCTCCATTTGTACTGGTGTTTCTTCGGACGTATCTGAGGAAAAGTCTAGAGTTCTCCTATACCCCTCTTTTGACAATGGTGTCGCACCCAAATCAATGGACAAATTTGTTGGAGCAAGTCTATGACAAGCCTAAGTATTGGCTTGAGTCTCACAAAGTCTTAGAAGAAGCTTTAAAAAGAAGACTATGTAAAGTTCACTTGTGAACTACCTCTTGTAACTTTTGAAGAGTTTACTTAATGTAAAAGTAAGAGAATCTTAAGTGATTGAGTCCACTTGATCAAGAATGGAAAGAGGAGCCACGAATTCGTGATTTGTGGTAGGTAGAGAATCAAATCAATCATTGATTGATTGGAGAGTGATTGAGGGAAGTTAGCCTCCCAAACTCAACTATAAATAGATGGCAGTTTTAGTCGTGGTTAGAGAGACCTATGTGAAGACCTCCAAGAGCTGAGCTTTATGCCATATCAAGGTGTGATTACAAGGCACACATATGTATCAGTAATTCATTGTATTGTACAAGCAATATACTTTCATTTTCATGATTATTTGACTTCATCTTTCCATGTTCTTGTGAAGTGTACTACTCACTGCCATTACTCTCACTTTTCTCAGTCAGCTTGCAGAAATGTTTTCTCTGAGCTTGGTGCATCATTTTCAGTGATTTAACTTGGTAAAGTTAGCTCTATAAGTCTACTATATGCTCACAAATTTTCATGTCATTTGGATGTTGCAATCTTCAGTTATGGTCATTTGAAGTCAATAGGGTCTGTTCATCTTCACTTCTCTGTCAGGTACCCGACTTTTTCACTCATCTTGTCAGAGCCATTTCTCAGTGGTTACTTATTCAAATTCAGTGATTTAAAGCTTGTTCGATTTAGCTTACTGTCTAGTATAACCATACAAATTTTCATAATCCTTGGATTTCTACATTTTGAGTTATGGTGATGTTTCTGCTCACTGGTCTATTTCTGTAGCAGCCCGTGAAAATCGGGATGATGTCATCACTTGTTAAAACTCATTCTCAGTGTGTGGTTCATTATTTTTTATGAGATTACTCTTGAAAGTTAGCTCTTTAAGTTGCCTAGACTTCCCCAAGAGGAATTGAGCTAATCGCTGTTGTGCTCAGAGAATTATGTAAAACACTGGACATGTGTATGAACCAAGAATAGCAAGTTTTCACCCCTGAGCTAACTCCAACTTATCTGTTTTGATTTATCTTTTTGAGAGTGATCTTCCAAGGTACATAGGGTGTCTAATACATCCATTGGAAAGCTAAAAGGGCCCACCATATACTCCTGGAGTTCATTTGGCTGGTGTAGATCAAGGATTTTGCAACACCTCTTCATCTTCAAGCACATACCTATCCATCTCTTCACAGTGGTATCAGAGCAAGGTTGGACAACATGGCAGATGGATTTCCTTCATCAATAGACAAATTGGACAGAGGTAACTACTCAGCTTGGTCATTAAGAATGGAAGCTTATCTCCAAGGTAGAATTTTATATGGTTATGTGGCTGGAGATGAAGTTATGCCAAGTTTCAGGAACAAAAGTCAACCAACACAAGAAGAGCAAGAAAGATTGAGCACATGGTGCTCCAAGGATGCACTTGCAAGGTCTTATCTCCTCAACTCTATCTCAGATTTTTTGTTGCCTCACATTAGGAGTTGTAAGACATCTCAAGAAGTGTGGGATGCACTTGAAGCTTTCTTTTCTTCAAGTACTAAAGCTAGGAAGCATCAACTATGGCTGGATTTCACAACTCTCAAGAAGGCTCCCAAACAATATGTGACTGATTTTGTCACAAAGCTCAAGGACATAGCGGATAAGTTGGGAAGCATTGGAGAGGTAATAGATGAAGAGAAAATTGTAAGGCAGGTCATCAATGGCTTGAAGGCAGATGACAAGTGGGAAGCATTCACCACAGCTATGGATTTGTACATGGACATACATGTACCTGATTTCAATACATTGATTGGACAACTACTTACTCAAGAGGCAAAGCTTATAAAAAATGGAGAAAGCTCTAAAGGTAATCAATCTTCAGCTTTATACACGGATAAAAGCAAGTCTAAAGATAACAAAGGAAAGGCAAAGAAAGTGGATGATGAAGCAGGTACATATCAAGCTAACTATGCAAGTAGAGGAAGACATGGCAGAGGTAGAGGAAGAGGAGGTAGACAAGGCAGGGGGAGATCCCAAGACTCCAACTCATGTTCTATTTGTGGATTAACTAATCATACAACTGAAAATTGCTTTAGGAATTCTAGGAATCAAAGAGGCAGAGGATACAATAGAGGAAGTTATGGCTACTCAAGAGGAAGGTTCAACAACTACCATGGCAACTACAACAACTACAATCATTCAAACTATCAAGGAGGCTACAAAGGAAGGAGAGACTACAATAACTACACAGAAGACTCAAACAAAGAGGATTCATTATTGATTATGAACATGGCTATGCCACAAGGTAAATCTGATGAGCATGTTTTCTACATAGATTCAGGTTGTTCAAATCATGTGGCAGGAAATGTGGCACTCCTATTAGATTTAGAAGATCCAAGGAATAAGCATGAGGTACAAATAGGAGATGATACAAAACATCCTGTGGAGAAAATAGGCAATGTCAAAGCACCTGATGGAAACATCAACCTACTCAGTAAGGTACTCTATGTCCCTACCATTACAAAGAATTTGATAAGTGTTGGGCAGATAGTAGAGAAAGGGTTGCAAGTCAGGTTCACAAAAGCAGGAGCATTTGTTGAAGATCCAAGTCAAGGATTCAGAAGAATTGCAAAAGGTGAAAAGACAGGTAGATTGTTCACATTTGAATTACAGGACACTAGAAACATTGCTCTCTTTAATTATGGTAGTCAGACACTCACAGAATTGGAAGTATGGCACAAAAGGTTAGCACATATTGGTGAAAGGTCATTAAAGCAAATCTGCAGGGACTGTTGGTGCATTTCAAGCCTTCACACTTGGCTTGGAACCATGGAAGACTAGCTTGGACAACTTGCATCAAGGCTTCATTTGAAGCAAAGTCCATGTGAACTTATGCTTATAAGTTCTTACTTCTTTACCCATTGTAAAAGTCTATATGACTTGACATTTACATGTAATCACTTTATTCACTTACCTACTTGATTGTATTCGTGGAAAAGTAGATGGTTTAGTAGAGAGAATATCTCCCTACTTTTAGAGGAGTGATTGAAGGGAGCCAAGAATTCAAATTTGAATTCAAACTATCACTCATACTTATATAAGTTGTACTTGAAAAGTCATGTGTGTCCTTCATCATTCCCGAGGCTAATATTCCTGATTATAGAGTGTGTGAGTGCTACACCATAGCCTACACATCTCCAACTCATTAGGTTACATCTATCAAGCCAATGAGATTGTACATTCATGTGAACTAATAGAAAGATTTACATTCACTATCTCTGGTTTTCTCTGAGTCATCATCTCCAAGTCTGTCAACTTCAACAGGGCATATCTCAGGATCTACTGAACCAAATCAAGTGATTCAAAGCACATTGGATTCAACCCAAAGACTACTATACACCTACAAAATTTCAAGGTCATTGGATCAGCAATTACAGAGAAATCTCAGTCGAGGTGCTCAGTGGTCTGTTTCTACAAAGCTCCTAAAATATCTGGGGT
The DNA here is from genome assembly GCA_020310875.1 of Ceratopteris richardii. Taxonomy (NCBI): domain Eukaryota; kingdom Viridiplantae; phylum Streptophyta; class Polypodiopsida; order Polypodiales; family Pteridaceae; genus Ceratopteris; species Ceratopteris richardii. The sequence goes on from CM035413.1 coordinate 176,801,786, forward strand.
AAACTTTATTTTGCTAAATCAATTTCTCAGTGAGTAGTTTATCATTTCTGCTCATTCCACTTGCAAATGGTAGCTTGTTAAGCTAATTTAATATTTCCAGAAGGAATTAGATCAATTGTTAGTGTGCTGGTCACACTGAGTGAAAGACTGAGCAGGTGTCACTACAGAAATAGAAAGTTTTTCTTGATTTTTGAAGTGCCAAGTTATCTGTTTTGATTTGGTCATTACACATATCATTTGCAAAATACATATATGCTTTCTTGGTATCATTTGGAAGCTTAAGGTGTGTACTAAGCATTTCTGGAATCAAAGGAGGGCTGGTGTGAAGCAGGTATAGCAGCACCAACTCAATCTCTTGAGTGCATCCAACCATCACTCCCAGTAGTGGTATCAGAGCAAATAAGGTAAATATGGGAGATGGATTTCCTTCATTCATTGACAAATTGGACAGGAACAATTACCAAGCTTGGTCTCTGAGGATGAAGACCTATCTACAAGGAAGGAGCTTATTTGGATACATATCAGGAGATGAGGAATTGCCCTCATTTAAAACTAGAGGACTACCCACCAAGGATGAACATGAGAGGCTCAACCAATGGTGTGCAAAAGATGCTTTGGCAAGGTCTTACCTTCTTAACTCTATATCTGACTTTCTTTTAACTCATGTAAGGAATTGTAAGACTTCCCAAGAGACTTGGGAAACGTTGTCAACATACTTTTCTTCCAACGCAAGGGCCAGGAAGAATCAACTCTGGATTGAGTTCACAACCCTTAGGAAGCAGCCCAAGCAATCAGTCTCAGAGTATGTGACAAAGATTAAAGATGTGGCAGACCAATTAGCAAGCATTGGAGAGGAGATTGAAGAGGAGCAAATAGTCAGGCAAGTAACAAATGGACTCAAGGTAGATGATAAGTGGGAAAGTTTCACCACTGCAATGGACCTCTATATGGACATGCAAAACCCCAGATCTCACAACACTCATGGGCCAACTATTCACACATGAAGCAAAGTTTACAAAGGCAGGAGATCAATCAAAAGGTAACAACCCCTCTGCTCTCTATACTGATAAGAAAGTTAAGGATAAAGGTAAAGGGAAGAAACAGGATGAAGAAGGCTCTACCTCCCAAGCTAATTATGCAGGGAGAGGTAGATCATCTAGAGGAAGAGGCAGAGGAGGTAAGTCAGGTAGGGGGAGACCCTACAACTCATCACCATGCAACATTTGTGGATTGTCCAATCATACCACAGATGAATGCTACAAGAACTACAAGAATCAGAGAGGAAGAGGCTACTCAAGAGGTGGATACTCTCAAGGGAGAGGTAGATTCAACCAACATCAAAGCTACAATGGATACAACAATCAATACAACAACAACTACAACCACAACCACAATGGTAACTACCAAGGTGGATTCAGAAATAGAAGAGACTACAACAACTACACAGAGGAGCAAGATGACTCCTTATTGATCATGAATATGACCTCCAAGGCAGGTACAAATGATGATCATTTATTTTACATTGACTCAGGATGTTCTAACCATGTAGCTGGCAATGTGGCACTACTTTCTGATTTGGAAGAACCAAAGGGCAAACATCAGGTACAAACAAGTGATGACACTAAACATTCTGTTGTTAAGATTGGAAATGTGAAGACATGTGATGGTAACCAAAACCTATTGAGCAGGGTACTCTATGTACCAACCATCACCAAGAATCTAATGAGTGTTGGGCAGATTGTGGAGAAAGGTTTGCAGGTCAGATTCACACAACATGGAGCATATGTGGAGGACCCAAGACATGGATTCAGAAGGATAGCCAAGGGAGAAAAATCAGGTAGATTGTTTACTTTTGAGCTAGAAGACACCAAGAACATTGCTTTGTATAATTACAAGGATCAAACAATTTCAGAGTTAGAAATATGGCACAAGAGGTTAGGTCACATAGGTGAAAGAACCCTAAAGCAAATGTGCAGGGATCAATGTGTGCTTGGGATACCTAATGTGTCCAAGCAACACATGATTTATAAGTGTGGAGCATGTCAATTTGGTAAGTCTCATAGGTTGCCATATTCAAGGAAAGGATTCATGCATGAAGACTACCTAGACTTGGTACACACAGATGTTTGGGGACCTAGCAAGGACCCTTCCATTTCAGGTTCAAGGTATTATGTGTCCTTTATAGATGACTATAGCAGGTGGACCATTTTATACTTTATGAAGCATAAAGATGAAGTGTTTAATTGTTTCAAGAGGTATCTTGCACTTGTTGAAAATCAAACAGGAAGAAGCTTGAAGAGGCTAAGGTCAGATGGTGGAGGAGAGTACTTCTCCAATGAGTTTGAAGATTTCTTGCGGGAAAGAGGCATCAAAAGGGAGATTACTACAAGGTACTCACCTGAACAAAATGGGGTAGCTGAAAGGAGGAATATACTCATTGTAGAAACAGCTAGGTCTATGCTTAATGAAAAGAAATTGCCAAATTATCTTTGGGCAGAGAGTGTATCCACTGCCACCTATCTCATAAACAGGTTGCCATCCAAATCACTTGATGGCATGACACCATATGAAGCTTGGCATGGTAAGAGACCTTCTCTGGATCATTGCAAAATTTTTGGTTGTGTAGCATATGTGCATATTCCCTCACAGGTAAGGGGAAAGCTAGACCCTAAAGCTGAAAAATGTATCTTCATTGGTTATGATTTGAACCAAAAGGGATACAGATTCTACAACCCAACAAACAAAGGCTTCAAGGTAAGCAGAGATGTCATCTTTGATGAGAATGACTCATGGTATGAGAATGAATGCAGGAAGGTTAGTCTACCATATGATATGGAAGAAGACTTCCCAAGGCTCACCAAGGAGGAATCAATTCAGAAAGAAGAATCAAGCTCAGATGATGATGATACAATTAATCTTGAAGAATTCAAGGCATGGAAGTCCAAAGGAAAGATGAAGATGAAGCAACTAGAAGATACACCAGAATCCTCAACTCAAGCAATGAGGAGATCTCAAAGAGAAAAGAAGAAGCCTATCAGATATGGGTATGACACATCACTTGTAACTAAACATTCTGTATATCTTGCAAAGGATTTGTTGAATGAAGAACCAGGTACCTTTGAAGAAGCAATCACCAAACCAGAATGGAAAGAAGCTATGGATGAAGAAATGGAAGCTCTCAAGGAGAGTGATACTTGGGACTTGGTACCCAAGAAGGACTCTATGAAGGTGATAGGATCCAGATGGATCTACAAGCTAAAGAGAAATTCAGATGGAACCATAAACAGGTACAAAGCTAGGTTGGTAGCCAAGGGTTTTGCACAAACCCAAGGCATTGATTATGAGGAGACATTTTCTCCTATGGCCAAGATGCCAACTATCAGAATATTGGTGAGTGTAGCTGCATCAAAAAATTGGAACATGTACCAATTAGATGTCAAGAATGCTTTCTTGAATGGATGGATATCTGAAGAAGTCTACATGTCACAACCACCTGGCTATGAAGACCCCAAGAAGGTAAATTATGTTTGTAAATTGAAGAAGGCTCTATATGGGTTGAAGCAGGCACCTAGAGCATGGAATTACAGGTTGACAACCTATCTCCAAGACCAAGGATTTGTGATGAGTAAAGCAGACACTTCTCTATTCATAAAGAGAAGTAGTACAGAGGTAATCTACTTGTGTGTTTATGTTGATGACATCATCATTATAGGCAATGATGTCAATGGGATTAGACACATCAAAGGACAGATGATGAAAGAATTCAAGATCAGTGATTGGATTATTGAAATACTTCTTAGGTCTTGAGTTAGTCTACACCAACTCAGGTATATATATCACTCAAAAGAAGTATGTACAGGATATGATCAAGAAGTTTGGTTTGCAGGATGCTAAAATATCTACTACTCCAATGGAAGTCAACCTAAAGCTAAGTGCTCATGAAGGGGAAGAAGTCCAAGACATCACAGGATATCAAAGTATGGTAGGTAGTTTGAACTATGCTACCTTGACAAGAATTGACATAGCATATGGAGTTAGTGTGCTTAGTCAATTCATGCACAAACCAAGGGTACCTCACCTAGAGGCAGCAAAGAAGATCTTGAAGTATTTGAAGGGAACTCAGAACCATGGTTTGTACTTTCCTTATACATCAGATATTGATATTAAAGTTTACTCAGATGCAGATTGGGCAGGATGCAAGGATGATAGGAGAAGCACCTCAGGATACATTTGTTTTGCAGGAGATAAGCCTATCTCTTGGTCAGCCAAGAAACAACCTACAGTGGCATTGTCATCCACTGAAGCAGAGTATAGAGGGCTTGCCAATGCCACCCAAGAAGCTATCTGGTTGAAGCTTCTATATACAGAGTTAGGCCTATATACAAGGCCACCAATTATCTTTGGAGATAACACTAGCTCTCTTCACCTTGCAGCTAATCCAATATATCATGCTAGAACCAAACACATAGAGGTTCATTACCACTATGTAAGGGAGAAGTTACTACGCAAAGAGATTCAATTCACATATGTGTCTACTAATATGCAATGTGCAGATTTACTCACTAAAGCATTGGATGGAAACAAGCTATGCAGATTTAAATCCATGATTGGATTGCAGGATGTGATTGAAGATTGAAGATGAAGACTTAAGCCAAAGTGTTTGGCTTGAGGGGGAGCTGTTGGTGCTTTCAAGCCTTCACACTTGGCTTGGAACCATGGAAGACTAGCTTGGACAACTTTCATCAAGGCTTCATTTGAAGCAAAGTCCATGTGAACTTATGCTTATAAGTTCTTACTTCTTTACCCATTGTAAAAGTCTATATGACTTGACATTTACATGTAATCACTTTATTCACTTACCTACTTGATTGTATTCGTGGAAAAGTAGATGGTTTAGTAGAGAGAATATCTCCCTACTTTTAGAGGAGTGATTGAAGGGAGCCAAGAATTCAAATTTGAATTCAAACTATCACTCATACTTATATAAGTTGTACTTGAAAAGTCGCGTGTGTCCTTCATCATTCCCGAGGCTAATATTCCTGATTATAGAGTGTGTGAGTGCTACACCATAGCCTACACATCTCCAACTCATTAGGCTACATCTATCAAGCCAATGAGATTGTACATTCATGTGAACTAATAGAAAGATTTATATTCACTATCTCTGGTTTTCTCTGAGTCATCATCTCCAAGTCTGTCAACTTCAACAGGGCATATCTCACGATCTACTGAACCAAATCAAGTGATTCAAAGCACATTGGATTCAGCTCAAAGTCTACTATACACCTACAAAATTTCAAGGTCATTGGATCAGCCATTACAGAGAAATTTCAGTCGAGGTGCTCACTAGTCTGTTTCTACAAAGCTCCTAAAATATCGGGGGTAAACTTTATTTTGCTAAATCAATTTCTCAGTGAGTAGTTTATCATTTCTGCTCATTCCACTTGAAAATGGTAGCTTGTTAAGCTAATTTAATATGTCCAGAAGGAATTAGATCAATTGTTAGTGTGCTGGTCACACTGAGTGAAAGAGTGAGCAGGTGTCACTACAGAAATAGAAAGTTTTTCTTGATTTTTGAAGTGCCAAGTTATCTGTTTTGATTTGGTCATTACACATATCATTTGCAAAGTACATATATGCTTTCTTGGTATCATTTGGAAGCTTAAGGTGTGTACTAAGCATTTCTGGAATCAAAGGAGGGCTGGTGTGAAGCAGGTATAGCAGCACCAACTCAATCTCTTGAGTGCATCCAACCATCACTCCCAACAGGGACCAAAGTGTACTTGGACTTCCTAATTTGTCAAAACAACATATGATTTATAAGTTTAGTGCATGTCAATTTGGAAAGTCTCACAGGTTACCATTCATGAAGAAAGGTTATATGCATGGAGATCTCTTGGAGTTGGTTCATACAGATGTATGGGGACCTAGCAAGGAAGCTTCAATATCTGGATCAAGGTATTATGTTTCCTTTATTGTTGATTGCAGCATATGGACTATCCTATTCTTTATGAAACACAAAGATGAAGTTTTTTCATGTTTCAAAAGATATTTGGCTCTTGTGGAGAACCAAACAGGTAAATCACTAAAAAGGCTAAGGTCAGATGGAGGGGGAGAATACTTCTCCCATGAGTTTGATTCTTTTCTTCAAGAAAGAGGAATCAAAAGAGAGGTAACTACAAGGTACACTCCTGAGCAAAATGGAGTGGCAGAAAGGAGGAATAGGACAATTGTTGAAGCTGCAAGGTCTATGTTAAATGAAAAGCATTTACCTAATTACTTATGGGCTGAGGCTGTATCTACAGCCACTTACTTGATTAACAGGTTGCCTTCAAAATCCCTTGATGGGATGACTCCATATGAGGTTTGGAATGGAAGAAGACCAAGCTTAGATCATTGTAAAATTTTTGGATGTATTGCTTTTGCTCATGTTCCTTCACAGGCTAGAGGCAAGATGGATCCAAAGGCAGAAAGGTGTGTATTTATTGGATATGACAACAATCAAAAGGGCTACAGGTTATACAACCCTACCAACAAAAGATTCTTGGTAAGCAGAGATGTAGTTTTTGATGAGAACAATTCATGGTATGAAGATTCATGCAGGAAGGTCAATTTACCATATAATCTTGAAGAAGATTTTCCAAAGCTTGGTAGAGAACAACCAAAGATTGAAGAACAAGAGACCTCGGAGGATGATGAAGAATCTCATATGGAAAAGATCAAAGCATGGAAGTCTAAAGGTAAAGCAAAATTGAAGGAACTTGGACATGAGGCAGAATCATCACATCATGGCCTAAGAAGATCTATGAGGGAAAAGAAAAAACCAGAAAGGTATGGGTTTGACACCTCATTAGTAACTAAACATTCTATCTACATAGCACAGGACATAAACCAAGAGGATCCATCATCATTCGAAGAGGCCAAAGCAAAAACAGAATGGAAGCATGCAATGAAGGAAGAGATTGAAGCACTTGAGGAAAACAACACTTGGGATTTGGTGCCCAAGACTTCATCCATGAAGGTAATAGGCTCAAGATGGGTCTATAAACTCAAGAAGAATTCTGATGGTTCAATTAACAGGTATAAGGCAAGGCTTGTAGCAAAAGGCTTTGCACAAACTCAGGGAATTGATTATGAGGAGACCTTCTCTCCTGTGGCAAAGATGCCTACTATTAGGGTTTTGCTTAGTATTGCCTCTTCCAAGAATTGGAAGATACTTCAACTAGATGTAAAGAATGCATTCTTGAATGGTTGGATAACAGAAGAGGTATATATGGCACAACCACCTGGTTTTGAGAATCAAGTTTATCCTGATTATGTGTGTAAAATTAACAAAGCATTGTATGGTCTCAAGCAAGCTCCAAGAGCTTGGAATTTCAGGCTTGTTTCATTCTTGCAGGACAAAGGCTTTCAACCAAGCAAGGCAGATCCTTCACTCTTTATTAAAAAGAGTAATTCTGAGGTCATCTACCTATGTGTATATGTAGATGATATTATATTGACAGGAAATGATGCAGATGGTATGAAGAAGATCAAAGATCAGATGAGAGAAGAGTTCAAGATAAGTGATTTGGGTTCACTTACCTACTTCCTAGGTTTGGAAGTTGTCTACAAAGATCATGGTTTGTTTCTCACTCAAAGGAAGTACATTAAGGACATGTTGGCAAAATTCAAGATGCAAGATTGTAAGATTGCAGGTACTCCAATGGAGGTCAATCACAAATTGAGCTCACATGAAGGTGAACTCATAGAGGACATCACATCATATCAAAGTCTAGTGGGTAGTCTCAACTATGCCACATTGACAAGAGTAGATATATGTTACAGTGTGAGTGTGCTAAGTCAATTTATGCACACACCAAGGAAACCACATATGGATGCTGCCAAAAGGATTCTCAAGTATCTCAAAGGAACCATAAATGAAGGACTTTATTATCCTTATGTATCTGATTTAGGTTTGAAGCTATTTTCTGATGCAGATTGGGCTGGCTCCAAGGAAGATAGAAGGAGCACTTCAGGTTATCTTACCTTTGCAGGTTCAAAGCTTATTTCATGGTCATCCAAGAAGCAACCCACAGTTGCTCTCTCTTCTACTGAAGCTGAATATAGAGGTCTTGCCATAGCTACACAAGAAGCTATGTGGATGAAGACATTATTCAAAGATCTTGGATTGGAGTTTGGAACTCCAACTATTTATGGTGACAATATGAGTTCTATTCATTTGGCTGCTAATCCTATTTTTCATGCAAGGACTAAACATATTGAAGTTCATTATCACTATGTACGAGAGAAGGTTCTAAGCAAAGAGATTCAAATATCATATGTGTCCACTCATCAACAATGTGCAGATATTCTAACCAAAGCATTGGATGGTACAAAGCTTTGCAAATTCAAGGCTATGATTGGTTTGCAGGTAATCTTGGAAGATTGAAGACCTCAAGCATACTTGGCTTGAGGGGGAGCTGTTGGAGCAAGTCTATGACAAGCGTAAGTATTGGCTTGAGTCTCACAAAGTCTTAGAAGAAGATTTAAAAAGAAGACTATGTAAAGTTCACTTGTGAACTACCTCTTGTAACTTTTGAAGAGTTTACTTAATGTAAAAGTAAGAGAATCTTAAGTGGTTGAGTCCACTTGATCAAGAATGGAAAGAGGAGCCACGAATTCATGATTTGTGGTAGGTAGAGAATCAAATCAATCATTGATTGATTGGAGAGTGATTGAGGGAAGTTAGCCTCCCAAACTCAACTATAAATAGATGGCAGTTTTAGTCGTGGTTAGAGAGACCTATGTGAAGACCTCCAAGAGCTGAGCTTTATGCCATATCAAGGTGTGATTACAAGGCACACATATGTATCAGTAAGTCATTGTATTGTACAAGCAATATACTTTCATTTTCATGATTATTTGAGTTCATCTTTCCATGTTCTTGTGAAGTGTACTACTCACTGCCATTACTCTCAGTTTTCTCAGTCATCTTGTAGAGATGTTTTCTCTGAGCTTGGTGCATCATTTTCAGTGATTTAACTTGGTAAAGTTAGCTCTCTAAGTCTACTATATGCTCACAAATTTGCATGTCATTTGGATTTTGCAATCTTCAGTTATGTTCATTTGAAGTCAATAGGGTCTGTTCATCTTCACTTCTCTGTCAGGTACCCGACTTTTTCACTCATCTTGTCAGAGCCATTTCTCATTGGTTACTTATTCAAAGTCAATGATTTAAAGCTTGTTGGATTCAGCGTACCGTCTTGTATAACCATACAAATTTTCATAATCATTGGATTTCTACATTTTGAGTTATGTTGATTTTTCTACTCACTGGTCTATTTCTGTAGCAGCCCGTGAAAATCGGGATGATGTCATCACTTGTTAAAACTTATTCTCAGTGTGTGGTTCATTATTTCTTATGAGATTACTCTTTAAAGTTAGCTCTTTAAGTTGCCTAGACTTCCCCACGAGGAATTGAGCTAATTGCTGCTGTGCTCAGAGAATTATGTAAAACACTGGACAGGTGTATGAACCAAGAATAGCAAGTTTTCACCTCTGAGCTAACTCCAACTTATCTGTTTTGATTTATCTTTTTGAGAGTGATCTTCCAAGGTACATAGGGTCTCTAATACATCCATTGGAAAGCTAAAAGGGCCCACCATATACTCGTGGAGTTCATTTGGCTGGTGTAGATCAAGGATTTTGCAACACCTCTTCATCTTCAAGCACATACCTATCCATCTCTTCACAAAATTTAGGGAAGGCAGAGGGGAGGTAGACTCACTAGTCGTAGTTATGGCTAATTTGTTAAGGCTCCTCCGAACACGAAGAGACTCCTTATCTGCTCGTGTATGGGTCATGTACCTACTTGCAAATGCAATAGGGCAAAATACCTCTTACAGAAATGCAAAGGTCCCACCGTGCGTGCCAAACTGTAGAGGAGGTACTGGGGTATCCACTTTTTATCAAAAGTAGAGAATAAAGATTAAACACATCCAGTACGTCGCCTACTCAAGGGGCGTTCTCTTTAGGGAAGTATACCCTTTAACATTTCTGTGAGCAGACAAAGGAATTGTACATACTCTATGAACTTAATCAACAAATGACTACAGAAGACCATGTATTTCTTGATTCGAATCAGATGATTACAAGGTTGGGCAGAGTGATGCTCAAATGTGCAACCTTAGGGGCTAACATGCCACTCTAAAGTAAATAACCACAATGTAACAGAGTCTTCCCTTTAGCTCAAGGGGCCAATTATATGCAGACTAACTCAAAACAATACAAATGGTAAAGAATTTCTCAAGAGAATAGAGCTTAACAACCACACTGACTTACAGAAAAGAACAAAATCCAAGCCACTCTCTTACACTATAGTGCTCATAGCCCTCCACTGAGAAGCCTACCCTCTGTATCCACACTACATAGTAGCTCCTACAATAGGCTTGAAACCACAAAGTGCAAGAGAGGACTTCTGCACGTACGTACGAACCACTGTATCTCTAAAATTGTACCCCTAATGAGCACAAATCCATTGTTTTTATAGGCCCCAATAGGCCAAGAGGGCCTTGCCGATTCCTCACGTCCACTGATCATGCGCCGGTTAAATACCCAAAATTGGAGGGGTACGTCAATTATTCCTTTGATTTGAATTAGATCCACCAAAATAGGTAGCCGCCGTGAATGGTTGGTGGCAAAAAATTCTTTTTCCACTTTCACTTTTTACCCTACACACTTTTATCCCATACCCTCATTAGGATTGGTAACTAATAAATCATCTCCAACAATTTGAACTTGTTTGCCAATCTCTTCAGTGAGCTTGCTATAATGTTCCCAATTATCCTGGTCAAAGGGTCTTCGATCGACCCAATTGATAAAAGTCTTGTACAGGTTGATCAGCTCATTATCAGAAATCTTCTGACTCCCATCATTGTTCTCCTCTTTAAAGTTAAGGTCATATTTCTTCTTTTTTTCAACAAAGAACTCTGATGCTACAACATCCATCCCTATGACAACCTTGCCAGTGTAACCAGCTTTTTTTCAATTGCCACCTTTAGAAGCTCCAAAACTTCCATGTTTTTCTGAATATGTGTAATTGTGTGTACATGTGTGTGATTGTGGGTGTGTGTGTATGTGAGTGCGTGTGTGTGTGTGTGTCGGTGTATGTGTGCATGCGTGGGTGGATATGTGTGAATGTGTGTGTGCATGTGTTTGTGTGTGTGAGTGTGAATGTGCGCTTATATGTGTGTGAGTGTGCACGTGAGGATGTGCATGTGTGTATGTGAAGGAGTATGTGTGTGTGGGAGTGCGTGCGGGAGTATGTGTGTGGGGTGTGAGTGTGTATGTGAGTGTGTGTGTGTATGTGCGGGGGTGGTGTGAAGGTGAGGGGGCGGGGGTGTGAGAGGGGATAGTTGGAGGGTGAGGGGGCGGGGGTGGGCTGCGGGGGTGATGTGAGGGGGAGGGGGCGGGGGTGGTGTGAGGGGGAGGGGGCGGGGGTGGGCTGCGGGGGTGGTGTGAGGGGGAGGGGGCGGGGGTGGGCTGCGGGGGTGGACTGAGGGGGAGGGGGCGGGGGTGGCGTGAGGGGGAGGGGGCGGGGGTGGGTTGCGGGGGTAATGTGAGGGGGAGGGGGCGGAGGTGGTGTGAGGGTGAGGGGGCGGGGGTGGGCTGCGAGGGAGGGTGGCGGGGAGGGGATGGGCTGCGGGGGTGATGTGAGGGGGGAGGGGGCGGAGGTGGTGTGAGGGTGAGGGGGCGGGGGTGGGCTGCGGGGGTGGTCTGAGGGGGAGGGGGCGTGGGTGGCGTGAGGGGGAGGGGGCGGGGGTGGGCTGCGGGGGTGATGTGAGGGGGAGAGGGCGGGGGTGGGCTGCGGGGGTGGGCTTCGGGGGTGATGTGAGGGGGAGGGGGCGGGGGTGGTGTGAGGGGGAGGGGGCGGGGGTGGGCTGCGGGGGTGGTCTGAGGGGGAGGGGGCACGGGTGGCGTGAGGGGGAGGGGGCGGAGGTGGGCTGCGGGGGTGATGTGAGGGGGAGGGGGTGGGGGTGGGCTGCGGGGGTGATGTGAGGGGGAGGGGGTGGAGGTGGTTTGAGGGTGAGGGGGCGGGGGTGGGCTGCAGGGGAGGGTGGTGGGGAGGGGAGAGAATTATTTCCCAATATTGACCTCTGAAGTGCACATCAGAACCGTGAACGCATTTTGTCAATCCAATGATGGAACTAGAATTTCTGCAGAGAGTTCAGACTTGTCAGCTCAGACGTCTTGAGAATGGTGTTCTTCCACGAAAGTCCCACAAGGGCTTTATCTCAATCCTGTCCGAGTCTCATCTACACCAAAGCTTGTGTCGATGCCATGATAAGGAAAGATGCCTACACCCTTCCTAGTTTTTGGACCTTCCACCCTTGGGAAGGTGGCATCAGCACATCCAAGTTTCCATCCTTCGCAATCATTGGAATCCCTCCTCTGTTAGGTTCCTGGAGAGGGTGCCATAAGGCTCCTGATACTAACACCGGTGACATCGTATTTGTTCTATAATTCAAAGAACATGCAAAATTCAAGAGGAAGGGTGACGACCTCTTTGTGGAGCATACTCTTAATCTTACAGAAGCCCTTTGTGGATTTCAATTTGTTATTTCATCTTGCTGGAAGACATTTATTGATCGAGTCTGCCCTTGGGAAGGGGAAGAGAGGGAAGAGAGGGATCTACAATCACAGAAAGTGACCCGAATTCCAATAGTTTTGACTCTACTCATGTAGATAGTCCACCCGCGTATTACACAAAGTCACCAGAACACGTGGAAATATATCAATACGATAGTCCACCATTAGAACCTAGTTGGGAGCCCGACTACGCTAATGTGATGTACACAAACCCGAATCGGCGACCCCAATTAAGACAACAGAGACCACAGGGCCCTAGAGGACCATGCTTTAGGTTCCAAGGAGATCATTTCATAAAAGATTGTCCACATCCTCGGATAGCAGGACAGTCACAATACTATAACATACAAGGTTTTTGCACCGATTGTGGTAAAGAGCATGTCATAAAGGATTGTCCTAAGAACCCCGTGAATGCCTCGAATGTGACACCCATCAATGTGATAGGTATTGTGGACAATGCAGATGGATCCAACCCTACATACGTGCCTATCCAAGCTATAACAAGAGCCCAGGAGCTCCTACAAAATCAGTAGCTTAATCAGGAAAAAATAGCTCGAACTAGCGAAGTTGGAGAGTCTAGTACCAAAAAGAAGAAATCTTGGAAAGACTCTAGAGAAAGGATTAATAGAAAATGGAGTAAAAAGATAACTGAGTTGGAAAGAAGTTTAAAGGAATCGAGAGCCAAAATACTAGAATTAACTTCACAAGAATCGAATCAAGAGAACCTAGCTCAAAAACCAGGATCAATTCTAGCAGAACCCATACTAGAAAACTTAGACATGATGTTTCGTGCATATCAGACAAAACTAAAAGAAGGACCCTAGATAGCGGAAATGAGTAAGAATTATCCGAGAGCAGATTTAGAAATTGAGAGAACTAAACTTTGCATGAAGATCGTAGAACTAGCACAAACTATGTTCAAAGCCTCTCATTATCTTAATTGGAATAACATGGCAAAACCTAAACTACACTTTCAAGGACTAATGGAGAGGTTAGAATACTTGATCGATAGCAAAGAGAAAAAGAATCAGCAAAGGAACCCTATTGCCTCGGAGACACTAGAAAGGAATGCACCATCCTTGTCTCAAGTACCAAATACAAAGGTTGAAGACCACCTGTCTTCCATACATAAGTATTCACATGAATTTCTAAGAGAAATAAAAGAAGAGAAATGGAGAAAAGAACAAGGAACCCATCCTCCTATCCAAGAAATAGAAGACTTGCAGGAACAATTTCCCCAAGACATTCCCTCTATCTACGATGATGTAGAGGAAGAGCAACTGAGTGAACACACAGGTTTCGAATCCAATTCTTTGCATGAATTACATCAGTTCAGAGGAGCTTGGGAAGCCAAGTCTATTAGCATGAGAACACCCACAATATTAGTGAGGAATGAAGAATCACTAATCCCTAGAAACACGGAAGTGGTAAAGAACACCAAAGTACAGTTTCACCTCACTCTAGAGGAATTATTGAAGGTTAAACCGGAATTATGGAAACACGTAGCAAATCAATTCCCTGAGCTTGCTACTACTCCCTCACAGATAGGATCACACATGAAGGTACCAGAGATACCCATAGAAAGAATCGGAGATGTAAGCGAAGGAGAGGAAGGTAACACTTATCTTCCAATAACCCATCAGGGCTACACCACCAAAGCCATACTAGATTCAGGAGTCGGGGTAGCCATCGCTACCACCGCTTTATGGAAACGTTGGGGTAAGCTAGCATTAAGACCTACCAGGATGAAGCTACAAATGGCTGACGGACATATAGAAAAACCATTAGGCTTATTAGAAGGCATATCTCTCACCACTTGTGGTGTAGAGTTTGAGCATACCTTTTCCATTTGTGATTTTGCAAAAAATCATGCTTACGAGATGATTTTAGGACGACCATTCATGCATCAGTTGCAAATCGTACAAGATTGGGAAACTAATTCATTGTACTTGCAACATTTGGGAGTGACTACTAAAGTCAATCTTAAAGACTATTCACATCCAGATGTACCCCCAATACAATGCAATACCATCCATAAGACACAAGAAGAAACAGAATCAGTACACTCATTAGAATCAGACCCCGCATAGTTGCACGAGGATACCATGTATGGATGTGTAGAGTAGAAAAACAAGAGGAAGAACGATTAGAAGCCAAGACTTTAGGTTCATAACAACATCCACAAACCCTTCAAGACCCAGCTTACGCACCTGTAGTATTTCCAGATGAAGAATTCGAGCCTCATGGTTGGGCAAAAATTTTAGCAACAATGGATGTAGCCATCAATGAAGAACAATGGACACCTCATTGTGACGAGGACTGTATTGACATATCTGTCTTTACAATAGAGCCAATCATATGTGATTTCCTTATAGAAGAATGTGAATCTAGCACTGATGCATTTGAGGATGCGAGTGATTTTGATTTAGAGTCAATTATTATGGACCCACCCTTTGCATTAGATGAAGAATATTTCTATGAAGTAGAAGCTCACCCTCAGAGACACGAAGAAGTTATGGATGAGGTGAGATTAGCCACACATGTGACCACTAAGAGTGAAGGAAAGAAAAAGAAAGAAGAAAGAAACCATGTCAGAAGAAGAAGAATCTTTGTTTGAGGTTCCTGAGAACTTCAAGAAATATGAAATAGAAGATAGACGAATCATGGTACGAATGCCTAACAGAAAAGCTGATGTTGGAGAAGTATATGATAACCGAGAGAAAACCAAAAAAATAATAGTTGCCATAGAAGGAGAAGAAGAAAAATGTACATACATTGGGCATGATTTGACGAATGAAGAAGAAGAAGAGTTAGTTGCCCTATTGCAAGAATATAGAGACGTATTTGCTTGGAGTTACAAAGACTTGAAAGGAGTAGACCCCGATATATGTTCCCATAGAATCCCTATGACTACAGATGCAAAACCTACGAAACAAAAACCATACACGTACAATGATAACTACGTTGCAAAGATTAAAGAAGAAATAGACTGCTTGATAGAAGCAGGATTCATTTATGAAATTGAGCATACCGAATGGGTATCCCCCATTGTGGTTGTGCCCAAGAAGAATGGAAAATTGCGTGTGTGTATTAACCTTAAAAAAGTTAATGCCGCCACAATTAGAGATAGTTATCCGCTTCCTATCACTAAACATCTATTGGAAAGAGTTGCAAGCAAGGAAGTTTATAGCTTTCTTGATGGATTCTCAGGCTATAATCAAGTAGCCATTACTCCAGAAGATCAACACAAGACGGATTTTGCCACAGAATGGGGAATATTTGCATTTCGTGTGATGCCATTTGGCTTGAAAAATGCACCCGCCACTTTTCAGCGACTTATGTGTCATGTTTTTAAGGAATTCTTATGCAAGAATTTGGAAGTTTATGTCGATGACATATTTGCACATTCGAATGTGAGGCAGACACATATCCCAGAATTAAGGCAAGTATTTGACAAATGCCGAGAATATCAGGTTTGTTTGAACCCATAATAATGCGTTCTCATGGTTAAACAAGGCAAAATTCTAGGACACATTGTGTCAAAGAACGGAATTTCTACGGACGAAGAAAAGGTGAAAGTAATTGCAAAACTACCTAGGCCAAACAATGTAAAAGAGGCACAGGCATTTATGGCTCATTGTGGTTTTTATAGATGATCCATACATATGTATGTATGCAATCATAACCAAGCCTTTGTACTCTCTTTTGACCAAGTTTGAATGGATATATGAGTGTGAGAATTCATTCAATGAACTTAAACGACGATTGTGCTCAACACCTATATTGACAATCCCAGATTGGAGTAAGCCATTCCATGTACATGTGGATGCATCCAACTATGCCATAGGATGTGTGTTAGCACAACCCATGAATGAAGGTAATATAGATCTCCCCATAGCTTACGCGAGCAGACAATTGAACGCAGCAGAGAGAAATTACACCACTATAGAACGAGAAGGATTAGGAATGATCTACGCAGTAAAGAAATTCAGGCATTATTTGTTGGCCAATAAGTTCAAGTTCTTTACAGATCATCAAGCATTATTTACTTAGTCAATAAGCCATGTAACACAGGATGACTGATATGTTGGTTTCTATTACTCATGGAGTATGACTTTGAAGTAGTAGTCAGGAAAAGAAAGACACACCTGAGAGCTAATCACCTTTCAAGATTAACCACAAGAGAAGCTTGAGTGATTACCTCTTCATATTCTTCTTCACTGTTTGGAGTACCACTTGCTTCTTCAGCTCTATTATGAGCTGAATTTGGAGACAAAGAATGGCTCCCCCTCCATGTTGAACATTCTTCATTTGATGTAGATGCCTCTGGACCTGAAGCCTTTGTGCTTGATTGTTGAACTTCTCTTTGATTTGTTCCTGCATAATCATCACAATCTTCTTCAAGAATCTTTTCCTTTCCTTTATCTTCATACCATGGTCTTATTTCATCAAAGACCACATCTCGCGAGACTCTTAATTCCTTTGTTTTAGGGTTGTAACACTTGTATCCTTTTTGCTCCATCGAGTAGCCGATGAAAATGCATTTTTTTTACCTTGGTTCCATCATTGTTCTAACTTCTTGTGGAATGTGAACAAAGCAAACACATCCAAACACTTTGAGGTGTGTAACATCAGGTTTCTTATCGGAATATACCTCTTCTGGAGTCAAGTGATGGATTCCCGATGTTGTGCACCTATTCATCAAGTAAATGGAGGTTGTGGTAGCTTCAGCCTAGTAGTACAATGGTACCTTCATCTCGTTGAGAATGCATCTTGCAATTTCAGCAATTTGCCTATTTTTCCTCTCAGCTACTCCATTTTGTTGTGGTGTATACCTACAAGTGAATTGCCTTTCGATCCCATTCTCTTGTAGAAAATCTGAAAATTCTTTGGAGAAGTATTCTCCTCCACCATCAAACCTTAAGGTTTTGATAGATCTTCCTATTTCCTTCTCAACTTTAGCTTTGAATCTTTTGAATATAGAAAACACCTCTGATTTTTGCTTCATACAAAACAGCCATACCTTTCTTGAGTGATCATCAATGAAGGTGACAAAAAATCTATTACCAGCCATTGATGCCTCTTGGGTTGGTCCCCATACATCCGTATGTATCAAGTCCAAGACATTTGGAGCCACATAATTGCTTCTCTTGAATGGCTGCCTCGTTTGCTTTCCTAGTTGACAAGCTTCACATAACTCATGTAGTCCATTGCTATTAAATTTTGGAAGACCTCTTACCACTTCATGTTTGCTCATGTCCTTCAGCTTTGGAATGTTGATGTGTCCTATTCTTTTGTGCCATAAGTCGAACTCTGAAATCTTCTTGTTCCCACATTGAATGTACATGACCTTTCCATGTGGATGTTGGACATCCAAAGTGAACGTCCTTCCTTCTCTTCTACCTCGAGCAATGACCTTGAAGCCTTCTTTTGGATTCTTTATGAAGCATCCATTCTCATTGAATATGACATGATAACCCTTCTCTACCATTTGTCCTACTGAAATCAAGTTCTTTGAAATTGTAGGAACATGAAGAACATTAGATAGTACCTTTGCTCTGCTTGTATCTCCAAGCCTTATATCTCCAATGTGTTCAATCATGTGTTGAGTATCATCACATGTTTCAACACATCCTTTTCCACTTGGTAATTTCCTTGGCATGACATATGGTTACTACAACTTGAATCAATGTACCATTTTTTGTCATCTTCACAAGAGCTTCTATACTCATGTCTCATTGCAAGTAGTGTGTCCTTGCTTCCTTCACTTGAGGTGCTTGCATAGTTGCTTTGGTTCCTTTGGTTGCCTCCATTTGGTCTTCCATTCTTCAGCCAACAATCACTAGCATAGTGTCCTACTTTACCACAATGATAGCATGTTATACCTTCATGAGAATTGTAGGAGCTTCGGCCTCTTCCTCTACTTCTACCTCGACCTCTTCCTTATGTGTTGGCATTTGATGCATCCTTGTTGTCTTCCAAATTGTTTTGATTGTAGTTGGAGTGGTTGTGACCTCTTCCTTTTCCTCTTGAGCCTCCTCTTGAGTTTCTTCCTTTACCTCGACCTGCATATAACATTTGGTTGTGGCTGTCCTTTCCTTTGGGACCACCGAAGCTAAGCTCTTCTGTGACAAGATGAGGGATTAGTTGTTCAAAACCTGGATATACATCTTTCAAGTTAATGGAAGTTATAAAAGGCTTCCATCTTTCATCTTCTCTCAAGCCATTGAGAGTATAACACACAAGATCTTCGTCTTCAACCGTTGTGCCAATAGAAGCTAAAGCATCGCTTAGCTCCTTAATCTTCAAAGTATATTCAGCTATGGATTGACTCGAACTTTTCTTGATTGTGTTCAACTCATTCTTGAGTTGAAGTTTCCTAGCTTTGGTATTTGTTGAATACATCCTTTCAAGAGCTTCCCAAGCATCCTTAGCTTTCTCTAGATGTTGAATATGACCTACCATGGCATTAGTAATGACTTGCGAAATGAGGAACATGACTCTCCTATTCTTCTCTTCCCATTCTTTTGCTTGCCTCCTTTGGACTTCGGTGGCCATAGCTTGATTGATTTGAGGTTGAGCATCATCGCCGCTCACAATACCCCATAAGCCTTTGTCCATTAGGTAGTTGGTCATTCTAAACTTCCACATGGGATAGTTATCCTTGTCCAACTTCTCTACTTGTTGACCCAAGTCAGCCATTGAAGAGTATCAAAGACTTTGAGAGTTACCTCGAATAGTTATAGTCCTTTGCTCTTGCGTTTGTGGAGCTCCTTCTTGTTTTGTAGCTCCTCTTTTGCTTTGCTTCACCTCTAGCTCTGTTGATGAAGCTTCAATACCAAGTTTCCTCTGATACCAACTGTGGAGAACGAGTTCTCCTATGCGCAACGGAAGTGTGTAGTGAACCCTTGTATGTCCAGCACTTGGACAAACATCTGCACCTTAGATAGCTTGCTGCTCTCAACACAAATCTCAAATGGACTTGATCCTTTAGTCAATCAAAGTAGTCAAAGAGAGCTTTCTAAAAAGCTATAAATGACTTAATTTGGAAAAGTTTTGATTAGGAAACAGAACTTCCAAAGATGAACTACCTATCCACACAGGTATGCCAAAGAACTGAGCTTCACTCTCGGACTGATAGCTCTCTGAATGTATATCCTTTGAGAAAGATATTTGGTACACAGAACGTAGACACAAATAGCTTTCCAACAAGCTAAAAATCAAGTAATTTGGATGGGTTTTGATTAGGAATGTTGCTCTAGCACAATGGTGAGAACCACGTTAAGAAGCTTCACCTCCTTAATGTCAATCCGAGGGAGAGGTAGGAGTGATATGGAGATCGTGAACGTGAGATGATGTGAGAGTGAAGGTGAGAAGCACAAAGATGCACACACACATACACACACACAATGAAGAGACAAGCAAGACACAATGGAAGGTGGAAATTAGCTCTATTACTCAAGAATACTCTTACAAGCTCCAACTAGCTCTATGCTCACACTAACCAAAATGAACCAACCACAAAAATGAGCTCTCTAGCTCTTTTTATAGTTTCTAGACTAGTTTTGACCGGTTTCACATCTAGTGACCGGCCTAGTTAAAAAATAGGTCCTAGAGGCTATTTGGAAGGGTAAACGGTATCTAAAAATAACGAAATTCGGTACGAGCGTTCTACCTAAGCTCCTCAAGCTCGAGGACTCCTCGGATTGCACAAAATGGAGCTATGGATTACAAAATGGGGTTTTCTATGATACATATGTTACAATTAGTGATAATAATCACTGTTGAATGTTTGGAGAATTAATAAGAAATGTATTTGTTTGAAAAATTGATCCTCCTGGCTCCCTGCTTTGTCTTCACATGCTTCCGTGGCGTCTGTGCCTCTGGCTGCTGCCAACACCCCCCTCCCTCTCGCTTCTGTCGTCCCTGACAGAACCTTGTTGTGAGGTTTGCCGGATGTAATTCTGTAGGAGGTCTTGAGCGAGGGTGTGCTCTGATACACGAATACCTCGGGCTAGATCAGCCTCGAGTTTCTCCCAGTCGATAGGTTGCGGCTCGTCTGGTGGTGGGAGCTGATAATGTGTGGAGTACACCATTCGTTCACAGGCGAATAATTGCAATAAGTGTGTGGGCCTGCTTATGAATACTTCGGAATGGTACTCCCAAAAACCGGTGGTGAACATTTCTTCGAATGTTTGCTTGTAACATGCCGGTAGATATTTGATCCTGCAGTGCGAGGCGTAACACACCCGTAGCGATGGCGTTGTGCTCATATCATAGACTAAATCAAAGTTGCCATGCTCAAAGCCCGGGGTGTTAACATGGGGAGCCTTGATGCGCCGGAAGACTTTAAAGACCATCTGCATCATGTCAAAGATTTTGACAGTCATGTGCGCGGCAATATCATCCATGTGTTTTAATCGAGGGAGCCAGTGGCGGATCGTCGCCATCATGTAGCCTACTGTGGGTAACGCGACTGGTGGCTTGAGGTAGGGATAGTTCAACCAGTCTTGGCACTGCTTATTGTTCTGTAGCTTTATAGCGAAGGTAGTCCAAGAGCGGCGTCGTGGTACTGGTCCCCAGCACGGATTAAATTTTAAGTGAAGCGGCGCTTTTACCCACGTGCTCATCATCTCTGGATAATTTTGCAGTAAATCTTTGCGCCAGTCTGGTTGAAGGATTTCACCTCTCTGCGCCCTTGGTGGCAAGTCCTCTGGCTCGAATTGAGTGGCATGCGTTGGTTTCATGCCGGTTTCTTTCTCTATGGTTAACTGATATTCTGCCATTAACATGAAGTATGGTTTATATTGAAGCTCATGCCCAGATATGTATCGTCCCGGGGCCATTTGAGCAAAGAATGGTGATTGTAAAATTTTCTCTTCAATTATGGCCATGGCATGTAGCTGTGCCTCTACTCTGGCCGAGTGTGTCGTTCCGAGTTCTTCTACTGTCTTCATCCACGCGGGGGTAGGTAATTCGTAGGTCATCTGGCCTTCGGCCGTGACACGTCCGCCTGGGATGGGTATCGGTTCATAAGCCTCTTCGAAGGTCTCCTCCACCGGGATAGTGACGGTTTCTTCCTCAGCTGGTAGCTCAGGTGGGGAGTCTGGCCTTGGTGGTGCTTCATAGATGGCAATCCTAGATTCAAGATTTGTTACCTGGGCCCGGAGTGCGTTGAGTTCCTCTAAAACTTCAGGGGCAGGGTCCACAGGCGCTGGTAATTCCGCTGCTACTGGTACCTGTTGTGTTGCTGGTTCTCTGAGTTGTAGCAGTTTGTGATCTTCCTTTAACTTTTGATGTTCTTCGTTCATACGATCATAGTCCTCGAGCAATCTGACATGGTCGTCTAGCAGCATCCGCATCGACTCGGATGGGATTGCCTTGAATCTGCTCGGACTTAGTGGCTGTTCTGGATGATCTAAAGCCGCTTCCAAGTTCTCTCTATTCTGCTCTTGGAGTCTCTGGTTCTCCTCTTTTGCTGCGGCTAAGTGTCTTCTTAGTAAGCCCATATTTCTAGTGAGCGTTGCATTGCGGACAGTCTGGGCTCTAAGTAGGTTATCTAAATCCGCGGTGGCCTCTTTGCTTTTTTCCTCACTTTCTATTTCTAACTTGTGATAAGCCTCTCGTAACTCTTGGTATCGGCTGTTCAGTGAGGCGTTCTCAATTGATAACAAATTAAGCTGCGTTTGTAAGTCGTTCGTCGTTTTCTGCAGCTGTTGATAGTTGGTGCCGAGTGATGCAAACTCATCGCGGACTTGCGTCATGCATGCGAACATGTGTTGAAATGCTGTGTCTATGGTGGGCGATAGTAGTAGTGAAGTGCTAAATGAGGATGCAGTGGTAGTAGATGCAGTGGGAATGGGGAGCGGGGTTGGGACTGTGGATGCAGTGGTGATTGTGGAAAATTGTGAAGTGCCTAAATATGAGGGTGCTGTGAGTGGAGTGGGTGGTGGTGAGGTGGGTGGTGATATGTCCATGCCATTGGACGTGTTTAATGTTGTGACTGTGAAAAGTGGTGTGATTGTGGGTGGTTGCGTAGGTGTGAATACGGGATTTACAAACGTAGAGTAGTTTACAGGGGGGATGGTTGGAGCGGCTTGGTGAAACGGGGAAATAGGGGTTATGGTAGGCTGGGGAGGTGAGACTGGTGAGAAGGTTAGTGGGGTTAGGAAGGGGAATGGGGGTCTTAGAGGTGGGGGAAACGCTGGGAAGGATGAAGGGGTGAAGGGGTTAACATATGGATGCGGAGGGTTGGGTGTGGGCAGGGTGGTATGAATGGGTAAGGAAGAGGTTGTGGCTATGTTGCTTTGTACAGGTGTGGATGTGGGGAAAGCAGGTGGGTGTGCGGGTGATACGGGATGGGAAGGTGAAAGATGAGGTGAAAGAGGAGTCGAAGGGGTGGATGTTATTTCGAGGATAGTAGTGGTATGTACAATGGTGGTACGGGGTGGCGAATCTACAAGGATGGTTTCTGCGGTTAATGAACGTTCGGGGGCGAGGCGTGCCTCCCTGGCTTGTGCTGAAGATTGGGCTCCTGTTGGTACACGAATATACTCCCCAGGTTTTGAGAGTAGTCGCACTCGGCGGGGATCAAACTGTGGTAGTTGCTTTCTTTGTAAAAACCTGAGTGCTTCATGTGAGCCTACGGATTTGACTAACTCTCTGAACCCTCTGATATATGCGTCTTCGAATCCTCCGGAGATGAGTTCCTGTTCGATTAATGCCTGGCTCTCCTCTTCAGTTAACTTCTTTCGTGCCCAGACTTTCTCCATGGTACGATATAATTTCTTTATAGCCAGTGTGTACGCTGCGGCTTCAAATGTCTCATCTTCATATGTGCTGGTGTCGCCGTGTGTGTTGGTTTGTTGGCCTTGGCCCTCTGTCTGTTCGTCATGTGAGCCCTGGCTGGCTTCATCGTCGCCTTGATCGTCGTCTGTTTCGGTTCTTTCTTCTTCAGAGCCCGACACAGCTTGTCCCTGTGGCAAATCTCGCGGCGTAGTAGGATAGCTGGGACGTTCATATTCCTGGGAGAACAGTTGTGCTTCTGAATACTGGAATTCGTTTGAGAATGCATCAGGCATCTCAAAATCAAATGTCGTGTTTATGGGGTCGGCCTCCATATGTGGTATCGGGAAAGAAAACGCTTCCGCACCAATAGTGGTGGGAGCTTCTGCAGTTGTGGTGGGGGGTTCTGTGGTGGTAGCTGCCTGAGGTGCAGCGGTACTAGTGGTGGCCTCCGTAATTACTGGTCTGGACAACCGTATGCGAATAGGTTGTACAGTGGGAGCAGCTTCTGTCTGTGGTCGCTCGGGAGAGGGTTGTGGTGACGGCGACTCTGGCACTTGGAGGCAAGGGATGGTGCCTCGCATGCGCTTACCTGCCCGTGTCCTACTGGGCTTCCTGGCTTTCTTCGTTGTGCTCTTGAATGCCTTTAATTCCTCTCCTGTTAATGCACGCTCGATGGGCAAGTCATAAGCCAAACACATATACACAATTCTTGTGAGTGCACAACATCTGTTAAGCACTTTTTTACGCTCCCATCTGTGCTGTGCCAGATACATTTGGTCTATGATCCAGCTTGCCAGATCAACTGTTTGAGGTCCCGTACATGCCAAATATAATCCGAACCATATTCTTTTGTGTGGCATGGTAAATCTGTCCTGAGCTGGAAATGCAAAATGTTGCATGCATATTCTTAGTGGCTTTGACAACTCAGGTGTAATGGCCGAAATCTCTTCCCACTTCGTGACATCCCCACGTTTCATCGGTTCTGGAATTAATCTCTCTCGATCTGTGGGTGTGTGGGTTCCATGAATCTTGATGGCTGCTCTGATTAAGTCTTTAGAGAGATAAAATCTCTTGTAAGGTGGATCATCCACTAGAGTAGGCAATATAAAGGTTCCTGGGATGTCCTTATTTTCTGATGCCAGCAATGTAGTGATTAAATAATAGCACCTATAAAAATCCGGTTTGGGCAGAGGATCACTGAAGTATTCTGTGAAGCCTGCTCGGGCCCAAACATGAGTTAAATCCTGGGTGCTTTGTAGGGCTTCGAATTCTCTGGAGAAAAACTGGTACTTTCCCCACGTGCGGTCATCAAAAGTCAGAGAGGATTCAAATATAAAGTCTGCGTCCGCGAGGGGTCCTGCCAGGCCCTGAAACCAATGAGAGTTCCTGTGTATCTTTTCGGTGTAGCCCATAGGGGGGTTATCGATAGGCATGGGCCCTGGAAATCCCTGAAATTCCGGCGGTGGAGCAGTAGGGTGGGACTCTGCTCGTAGCACGTTGAGTGGTACTGCTGCTACACTGGGGCCTGCTCCTGATGTTCCTTCGTCAGTTTGCATGGTGGCTGGTGCGCTAGTGAGAAAGATCTGCTACAAAAGATTAACACATTAGCATGGAAATTAATCATGATCCCATTAAAGTGAGACCGCAATCCCTTTCCATAACTGATGCGTAACCCGTGTAGCCAAGTGCTGTGATGTGATGGATGCAATGTTTCTTGCAGCACTAGTGCAGGTCTCTAGACACCTACACGTTTCAGATCATGCATACATTTCTTGATGAGATGAGATTACGAGTGGTGTGTGATGATGGTGTGTGAATTTATACAAGGTTTAAAGGTTAGTGATTTAGTACAAGGTTGTATGTTAGTCGGGGGGTAGTTAGACAATGGGTTAGGGGAAGACGGTTGGACACGTTTCGGTATCCATTTCCTAAAGATCTTGGAGTGGGTGGTGGGTTTCTGCTGAGGGGTAAAAGGTGGTGTCGGGTTTGGTGGTATCGAGGGATGAGATGAGTTATGGGGTTTATATATTACATGGCTTATGGGTTGAGCTATGATACATGGTTTGGGTACCCAAATCTGCGTGGGCGTGGGTCTATGGGTAAGGTACTTCTTGGCGATCCACATTTGTCGGATGCTCGGACCTGTAGAAGAAGGTCGAGGGGATGGTGGATATCGATTCTGTTTCTGTTCGGCCTTTTGCTTGTTGATCTCTGCTTGGTTGGAGTCCTTCGGTGCTTTTTGTCCTTTCGGCACCCATATTTGTCTGGTGCCGCTTCCTTTGGGAGGCCTAAACTGCTTTCATGTTGTTTCCTCTGATACTGTCGTCGGTCTGGGTTCCTTTGTCGTGGTTGACTCTGTTGTTGTTGAGGTTGAGAGGTCGGATGGACACTCTGCTTTGGAAAAGAAGGGAGTTCCAACACTTGCGTGACCTGCCCATTAGGAAGTGATGCCTTATTTAACTTTAATCTAGGCCAGTCCGCAACAAGTTTGGAAGGATGAGCACCGCAGGGTGTCGTGCTCATTTGGCCGCTGATGCAACCCACCTGACCTCTGATTGTGCCCTTCTGTCCTTGCGTTTGGGTAACTGTCGCTTCTAGTTTGCAGGAAGTCCCAGGGAAGATCTCCTGTCGTTCTTCTGACTGACAACTGTCTATAGCCAAGCCCGAGTGGGTTGGTGTAGACGTAACGTGACTGGTCTGCCCAAAAATCTTCCTGTCTTCCGTCGCATGCGTTTCATAGGGTCTAGGGTCACAACCGTCAAGCGGAATGCCGTTAGGGAAGTCAAGCGGTATCACTCGCTTCTGCTCTAAGGTTCCAATCTGTAAGGAGCCTTGTCTAAGATTTAGGTCCACTGAGTGATCGTATAGCCAATCTTGGCCAAGGATTAGGGGTTCTATCAGGTCGTCATCATGGCACACTAATAGCTTCGCTGTCATGGTCACCTCCTTAACAAGGATAGGAAGGTCCACCTCACCCATGCAAGGGGTTTCCATGCCTCCTAGGCCTATGAGGTATGCCTCAATTGGCCGCATTTCTATTCCTGAAGCCTTATAGTGGGACCATCTAATCGCACTAGTCGCAGCACCTGAGTCAATCAAAGCCTTGAGTTCTTGGCTATGGTTACAGTGCGCTAGCCTTACTGTAATGAATGGTCTCCTGTCCACTATGCTAGGATGAGTGGTTGACTTTACTTGACACATGGCCATGGGATATCTGGGTGATGTTTCCAGATGGTTATAATGTTCTCTCCCTAGTCCTTGTCTTCTTAGCTTCATGCGCTTAATGCGTTCTATGGCTTCTGCCTGAGCTTCGGCTCGTATTCGGTTTTCTTCCTCCTTATGCTTCTTTGCCAACGTGAGTCGTCTAAGCATATCCTCAGTAAGAGGCTCTTGATATAACCTGACTCTACAGCCACTAATGTAATTAGGCATTATATCTCCTTCTAAGGTGGCTAACTGTACTGCTCCACTAGTCGAGAGTCGGTTAATGATCATAGGTCCATAACCTCGCTTTTCTAACTTGCGTGCATGCTGTTTCAGCGTATACACTAGAACTAAATCTCCTTCTTTTAGGCCTTTATCTTTCACATGTGCATCAAAATATGCTTTCTGTCGCTTCTTCGCTGCGTATATTCCTGCTGCTGCCTTTAGCCTGGTTTCTCCTAATCGTTCCAAGTCCATTATTCTCGCTGATAATTCATGGCCGGTCCACTGATGTTCTTGTGCAACCTTAAGGGTCGGTATCAAGAAGTCCAAAGGAAGCACTGCATTCTGACCAAAAACCATCTGAAAGGGAGTTGCATTGAGTACGGTCTTGTAGGCCACTCGATATGCCCAAACAGCGTGGTGTAGCTGTTTGTCCCAATCTGAACGTTTATTGTTCACGAGTTTCGTCAGTACGGTACAAAGTATCTTGTTAGTGCTTTCAGCCTGACCATTGGCCTGAGGATGATATGGTGCAGATTTCTTGTGAATCACCATAAAATCCTGTAACAAATATTCAATGACTTGGTTTAGAAAGTGAGTGCCTCGATCGCTCACTAACTCTATAGGCAATCCATATCTTGTAAAGACATTTTCAAATAAGAATTTTGCAGTCGTGTGAGCATCATTCTTTTTTGTGGCTTTTGCCTCTACCCATTTGGTTAGATAATCTGTGGCAACAATAATGTATTCTGCATGTGTACCTTTTGCAGGGGGGTTGATGGGTCCTACAAAGTCTATACCCCACTTAGAAAATGCACGTCCGCCCATCATGGGTTTCAATGGCATTTCATCTCTGCGAGTAGGAAACTGAGTTCTTTGGCACACGTCACATCTCTTTACATAGGTATGTGCATCCATGTGAAGAGTGGGCCACCATAATCCTGCAAAGAGAATGGCTTTGATTATCCTATCTGGTCCAAAATGACCTCCTGCAACACCTTGGTGTGCAGTCTCTAGTATGCTAAGATAATCGCTCTCATGAACACATTGTCTTAGATATCCATCTCGTCCTCTTTTGTATAGATTATCGCCAATAAGTGAATAGTCGTGAGCTTCCTGCTCTAGACTACGTTGTCGAGCTAAGGTCATTCCTTGAGGGAATGTGTTCGTCCTCAAGTAGGTCACCAAAGGTTCACTCCAGTCTGGTGTGAGAGACACATGATATAATGTCGCATGCTCTACTAGTGGTCTTTCACAACACACCTGACATTCTTTACACAACTTGTGGACATCTGCTTCCATAGAAGGCCAATATACTCCTAATCTATGCAGAGTCTGTAGTGTTCTATGTTTTGAATGATGTTGCTTTAGTGCACCTAAGTGTGCTAATTGCAACCAATTCGCATGTTCTGATTCATCTACACAACAAGCAAGAATCTTTTGATTATCTTGTTTATATATGCTTCCTGCTATTATTTGGTACCTCTGAGATTTGGTAATCTCTCCTTCTTTGATCTTTATCCTAGGATTCTTGGGTCCGTATGTCAGAATAGGGACTAAAGGCTTAGCCCATTCTGGTGCTATCTCAAGGTTAAACAAGTATGCATCTGGTAGATCATCCGCTACTCCTTGAGGAGCTTCTCCTGAGGTTAATCTTGAAAGGTGGTTGGCTCTAAGATGCGTCTTTCCTTTCCTAACTACTACTTCAAAATCATACTCCATGAGTAATAGAAACCAGCGTATCAATCGTCCTGTGTTACATGGTTTGTTGACTAAATATAATAGGGCTTGATGATCTGTAAAGAACTTGAATTTGTTGGCCAACAAGTAGTGCCTAAACTTCTTTACAGCGTAGATCATCCCTAATCCTTCTCGTTCCGTTGTGGTGTAATTTCTCTCTGCTGCGTTCAGTTGTCTGCTAGCGTAAGCTATGGGGAGATCTATGTTACCTTCATTCGTGGGTTGTGCTAATACACATCCTATGGCATAATTGGATGCATCCACATGTACATGGAATGGCTTACTCCAATCTGGAGTGGTCAATATAGGTGCTGAACACAAACGTCGTTTAAGTTCATTGAATGAATTTTCACATTCATCTGTCCACTCAAAATTGGTCAAAAGAGAGTACAAAGGCTTGGCTATGATTGCATACATGTGTATGAATCTCCTATAATAACCGCAATGGCCCATAAATGCCTGTACCTCTTTCACATTAGTTGGTCTAGGTAATTCTGCAATTACCTTCACCTTTTCCTCGTCCGTAGAGATTCCATTTTTTGACACAATGTGTCCTAGAATTTTGCCTTGTCTGACCATGAAAACGCATTTTTCTGGGTTCAAACAAACTTGATATTCTCGACATTTGTCAAATATTTGTCTTAACTCTGGAATATGTGTCTGTCTTACATTTGAATGCGCACATAGGTCATCGACATAACCTTCCAAGCTCTTGCGTAAAAATTCCTTAAAAACATGACACATGAGTCGCTGGAAAGTAGCGGGTGCATTTGTCAAGCCAAATGGCATTACACGAAATGCAAATATGCCCCATTCTGTGGCAAAAGCCGTCTTGTGTTGGTCTTCTGGAGCAATGGCTACTTGGTTATAGCCTGAGAATCCATCAAGAAAACTGTAAACTTCCTTGCCTGCAACTCTTTCCAATAGGTGTTCCGTGATAGGAAGAGGATAACTATCTCTAATCGTGGCGGCATTAACTTTTTTAAGGTTAATACACACACACAATTTTCCATTCTTCTTGGGCACAACCACAATGGGGGATACCCATTCGGTATGCTCAATTTCGTAAATGAATCCTGCTTCTATCAACCGATCTATCTCCTCTTTAATCTTCGCAGCGTAATTATCATTGTACGTGTAAGGTTTTTGTTTTGTCGGTTTTGCATCTGGAGTCATAGGGATTCTATGAGAACATATATCTGGATCTACTCCCTTCAAATCTTTGTAACTCCAAGCAAAAACATCTCTATATTCGCGCAATAGGGCAACTAGCTCTTCTTCTTCTTCTGTCGTCAAATCATGCCCTATGTATGTACATTTTTCTTCTTCTCCTTCGATAGCAACTATTATTTTCTTGGTTTTCTCTCGGTTATCATATGCTTGTCCATCATTCTCCTTTCTGTTGGGCATTCGTACCATGATTCTTCTATCGTCGATTTCATATTTCTTGAAATTCTCGGGTACTTCAAATAAAGATTCCTCTTTTTCCGACATGGTTTCTTTCTTCTTTCTCTTCTTGCCTTCACTCTTATCAGTCACTTGAGTGGCTAACCTTACCTCGTTCGTAATTTCCTCGTGACTCTGAGTGTGAGTCTCTACTTCGTAGAAATATTCTTCCTCTGATGCAAAGGGTGGGTCCATGATAATTGATTCTAAATCAAAATCGCTTGCGTCCTCAAATGCATCAGTGTTTGGTTCGCACTCTTCTAAAATTGCATCGCCCATGATTGGCTCTATCGTAAAAACTGAAATGTCATAGCCATCCTCGTCACAGTGGGGTGTCCATTGTTCTTCATTGATGGCTACATCCATGGTTGCTAGTATTTCCGCCCAACCATGGGGTTCAAACTCCTCGTCAGGGAATACTACAGGTGCGTAGGCTGGATCTTGAAGGGTTCGTGGATGTTGTTCCGCACCTAAGGTCCTGGTTTCTAATCGTTCTTCCTCTTGTTTGGCTACTTTACACATCCATAAATGGGTGTCCTCATGCAACCAAGAAGGATCTGATTCTAATGAGTGCACGGATTCCGTCTCTGCTGGTGTCTTATGGATGGTATTCCATTGTATTGGGGGTACATCTCTATGTGAATAGTCTTTAAGGTTGACTTTGGTAGTCACTCCTAAATGTTGCAAGTACAAAGAATTAGTTCCCCAATCTTGTACAATTTGTAACTGACGCATGAATGGTCGTCCCAATATCATCTCATATGCATGATTTTTCGCAAAGTCGCAAATGGCAAAGGTATGCTCAAATTCTACACCACAAGTGGTGAGAGATATGCCTTCTAGTAAGCCTAACGGTTTTTCTATGTGTCCATCGGCCATTTGTAGCTTCATCCTGGTGGGTCTGAGTGCGGGCTTACCCCATCGTTTCCATAAAGCGGTGGTAGCGATGGCTACTCCGGCTCCTGAATCTAAGATGGCTTTCGTGGTGTAGCCTTGATGGGTTATTGGAAGATATGTGTTACCTTCCTCTCCTTCGCTTACGTCTCCAATCTTTTCCACGGGTATCTCTGGTACCTTCTTATGTGATCCTCTCTGAGAGGGTGTGGTAGCTAGCTCAGGGAATTGATTTGCTACGTGCCTCCACAATTCTGGTTTTACCTTTAACAACTCCTCTAGAGTAAGATTACACTGGACTTTAGTGTTCTTGATCACTTCCGTGTTTCTAGGGATCACTGATTCTTCATTCCTCACTATTATCGTGGGTGCTCTCATACTGATAGACTTTGCTTCCCAAGGTCCTGTGAACTGAGGTAATTCTTGTAGAGAATTAGATTCAAATCCTGTAGGTTCACTCAGTCGTTCCACCTCTACATCATCATATATAGAGGGGATGTCTTGGGGGAATTGTTCCTGCAAATCGTCTATTTCTTGAATAGGAGGATGAGTTCCTTGTTCTTTTCTCCATTTCTCTTCTTGGATTTCTCTTAAAAATTCATCTGAGTACTTATGTATGGAAGATAGGTTATCTTGACTCTCTGTATTGGGTACTTGAGACAGGGATGGTGGATTCCTTTCCTGTGTCTCTGGGACAGTAGGGTTCCTAGACTGATCCTTTTTCTCTTTGCTTTCAATCAAGTGTTCTAGCCTCTCCATTAGTCCTTGAAAGTGTAGTTCCGGTTTTGCCATGTTATTCCAATTAAGATATCTAGAGGCTTCGAACAAGGCTTGTGCTAACTCTACCATCTTCATGCAAAGTTTAGTTCTCTCAATCTCTAAATCAGCTCGAGGGTAGTTTTTACTCATTTCCGTGACTTGAGGTCCCTCTTTTATTCTAGCCTGATATGCACGAAACATCATGTCTAGATCTTCCGGTATGGGTTCCGCTAAGACTGATCCTGTTTTCTGAGCTGGGATTTCTTGGTTTGATTCTTGTGAAGCCAATTCTTGTATTTTGGCTCTAGATTCTCTTAGACTTCCTTCCAACTCACTTATCTTTTTACTCCATTTTCTCTTTATCCTTTCTCTAGAATCTTTCCAAGATTTTGTCTTTTTACTACTCGATTCTGCAACTTCACTAGTTTCGGCTACTTTCTCTTGATTAAGCTGTTGGTTTTGTAAGAGCGCCTGGGCTCTGGTTATAGCTTGGATAGGCACGTATGTAGGGTTGGATCCATCTGCGTTGTTTACAATACCTATCACGTTGATCGATGTCACATTTGATGTGTTAACTGGGTTCTTAGGACAATCTTTGATTATGTGTTCTTTGCCACAATCGGCGCAAAAGCCTTGGATGCTATAGTACTGCGATTGCCTTGCTATTGGGGGATGTGGACAATCCTTAATGAAATGATCTCCTTGGCACCTAAAGCATGGTCCTCTAGGGCCCTCTGGTCTCTGTTGTCTCAATTGGGGCCGTGGGTTTGGGTTTGCGAACATCACATTAGTATAGTCTGGCTCCCAACTAGGTTCCATTGGTGGACTATCATAATGATATGTCTCCACATGTTCTGGTGACTCCGTGTAATAAGCGGGTGGACTAGTTACATGAGTAGAGTCAAAACTGTTTGAGTTTGGGTCACTTTCGGTGATCAGGGGTGAAGAAGGCACTAAGGCCCTACTTAGGTTCTCTTCTGCAGTAGCGTATTTGACTGAGATGACATTCGCTGGTGGGGGTGGCTGCTGAGCTAAGACGGGTTGAGGTCTCTGTTGAGCCTGGTATGGGTAGTTCTGGGGAGGCCTATAGTAATAAGGCTGAGCATTGTATTGGCCTTGATACCTACCTGGCTGCTGGTATGCTTGCGGGTAGTTCTGTCTCACAGTTTGTTTATTGTATGGGCAGTCCTGAGCCGTATGATTCGTGTACCTTCTCTCAATTGTACAATATTGGCCACTAGGGTTGACATGAGGTTGAGGTGCATTGGGGCACATGTTTGCCAAATGATTTCCACCACAAGTGTAACAACGTACGTTCATCGGTAGCTTGGGCACCTGTTTACTAGAAACTCCTAGTTTTTGGGCCACTTTTTCTGCTAGGTCCTCTATCGAATTAGACAATTTTGTGGATGCTAGAGAAGAACAATCTGAGTCCTTATAGACCTTTGAGAGTTCTAATTCATCTCCTAAGTTGTCCTCAATGTCTATACATATTCTTACACACTCCTCTAGCGTTCTGGGTTCTTTTAGGTACACATAAGAGCGTAGTTTAGCGCTCAACAAGCCATCTAGGAACAGTGATACTTGTTTGGCTTGTGAGGGTAGCTCTTGCATTGGACATCGCTCAACGTATTGTCTGAATCTACGACCTGCCAGTCTTACTGTTTCCTGAGGGGTTTGCTTAAAACTATGAATCAACGAAGACGTGTCATGTCTAACCCCACTTTTAGAGAATTCAGTAATGAATGACTCTAAAAAGTGATGGATGTCTCTAAATTGCCTTTGTTGCAGTGGTTGGAACCAAGTTAAAGCTGTATTCTTTAACGTTAGTCCAAATGCATTGTACTGCGTGAACATGTCTTCAACTTGTTCTGCTCTTAGTACTTGCTTGAATTCTGCGACATGGTCATAGGGATCTCCTGTCCCATCAAAGTAATTCTTCATTGATTTTACTAACTGTGTGGGTCTCAATACTCTTGCATGTTCACGTGGTCTAGGTAGAGGAAAATCATCTCTACCACCTGGTATTCCATGTTCTCTTTGTCTATCCGTCCTATTAGTGTTCGTGGTTGTTCCATCTCTCCCTATGGGGTGAATGAAGCTTACTTCCGGTCTCTCGTGATTTCCTTCTCTTTGATTTCCATGGGCTGAGGATGTTCCTGCCCCTTGTTGATTTGCATTCATGTTTGTTCTGGATGGAGGGAATATCAATTCACCTCTCCAAGTGTAGGTGTTTTTAGCGCGCTCAGGCACCACAAAGACTCTTTCTGAAGTCTCATCCAGGTATACAACCTTTCCAGGTGTATCTGGGTCCTTGAATTCATAGATTGTAATGATGCCTACCTCACCAGGGTTTTCCTTTCTGTACCTCCAAAAGGCTTCGTCTGTCTCTTTATTTATGAACAACTCGGTGCTCCTGTTATCTTGAGGGATCCACTCTGGGATGAGTACTCTTGTTAATACGGATTTCCCTCTAGGTGTCCTAGGTTCTTCTAACGGTTCTTTTCCTTGAAATTTCGTTTCCGTCTCTAATTGGATTGTGCCAAACTCATTAGTATCGTTTGGCTGCGTACTCAAGATATACATTGTTCCTTCTTTGTCTATGTAAGCGTCTCTCTCAAACTTCACCACTGGTCTTTCCAATCCAATGGGTTGATCAGGGTTGTGCAGTTGCACCACTTGCCTCTGCAAACCATCCTCATAGATGCGAGCACCTAGTCGGTTGGTTCGGAGAAACTCTAGCTGCGTTCTATAGGGTCCTTCAGGTTTTTCTAGGTATGCTACATGAGATCCTCCTGCTGGTCTGTCTGTGCTAAATGCCATTTCTGATTCACTTGATTCTGAGCTCAACTCGTAGGGATAACTACTGTTCAATTGCTGAGCCCAAGATCGTGCAGTGGTTCTTACACTAGCCTCTGATGATCTAAGGCTTCGTCGGTCCGACTTACCTATATGTTTGCCCGATCTAAGGTTCATTAATTTCCTTCCTTGCTCACTCAATTACACACTTAGATCGTCAATGGCTCTTTGTGATTAATTCTTGATTCTTTTTAATTCTTCTTTGGATTCTTGTCTTAATATATGCGTCAGGAATTCGACTTTCCGTTATAGTTTTGGGTTCTCGTTCCGTCAGACTTAGGTTCTTTTCTTTAGGTTTTCGTCACACACACCTTTACTTTGAGTCTTAAACTTGATAGAATTAGGTATCTTGAACTTGAGGCGTTCCTATCGACTTAAATCCACAATGCTAACGTTTTAGCCTAAGCTAAGAATTGACTGAGGGGGTTGAGTAATCTTCCAACCTCGAGTCGGCTTTTCTGGTTGCTCTGATGCCCTGTTGCCTAAGAAGCCGTGCTTCCCAAGCTCTGCTGTCTTCACTGCCTTGCTTGCTAGCCTTGGATTGCCCTTGCTAGACCTGGAAAATTCCAATGTTAGACCAATTCACAAGATGATTAAACACTTGAGTATATACACCTTTTAAGCTCAAATTTTCAATGTGTGCCCCCTGACTTCCTAGTCCCAGACTAGGTGAACCTCAAAATAGCTTATCCAAAAATAGATGTATTCTTTATGAAAAAAACAGTTGAGGTCACGTAGTACTCGTCACGAGCTTTCTAACGAGCTATTAAGCTCAAAAAACGGACTTCGGATGAAAAAGTTATGAGCGTTCAGGCCCTGGGGGGTAAAAACTGACAATCCAATTTTCCCTCAAATATGAGCTAAGGGGTCTCCTATGAGTCTAATGGTCCAAAAATTTTCCAAAAATACCCTCAAAATTGGTCAAAAATTGAAGTCCAAAATTTGCGATGGGGGTGGGCAATCGCGATGGTCTGGGACCGTCGCGATGGTCCGAGCGAACCGTCGCGATGGCGTGAAATTTGGACAATCGCGATGGCCCGAAAAAGCGAACCGTCGCGATGGCCCGAAAT
Source organism: Ceratopteris richardii (assembly GCA_020310875.1). Taxonomy (NCBI): domain Eukaryota; kingdom Viridiplantae; phylum Streptophyta; class Polypodiopsida; order Polypodiales; family Pteridaceae; genus Ceratopteris; species Ceratopteris richardii. Next base: position 176,837,398 of record CM035413.1, read on the forward strand.
GAACGATCGCGATGGCGTGAGGTCGAACCGTCGCGATGGTCCAAAAATTGAACCGTCGCGATGGCGTGATCGGGCGGACAATCGCGATGGCGCGGTCAACGGTCAACGGTGGACAATCGCGATGGTCCGAAGTGAACCGTCGCGATGGTCCGCGATGCGATGGCTTGAGCCAATCGCGATGGTCCGATTTTGGGCTGTCGCGATGGTCCAAAAGTTGAACCGTCGCGATGGTCTATCGTGACACGTGGCACTGTCGTGGCGATGGCATAAGCCAATCGCGATGGTCCGGGGTCAAATGAACCGTCGCGATGGTCCAAGTGGACCGTCGCGATGGCTCAAGTGAACCGTCGCGATGGTCCGAAAAAGCGAACCGTCGCGACGGTCCGGCCGAGCCGTCGCGATGGTCCGGCCGAGCCGTCGCGATGGCGTGAGCCTATCGCGATGGTGCGACACAATCGCGATGGGCTGAGCCAATCGCGATGGTCCACCAAACAACGAATTTTTGAAATGCGATTGTGGTTCCGTGAATGCGCAAGTATCGCCTATCTAGTGGTGTGGTCGCCTACCTAAAAAACCGAAATTTGCAGACCATCACGATGGTCCGCCACACTCGGAAATCTCTGACAGAAAGCACATTTTTTACCTTTTGGAAGCTTTCCTGATGCTCTGAAGCTCTGTACCTGCAAGAAAACTCAAGAAAACACAAGTGCATACAAGCGCAAAAACTCTCTCTCGTTCTCTCGCACGCACAAATGAGGGAAAATGAGGTGAATGGGTGGATATGGTGAATTTTCTGATTTTTTTGGAGATGGAGATGATGATGCGATGATGAAGATGGAGTATGGGGAAGGTGAAAAACACTAAAAACTAAGTAAAAAAAACAACAAAAACTGAAATTTTTACCTTCCAACGCCACTTCTTGCTATACTCTTACCATCACACATTCGTCCTAGACTCGATCCCCGGCAACGGCGCCAAATTTGGTGTTGCTCTAGCACAATGGTGAGAACCACGTTAAGAAGCTTCACCTCCTTAATGTCAATCCGAGGGAGAGGTAGGAGTGATATGGAGATCGTGAACGTGAGATGATGTGAGAGTGAAGGTGAGAAGCACAAAGATGCACACACACATACACACACACAATGAAGAGACAAGCAAGACACAATGGAAGGTGGAAATTAGCTCTATTACTCAAGAATACTCTTACAAGCTCCAACTAGCTCTATGCTCACACTAACCAAAATGAACCAACCACAAAAATGAGCTCTCTAGCTCTTTTTATAGTTTCTAGACTAGTTTTGACCGGTTTCACATCTAGTGACCGGCCTAGTTAAAAAATAGGTCCTAGAGGCTATTTGGAAGGGTAAACGGTATCTAAAAATAACGAAATTCGGTACGAGCGTTCTACCTAAGCTCCTCAAGCTCGAGGACTCCTCGGCTTGCACAAAATGGAGCTATGGATTACAAAATGGGGTTTTCTATGATACATATGTTACAATTAGTGATAATAATCACTGTTGAATGTTTGGAGAATTAATAAGAAATGTATTTGTTTGAAAAATTGATCCTCCTGGCTCCCTGCTTTGTCTTCACATGCTTCCGTGGCGTCTGTGCCTCTGGCTGCTGCCAACAAGGAAACTCAACTCATCAAGATGGACCACCTGCACATATAAGTACACTATAAAACTGGACTTTACTCTCTGACAAATATCTCATAGAGTATGAATGCTCTGAATGAGATATTTGAGAGAATGAAAATAGATGCCAAGGGCTTTCCAACAAGACAAAAAGCACGTAATTTGGATATGTTTTGGTTGGGAAACTAAACCGACCAAAATAGACTACCTATCTACATAGGTATACTGAAAAACTAGACTTCACTCTTTCACTGGTATCTCACAAACTACATAAGCTTTCAAAGAGATATTTGATATGCAAAAATTACACGAGATAAGCTTTTTAATAAATGTTTAAACGCACAAAATGGCTACATATGCACTGAGATAGGAGCTCTGCAACAGAGCTGTGTACAAACTGATGTGTGGCTGGAAGGAGTCTAAGGGAAAACCAAAATGACAAAATGGCTAGATCCGACCATTGGGAGATCTTTCCTCTTTCTCTCCTTGTTTTGAATGTGCTTCCACTTCACTTTGATAACCACTGAGCATGTGAAGAAGTTTGTGCCTCCTTCTTAACTCACCACTTTCTCCACTACATGCTACTAACTACAAGGCAAGATATTGTATCTCTTACTGATCATGAATTTTGACTAGACTTTTTCTTTTATTATTTTTTCCTTTTTTCCTCCACTTTTTTCTTTATCTTTATAGTTGGTAAATTTATCCAAGCATGGCTCATATGAAAATGAGCTTGTATATTTATCTTCAACATTAATGACATACTTGAGGACGAAAACATTCCCTCAAGGAATGAACTTAGCACGACAACGAAGTCTAGAGTAGGAAGCTCAAGACTATTCACTTATTGGCTACAATCTACACAAATGAGGACGAGACGGATACCTAAGACAGTGTGTTCATGAAAGTGATTATTTGAGCGTACTAGAGACTGCACACCAAGGTGTTGCAAGAGGTCATTTTGGCCCCGATAGGATCATCAAAGCCATCCTCTTTGCAGGATTATGGTGGCCCACTCTTCACACGGATGCACATACCTATGTTAAGAGATGTGATGTGTGCCAAAGAACCCACTTTCCTACTCGCAGAGACGAAATGCCATTGAAACCCATGATAGGAGGACGTGCATTTTCTAAGTGGGGTATAGACTTTGTAGGACCCATTAACCCCCCTGCAAAAGGTACACGTGTTGAGAGCAGTATGGGCACCCAAGGACTGACAAGACAAGGAAGCCAGTGGAGAGAGTCAGAGCGAGGTGAAGGAATAAGTAGACAAAGCAGTCGTTGCAAATCTGGCAGATAGGCCCTTCAAATTTTACCAAATCAACATCTTTATAACAGTGATTCTTATCACTAACAATCATTGTAAATACCATTTCATATTTTTGTAGCTCCATTTTGTGCAAGCCAAGGAGTCCTTGAGCTTGAGGAGCCTTAGAAGTCCTACATATCAATTTTCGTATTTTTTAGACTCCGTTTAAGCCCTCAAATTGGCCCTGGAACCTAATTTTTAACTAAGCCGGACACTAGGTCTGGACAGGGCCAAAACCTAGTCAAAAACTATAAATAGAGCTAGAGAGCTCATTTTTGAGGTTAGATTGTAATTGAAATGAACTTGTAAGAGCTTTTTGAAAGTAATCTAAGAACTCCATTGCTTCTCACTCTTTGTCTTGCCATGCGTGCGCGTGTGTGTGTATGTGTGTGCATGTTTGTGTGCTTCTCACTCACGCATTTGTGCCTCCACTTGCTTGAGGTCTTCATACCATCCTCACGTCTTCCCGGATTGACATTAAAGGAGGTGCTACTCATCACTGAGCTACACCAAATTTTGGCGCCGTTGCCGGGGATCGAGCTTTGAGGACGAGCGTGTGATGGTAAGACGTAGAGTTGAGACGTTGGAGTCGTAGGTAATTTCTTTACTCTTCTTGTTTTTCTCTTCCTTACCTCACCACCATCATCACCATCATCATCATCATCATCTTCCACCTCCATCTCCATCATCGCAAAAATTTCAGTTTTTTGACTATATCTCCTTCCCCCTTTCATTTCCCTCATTTCACTTGTGAGAGAGAGCGAGAGAGTGAACTGTTGTGTGCTATTTTCTGCATGCTTTTGGAGTTTCTTGCAGGTTTCAGCATCATCATCCCCTCCAGCACGTCGTGCAGGTACGGAAATGTGCAGAACTGTCTCGCAGTCGCCAACTTCTGTCGATCGCGATTGACAGAAATTTTCACCTTTTGGTAAATCTGAGTGCACCATAGTGGACTAGAGACCCTGCACACCACATTTCCACAAAAATTTTTGAAAAATTTGCAAAATTTCAATCCGTCGCGATTGACCGCTCTGTTCGTCGCGATTGACTGCCTGTCCGTCGCGATTGACTGCCTGTCCATCGCGATTGACTCCTGTCCATCGCGATCGACTCCTGTCCATCGCGATTGACTGCCTGTTCGTCGTGATCGACACCCATCCGTCGTGATTGACTGCCTGTCCGTCGCGATTGACTGCCTGTCCGTCGCGATTGACTGCCTGTCCGTCGTGATCGACTCCTGTCCATCGCGATCGACACCCATCCATCACGATTGACTGCCCTGTCCATCGCGATCGACTCCTGTCCATCGCGATTGACTGCCCTGTCCATCGCGATTGACAGCCAATTTTAGCCAATTTTTTAGGGTTTTTAATTTGAAGAGTTTGGCTAATTTTGGGCATGAACATTTTACTCTAGAGCACATAAGGAGGCCATAGGAAAACAACTTGGGGAAAACCTGTTGCACAGTGATCCTGTTTGAAACCTGTCTTAACCCTAGAACCCTAAACGGTCATAACTTTTTCATACAAAATCCATTTTTTGAGCTCTAGGGCTTGTTGGAAAGCTCATGGCATATACTACACACCCTCAACTGTTTTTTATAAAGATAATGCGTTGATTTTCAGCTAGGGTATTTTGAAGTTGACCATACCCAGGGGGATCAAAGTCAGGGGTCTTAAGAATTGTTTTCCTAAAAATCACTATGCAAATTAGTATTTGTGCTACAGGAATGAAAATCATTGGTTCTGTCTTTGGAATTTAAATCTTAAAGCTAACTTTGGAACTCCTACAGATCTATTGAGAGCATCGAAAGGCGTTCTAAGCAAGTGTAAGTGCAAGCTTGGGAACACACTTCCTGGGCATTCAAGGGCAACCAAGCAGGAAACAAAAGGTTGGAAACTTTCAACCCCCTCTGTCAATTCCTAACTTAGGCTAAGAACGACTAGTGCTAGGAGTAAGTCAGGGCAACGATAGACATCAATCAAGTTGAAGACTACCTATGCACTCAAGTTCAAGACTAAACATAATCTCTTTGTGATGCGATAACCCTGAAGGAAAGAATCTAACGTGGAACGATCAACTTACAGTGCGAAAATTAACTCAAATATTCCTGACGACGTGATTTCTGACAAGAGCATAAACACCGTAACCGCTAAAAAGAATCAAGTAACTAATACAAAAGAACTCAGCAACGAGGTTGTACTTGGGCAAATTTGGGCTACTTAAATAGGCTTATGAACCTTAGATCAGGACGACATCTAGTAAGGGATAGACAAAGCCTTAGGTCTTCAGAGGCTAGTGTCAACCACACTGCTAGGTCGTGGGCCCAGCAGTTGAGCCACCACTCATACTACCCTAGCTCTAAGACTAGTGAATCAGAGATGTCTCAAGGCATGGACAGACCTACGGGAAGTTCAGGAGTGCCATACTTGCACAGTGTAGAAGGCCCCTACAAGACGCAGCTGGAATACCTTAGGACCAACCGATTAGGTGCTAGCATCTATGAGGACGGTCTAGGAAGATCAGTGGTCCAGATTAAAAACCCTGACCAATCCATAGGACTAGAACACCCAGCTCTCAAGTTTGAAAACGGAGCATACTTGGACAAAGAAGGAACCATATACGTAGTCACCAGTCACCCAGATAGGACGGACGAATTTGGAAATGTGATCCCAGAAGCGGACTTAGGTGACCTGGAACAAGGAAATATGGGTACAGAACCCAGAACCCCTAGAGGCAAATCGGTTCTCACTAGAATTCTCACTCCTGAGTGGATTCCCCAAGACAACAAGAGCATAGATCTGCTTCTGAACCGAGAAACTGACGAAGCCTTTTGGAGGTATAAATCTGATCGGCCAATTGATATAGGAACAATCATGACCTATGAGTTTAAGGATCCCGATAGCCCAGGCAGAGTGACCTACTTGGATCACGCTTCAGAAAGGATCTTTGTGGTGACAGAAAATGATCGGCATGCTTACACTTGGAAAGGTGAAATTATTTTCCCCCACCCAAGATCAAATATGTCCTATGGTCACCCTGGAGCGGGAACATCCCAAGCTCATGGAACTCAAAGAGACAGAAGTAGAGATAGGCCAGAAGTAAGCTTTGCTAACCCAGGAGGCAGAGAAAGAACGAGAATAGAGACAAATAGGGTGGAACCTGAGATACTTAGAGCTCACAAGAATCAAAGAAATGCGGATGAGTTCCCTCTACCATGACCTAGAGAGCACACAAGGACTTTGAGACCGACTCAGCTAGTTAAGTCCATGAAGAACTACTTCGATGGCACTGGAGATCCATACGATCATGTGGCAGAGTTTAGGCAAGTCTTGAGAGTTGAGCAAGTGGAGGATCTATTCACGCAGTACAATGCCTTTGGTCTAACCCTTAAGAACACTGCCCTGACATGGTTTCAACCACTAAACGAGAGGCAGTTCAGGAGCATAGACCAACTTCTAGAGGCATTCATTATCGAATTCTCTAAAAGTGGCATAAGACATAACACTTCCTCGATGATTCACAGCTTCAAGCAAACCCCTCAAGAGACCGTGAGACTTGCTGGAAGAAGATTTAGGCAATACTTGGAGAGATGCCCTGTCCCTGAGCTACCCACACCAGCTAAGCAAGTGGCTTTATTCTTGGATGGATTGCTAAGTACCAAATTAAGGTCATATGTGTATCTGAAGGACCCTAAGACTATAGAAGAGTGTGTACGCATGTGCATTGACATCGAGGATAACCTAGGGGAGGAACTAGAGCTTTCCAAAATCTACAAGGACTCAGATGGTGCCTCTAGCCTCTCTTCCTCGCAATCCACATCAATTGAGGAATTAGCAAAGAAAGTAGCTCAGAAAGTAGGTGTCTCTAGCAAACAAATCCCAAGGTTTGCCCCTGTGAAAAGATGCTATACTTGTGGAGGCGACCATATGGCGAATGTCTGTCCCATTATGGCTCAACCCCAAGTTAATCCTAGTAGCCAGTACTGCACCATAGAACGAAGGTACACCAATCACACCGCGCAAGATTGTCCCTACAATAAGCAAACTGTTAGACAGACGTACCCACAACCATACCCTCAACAAGGAAGATACCAGAACCAGTACCCACCTCAGCAGTATGTGAGACCTCAACAAACCTACCAACCCTACCAAAACCAACTGAGACCCCAGCCAGTGCTAGCACAGCAACCACCTGCTCCTCCTAATGTGATCCCAGTAAAATATGCAGCTGCAGAGGAGAACCTGAATAGAGCTATTGTCCCTGTAACACCATTGCTTTCTGAAAGTGACCGAGGGACCATAGCTTTGATTCTACACATGTTGATAGTCCCCAAGCTTACTACATGCAGTCTCCAGAACATGGTGAGTCCTACTACAGTGAAGAGTCAAATGAACCTAGTTGGGAGTCAGATTACACAAACGTCATGTATGCAAACCCCAACCCTAGACCTCAACCTAGGCAAGTAAGACCCCCATTCCCTAGAGGACCATGCTACAGATGTCAGGGAGATCATCTCATTCGTGATTGTCCCTTGCCTCCACCTACACAACCCCAATCAGTGACGATCCAGGGCTTTTGCAAGGATTGTGGAAAGGAGCATCTCTTACGAGATTGTCCAAAGAATCCCAGCAATATGCCAAAAATCACTCCTATCAACGTGATTGGGTTAGTTGTAGACTAACCCTTGCCTCCACCTACACAACCCCAATCAGTGACGATCCAGGGCTTTTGCAAGGATTGTGGAAAGGAGCATCTCTTACGAGATTGTCCAAAGAATCCCAGCAATATGCCAAAAATCACTCCTATCAACGTGATTGGGTCAGACCATGTTTGAAGCCAGTCGCCTATTTAACATCTCTAGTTCAGCAAAGACACAGTTGCACTTTGATGGACTGTTAGAAAGAATAGAGAAGCTCATTGCACAATCAGAAAAGGAACCTGCCTCTCCACATAAGGACAAGGCAAGTGAAGGAGCAAGTCTTCCTGCTCGGGAAGCCTATGTGCCTGAAGCCTATGTGCCTAAAGCCTATGTGCCTGAAGCCTATGCGCCTAACTCTACGGAGCCAGACGCATCATCTTCTATGAATCGGTTCACACCAGAGTTCCTACGAGAGATTCAAGAAGACAAATGGGCTAAGGAAAGTGAAGTCACTCCTCCCATTGAACTTGTGGATGACACACACGATCAATTCCCACAAGACATCCCATCCATTTATGAGGAGCAGGAGAGCATCCACTCTCAGGAAAGACTAGACTTTGAGTCTAATTCTTTACAAGAATTACCCCACTTCACAGGCCCATGGGAAGCTAAGTCTACTTGTATGAGAGCACCCATGGTCATGGTAAGAAACGAAGACTCGATCATACCTAGGAACACAGAGGTAGTGAAAAACACTAAAGTATAGTGCAACCTCACCTTAGAAGAGCTACTCAAAGTAAGGCCAGAGCTATGGAAACATGTAGCCAAACAAGTACCAGAGATAGCAAAACCTCGTTCCCAGGTAGGATCCCAGAGAAGAGTGCCAGAAATACCATTGGACAAGATAGGAGACATGAGTGAGGGCGAAGAGGGAAACACATATCTGTTGGTGTAATTCAAGCCTTAACACTTGGCTTGGATATCAACCTTGAAGACTTCACATAAAGCTTGGACCTTGAAGGTTTAGCTTGGAACCTATGAAGGATATATCTACATGGAACAATGATCATAGGAACCAATGCTTATTGGTTATTACCTTTTATCTCTTGTAAAAGTCAATATGACTCTAACCACTCATGTAATCACACCTACTAGTTTAAGTCGTGGAAAATTTGATTGATTGAGTGGGTGAATGATTGAGAGAATATCTCAATCAACTTTTAGGTACAAGATTCTAGGAGATTTCAAATTCAAATCCTCACTCAAACCATATATATGTGAAGAAGAAAAGTCGCGGGTTAGCTTGTTCTTTTTCAGCTCATATCCCGAGGCTAATCCATCTATCTCTGAGTGTGTGAGTGCTACACCATAGCCTACACATCTGAGTACCATTGAGCATCACATTTTATGCCAATGGGAATGTACAATCAATAGAATTAATACATAGCATTATATTCATAATCTCTGTTTTCTTTGAGTGACAATCTTCAACTCTGTCAACTTCAAAGAGGCATATCTCAAGATCTACTGAACCAAATTGGATGATTCAAAGTGCATTGGATTCAACTCAAAGTCTACTACACACCTACAAAATTTCAAGGCCATTGGATCAACCATCACAGAGAAATCTCAGTCGGGGTGCTCACTGGTCTGTGACTGTAAGTCTCCTAAAAAATCGGGGGTGTACCTTATTTTGCTAAAGTGATTTCTCTGAGTGTGGTTTATCATTTCCTTTCATTCCACTTGAAAATGGGAGCTTACTAAGCTAATAGAATATCCCTAGAAGGAATTTTGCTAATTGTAACTACACTGGTCACACTGAGCATAACACTGAGCAGGTGTCAATACCAAAATAGCAAGTTTTTCAGGGTTCTTGAAGTCACAAGTAGTCTGTTTTGATCTAATCATTACTCAACTCATTTCCAAAGTACATATAGCATATCTTGGTATCATTTGGAAGCTCAAGGAGTCTACTAAGCATATCTGGAGTCAAAGGAGGGCAGGTGTGAAGCAGGTTTTGCAGCATCAACTCATTTCTTGAGTGCATCCAATCATCACTCCCAACAGTGGTATCAGAGCATATAAGGTAATCATGGGTGATGGTTTCCCTTCCTTCATTGACAAATTAGACAGGAAAAACTACCAAGCTTCGTCTCTAAGGATGAAGACCTATCTAAAAGGAAGGAGCTTGTTTGGATTCATATCAGGAGATGAGGAATTGCCCTCATTCAAAGCTAGAGGCCTACCCACCAAGGAAGAGCAAGAGAGACTCAATCAATGGTGTGCAAAAGATGCTTTGGCAAGGTCATATCTTCTAAACTCTATTTCTGATTTTCTTCTACCACACATAAGGAATTGCAAAACTTCCCAAGAGACTTGGGAAACCTTGTCAACTTACTTTTCATCAAGCACAAGGGCCAGAAAGAATCAGCTATGGATTGAGTTTACAACTCTTAGGAAGCAATCAAAGCAATCAGTCTCAGACTTTGTCACCAAGGTCAAAGACATTGCAGACCAACTTGCAAGTGTTGGAGAAGAGATTGAGGAAGAGCAAATAGTCAGACAAGTGATCAATGGACTAAAGGCAGATGACAAGTGGGAGAGCTTTACCACAACAATGGACTTATACATGGACATCCAAGCACCTGATCTAACAACTCTGATTGGACAACTCTTCACACATGAAGCTAAGCTTACAAAGAATGGAGAGCAATCAAAAGGTAATAATCCCTCTGCCCTTTATACTGATAAGAAGATAAAAGATAAAGGCAAAAGTAAGAAGGTTGATGAAGAAGGCTCTACCTCCCAAGTAAACTATGCAGGGAGAGGTAGATCATCTAGAGGAAGAGGCAGAGGAGGTAAGTCAGGTAGGGGGAGACCCTACAACCAATCTCCATGCAATATTTGTGGCTTGTCTAACCATACCAGAGATGAATGCTACAAAAACTACAAGAACCAAAGAGGAAGAGGTCACCAAAGAGGAGGATACTCTCAAGGCAGAGGCAGATTCAACCAATCTCAAGGCTACCATGGCTACAACAATAATTATAACAACAACTACAATCACAATGGCAACTATCAAGGTGGATACAGAAATAGGAAGGATTACAACAATTATGCAGAGGAGCAAGATGACTCTCTATTGATCATGAATATGACTTCTAAGTCAGGTATCAATGATGATCACTTATTCTATATTGATTCAGGTTGCTCTAATCATGTAGCTGGAAATGTTTCATTACTTTCTGATTTGGAAGAACCCAAAGGCAAGCACCAAGTGCAGACAGGTGATGACACTAAACATTCAGTTGTTAAAGTAGGTAATGTCAAAACTAGTGATGGTAATCAGAATCTATTGAGCAGAGTATTGTATGTTCCAACAATCACCAAGAACCTAATGAGTGTAGGTCAGATAGTGGAGAAAGGTCTACAGGTCAGATTCACACAACATGGTGCATATGTGGAGGATCCAAGACATGGATTCAAAAGGATAGCCAAGGGAGAAAAATCAGGTAGATTGTTTACCTTTGAACTTGAAGACACTAAGAATATTGCTTTGTACAACTATAAAGATCAAACCCTATCAGAATTGGAGATTTGGCACAAGAGATTAGGTCACATTGGAGAGAGGACCATAAAACAAATGAGCAGGGATCAATGTGTGCTTGGGATACCTAATGTATCCAAGCAACACATGATATACAAGTGTGGGGCTTGTCAATTTGGTAAGTCACACAGATTGCCCTATACCAAGAAAGGTTTTATGCATGAAGATTATCTGGAATTGGTGCATACAGATGTTTGGGGACCTAGCAAGGAGCCATCCATATCTGGATCAAGGTACTATGTGTCCTTCATTGATGACTATAGCAGGTGGACTGTCTTATATTTCATGAAACATAAAGATGAAGTATTTAATTGTTTCAAGAGGTATCTTGCATTAGTTGAAAATCAAACAGGTAGACATTTGAAGAAACTAAGGTCAGATGGTGGTGGAGAATACTTCTCCAATGACTTTGAAGATTTCTTGCAGGAAAGAGGCATCAAGAGGGAGATTACTACAAGGTACTCACCTGAACAAAATGGGGTAGCTGAAAGGAGGAATAGACTCATTGTAGAGACAGCTAGGTCTATGCTAAATGAAAAGAAATTGCCAAATTATCTTTGGGCAGAGAGTGTATCTACTGCCACATATTTAATTAACAGGTTGCCATCAAAGACACTTGATGGAATGACACCCTATGAGGCTTGGCATGGTAAGAGACCATCTCTGGATCATTGCAAAATCTTTGGTTGTGTTGCATATGTGCATATTCCCTCACAGGTAAGGGGAAAGCTAGACCCTAAAGCTGAAAAATGTATCTTCATTGGTTATGATTTGAATCAGAAGGGATACAGATTCTATAACCCCTCAAACAAAGGCTTCAAGGTAAGCAGAGATGTCATCTTTGATGAGAATGATTCATGGTATGAAAATGAATGCAGGAAAGTTAGTCTACCTTATGACATGGAAGAAGACTTCCCCAAGCTTATCAAGGAAGAATCAATTCAGAAAGAGGACACAAGCTCAGATGATGAAGACACCATCAACATTGAAGAGTTCAAGGCTTGGAAATCCAAAGGGAAGATGAAGATGAAGCAACTAGAAGATAATCGAGAATCCTCAACACAAGCAATGAGGAGGTCTCAGAGAGAAAAGAAAAAGCCTATTAGGTATGGGTATGATACTTCCCTTGTAACCAAGCATTCTGTATATCTTGCAAAGGATCTCTTGAATGAAGAACCAGGTACATTTGAAGAAGCAATCACTAAACCAGAATGGAAGGAAGCAATGGATGAAGAAATGCAGGCTCTCAAAGAGAGTGACACTTGGGACTTGGTACCCAAGAAAGAATCTATGAAGGTGATAGGATCCAGATGGATCTACAAACTCAAAAGGAATTCAGATGGTACAATAAACATGTATAAAGCTAGGTTGGTAGCCAAGGGTTTTGCACAAACTCAAGGCATTGATTATGAGGAGACATTTTCTCCTGTGGCCAAGATGCCAACTATCAGAGTTATGGTGAGTGTAGCTGCATCCAAGAATTGGAACATGTACCAATTGGATGTGAAGAATGCATTCTTGAATGGATGGATATCTGAAGAAGTCTACATGTCACAACCACCTGGATATGAAGATCCCAAGAAGGTAAATCATGTTTGTAAATTGAAGAAGGCTCTGTATGGATTGAAGCAGGCACCTAGAGCATGGAATTAGAGGTTGACAACCTATCTCCTAGACCAAGGATTCATAATGAGTAAAGCAGATACTTCATTGTTTATCAAAAAGAACAATTCAGAGGTAATCTACTTGTGTGTCTATGTTGATGACATCATTATTACAGGAAATAATGTTCAGGGAATTAGACACATCAAAGGACAGATGATGAAGGAATTCAAGATTAATGATCTTGGATTATTGAAGTACTTCCTAGGACTTGAATTAGTCTACACAAATTCAGGTATCTTTATTACTCAGAAGAAGTACATTCAGGACATGGTCAAGAAGTTTAATTTGCAGGAAGCTAAAGTCTCAAGCACTCCTATGGAGGTCAACCATAAACTCAGTGCTCATGAAGGAGAAGAACTCCAAGATATTACAGGTTACCAAAGTTTGGTAGGTAGTCTAAATTATGCTACCTTAACCAGGATTGATATATCATATGGTGTTAGTGTACTTAGCCAATTTATGCACAAACCAAGAGTACCTCATTTAGAGGCGGCAAAGAAGATAGTAAAATACCTAAAGGGAACACAAAATCATGGTTTGTACTTTCCCTATTCATCAGACATTGATATTAAGGTATATTCAGATGCAGATTGGGCAGGTTGCAAGGATGACATGAGAAGCACATCTGGTTACATATGTTTTGCAGGTGATAAACCAATTTCTTGGTCATCCAAGAAACAACCCACAGTAGCTTTATCATCTACTGAGGCAGAGTATAGAGGGCTAGCAAATGCCACTCAAGAAGCCATATGGTTGAAGCTTTTATATTCAGAATTGGGTCTATACACAAGACCACCAATCATCTTTGGTGATAACACAAGTTCTCTTCACCTTGCAGCTAATCCAATTTATCATGCTAGGACAAAACACATAGAGGTTCACTACCACTATGTGAGGGAGAAGTTACTTAGCAAAGATATTCAATTGTCATATGTGTCTACTAATATGCAATGTGCAGATTTGCTTACTAAAGCTCTGGATTGAAGCAAGCTATGCAGATTTAAATCCATGATTGGATTGCAGGAAATATTTGAAGACTAGAGATGAAGACTTGAGCCAAAGTGTTTGGCTTGAGGGGGAGCTGTTGGTGTAATTCAAGCCTTAACACTTGGCTTGGATATCAACCTTGAAGACTTCACATAAAGCTTGGACCTTGAAGGTTTAGCTTGGAACCTATGAAGGATATATCTACATGGAACAATGATCATAGGAACCAATGCTTATTGGTTATTACCTTTTATCTCTTGTAAAAGTCAATATGACTCTAACCACTCATGTAATCACACCTACTAGTTTAAGTCGTGGAAAATTTGATTGATTGAGTGGGTGAATGATTGAGAGAATATCTCAATCAACTTTTAGGTACAAGATTCCAGGAGATTTCAAATTCAAATCCTCACTCAAACCATATATATGTGAAGAAGAAAAGTCGCGGGTTAGCTTGTTCTTTTTCAGCTCATATCCCGAGGCTAATCCATCTATCTCTGAGTGTGTGAGTGCTACACCATAGCCTACACATCTGAGTACCATTGAGCATCACATTTTATGCCAATGGGAATGTACAATCAATAGAATTAATACATAGCATTATATTCATAATCTCTGTTTTCTCTGAGTGACCATCTTCAACTCTGTCAACTTCAAAGAGGCATATCTCAAGATCTACTGAACCAAATTGGATGATTCAAAGTGCATTGAATTCAGCTCAAAGTCTACTACACACCTAAAAAATTTCAAGGCCATTGGATCAACCATCACAGAGAAATCTCAGTCGGGGTGCTCACTGGTCTGTGATTGTAAGTCTCCTAAAAAATCGGGGGTGTACCTTATTTTGCTAAAGTGATTTCTCTGAGTGTGGTTTATCATTTCCTTTCATTCCACTTGCAAATGGGAGCTTACTAAGCTAATAGAATATCCCTAGAAGGAATTTTGCTAACTGTAACTACACTGGTCACACTGAGCATAACACTGAGCAGGTGTCAATACCAAAATAGCAAGTTTTTCAGGGTTCTTGAAGTCACAAGTAGTCTGTTTTGATCTAATCATTACTCAACTCATTTCCAAAGTACATATAGCATATCTTGGTATCATTTGGAAGCTCAAGGAGTCTACTAAGCATATCTGGAGTCAAAGGAGGGCAGGTGTGAAGCAGGTTTTGCAGCATCAACTCATTTCTTGAGTGCATCCAATCATCACTCCCAACAATATCTTCCTATCACCCATCAAGGATACACCACTAAGGCCATTTTAGACTCTGGCGCAGGAGTTGCAATTGCTACCACTTCCCTATGGAAGCGTTGGGGCAAGCCAACACTCAGGCCCACGAGGATGAAATTGCAAATGGTCGATGGTCACATAGAGAGACCCTCAGGATTGCTAGAAGGAATAACTCTCACCACTTGTGGTGTCGAGTTTGAGCATACATTTGCTATATGTGATTTTAGCAAGAACCATGCCTATGAAATGATTTTGGGAAGACCATTTATGCGACAATTGCAAGTGGTACAGGATTGGGGAACCAATTCTTTGTACCTGCAACACTTAGGTGTTACGACCAAAGTGAATCTCAAAGATTACTCTCATAGAGATGTCCCTCCTATCCAATGGAACCCTATCCATAGAGCCAAAGATGATACGGAATCGGTGCATTCCCTAGGATCAGGATCCTCATGGATGCATGAAGACACTCACTTATGGATGTGTAAGATAGCAGTAGAAGAAGAGAAGAGAGAAAAAGCCAGGGAGATAGGTGCAAAAGAAACACATAGATCAATTCAAGACCCAGCCTATGCACTTGTAGTTTTTCCTGACGAAGAATTTGAACCCCACGGCTGGGCAAAAATCCTAGCAACAATGGATGTAGCCATCAATGAAGAACAATGGACACCTCACTGTGATGAAGATGGCTATGACATTTCAGTCTTCTCCATAGAACCAATCATGGGAGAGGCGGTGTTAGAAGAATGCGAACCTAGCCCTGATGCATTTGAGGATGCAAGTGACTCCGATCTAGAGTCAATCATTATGGACCCACCTTTTGCATCAGATGAGGAATATTTCTATGAAGTAGAATGTCAACCCCAAAGGCACGGAGAGCTTACAAATGAGGTAAGGCTAGCCACACATGTGACCCCGAAGGAAGAAGGGAAGAAACGAAAGAAGAGAGCAGTCACACCAGAAGAGGAAGAATCTTTGTTTGAGGTCCCGAAAAACTTTAAAAAGTATGAGATAGATGACAGAAGAGTCATGATCAGAATGCCTAAACGAGAGGCACAATCAGGAGAGGCCTATGATAACAAAGAAACCACCAAAAAAATAGTAGTGGCCCTAGAAGAAGGTGAGGAGAGATGCACGTACATAGGCCATGACCTAACAGAGGAAGAAGAGCATGCGTTAATAGCCTTGCTAAGAGAATACAGAGATGTGTTCGCTTGGAGTTACAAGGATTTGAAGGGTGTTGATCCAGACATATTGTCACACACTATCCCCATGACCTCAGATGCCAAACCCTCTAAGCAAAAGCCATATACAGACAATGATAATTACGCTGCCAAGATTAAGGAAGAGATAGATAGACTGGTTGAAGCTGGATTCATCTATGAAATTGAGCATACTGAGTGGGTATCCCCCATCGTAGTGGTGCCCAAGAAGAATGGAAAGCTGCGTGTATGCATTAACTTGAAGAAGGTTAATGCAGCCACAATTCGAGATAACTATCCGCTTCCTATCACAGAACATCTCTTAGAGAGAGTAGCAGGCAAGGAAGTGTACAGCTTCCTTGATGGATTTTTGGGCTACAATCAAGTAGCCATAGCTCCAGAGGACCAGCATAAGACAGCTTTTGCCACAGAATGGGGCATATTCGCCTTTCGGGTAATGCCATTTGGGCTTACCAATGCACTAGCAACCTTCCAGAGGCTGATGTGCCATGTATTTAAGGAGTTCCTGAGGAAGAATTTAGAAGTCTATGTTGATGATCTTTGTGCTCATTCCAACATCAGACAAACCCATATTCCTGAACTGAAACAAATCTTTGACAAATGTAGAGAATATCAAGTGTGCCTAAACCCAGAAAAGTGCGTTTTCATGGTCAGGCAAGGTAAGATTTTAGGACGCATAGTGTCAAAGAATGGCATATCCACCGATGAAGAAAAAGTGAGAGCCATAGCCGAGTTACCTAGGCCAAAGAATGTCAAGGAAGTACAAGCTTTCATGGGGCATTGTGGTTACTACCGCCGGTTCATTCACATGTATGCTGTCATTGCAAAGCCCATGTACGGACTTCTGACTAACTTTGAGTGGACTGATGAATGTGAGAATTCCTTCAATGAGCTTAAACGGCGATTATGTTCAGCACCAATCTTAACCACACCAGATTGGAATAAGCCTTTCCATGTTCATGTGGATGCATCCAATTATGCTATTGGGTCTGTACTCGCACATCCTACTGGTGAAGGTAATATGGACCTTCCAATTGCCTATGCTAGTAGACAATTGAATGCAGCTGAACGAAATTACACCACTACTGAGGGAGAAGGCTTAGGCATGGTATATGCAGTTAAGAAATTTAGACATTATTTGCTCGCAAATAAGTTTAAATTTTTTACTGATCATCAGGCATTGCTATATCTCGTAAACAAGCCATGCAATACAGGAAGATTAGTAAGATGGTTTCTCTTGCTAATGGAATATGATTTTGAGGTTTTGGTAAGGAAAGGGAAGACTCACTTGAGAGCAGATCACCTTGCTAGGCTCACATCTGGAGAAGCCCCACAAGGAGTATCAGATGACCTTCCTGATGCTTACTTGTTTAATTTGGAAGTGGTGCCGCAGTGGGCTAAACCATTAGTGCCAGTATTGACATACGGACCTAACCATCCAGTAATAAATACGCAGGATAGAGAGGTAGTAAAAGCCCAAAAGTATCACATCATGGCAGGTAGTATGTACAAGCACACAGATCAAGGGATCTTGGCCTGTTGTGTGGAAGAGGATGAGTACGCTAAGTGGTTGCAATTGGCACATGTAGGTGCATTAGAGCAACACTACTCAAAACAACGAACCCTACAGACCCTGAGGAGACTAGGAGTGCATTGGCCGACTATGGAGGCTGATGTCCAAAAGTTGTGCAAGGAATGCCCAATCTGCTGCACTAAACCACCTGTGGAACATGCCACTCTCTATCAAGTATCCATAGTGCCAGATTGGAGTGAACCATTAGTATGCTTCCTGAGGATGAAACATTCCCTCCAGACATGACTCTGGCTAGGAAAAGGAGTTTAGAACAAGAAGCCCAGGATTACTCACTCATTGGTGATAATCTATACAAACGTGGTAAAGATGGTTACCTGAGACTTTGTGTCCATGAAAGTGAATATCTCAAGATCTTGGAAACTGCTCACCAAGGTGTAGCAGGAGGACACTTTGGACCAGATTGGGTGATCAAAGCAATACTATTTGCGGGCTTCTGGTGGCCGACCCTTCATATGGATGCACATACCTATGTGAAACGGTGTGATGTGTGTCAAAGAACTCAGTATCCTATACGCAAAGATGAGATGCCACTGAAACCTATGATGGGTGGACGTGCATTCTCTAAGTGGGGAATAGACTTTGTAGGTCCTATTAATCCCCTAGCTAAGGGTTCCCATGCTGAATATATCATTGTTGCCACGGATTATCTAACAAAGTGGGTAGAGGTAAAAGCCACAACGAAGAACGATGCTCAAACAACGGCTAAGTTTTTATTTGAGAATGTGTTCACTAGATACGGGCTACCTATAGAGCTAGTTAGTGATAGAGGCACTCACTTCTTGAATGAAGTTGTTGAAAATCTGCTCCAAGAATTCTTGGTAGTACACAAGAAGTCTGCCCCCTATCACCCTCAAGCAAATGGCCAGGCTGAGAGCACCAACAAGATTCTGTGCAATGTGTTGATGAAATTAGTGAACAATAAACGCTCTGATTGGGACAAACAGCTACACCATGCTGTTTGGGCATACCGAGTCGCCTACAAAACGGTACTCCAAGCCACCCCCTTTCAGATGGTGTTTGGCCAAAATGCAGTGCTACCATTAGACTTCTTAATACCAACACTGAAAGTAGCACAGGAGCATGAATGGACGGGTCATGAACTCTCCTCTAGACTTTTTGACCTTGAACGACTAGGAGAAACAAGACTGAGGGCAGCTGCAGGGATATATGCAGCTAAGAAACGACAGAAGGCGTACTTTGATGCCCACATTAAGGATAAAGGTTTGAAGGCAGGCGACCTAGTACTAGTCTACACTTTGAAACAACACGCGAGAAAACTAGAGAAAAGAGGCTACAGACCTATGATCATAAATAGGATCTCCACAAGTGGAGCAGTACAACTAGCCACTTTAGAGGGTGATGTTCTCCCAAGCTACATTAGCGGATGCAGAGTCAAGTTATATCAGGAACCTCTCAGAGAGGAAATGCTAAGTGGACTCAATACTGCTAAGAAACGCAAAGAAGAAGAAAAGCGAATTCAAGAAGAAGCCCAAGCAGAAGCCTTAGAATGAAGTTGAGAAGACAGAATAAGGAGCAACCTAAGACGGATGCCTATGCAGATCAAGGATAAGAAGGCACTCCCTTCTGTTCCAAAGGATAAGAAGGCACTCCCTTCTGTTCCAAAGGCCAGAGGGATGCAGCAACCAAAGGCAGATCGAATACAGAAGAAGTAGAACACTACCTATACTGGAGGCCAAAAAAAGGAGCAAAGCAGATTGTTTCAGCCAAGGAAACAAGTATGGAGGCGAAAAGGCGAACACCCTGTTCCGACCAGGCCAACACCACGGCCAAAACCTCTTATTAGTAATCAACAACACAACACTAATAAGAAGTCCTTCATAAATTCTTCTGTGAAAGTGAAGTCTATTTGGGTACCCAAGAAGTCAATGAAGGCCAGCCCACAATCACGACAAATCTGGGTGCCTAAGGCTTGCTTGCGGGCTCAAATAGCTACACCAAGGCCAAACCCTATAAAACATGTTTCACTCACGCGAACATCTGAGGCCCAGTCTTACACATCACGCACTAACACGTATTCTTCCAGGAGCACAAGTAGAATCACTTGTAAATGGGTCCCTAAAAAGCCCCATTTTTCAAGTAAATACCCTATCACACTCTCCAGAGCCTCCACACAGTCAAAATCAAAACCTATCCATTGCATTTGGCAACCTAAAACTTGTAATAAACCCCCGGACCCCAATTGTAAATCCGCTTAGCTCTTAGGTCTACCCAATTCCTAACTACACACACAAACACCGAGCACTTACTAACCCCCTAACCTCTCCCGAACCTCATGTTAATGTTGTAACAGGGGACACAGTGTCATTTTTGTGTCCATTGCAATGTTAACATTTATTCATATATTCTCACAGAACCAGCTGCGAAGCTTTCAACATGGCTGAGGCAGCAGGAACTAGCTCTCAAACAGAAACGAGCCAGCAAGTGGTGGACTTAGACAGTTTACCCATTTTGCCTGAGACAAATGAAAGACCAGAAGAATTGCAGGCCATCAAAATCATACCTATTGCAGACCCTCCCAGTGGCCATACCATGCCCGTAGGAAAAACTTCCCACTGGTTTATTGAAGTGGCAGGACCCTTGGGAGAGGGAACGTACCTATGGGAATCAGAGTTGGACTTCAATGGGAAGCAAGGTAAATGCCATTTCTTTACAAGAGAATTCGAGAAGTTACAAAATGCAGAAGGTCTACATTTGATTTGGGAGAAGGCAGGATTGGATGCATATTTCAGTGCACGGCTCCCAAAGCCTGACTTCATGCGATGCTACTATCTCATCAACACCTTGACTCCAAACAAGAACCCAAAAGGTGCAAGCTCATTTGTGATCCCATCTCTAACAAAAGGAAATGAGCTCAAGAGGTTTAGGTTATCCAACAACTTGGTGCGAGAGGCCCTAGATATGCGCGGAATGCATATTCCTACAGAGAAGGAGACCCTCATGTGCATGCAACACTTTGCTTTTCCTGCACAAGATAGATTCACCATGCCGCCCAAAAAGATTTGGTTTAGTTTGTATCTGGCAGAGACACAGAGCCTCACCATCAACTTACCCCACTGGATAATTGATCAGATACACCTAGCTCACAAATGATGGCCGCGGAAACAGGTTTTATATGGTTGCAATGCTCTGATGAGAATCATTTATAGGTGTTTGGCTTATGACATCCCTATTCAACGGGCCCTAATGTGGAATCGTGTAGAGCAGTTTAGAGGCAGGACATCCACTGGACCCCCTTCTAAGAAGATGAGAGGTACTGTCCAAGTCCCTTGTGCTCAACCACGTGGAGCCACCCTAACACCAGACGTCACCCCTCCACCCCGAAGAGTCCGACCATTCACACTCCGACTTCCAAGACGCAGCACCGATGGCTCTACCTTGATATTCCCTCCCATCCCAACCGATCTTGAATTTCCCAGTGGTGCACCTTTGGAAGAACTCACGAATGAAGATTTTGAACAATTATTACAGGATGTAGAGCTCGAGGCAGAAGAGGCACAACAAATGGAGAATGTGCAAACGCAAGCAACAACCGCCCAAGTACCTGTCACCACAGTAGAAGTGGATGAAGAGGATGATCAAGATGAAGAACAGGATGAAGATGAGGAGGATTATGATCAAGAGCATCATGATGAGCAACAAGAAGTGCCAGAAATTGTAGGTGCACCTGCATATACAGCTCAACTACAAAGGTTATACGACACAATTAAAGCAGTGCAAGAAAGGCATCAACTCTCTCTTGTGTCAGGTCAAGCTTTGATGCAAGAAATGCTATCAAATGATGGGGTGGATCAACATTTCATTGACACCCTCAAATTAGTGTCAGAGTCTTTAGGAGTTCCGGAGGCTGTCCACACTGCAGTTCGCCAGTCCGTGAGGTATGACAAACGCAGAGTTGAAACATTACCACGAGCAGGTAAGACTATCAGGATGCCCGTCACAGAACAAGAGGTAACCATTGAAGCCACAGCTACCCCCACCACCACTATTGACCTCTCTGCCGAAACCTTCGTTCAGACATCACCCATCTCACCCCAGCATCCCCCATCACCACCTTTTCCACCCCCACCGCCACCTCCCACCATGGAAGCAACGCCAGTCATCTCCTCTACCTTTACTTATAACCCACCCTCTGTCACATCATTTTCCTTTCGAGAACCCACCTCACAAGTCACCCTCTTCTCTTTCGTCACCGATCCCTTGTACACTTCAACCCTTCTACCTGCCGAACCCATAACTGGCCATCCCATAATCCCAAGTGTGGTTGGAAACCCGGCACCCACAGAAGGCACCCTGTGTTTCCCAGCCTATCCCCCAATACGGGTACCTCCATTCCATGACCCTCACTTCCCATCGGGCCCCTACACCTCTTTCAACCTGACCTCACCACCCCAATACACGTCCTTTGTGGAACAGCTCATCCGCTCTCCAATGTTTCAAAGGTACATTTCCCCGACGTTCACAACGACATCAATTTACACGAACACCACACTCACTTCACCTACCATACCCACCTACATGGTAGCCCCTGTACACACCACTCTGTCTGACCCAATGGACATTTCACCCACCACAGCACCTCTCCCCACAATTCCACCATCTTCCCCTCCCTTACCCCCCACCTCACCACTCACATCATTGGCACACACAGCATTCACTGCCCCCCTACCCAATCCCACCTCCCCTGCATTTCAAACTTTTCCCCTTGCATCTCATAATGTAAATAGCACGTTCAACACATTACTTCAGTGTGCACATCAACTACAACAAGAATACCATCAATTGGAAGAACGCACTATGGCCCTCCAGGCAGAATCTCAGCGTCTGCAGGCTAGAGTCACCACTCTTGAAGCTGATTACCAAACGCTCCTAACCGAGCATACCACCTTATAGCAGGCTCACTCCGAATTGGAATCAAAGACATTGATAGTAGATGATCAAGCAGTCAAGGAACTAGAAACAGTGCTCCAAGCGCAAATGATATCTAATGCTACACTCAGACGCAACCTTGGGCTATTAAGGAAGCATATGGCAGCAGCACTAGAAGAGAACAAGAGGCTTCAACAACAAAACCAAGACAACTTTGAAGCGGCTATGGAAGGAACTACAGGAGCAACCATTAGCCCTAACAAGTACAGAGCAGTCCCATCGGAAGACATTCGCATCTTACTTGAGGAGCATGCAAATTTCTTGGAGTCATACGAAAAGTTAGAGACTGAATGTGCAGACCTAAAGAAACAGATAGCCAGTGCCCCCACAGCTCAACAGGAGCCGGTAATCTTGCAACACTCTACAGAAGAAGTAGAGACCCTCCGGAAACAGGTGGCAGAACTCCAAGCACGCCTCGCACCATATGAAAGGCCACCCTCACCCACTGAAGAACCAGAACCTGAAACAGTAGTGGAAATCCCTGTCGATGACAGCTATGAAGAGCCGTACGAGCCAATGCCAACACCTAGTGGTCGGATTACAGAGGAAGGACAGGACACTTTAGAAATTCAAGTTCCAGATTGGGTCAAAAGGGTCGAGAAAGTGGGTAAGACACATGATGATCGCGTTGCCGTGCAAATACAATCTCTCACAAATCTGGAAGAAACTGTCCTTCGGTCTTCTTACTTTCAGAACCTATCCCACCAACGGTTAATCACAACATTAGAGTCGCAATACATGCCTTATTTTGTCTTGCTACATGATTATAATGCAGAAGTTAAAAGACATACAGGGAAGGAGCCCACATTTGCCACTCAATTTGAGCCAGAGGACTTACCGACAGATGCGCGTGCGGGGTCGATTTTCCAGCCTAATTGGCGTGCACGTCTACTAACCGATTACCCTGAGATGATGAGCACCTGGGCAACCATGCCACTGTATATCAAGTATAATCCATGCTATTGCCCAATGGTACGTCGTAGATCTTGGCAAGCATTTGCGATCAAGGTACGCAACAATAAAGAATGCTCGGCTTGGGTTAACTATCCATATTTTTTTGAAGAGAGATGGTGGATGCAATCCAAAGATGAGTAGGTGCCGCTACAACCAGCTTCACACCAGCCAACTGAGACTTCAGAGTTGATTAGTAGACCCTTTGAGCTTCCTAAATCCACCAAAATATCAGCCAAGTACTTTGGAACATGTATCCCAAAAGTTTAAGTCAAGACCGACAAGTTGCGAAATGACTAGCTCCCAAAACTTGCTATTTTTGGACATACACCTGCTGGAAAAAATGAACAGTGCTCTCAACCTGGAAGGAATTAGAAAAATTCCTTTTGGGCATAGCAAATAGACTTAGCAAGCTTCCTATTCCAAGTTAAAACACTTCAAATGATGGACTGAGCACTGAGAACAAGTTTCATCAAGTTCTGGAACATTCCCACAATTCTCGGGGCTCTGCAGAGATAGACCAGTAAGCAGTAAAATGCAGATATCTCCAAAAGTATAAATCCAATGACCTTGAAACTTTATAGGTAGAAACTAGACCGTGAGAGCTATCCAACGCACTTTAAAACACTGAAAAAGGTTCAGTAAAACTCGAGATATGACCTTCTGAAGTTACTGCTCTGAGTGAGTATAGCAGAGAACAAAACAGAGAGGTAGATGATAATAAATGTATAGATTCACATATGATTACAACCACATTGGCAATGAATCTTTGCACAATGGGAGTAGAATGATAGAGCTATGGAGTAAGCTCTTCAATCTCTACAAAATGACATGAAGTGGTCACGTACAAGGCTTGCTAATCGCCTCTTCCTTCTTGCTCCTTTTATAGCTATTCTTGGAGGGAGTTTTGAATTCGAATTCGAATGGCTCCACCTAAAAGTGATCCCCAAAGTTAGGAGAGATTCCCTCAGCTCAAAAATTCGTGATTTTGGTAGTTGGAGCCACGAATTTGCTTTTACATCATGGATGAGGTAAGCCATCCTTTTACTTTTTTCTTTTTCCATTTACAAGAGATAAAATGTACTCTTTTACAAGAGGTGTTCACATGACTACTCATGTGACTTACAAATGAGGATAATATCAAGCATATCAAGCATGTAGGCTTGGGCAAAATGCACCAACAGCTCCCCCTCAAGCCTAACATGCTTGGCCTCCAAATAAGTCTTCAATTGTCCTTGATTTCCTGCAAACCAATCATCAACTTGAATCTACTTAATTTCGTACCATCAAGAGCTTTCGTCAACATGTCTGCACATTGCATATCTGTAGAGACATAGGATAGTTGAATATCCTTGCTCAATAGCTTCTCCCTTACATAATGGTAGTGGACTTCAATATGCTTGGTTCTAGCATGGTATACCGAATTAGCTGCTAGATGTAGTGAGCTTGTGTTGTCACCAAAAATGTGAGGTGTTGAAGAATGAAGTCCAAGATCTGTGTACAAAGATTTTAACCACATGATTTCTTGAGTTGCATTAGCCAAACCTCTATATTCAGCTTCAGTAGAAGATAATGCCACGGTTGGTTGCTTCTTCGATGACCAAGAAATGATTTTTGAACCTGCAAATGATATATACCCTGATGTGCTTCTTCTATCATCTTTAGATCCGGCCCAATCTGCATCTGAGTAGACCTTTAGCTCAATATCTGAAGTAAATGAATAAAACAAACCTTCATTCATGGTCCCCTTTAGGTACTTGAGGACTCGCTTGGCCGCTTCCATATGTGGTCTTCTCGGCTTATGCATAAACTGACTCAATATGCTAACACTATAGCATATATCCACCCTTGTGAGTGTTGCATAGTTCAAACTTCCAACCAAGCTTTGATAGCTTGTGATGTCTTCAATTGGCTCTCCTTCATAAGCACTAAGCTTATGATTTTGCTCCATAGGTGTACCTGCACACTTTGTATTTTCCATCTTGAACTTGACGAGCATGTCATGTACATACTTCCTTTGTGTGATGTATATACCTGAATCTGTGTAGATCAACTCCAATCCAAGAAAATAAGTGAGTGGTCCGAGGTCACTTATTTTGAACTCCTCCTTCATTTGACTCTTTACCTGTTTGATTCCTTCAAGATCATTGCCTGTGATAATAATATCATCAACATACACACATAAATAGATCACTTCAGATCCATTCCTCTTTATGAACAAAGAGGTATCCGCCTTGCTAGCTTTGAATCCTTGGTCCTACAAATAAGTAACCAATCTGAAATTCCAAGCTCTTGGAGCTTGCTTCAATCCATACAAAGCTTTCTTTAGTTTGCATACATAGTTAGGATGATGTGCATCCTCATATCCAGGAGGTTGTGCCATATACACTTCCTCAGAAATCCATCCATTCAAGAAAGCATTCTTTACATCAAGTTGATAAAGATTCCAATGTCTAGATGCAGCAAGACTTATGAGAACCCTAATTGTAGGCATTTTTGCAACAGGAGAGAAAGTCTCCTCATAATCAATACCATGGGTTTGAGCAAACCCTTTAGCAACTAACCTTGCTTTGTGTCTATTTATACTTCCATCTGGATTCCTCTTGATTTTGTATATCCATCGAGATCCGATTATCTTCATAGATGGCTTGTTAGGTACAAGCTCCCAAGTGTCATTCTCCTTCAAGGCTTCCATTTCTTCATCCATTGCATCTCTCCAAGCTTTCTTGCTTTGTGCTTCTTCGAATGTGGTAGGTTCTTCATTGGTTGAATCCTTTGCAATGTAGATTGAGTGCTTGGTGACCAAAGAAGTATCATAACCAAACCTCTCTGGTTTCTTCTTCTCCCTCGAAGACCTTCTAGGTGGTTGATGTGAGCTCTCGGGTCCATATGTAGCATCCTGCATCTTTGCTTTACCTTTGTTCTTCCATAGCTTTAGTCTTTCCAAGTCTTCTAGGTCAATCTCCGAATCACTTTCTTCAATCTGCTTTGGCTCCTTTGGTTGAAGTGATGGAAAATCTTCATCCAAGTCATATGGCAGCTTCACTTTCCTGTCATCATCAAACCATGATTTGTTTTCATCAAAAATTACATCTCTACTCACAGAAAATCCTTTATTGGTTGGATTGTACAATCTATATCCTTTTTGGTTTTGATCATAACCAATGAATACACACTTCTCTGCCTTGGGATCCAATTTCCCTCTTACTTGAGAAGGAATGTGAGCATAGGCTAAGCATCCAAAGATTTTACAATGCTCTAGACTAGGTCTTCTTCCATTCCACACTTCATATGGAGTGGTTCCATCTAGTGACTTAGATGGAAGTCTATTTATGAGATATGTGGCTGTCGACACAGCCTCTGCCCATAGGTAGTTCGGCAATCCCTTTTCATTGAGCATGGACCTTGCAGCTTCGACAATAGCTCTGTTCCTCCTCTCTGCTACACCATTGAGTTCGGGTGTATACCTTGTAGTGACTTCCCTTTTAATGCCTCTTTCATGCAAGAAGGCATCAAATTCAAAAGAGAAGTATTCTCCTCCACCATCTGATCTGAGTCGTTTCAAAGTCCTACCTGTTTGGTTTTCAACAAGAGCAATATACTTCTTAAAGCAATTAAACACTTCATCCTTGTGCTTCATGAAAAACAGAATGGTCCACCTGCTACAATCATCTATGAAAGACACATAATATCTTGAGCCTGATATAGATGGCTCCTTACTTGGACCCCACACATCCGTGTGCACTAGATCCAAAGGATTTTGATACATATATCCTTTCTTATTGAAAGGTTGTCTATGAGCCTTGCCGAGTTGACAAGCTTCACACTTATAAATCATGTGTTGCCTTGTGATATTAGGCAAACCAAGTACACTTTGGTCCCTGCAAATCTGTTTGAGTGTCCTCTCACCAATGTGAGCAAGCCTTTTGTGCCATATCTCCAACTCTGTTAGGGTTTGAGATCCATAGCTAAACAAAGCTATGTTCTTTGTATCTTCCACTTCAAAAGTGAAAAGCCTTCCTGTCTTTTCTCCTTTGGCAATCCTTCGAAAGCCTTGCCTTGGGTCTTCAACATATGCTCCAAATCGATTGAATCTAACCTGCAATCCTTTTTCAACAATCTGTCCAACACTTATTAAATTTTTGGTAATTGTAGGGACATACAAGACTTTGCTTAAGAGGTTCATATTCCCATCTGATGTCTTCACATTACCTATCTTCTCCACTGAGTGCTTTGTGTCATCTCCTGTCTGCACTTCATGCTTGTTATGAGGATCTTCCAAATCAGAAAGTAAAGCCACATTTCCTGCTACATGGTTCGAGCATCCCGAATCAATGTAAAATATGTGATCATCATCCTTACCCTTCTTTGTTGATAGATTCATAATCAATAATGAATCTTCTTGACTTTGGTCCTCTGCATAGTTATTGTAATCTCTTCTTCCTCTATGGCCACTTTGATAGTTGTTGTTGTTGTTGTAATTGTTGTTGTAGTAGTTGTTGTTGTTGTAGCCTCCATTGTACCTGCCTCTATTTGATCCATAGCCACCTCTATTGAATCCTCTTCCTCTTGAGTTCCTTGGATTCCTGAAACATTCTTCAGTAGTATGGTTAGATAAGCCACATATGTTGCAAGGTTGAGATGATTGGAATCTCCCCCTGCCTTGCTTTCCACCTCTGCCTCTTCCTCTAGCTCTTCCTCTACCTGCAAAGTTTGCTTGGAAAGAGCTTCCTTCATCTTCATTCTTCCTATTCTTTGACTTGTCCTTGACCTTAGCTTTATCAGAATATAAGGCAGAAGTTTGATTACCTCTTGAGGACTCACCACCTTTGCTCATCTTTGCTTCATGAGTGAAGAGTTGGCCCATGAGTGTGTTGAGGTCGGGTACATGCATATCCATGTATAAATCCATGGCTGTTGTGAATGACTCCCACTTGTCGTCTGCTTTGATTCCATTCATGATTTGTCTTATGATTTGCTCCTCTTCAATTACCTCTCCAATGCTTCCAAGTTGGTCGGAAATCTCCTTCATCTTTGTGACATAATCAGTCACATTTTGCTTCGGGCTTTTCTTCATTGTTGTGAACTCCATCCACAATTGGTTCTTCCTTGCTCGAGTGTTGGAAGAGAAGAAAGAAGCAAGTGCATTCCAGGTTTCTCTTGATGTCTTGCATCCCTTGACATGAGGTAAAAGAAAATCAGAGATTGAGTTTAGAATATAGGACCTTGCAAGTGCATCCTTCGAACACCAATTCGAAAGTCCTTCCACTTCTTCATGTGATGGTTGCCCTTTGTTCCTCATGGTTGGCATTGCTTCATCTCCGGATATGAATCCATATAGATTCCTCCCTTGAAGGTAAGCCTCCATCCTTAGAGACCATGCCGGATAGTTGTTTCGATCCAATTTGTCAATTGTTGATGGAAATCCATCTCCCATGTTGCTTGACTATGCTCTGATACCACTGTGAAGAGAGATGGTGGATGCAATCCAAAGATGAGTAGGTGCCGCTACAACCAGCTTCACACCAGCCAACTGAGACTTCAGAGTTGATTAGTAGACCCTTTGAGCTTCCTAAATCCACCAAAATATCAGCCAAGTACTTTGGAACATGTATCCCAAAAGTTTAAGTCAAGACCGACAAGTTGCGAAATGACTAGCTCCCAAAACTTGCTATTTTTGGACATACACCTGCTGGAAAAAATGAACAGTGCTCTCAACCTGGAAGGAATTAGAAAAATTCCTTTTGGGCATAGCAAATAGACTTAGCAAGCTTCCTATTCCAAGTTAAAACACTTCAAATGATGGACTGAGCACTGAGAACAAGTTTCATCAAGTTCTGGAACATTCCCACAATTCTCGGGGCTCTGCAGAGATAGACCAGTAAGCAGTAAAATGCAGATATCTCCAAAAGTATAAATCCAATGACCTTGAAAATTTATAAGTAGAAACTAGACAGTGAGAGCTATCCAACGCACTTTAAAAAACTGAAAAAGGTTCAGTAAAACTCGAGATATGACCTTCTGAAGTTACTGCTCTGAGTGAGTATAGCAGAGAACAAAACAGAGAGGTAGATGATAATAAATGTATAGATTCACATATGATTACAACCACATTGGCAATGAATCTTTGCACAATGGGAGTAGAATGATAGAGCTATGGAGTAAGCTCTTCAATCTCTACAAAATGACATGAAGTGGTCACGTACAAGGCTTGCTAATCGCCTCTTCCTTCTTGCTCCTTTTATAGCTATTCTTGGAGGGAGTTTTGAATTCGAATTCGAATGGCTCCACCTAAAAGTGATCCCCAAAGTTAGGAGAGATTCCCTCAGCTCAAAAATTCGTGATTTTGGTAGTTGGAGCCACGAATTTGCTTTTACATCATGGATGAGGTAAGCCATCCTTTTACTTTTTTCTTTTTCCATTTACAAGAGATAAAATGTACTCTTTTACAAGAGGTGTTCACATGACTACTCATGTGACTTACAAATGAGGATAATATCAAGCATATCAAGCATGTAGGCTTGGGCAAAATGCACCAACAATTTTGCTCCACCTCGAGGGACCCCAATCGTAGCCTACATGATATCAACAATTCGGCACTGGTCTACACGTCTAAATAATGTACCCGACATAGCAGCGAAAATGTGTATGAAGATATTCGAGCTCATTACCATTGTCTTCAAAACCTTTCGGAATGTACAAGCTCCATACATCTCTGCCCCTGGATTCTCTCAAGGTAACAAGGATTTAGTCTACGACATGAGCCAGACTCCCTCGGTTACTATAATCTTTGCCTGGCATGCACGAATAAAGTACTTACCCGCATGCTTCAAGCAGACATTTGAGGAAATGTTCTCTACGGGATTCTGGGAATATCATTCAGAAATTTTCATTCCCAGACCCACATATTTGCTACATCTATTCGCAGTAGAACAAGCGATCCATGCAGATCAGTTACGTCTGCCACATCCAGGCATTCCAGGACCAATTGATTGGGATCGTATGATGACAGACTTGGCCAAAGGACTACGCATACAAGAACATCAGCTTGCCACTCAGGTTGTGGAATATTACATCCAACACTCCCAGCAACAAGGGTCTGTCAGGGACGACAGACGCGAGAGAGGGGGGGGGTGTTGAGAGCAATATGGGCACCCAAGGACTGACTAGACAAGGAAGCCAGCGGAGAGAGTCAGAGCGAGGTGAAGGAATAAGTAGACAAAGTAGTCGACGCAAATTTGGCAGATAAGCCCTTCAAATTTTACCAAATCAACATCTTTATAACAGTGATTCTTATCACTAACAATCATTGTAAATACCATTTCATATTTTTGTAGCTCCATTTTGTGCAAGCCAAGGAGTCCTTGAGCTTGAGGAGCCTTAGAAGTACCTACATATCAATTTTCGTATTTTTTAGACTCCGTTTAAGCCCTCAAATTGGCCCTGGAACCTAATTTTTAACTAGGCCGGACACTAGGTCTGGACAGGGCCAAAACCTAGTCAAAAACTATAAATAGAGCTAGAGAGCTCATTTTTGAGGTTAGATTGTAATTGAAATGAGCTTGTAAGAGCTTTTTGAAAGTAATCTAAGAACTCCATTGCTTCTCATTTGTCTTGCCGTGTGTGCCCGTGTGTGTGTATTGTGAAGAGAGATGGTGGATGCAATCCAAAGATGAGTAGGTGCCGCTACAACCAGCTTCACACCAGCCAACTGAGACTTCAGAGTTGATTAGTAGACCCTTTGAGCTTCCTAAATCCACCAAAATATCAGCCAAGTACTTTGGAACATGTATCCCAAAAGTTTAAGTCAAGACAGGCTAGTTGCGAAATGACTAGCTCCCAAAACTTGCTATTTTTGGACATACACCTGCTGGAAAAAATGAACAGTGCTCTCAACCTGGAAGGAATTAGAAAAATTCCTTTTGGGCATAGCAAATAGACTTAGCAAGATTCCTATTCCAAGTTAAAACACTTCAAATGATGGACTGAGCACTGAGAACAAGTTTCATCAAGTTCTGGAACATTCCCACAATTCTCGGGGCTCTGCAGAGATAGACCAGTAAGCAGTAAAATGCAGATATCTCCAAAATTATAAATCCAGTGACCTTGAAAATTTATAGGTGGAAACTAGACAGTGAGAGCTATCAAACGCACTTTAAAACACTGAAAAAGGTTCAGTAAAACTCGAGATATGACCTTCTGAAGTTACTGCTCTGAGTGAGTATAGCAGAGAACAAAATAGAGAGGTAGATGATAATAAATGTATAGATTCACATATGATTACAACCACATTGGCAATGAATCTTTGCACAATGGGAGTAGAATGATAGAGCTATGGAGTAAGCTCTTCAATCTCTACAAAATGACATGAAGTGGTCACGTACAAGGCTTGCTAATCGCCTCTTCCTTCTTGCTCCTTTTATAGCAATTCTTGGAGGGAGTTTTGAATTCGAATTCGAATGGCTCCACCTAAAAGTGATCCCCAAAGTTAGGAGAGATTCCCTCAGCTCAAAAATTCGTGATTTTGGTAGTGAATGATGTGTCTACGAAAGTTGTGTGTGTGGGTGAAATTGGTGGAGGGGGAATGGGAGGAGGTGAAACCGTGGGTGGAGGTGCCGTGGGTGGTGAAATGTCCATCCCTTCAGGGGTGGGTGTTAGTGTGGGGCCTGCCATATACACTGGTATGGTAGGTGGTGTGTGTGTGGAAGTGGTGAATAGATGTGAAGTGGGGTGGGGAGCTGAAAAGACAGGGAATGGTTGAGGGCCTGGTTGAAAAGCCCTAGCAAAGATGTCCTGGAGGGATTGTAGAAATGGAGAGAGGGATATCGGGGGTTGGGGTCGTAAATTTGAGGAGGGCTGAAAGGGTTGCGTGGTAGCAGGGAAGCCCATGAATGTGGATCTAGGGTCAGGATGACCCGTGGCTGAGGGCGTTGGGGATGGTTGCCCTAGGGCAGGGTCTAGGAGGGGTTCGGCGGATTGTGTAGTGTTGGGGTTGTCTTCGAAGATAGGATTATCAGTGGTAGAGAATAGGGTGGCACTGGAGATCGGAGTACGGAAGATGAAGGTGGGGTCGGTGGGTTGAGTAGTGGATGTGGTTTCTACTGTTTCTCTTCTAGGAGGTGATGGTGGGGGAGTAGGTGGTAGTGGTTCGGTGGACTCCTCATGGGTGGCTGGGTGCTGTTGGCTAGCTGTCTGGGAGGTTGTTCTGATAGTTTCAGGTGTAGTAGTCGGCTCTTCTGCAACTGTAACAGGAATTTGTATATTTTTACCTGAGCGAGGTCGTGTCTGGAACCTTCGTGGGTCATATTGAACTGAAGGCCTCTGAATGGAAGTGCGCACAGCTTCTACAACTCCATATGTTTCTGCCATCAATAAGAGACCTTCCCTGTACTCTGAGTCAACTCCCGCTTCTTCCAACAACTGAGTCATAAGTACTCTGCTGCTCTGTTCAGTGAGTAATTGCTGCGATCGTACTCTTTCCATAATCTGATACAACCTTCGGAGTTCGGCTGTATATGCTGGGGCTTCAGTGGTCTCTTCTTCATACGCTTCTTCTTCTTCCGGATGTCCGTGTTGTTGACTTTCCTGAGTGTCACTCCAATGGACATGTCTACCGTCTGTAGACTTTCTTCTTCTTCATGAGGATGTGCCCTGCTCCTCTGCCTCTGAATAAAACTCTACATCAGAGAATTGTGTGCTTTGTAGGAATGCTTCGAAATCCTGGGGGTCCAGTCCTTCCGCCTCTCCAGTGGCAGCAAACTCGAATTCAGGTGTAACCGGAGGAGCCGATGGGGTGGGTTGTGTCGTAGTGTCAGATTCCGACCTGGGTATCCTAATGGTAAAAGGAGGTACAGTGCCCTCTCTTAATGGTGATGCCTCAGGAGTAGTCAGGACTTCCCTTGCCTGGACACACGGAATCGCGCCCCTCATGCGCTTGGACTGATGTGTGGATGTCTTGAGCCTTTTAAACATTTGTAATTGTGCCCAAGTTAAGGCACGCTCAATGGGGACATCATATGCCAAGCATCGGTAAATGATGCGTGTGAGTGCACAGCATCCGTTCACCACTAATTTCCTAGAAACCCGTTTGTTCGCTTCATACAACTGATCTATAATCCACACTGGTAGCTTAATAGGTAGCGCACCTGCCTCCGCCAAGTAGAGAGCAAACCAGATCTTCTTGTGTGGTTGCGTGAATCGGTCTTGACCGGGGAAGGCGAAATGTTGCATGCACATGCGGAGAGGGATGGACACATTTGGGGTGAGTGCTGCCATGTCTTTCAGCTTCACTACTTTCCTGTCCTTCATGTTGGTGGGAACGAGAGCATCCTTTTCTGAGGGCACATGCGTGCCATGCATATTTAAAGCATCGCTTACCAACTCCACAGTGAGTTCAAACCTCTTCAACTCGTTGTTGCCCAGCAATGAGGGGAGAACAAATGATCCGGGTTGGTCCTTATCTTCATTAGCTTGTAATGTGGAGACCAAATAGTAACATCGGAGGAGATCGGGTTTAGGTAGTGGGGCTTCAAAATATTCCGCCAATCCTGCTCGTTGCCATATGATCTGTAGATCTTCTGTGTTTTGTAAAGTCTCGAACTCCTTGGAGAAAAATTGGAATCGCACCCATGATCTGTCATACTCGCATTTAGACTCCCAGATATACTTGGCCTCACCTAATGGACCGGGCATGCCATTGAACCAATGAGAATTCGCATGAACTCTTTCCGTGATTCCTGTAGGTGGATCTGGCACCGGGAGTTGCTGGAGGTGTTGCATCTCCACTGGTCGTTCAGTCGGGGGCACATCCACGGGTAGGCTATCCACATCAATTCCTGCAGTAAGTATCCCTACTTGTGAGCCCGAACCTGTCGCTTCTGCCATTTTTCTTCTTGCTTTCTGATTCTGTGAGAATATAGAATCATGTGTTAACATCGTAATGGACAAAATAAATCCGTTGTTGTCCCCGTTACAA
Organism: Ceratopteris richardii; assembly: GCA_020310875.1. Lineage (NCBI taxonomy): Eukaryota > Viridiplantae > Streptophyta > Polypodiopsida > Polypodiales > Pteridaceae > Ceratopteris > Ceratopteris richardii. Next base: position 176,872,167 of record CM035413.1, read on the forward strand.
CATTAACATGAGGTAGATGGTGAGTTAGTGGTTAGTAAGTGCACGAAGACAGTGAGTGTAGTTAACGTTTGTGTATTCCTAGGAGACTAATGCCGTTAGTAAGTGGGGTGAATTTACAAATCGGGGTCGGGGGGTTTATTACAGATCTTAGACTGCCAAATGCAGTGGATGGGCTTTGCTTTCGGTTTCGTAGAGACTCCAGAGAGCTGTGTCGGTGTCGCTGTTTGGGAGTGGGGCCTTTTAGGGACCCACTTATAAGTGATTACATGCATGCTCATGGGTCTTGGTGTGTTCCTAAGTGTTGAGCACGAGGGAATACTGGTTGTACTCGTAGATGGGTTATGCTGCATAGGTTGTGGCCTTGGTGTAACTACTTGTGCCCTCAAGCAAGCCTTAGGCACCCAAATTTGTCTAGATTGTGGGCTTGCCTTCATCGACTTCTTGGGCACCCAAATAGATTTTACTTTAGCAGAAGAATTTCTGACAGACTTCTTATTAGCGTCGTGTTGTTGGTTACTAATAAGAGGCTTTGCCCGTGTAGTTGACGGTGGTGCGCCCGGTCGTTCGCCTTTCCGCACCCACACCTGGTTTATTTTCTGGGACATTCTGCTGCGCAGGTATTTTTGATCTCGGACATAGGTAGTACTCTGCTTCTTCTGCTTGTGATCCGCCTTTGGTTGCTGCCTCCTTCTGGCCTTTGGAAAAGAAGGGAGTTCCGTTGCATCCCTGACTCCTTTTTTGCAAATATCATTCCTCTGCAACACAGGGTTTTGAACAAGAACAGCATGGTCATCTTCATGTGTACCCCTGGAAGGACCAGGAGTCTGTGCCTTTCCTAGCTCCTTGAGTGCTCCATTGTCTAATTCTACTGTGACTCGACTATGATTGAGCCAAACCTGGAGAAGTCCACTTCTTAGGTTTAGATTGACTGCTTGGTCATAGATCCAATCCTGACCCAAGACGAGAGGTTCAGTGAGATCCTCATCTTGACACACTAGTACTTTAACGGTCAGTGCCTCATCGTGAATGTAGAGGGGAAGTTCCACCTCGCCCATGCAAGGGGTTTCCACTCCTCCCAATCCTATAAGATATGCTTCCACAGGATTGACAGTCAATTGTAATTCTTGGCAGTAAGACAATTTAACAGCACTAGTGGCTGCACCTGAGTCAATCAAGGCTCTTATAGTCCTTGCACTCTTTCCTTGTCCTATATCTAAGGTTACGAAAGGACGTCTATCAATTATCCTATGCGAGCTTGTTCCTGCAACTTCACACATGGCTATGGGAAATCCTTGGTCTGCATAGTCATTCGCTCCAGGCTGATCTCTACCTTGCCTTCGTAATTTCATCCTTCTGATGCGTTCTAAAGCCTCTGCTTGAGCTTCTTCTCTAATTCTCTTTTCTTCCTCTTTGCGTTTCTTAGCAGTGTTGAGTCGGCTGAGCATTTCCTCCGTGAGGGGTTCCTGGTACAACTTGACTCTGCATCCGCTAATATAGTTAGGGAGAACATCACCCTCTAATGTGGCCAATTGTACTGCTCCACTTGTGGAGATCCTATTGATGATCATAGGTCCGTAGCCTCTCTTTTCTAGCTTCCTTGCGTGTTGTTTCAGTGTATAGACTAAGACTAGATCTCCCGTTTTCAAGCCTTTATCCTTCACGTGGGCATCAAAGTATGCCTTCTGTCTCTTCTTGGCTGCATATATCCCTGCAGCGGCTCTCAGTCTTGTTTCTCCTAATCGTTCAAGGTCAAAGATCCTAGAGGAGAGCTCATGACCTATCCATTCGTGCTCTTGTGCTACTCTCAATGTGGGGATCAGGAAGTCCAAGGGTAGCACAGCGTTTTGGCCGAAAACCATCTGGAAGGGGGTGGCTTGGAGTACCGTTTTATAGGCAACTCGGTATGCCCAAACAGCATGGTGTAGCTGTTTGTCCCAATCAGAGCGTTTAGTGTTCACTAGTTTCGTCAATACATTGCATAAAATCTTATTAGTGCTCTCAGCTTGTCCATTAGCTTGAGGGTGATAAGGGGCAGACTTCTTGTGTATTACCAAGAATTCTTGGAGCAGATTTTCAATCACTTCGTTCAAGAAATGAGTGCCTCTATCGCTTACAAGCTCTATAGGTAGCCCATATCTCGTGAATACATTCTCAAACAAGAATTTGGCAGTTGTTTGAGCATCGTTCTTGGTTGTAGCTTTTACCTCTACCCACTTGGTGAGATAATCTGTTGCCACAATGATGTATTCCGCATGAGAACCCTTAGCTGGGGGATTAATAGGACCTACGAAGTCTATTCCCCACTTAGAGAATGCACGTCCACCCATCATAGGTTTCAGTGGCATCTCATCTTTGCGTATAGGATACTGAGTCCTCTGACAGACATCACACCGTTTCACATAGGTATGTGCATCCATGTGAAGGGTAGGCCACCAGAAGCCCGCAAATAGTATTGCCTTGATTACCCGATCTGGTCCAAAGTGTCCTCCTGCTACACCTTGGTGAGCAGTTTCTAAGATCTTAAGATATTCACTCTCATGGACACATAATCTCAGGTAACCATCTTTACCGCGCTTATATAGATTATCACCTATGAGTGAATAATCCAGGGCTTCTTGTTCTAAACTCCTTTTCCTAGCTAGAGTCATGTCTGGGGGGAATGTGTTTGTCCGCAAGAATGATACTAGAGGTTCACTCCAATCTGGCACAATGGATATTTGATAGAGAGTGGCATGTTCCACAGGTGGTTTAGTGCAACAGATTGGGCATTCCTTGCACAACTTTTGGACATCCGCTTCCATGGTTGGCCAGTGCACTCCGAATCTCTTTAGAGTCTGTAAAGTTCGTTGTTTTGAATGGTGTTGCTCTAGTGCACCTACATGTGCTAATTGCAACCATTTAGCGTACTCATCCTCTTCTACGCAACAAGCCAAGATCCCTTGATCTGTGTGCTTGTACATGCTTCCTGCCATGATGTGGTATTTTTGGGCTTTTACAACCTCTCTGTTCCGTGTGTTTACCACAGGATGGTTAGGCCCGTATGTCAATACTGGTACCAATGGCTTGGCCCACTGCGGCACCACTTCCAAATTAAACAAGTAAGCATCAGGAAGGGCATCTGACACTCCTTGTGGGGCTTCTCCCGATGTGAGCCTAGAGAGATGATCTGCTCTCAAGTGAGTCCTACCTTTTCTTACCACAACCTCAAAGTCATATTCCATTAGTAAGAGAAACCATCTTACTAATCTACCTGTATTGCATGGCTTGTTTACTAAGTACAATAATGCCTGATGGTCCGTAAAAAATTTAAACTTATTTGCAAGCAAATAATGTCTAAACTTTTTAACTGCATATACCATGCCTAATCCTTCTCGTTCAGTAGTGGTATAATTTCGTCCAGCCGCATTCAATTGTCTACTGGCATAGGCAATTGGAAGGTCCATATTACCTTCACCAGTAGGTTGTGCAAGTACACATCCAATAGCATAATTGGATGCATCCACGTGAACATGGAATGGCTTATTCCAATCTGGTGTGGTCAAGATTGGTGCTGAACATAATCTTCGTTTAAGCTCCTGGAAGGAATCCTCACATTCATCCGTCCACTCAAAGTTTGTCAGAAGTCCGTACATGGGCTTTGCAATGACAGCATACATGTGTATAAATCGTCGATAATAACCACAATGCCCCATGAAAGCTTTTACTTCCTTGACATTCTTTGGCCTAGGTAGCTCTGCTATGGCTCTCACTTTTTCTTCGTCGGTAGATATGCCATTCTTTGACACTATGTGTCCGAGAATCTTACCTTGCCTGACCATAAAAACACACTTTTCGGGGTTCAGGCAGACTTGATATTCTCTACATTTGTCAAAGATTTGTTTGAGTTCAAGAATATGGGTTTGCCTAACATTGGAATGAGCACAGAGATCGTCAACGTAGACTTCTAAACTCTTCCTCAGGAACTCCTTAAACACATGGCACATCAGCCTCTGGAAGGTGGCTGGTGCATTGGTGAGACCAAATGGCATCACTCTAAAAGCAAAAATGCCCCATTCTGTGGCAAAGGCTGTCTTATGCTGATCCTCTGGAGCTATGGCTACTTGATTGTAGCTCGAGAATCCATCAAGGAAACTGTACACTTCCTTGCCTGCCACTCTTTCTAAGAGATGTTCTGTGATGGGAAGCGGATAGTTATCTCGAATCGTGGCAGCATTAACCTTTTTCAAGTTAATGCACACACGCAGCTTGCCATTCTTCTTGGGCACCACTACGATGGGGGATACCCATTCGGTGTGCTCAATTTCGTAGATAAATCCAGCTTCAACCAGTCTATCTATCTCTTCCTTGATCTTAGCAGCGTAATTATCATTATATGTATAAGGCTTTTGCTTAGAGGGTTTAGCATCTGAAGTCATGGGAATGGTGTGTGAGCATATGTCAGGGTCAACACCTTTCAAATCCTTGTAACTCCAAGCGAATACATCTCTGTATTCTCTTAGCAAGGCAATCAACTCTTGCTCTTCTTCTTCTGTCAAGTCATGGCCTATATACGTGCATCTCTCCTCTCCTTCTTCTATGGCCACTACTATTTTCTTAGTAGTTTCTTTGTTATCATAGGCCTCTCCTGATTGTGCCTCTCGTTTAGGCATTCTTATCATGACTCTCCTGTCATCTATCTCATACTTCTTAAAATTTTCGGGGACCTCAAACAAAGATTCTTCCTCTTCTGGTGAGGCTTCTCTCTTTTTTCGTTTCTTTCCTTCTTCCTTCGGGGTCACATGTGTTGTTAATCTTACATTAGTTGTAACCTCTCCATGCCTCTGGGGTTGAAATTCTACTTCATGGAAGTATTCTTCATCTGATGCAAATGGTGGGTCCATAATGATTGACTCTAGATCGGAGTCACTTGCATCCTCAAATGCATCAGGGCTAGGTTCGCATTCTTCTAGAACTGCCTCTCCCATGATTGGCTCTATGGAGAAGACTGAAATATCATAACCATCCTCATCACAGTGAGGTGTCCATTGTTCTTCGTTGATGGCTACGTCCATTGTTGCTAAGATTTCTGCCCAACCGTGAGGTTCAAATTCTTCGTCTGGAAAAACTACAGGTGCATAGGCTGGGTCTTGGATTGATCTATGGGTTTCTTTCGCATCTACCTCTCTGGCTTTCTCTCTCTTCTCTTCTTCTACTGCTACCTTGCACATCCATAAGTGAGTGTCTTCATGCATCCATGAGGATCCAGATTCTAGGGAATGCACAGATTCTGTATCATCTTTGGCTCTATGGATGGGATTCCACTGGATAGGAGGGACATCTCTATGAGAATAGTCCTTGAGATTGACTTTGGTTGTAACGCCCAAGTGTTGCAAATACAAGGAGTTGGTTCCCCAATCCTGTACCACTTGCAACTGTCGCAGAAATGGTCTTCCTAAAATCATCTCATAAGCATGATTTTTGCTGAAGTCACATATAGCAAAGCTATGCTCAAACTCAACACCACAAGTGGTGAGAGTTATCCCTTCCAGCAATCCTAAGGGTCTCTCAATATGACCATCGGCCATCTGCAATTTCATTCTTGTTGGCCTGAGTGCTGGCTTGCCCCAACGCTTCCAAAGGGAAGTAGTGGCAATTGCAACTCCTGCACCTGAGTCTAAAATTGCCTTGGTGGTGTACTCTTGGTAGGTGATGGGAAGATAGGTGTTCCCTTCTTCGCCTTCACACATATCCCCTATCTTATCCAAGGGAATTTATGGCACTGTCCTATGGGATCCTACCCGAGAATGAGGTTTTGCAACTTCAGTTACTCGACTGGCTGCATATTTCCCCGCGTTTGGTCTATCCTCAGGCAGCTCTTTCAAAGTGAGATTGCGCTGCACCTTGGGGTTCGTTACTACCTCCGTGTTCCTTGGTATGACTGAGTCGTCGTTCCTTACCATGACTGTGGGTGCTCTCATATACGTGGATTTTGCTTCCCATGGGCCTGTGAAGTGGGGTAACTCTTGTATGGAGTTAGATTCAAAGTCCAATCTCTCGTGAGATTGAGTACTCTCATGTTCCCCGTAAATGGATGGGATGTCTTGTGGGAATTGGTCATGTGCATCGTCCACAAGTTCAAAAGGAGGGGCGACCTCGCTTTCGTTTTCCCATTTGTCTTCTTGAATCTCTCGTAGGAAGTCTGGTGCAAACCGATTCATAGAAGAAGAAGTGTCTGGTTCTGTAGAATTAGGTACATATGCTACCTGGGAAGGAGGGCTTATTCTATCGTTGGCTCTTTCCTCGTTCTCATAGATAGCTGGAGCACAAGCTTCTTGGGGAGGATTGCTTATTCTATTACTCTTCCGAGCAGGCTCATACACTCTCTGGGAAGGAATGTGGGTTACCTGTGGAGGTACGTAAGCTTTCGAGGGAGGCTCCTGTGACTTTTGGGGGGGGAGATAAGCTTCTTGAGGAAGCTTGCTTATCTGTTCTCTCGCCCTTTCCTTTCTTTGAGGGACAGGTTCCTTTTCTGATTGTGCAATTAGCCTTTCTATTCTTTCTAAGGAGGGGAAGTTGTCTGGTTTAGTGGAATTGGCTGCATAAACTTCCGATGGGGAATGGCTCAGGTTTTTGCTTGCTTTTCCTTTCTCCTGATTTTTTTCCTCCTTGTCAGATCTTGCAATTATCCTCTCTAACTTTTCTAGGAATCCATCCAAGTGTAATTGTGTCTTGGCTGAGCCCGAGTAATTGAAAAGGCGACTGGCTTCAAACATAGTCTGAGCCAATGCGACCATTTTCGCGCACAGTTTGGTTCTTTCTATCTCTAGGTCAGCTATAGGATAGCACTTGTCATGATCCGTGACGTTTGGCCCTTCTTGGATTCTGGCCTGATATGCTTTAAGCATCATGTTTAGGTCTTCAGGAGTGGGATCTGCTAGGACTGATCCTACTCTAGGGGGTGGTGGGATTTGATGAGGCGGTGGGGAAGGTGGTGAGTCGGATGGAGATGGGAGTGGTGGAGGCGGGGTGATGTGAGAGGGAGTTTGAGCTGTGAGTTCAGTTATCCTCGCTTTGGTTTCTCTTATGCTTTCCTCAAGCTCACTCATCTTTTTGGCCCATTGTCGTTTCATTCTTTCTCGACTATCTTTCCATGCTCTAGTCCTTTTCTTTGTTACGCTCTCGGTTTCACTAGCCTCTGGGCCCTTTTCCTTGCTTGTCTCTTGGTTTTGCTGCAATGCCTGAGCTCTAGTGACTACTTGCACTGGTGCAGTGGAAGTGACGCTTCCTGAGGGATCTACAACCAAACCGATCACATTGATAGGAGTGATTTTTGGCATATTATTGGGGTTCTTAGGGCAATCTCGTAAGAGATGTTCTTTTCCACAATCTTGGCAGAAACCTTGGATAGTCACTGACTGGGGTTGTGTAGGTGGAGGCAAGGGACAATCACGAATGAGATGATCTCCTTGGCATCTATAGCACGGTCCTCTTGGGAATGGAGGTCTTACTTGCCTAGGTTGAGGCCTGGGGTTGGGGTTTGCATACATGACGTTCGTGTAATCTGACTCCCAACTAGGTTCACTTGGTTCTTCACTATGGTAAGACTGACCATGTTCTGGAGACTGCATGTAGTAAGCCTGGGGACTATCGACATGTGTAGAATCAAAGCTATGGTCACTTGGGTCACTTTCCGAGATCAATGGGGTAACTGGTACTATGGCCCTATTCAGGTTTTCTTCTGCAACAGCATACTTTACTGGAATCACGTTAGCGGGGTTTGGGGGCTGTTGAGCTAGTACCAGTTGGGGTCTCTGTTGGGCCTGATATTGTGGTTGGTAGGTTTGTTGGGGTCTAGCATATTGTGGTGGTGGATTTTGGTTTTGGTATCTGCCTTGTTGGTAGGGTTGCGGGTAGGGTTGCCTAACTGCCTGCTTGTTGTATGGGCAATCTTGTGCGGTGTGATTGGTGTATCTCCGTTCTATGGTGCAGTACTGGCTACTAGGGTTTACTTGGGGTTGAGCCATAATAGGGCAGACATTCGCCATATGGTCACCACCGCATGTATAGCATCTTTTCACAGGGGCAAACCTTGGGATTTGTTTGCTAGATACACCTAATTTCTGAGCTACCTTTTCGGCAAGTTCCTCAATTGATGTGGACTGCGTGGAAGAGTGACTAGATGCACTATCTGAATCTTTGTAGATTTTGGAAAGCTCTAGTTCTTCCCCTAGGTTATCTTCAATGTCAATGCACATGCGTACACACTCTTCTATAGTCCTAGGGTCCTTCAGATACACATAGGATCTCAATTTCGTACTCAGCAATCCATCAAGGAATAAGGCTACTTGTTTAGCAGATGTGGGTAACTCCGAAATAGGGCACCTTTCCAGATATTGTCTAAACCTTCTTCCGGCCAATCTGACAGTCTCTTGGGGGGTCTGTTTGAAGGTGTGGATCAATGAGGAGGTATTGTGTCTTATGCCGCTCTTAGAGAACTCTACAATGAATGCCTCTAGGAGTTGGTCTATGCTCCTGAACTGACGCTCATCTAATGGCTGAAACCATGTAAGTGCCGTGTTCCTAAGGGTTAGACCGAAGGCATTGTACTGCGTGAACAGATCTTCCACTTGTTCAGCTCTCAAGACTTGCTTGAACTCTGCCACATGATCATAGGGATCTCCTGTGCCGTCAAAGTAATTCTTCATGGACTTAACTAGTTGGGTGGGTCTCAAAGTTCTTGCGTGCTCTCTAGGCCTCGGCAGAGGGAATCCATCTACATTTCTTTGGTTCCTGTGGGCTCTATGTATCTCAGGAGGTTCTACCCTATTCGTCTCCGTTCTCGTTCTTTCTCTGCCTACAGGGTTGGCAAAGCTTACTTCCGGTCTATCTCTACTTCTGTCTCTTTGCGTACCATGAGCTTGGGAAGTTCCCGCCCCAGGGTGACCATAGGATACATTTGATCTTGGTTGGGGAAAAATAAATTCACCCTTCCACGTGTAGGCATGCCTATCATTTTCTGTCACCACGAAGATCCGTTCTGAAGCATGATCTAAATAGGTCACTCTGCCTGGGCTATCCGGATCCTTAAGCTCATAGATCATGATATTTCCTATGTCTGTTGGCTGATTAGACTTATACCTCCAAAAGGCTTCATCAGTTTCTCGATTGAGGAGCAACTCTATGCTCTTGTTGTCTTGGGGGACCCATTCAGGCGTGATAATCCTAGTGAGAACTGATTTACCTCGAGGGGTTCTAGGTTCCGCACCCATGTTCCCTTGCTCCAGGTCACCTAAGTCCGCTTCTGAGATTACATTCCCAAAGTCATCGGTCCTATCAGGGTGACTAGTGACTACATATATAGTTCCTTCCTTGTCCAGGTATGCACCATTTTCAAACTTGACAGCTGGGTGCTCTAGTCCTATGGATTGGTCAGGGTTTTTAATCTGGACCACGGGTCTTCCTAGGCCGTCCTCATAGATGCTAGCACCTAGTCGGTTGGTCCTAAGGTATTCCAACTGTGTTTTGTAAGGGCCTTCTACCCTGTACAAGTAAGGCACACCTGAACTTCCCGTAGGTCTGTCCATGCCTTGAGACATCTCTGATTCGCTGGTATCAGAGCTAGGGTAATGAGAGTGGTGACTCAACTGTTGAGCCCAAGACCTTGCAGTGTGATTGACACTAGCCTCTGAAGACCTAAGGCTTTGTCTCTCTCTTACTAGGTGTCGTCCTGATCTAAGGTTCATATGCCTATCTAAGTAGCCCAATTTTTTTCCAGAGTACAACCTCGTTGCCGATCAATTGGTACCAGTCACTTGATTCTTTTTAGTTAATTATTGTGTTTATGGTCTTGTCTAATATCACGTCGTCAGGAACACTTGAATGTTCTTCGTACTTTAGGTTGATCGTTCCACGTTAGGTTCTTTTCCTTTAGGTTATCGACAGTACAGAGATTATGTTTTTAACTTGAACTTGAGTTTTTAGGTAGTCTTCACTTGATAACTGCCTACCGTCGCCCTGGCTTACTCCTATCACTAGTCGTTCTTAGCTTGAGCTAGGAAATGACAGAGGGAGTTGAGAATATTCCAACCTTACTTGTTGATCCCTTGCTTTTTAGAGCTCGAGAAGTTGATTCTCAAGCGTGCGTAGCACCCGTGCTTGGATACTCTCAATTGCTTCTCAATAGGCCTGCATAAATCCCAAGATTAGTTCCAAGTAGACCTTTCAATTGACAGACAATTTATTTCAGACACTTTTTTAATGACCCTTGTTCCCCCCTTTTTTTATTGCTAAAAATTTCCTCTAGAGCTCCCTTGGTGTTCCTACCCCTCAGTGGGCCAACTTCCAAATACCCTATCTGAAAATCAACGCGTTATTCTTAGAAAAAACAGTTGAGGGCGCGTAGTATATGTCACGAGCTTTCCGACAAGCCCTAGAGCTCAGAAAATGGATTTCGTATGAAAAAGTTATGACCGTTCAGGGTTTAGGGGGTTAAATAGACAAACAGATACTATCAGGGATTTTAATGCATTTTCTAAGGCCTTTGTAAGTATTTGAATACTTGAGAGTGCAAATATGCCCAAAATTTAGCCTAAATTTCCAAAAATTCACTCCTTAATTTTTTGCCGAAAATGCCTGTCTATCGCGATAGACGGTGTCTGTCGCGATAGACACAATCTATCGTGGGGGCTGTCTGTCGCGATAGACAGTGTCTATCGTGGATTTCTGTCTGTCGCGATAGACGGTATCTGTCGCGGATTTCTGTCTGTCGCGATAGACGGTGTCTGTCGCGATAGACAGTGTCTGTCGCGATAGACTGAAAAAATGCAAATTTTTGAAAAACTTCTAGTGATCTAGAGTGCCCTCAAGGTGTAGGTTACAATGATAAACATGCATTCACAAAATGTTAAGATTTTCTGTCTGTCGCGATAGACAGAGGCTGTCGTCCCGGGACCTGTGCAGAGCCTGTCGTACCTGCGCACACTGCTGGGGATGATGGTACAGCAAAAAACCTGCAAAATAGCTCAAGAAACATGCAAAAAACAGCGCATGCAAATTCGCTCTCTCGCTCTCTCTCACAAGTGAAATGAGGGAAATGAGATGGAGGTGGGGATATAGTCAAAAAACTGACATTTTCGCGATGATGGAGATGGACATGGGAGATGGTGATGATGATGATGAAGAAGGTGAAGAAAGTAAAAGAAAACCGATGAGAGTGAAGAAAATACCTATGACTCCAACGCGTCAACTCTACGTCTTACCATCACACGCTCGTCCTCAAAGCTCGATCCCCGGCAACGGCGCCAAAATTTGGTGTAGCTCAGTGATGAGTAGCACCTCCTTTAATGTCAATCCGAGAAGACGTGAGGATGGTATGAAGACCTCGAGCAAGTGGCGGCACAAGTGCGTGAGTGAGAAGCACACAAACATGCACACACATACACACACATGCGCACACACGGCAAGACAAGAGAGAGAATCAATGGAGTTCTTTAGAATACTTTCAAAAGCTCTTACAGGTTTGTTTCAATTACAATCTAACCTCAAAAATGAGCTCTCTAGCTCTTTTTATAGTTTTTGACTAGCTTTTGGCCCTGTCCAGACCTAATGTCCGGCCTAGTTAAAAATTAGGTTCCAGGGCTTATTTGAGGGCTCAAACGAAGTCTAAAAATTATGAAATTTGGTACGATGGTACTTCTAATACTCCTCAAGCTCGAGGAATCCTCGGCTTGCACAAAATGGAGTCTAATCTACCAAAAACGGGATTTACAATGTTTGTGTAGTGATTAAAATCACTTGGGTTGTACATAATCTATGGGAAAAAATGATCTGGCCTTGTTGCCGTATTGTGCATGACTCCTTTGTTGCTTTGTATGCCAACAGGGACCCATGCCACATCGTCGCTCCTTGAAGGCATTTGCCATTAAAGTAGAGAACAACAAGCAATGCAAGGATTGGCTCAATTACCCATATTTCAGGCCACCCACAGGACCACCAACACTTGGATACATGATGACAATGATTCGTCACTGGCTCCCTCGCTTAAAACGAATGGACAATGTAGCAGTGCATATGACTGGCAAGATTTTTGACATGATGTAGATGGTATTTAAAGTCTTCGTCGCGTCAAGGCACCACATGTGAACACCCTGGGTTTCGTGCATGGCAACCAAGATTTAGCATATGACATGAGCATGACACCATCGCTCTGGGTGTGTTATGCCTAACACTGTCAAATCAAATACTTACCGGCGTGCTATAAGTAGACCTTCGAAGAAATGTTCACTATCGGTTTTTGGGAGTATCACTCAGAAGTGTTCATAAGCAGGCCTACGCATCTGCTGCAATTATTTGCCTATGATCAACTGGTGTACTCAACACATTACAGACTCCCGCCACTAGAGGAACCTCAACCCATCGATTGGGAGAAACCTCCAACAGTGATTTTTATCACTACTTTCCAAAAACCTCCAACAGTGATTTTTATCACTACTGTAACATATGTAACATGGAAAACCCCATTTTGTAATCCATAGCTCCATTTTGTGCAAGCCGAGGAGTCCTCGAGCTTGAGGAGCTTAGGTAGAATGCGCGTACCAATTTTTGTTATTTTTAGATACCGTTTACCCTTCCAAATAGCATCTAGGACCTAATTTTTAACTATGCCGGTCACTAGATGTGAAACCGGTCAAAACTAGTCTAGAAACTATAAAAAGAGCTAGAGAGCTCATTTTTGAGGTTGGTTAGTGTTAGCTTGTTGGAGTAGAGAAGAGCTTAGAGCTATTTTGAGCTTGTAATAGTGTTCTTGAGTAATAGAGCTAATTTCCCACTTTCCATTGTGTCTTGCTTGTCTCTTCGTAGTGTGTGTGCATGTGTGTGTGCATTTCTATGCTTCTCACCTTCACTCTCACTTCATCTCACATTCACGATCTTCATATCACTCCTATCTCTTCCGCGGATTGACATTAAGGAGGTGAAGCTTCTTAACGTGGTTCTCACCATTGTGCTAGAGCAACACCAAATTTGGCACCGTTGCCGGGGATCAAGTCTAGGACAAATGTGTGATGGTAAGAGTATAGCAAGAAGTGGCGTTGGAAGGTAAAAATTTCAGTTTTTGTTGTTGTTTTTACTTAGTTTTTAGTGTTTTTCACCTCCCCACACTCCATCTTCATCACCGCATGTTGGAAGCAGTCAGAGGCACAGACGCCACGGAAGCATGTAAAGACAGAGCAGGGAGCCAGACGGATCATTTTTTCAAACAATTATGTTCACTAGATGTGAAACCGGTCAAAACTAGTCTAGAAACTATAAAAAGAGCTAGAGAGCTCATTTTTGAGGTTGGTTCATTGTAGCTTGTTTGAGATTAGAGTTATTCTTGAGCTTGTAAGAGTATTCTTGAGTAATAGAGCTAATTTCTCACCTTCCATTGTGTCTTGCTTGTCTCTTCATTGTGTGTGTGTATGTGTGTGTGCATATTTGTGCTTCTCACCTTCACTCTCACATCATCTTACATTCACGATCTTCATATCACTCCTACCTCTCCCTCGGATTGACATTAAGGAGGTGAAGCTTCTTAACATGGTTCTCACCATTGTGCTAGAGCAACACCAAATTTGGCGCCGTTGCCGGGGATCGAGTCTAGGACGAATGTGTGATGGTAAGAGTATAGCAAGAAGAGGCGTTGGAAGGTAAAAATTTCAGTTTTTGTTGTTGTTTTTACTTAGTTTTTAGTGTTTTTCACCTCCCCCACACTCCATCTTCATCATCGCATCATCATCTCCATCTCCAAAAAAATCAGAAAATTCACCATATCCACCCATTCACCTCATTTCCCCTCATTTGTGCGTGCGAGAGAGCGAGAGAGAGTTTTTGCGCTTGTATGCACTTGTGTTTTCTTGAGTTTTCTTGCAGGTACAGAGCTTCAGAGCATCAGGAAAGCTTCCAAAAGGTAAAAATTTCAGTTTCTGTCAGAAATTTCCGACTGTGTTGGACCATCGCGATGGTCCGCCAAGTTCGGAATTTGGAGAAGGCGACCACACCAGCGTGAAGAGCACACCTGCGCCACTAGGAATCCATACTCGCATCCCAAAAATTCGTCATTTGGTGGACCATCGCGATTGGCTCGGACCATCGCGATTGTGTCGCACCATCGCGATAGGCTCACGCCATCGCGACGGCTCGGCCGGACCATCGCGACGGTTCGCTTTTTTGGACCATCGCGACGGTTCACTTGAGCCATCGCGACGGTCCACTTGGACCATCGCGACGGTTCATTTGACCCCGGACCATCGCGATTGGCCTATGCCATCGCCACGACAGTGCCACGTGTCACGTTGAACCATCGCGACGGTTCGTTTTTTCGGACCATCGCGACAGCCCAAAATCGGACCATCGCAATTGGCTCAAGCCATCGCATCGCGGACCATCGCGACGGTTCACTTCGGACCATCGCGATTGTCCACCGTTGACCGTTGACCGCGCCATCGCGATTGTCCGCCTGATCACGCCATCGCGACGGTTCATTTTTTTGGACCATCGCGACGGTTCGACCTCACGCCATCGCGATCGTTCACTTCGAGCCATCGCGACGGTTCGCCTTTTCGGGCCATCGCGATTGTCCAAGTCCCACGCCATCGCGACGGTTCGCCTTTTCGGGCCATCGCGATTGTCCAAGTCCCACGCCATCGCGACGGTTCACTTTTTCGCGCCATCGCGATTGTCCAACTTTGACCGTTGACCCGCGCCATCGCGATTGTTCGTTTTTTCGGACCATCGCGACGGTCCCAGACCATCGCGATTGCCCACCCCCATCGCAAATTTTGGACTTCAATTTTTGACCAATTTTGGGGGTATTTTTGGAAAATTTTTGGACCATTAGACTCATAGGAGACCCCTTAGCTCATATTTGAAGGAAAATTTGATTGTCAGTTTTTACCCCCCGGGGCCTGAACGCGTATAACTTTTTCATCCGAAGTCCGTTTTTTGAGCTTAATAGCTCGTTAGAAAGCTCGTGACGAGTACTACGTGACCTCAACCGTTTTTTTCATAAAGTATACGTCTATTTTTGGATAAGCTATTTTGAGGTTCACCTAGTCTGGGACTAGGAAGTCAGGGGGCACACATTGAAAATTTGAGCTAAAAAGGTGTATATACTCAAGTGTTTAATCATCTTGTGAATTGGTCTAACATTGGAATTTTCCAGGTCTAGCAAGGGCAATCCAAGGCAAGCGAGCAAGGCAGTGAAGACAGCAGAGCTTGGGAAGCACGGCTTCTTGGGCAACAGGACATCAGAGCAACCAGAAAAGCCGACTCGAGGTTGGAAGATTACTCAACCCCCTCAGTCAATTCTTAGCTTAGGTTAAACGGTAGTTGTGGATTAACGACGATAGGAACGCCTCAAGTTCAAGATACCTAATTCTATCAAGTTTAAGACTTAAAGTAAAGGTGTGTGTGACGCGAAAACCTAAAGAAAAGAACATAAGTCTGACGGAACGAAAACTTAAAATCATCACGAAAGTCGGATTCTTGACGCATAAATTAAGACAAGAATCCAAAGAAAAATTAAAAGGAACCAAGAATTAATCACAAAGAACCATTGACGATCTAAGTGTGTAATTGAGTGAGCAAGGAAGAAAATTAATGAACCTTAGATCAGGCAAACATATAGGTAAGTCGGACCGAAGAAGCCTTAGATCATCAGAGGCGAGTGTAAGAACCACCGCACGATCTTGGGCTCAGCAATTGAACAGTAGTTATCCCTACGAGTTGAGCTCAGAATCAAGTGAATCAGAAATGGCATTTAGCACTGACAGACCAGCAGGAGGGTCTAATGTAGCATACTTAGAAAAACCTGAAGGACCCTATAGAACGCAGTTAGAGTTTCTCCGAACCAACCGACTAGGTGCTCGCATCTATGAGGATGGTTTGCAGAGGCAAGTGGTGCAACTGCACAACCCTGATCAACCCATTGGATTGGAAAGACCAGTGGTGAAGTTTGAGAGAGACGCGTACATAGACAAAGAAGGAACCATGTACATCCTAAGTACGCAACCAAACGATACTAATGAGTTTGGCACAATCCAATTAGAGACAGAAGGGAAATTTCAAGGAAAAGAACCGTTAGAAGAACCTAGAACACCGAGAGGGAAATCCGTATTAACAAGAGTACTCATCCCAGAGTGGATCCCTCAAGATAACAGGAGCACAGAGTTGTTCGTAAATAAAGAGACAGATGAAGCCTTTTGGAGGTACAGAAAGGAAAACCCCAGTGAGGTAGGCATCATCACAATCTATGAATTCAAGGACCCAGATACACCTGGAAAGGTTGTATACCTGGATGAGACTTCAGAAAGAGTCTTTGTGGTGCCTGAGCGCGCTAAAGGCACATATACATGGAGAGGTGAATTGATATTCCCTCCATCTCGAACAAACATGAATGCAAATCAGCAAGGGGCAGGAACATCCTCAGCCCATGGAAATCAAAGAGAAGGAAATCACGAGAGACCGGAAGTAAGCTTCATTCACCCCATAGGGAGAGATGGAACAACCACGACCACTAATAGGACGGATAGACGAAGAGAACATGGAATACCAGGTGGTAGAGATGATTTTCCTCTACCTAGACCACGTGAACACGCAAGAGTATTGAGACCTACACAATTAGTAAAATCAATGAAAAATTATTTTGATGGGACAGGAGATCCCTATGACCACGTTGCAGAATTCAAGCAAGTATTAAGAGCAGAACAAGTTGAAGACATGTTCACGCAGTACAATGCATTTGGGCTAACGTTAAAGAATACCGCTTTAACTTGGTTCCAACCATTGCAACAAAGGCAATTTAGAGACATTCATCACTTTTTAGAGTCATTCATTACTGAATTCTCTAAAAGTGGGGTTAGACATGACACGTCTTCGTTGATTCATAGTTTTAAACAAACCCCTCAGGAAACAGTAAGACTGGCAGGTCGTAGATTCAGACAATATGTTGAGCGATGTCCAATGCAAGAGCTACCCACACAAGCTAAGCAAGTGTCCTTGTTTTTAGATGGCTTGTTGAGCGCTAAGCTACGCTCTTATGTGTATCTAAAAGAACCCAGAACGCTAGAGGAGTGTGTGAGAATATGTATAGACATTGAACACAACTTAGGAGAGGAATTAGAACTCTCAAAGGTCTATAAGGACTCAGATTGTTCTTCTCTAGCATCCACAAAATTGTCTAATTCGATAGAGGACCTAGCAGAAAAAGTGGCCCAAAAACTAGGAGTTTCTAGTAAACAGATGCCCAAGCTACCTACAAATGTACGTTGTTACACTTGTGGTGGAAATCATTTGGCAAACATGTGCCCCAATGCACCTCAACCTCACGCCAACCCTAGCGGCCAATATTGCACAATTGAGAGAAGATACACAAATCATACAGCTCAGGACTGCCCATACAACAAACAAACCGTGAGACAGAACTACCCACAAACATACCAGCAGCCAGGTAGGTATCAAGGCCAATACAATGCTCAGCCTTATTACTATAGGCCTCCTCAGAACTACCCATACCAGGCTCAACAGAGACCTCAACCCGTCTTAGCTCAGCAGCCACCCCCACCAGCGAATGTCATCCCGGTCAAATATGCGGCTGCAGAAGAGAACCTAAGTAGGGCCTTAGTGCCTTCTTCACCCCTGATCACCGAAAGTGACCCGAACTCAAACAGTTTTGACTCTACTCATGTAACTAGTCCACCCGCCTATTACACGGAGTCACCAGAGCATGTGGAGACATATCATTATGATAGTCCACCAATGGAACCTAGTTGGGAGCCAGACTATACTAATGTGATGTACGCAAACCCAAACCCACGGCCCCAATTGAGACAACAGAGACCACAGGGCCCTCGAGGACCATGCTTTAGGTGTCAAGGAGATCACTTCATAAAGGACTGCCCACATCCCCCAATAGTAAGGCAATCACAGTACTACAGCATCCAAGGCTTTTGCGCCGATTGTGGCAAAGAACACATAATCAAAGATTGTCCTAAGAACCCAGTTAACACTTCAAATGTGACATCGATCAACGTGATAGGTATTGTAAACAACGCAGATGGATCTAACCCTACATACGTGCCTATCCAAGCTATAACCAGAGCCCAGACACTCTTACAAAACCAACAGCTTAATCATGAGAAAATAGCCGAAACTAGTGAAGTTGCGGAATCGAGTAGTAAAAAAACAAAATCTTGGAAAGACTCTAGAGAAAGATTAAAGAGAAAGTGGAGTAAAAAGATAAGTGAGTTGGAAGGAAGTTTAAGAGAATCTAGAGCCAAAATACAAGAATTGGCTTCACAAGAATCAAACCAAGAAATCCCAGCTCAGAAATCAGGATCAGTCTTAGCGGAACCCATACCGGAAGATCTAGACATGATGTTTCGTGCATATCAGGCTAGAATAAAAGAAGGACCTCAAGTAACGGAAATGAGTAAAAACTACCCTCGAGCTGATCTAGAGATTGAGAGAACTAAACTTTGCATGAAAATGGTAGAGTTAGCACAAGCCTTGTTCGAAGCCTCTAGATATCTTAATTGGAATAACATGGCAAAACCAGAACTACACTTTCAAGGACTAATGGAGAGGCTAGAACACTTAATAGAAAGCAAAGAGAAAAAGGATCAGCATAGGAACCCTATTGTCCCAGAGACACAGGAAAGGAATGCACCATCCCTGTCTCAAGTACCCAATACAGAAAGTCAAGACAATTTGTCTTCCATACATAAGTACTCACATGAATTTTTAAGAGAAATCCAAGAAGAAAAATGGAGAAAAGAACAAGGAACTCATCCTCCTATTCAAGAAATAGACGACTTGCAGGAACAATTCCCCCAAGACATCCCCTCTATTTATGGTGATGTAGAGGTGGAACAACTGAGTGAACCCACAGGATTTGAGTCTAACTCTCTACAAGAATTACCTCAGTTCACAGGGCCTTGGGAAGCTAAGTCTATTAGTATGAGAGCACCCACAATAATAGTGAGGAATGAAGAATCAGTGATCCCTAGAAATACGGAAGTGATCAAGAATACGAAGGTACAGTGTAATCTCACTCTGGAGGAATTGTTAAAGGTAAAACCAGAATTGTGGAAGCACGTAGCAAATCAATTCCCTGAGCTAGCTACCACACCCTCTCAGATAGGATCACATAAGAAGGTACCAGAGATACCCGTGGAAAAGATTGGAGACGTAAGCGAAGGAGAGGAAGGTAACACATATCTCCCAATAACCCATCAGGGCTACACCACGAAAGCCATCTTAGATTCAGGAGCCGGAGTAGCTATCGCTACTACCGCCTTATGGAAACGTTGGGGTAAGCCAGCACTCAGACCCACCAGGATGAAGCTGCAAATGGCTGATGGACACATAGAAAAACCATTAGGCTTATTAGAAGGCATATCTCTCACCACTTGTGGTGTAGAATTTGAGCATACTTTCGCCATTTGTGACTTTGCTAAAAATCATGCGTATGAAATGATATTGGGACGACCATTCATGCGTCAGTTGCAAATCGTACAAGATTGGGGAACTAATTCTTTGTACTTGCAACATTTAGGAGTGACTACCAAAGTCAATCTTAAAGACTATTCACACAGAGATGTACCCCCAATACAATGGAATACCATCCATAAGACACCAGTAGAGACGGAATCCGTGCACTCATTAGAATCAGATCCTTCTTGGTTGCATGAGGATACCCATTTATGGATGTGTAAAGTTGCCAAACAAGAGGAAGAACGTTTAGAAGCAAGGACCTTAGGTGCGGAACAACATCCACGAACCCTTCAAGATCCAGCCTACGCACCTGTAGTATTCCCAGACGAGGAGTTTGAACCCCATGGTTGGGCGGAAATACTAGCAACCATGGATGTAGCCATCAATGAAGAACAATGGACACCCCACTGTGACGAGGATGGCTATGACATTTCAGTTTTCACTATAGAGCCAATCATGTGCGATGCAATTTTAGAAGAGTGTGAACCGAACACTGATGTATTTGTGGATGCAAGCGATTTTGATTTAGAATCAATTATCATGGACCCACCCTTTGCATCAGAGGAAGAATATTTCTACGAAGTAGAGACTCACACTCAGAGACACGAGGACATCACGAACGAGGTAAGGTTAGCCACAGAAGTAACTACTAAGAGTGAAGGCAAGAAGAGAAAGAAGAAAGAAACCATGTCGGAAAAGGAAGAATCTTTATTTGAAGTACCCGAGAATTTCAAGAAATATGAAATCGAAGATAGAAGAATCATGGTACGAATGCCCAATAGAAAAGAGAAGGATGGACAAGTATATGATAACCGAGAGAAAACCAAGAAAATAATAGTTGCCATAGAAGGAGAAGAAGAAAAATGTACCTACATAGGGCATGATTTGACGACTGAAGAAGAAGAAGAATTAGTTGCTCTATTGCGCGAATATAGAGATGTTTTTGCTTGGAGTTACAAAGATTTGAAAGGAGTGGATCCAGATATATGTTCTCATAGAATCCCTATGACTCCAAATGCAAAGCCGACAAAACAGAAACCGTACACATACAATGATAATTACGCTGCGAAGATTAAAGAGGAGATAGATCGCTTGATAGAAGCAGGATTTATCTACGAAATTGAGCATACCGAATGGGTATCCCCCATTGTGGTAGTACCCAAGAAGAATGGAAAATTGCGTGTGTGTATTAACCTTAAAAAAGTTAATGCCGCCACGATTAGAGATAGTTATCCTCTTCCTATCACGGAACACCTATTGGAAAGAGTTGCGGGCAAGGAAGTTTACAGCTTTCTTGATGGATTCTCAGGCTATAACCAAGTAGCCATTGCTCCAGAAGACCAACACAAGACGGCTTTTGCCACAGAATGGCGCATATTTGCATTTCGTGTAATGCCATTTGGCTTGACAAATGCACCCGCTACTTTCCAGCGACTCATGTGTCATGTTTTTAAGGAATTTTTACGCAAGAACTTGGAAGTTTACGTCGATGACTTATGTGCTCATTCAAATGTAAGGCAGACACATATCCCAGAGTTAAGACAAATATTTGACAAATGTCGAGAATATCAGGTTTGTTTGAACCCAGAAAAATGCGTTTTCATGGTCAGACAAGGCAAAATTCTAGGACACATAGTGTCAAAAAATGGAATCTCTACGGACGAGGAAAAGGTGAAGGTAATTGCAGAATTACCAAGACCAACTAATGTGAAAGAGGTACAGGCATTTATGGGCCATTGCGGTTATTATAGGAGATTCATACACATGTATGCAATCATAGCCAAGCCTCTGTACTCTCTTTTGACCAATTTTGAGTGGACAGATGAATGCGAAAATTCATTCAATGAACTTAAACGACGTTTGTGCTCAGCACCTATATTGACCACCCCAGATTGGAGTAAGCCATTTCATGTACATGTGGATGCATCCAATTATGCCATAGGATGTGTATTAGCACAACCCACGAATGAAGGTAACATAGATCTCCCCATAGCTTACGCTAGCAGACAACTGAACGCAGCAGAGAGAAATTACACCACGACGGAAAGAGAGGGATTAGGGATGATCTACGCAGTAAAGAAATTTAGGCACTACTTGTTGGCCAACAAATTCAAGTTCTTTACAGATCATCAAGCCCTATTATATTTAGTCAACAAACCATGTAACACCGGACGACTGATACGTTGGTTTCTATTACTCATGGAGTATGATTTTGAAGTGGTAGTTAGGAAAGGAAAGACGCATCTTAGAGCTGACCACCTTTCAAGATTAACCTCGGGAGAAGCCCCTCAAGGAGTAGCTGATGATCTACCAGATGCATACTTATTCAACCTTGAGATAGCACCAGAATGGGCTAAGCCGTTAGTCCCTATTCTGACATACGGACCCAAGAGTCCTAGGATAAAGATCAAAGAAGGAGAGATTACCAAATCTCAGAGATACCAAATAATGGCAGGAAGCATATATAAACAAGATAATCAAAAGATTCTTGCTTGTTGTGTAGATGAATCAGAACATGCGAATTGGTTGCAATTAGCACACTTAGGTGCACTAAAGCAACATCATTCAAAACATCGAACACTACAGACTCTGCATAGACTAGGAGTATTTTGGCCTACGATGGAAGCAGATGCCTACAAGACCGTACTCAATGCAACTCCCTTTCAGATGGTTTTTGGTCAGAATGCTGTGCTTCCTTTGGACTTCTTGATACCGACCCTTAAGGTTGCACAAGAACATCAGTGGACCGGCCATGAATTATCAGCGAGAATAATGGACTTGGAACGATTAGGCGAAACCAGGCTGAAAGCAGCAGCAGGAATATACGCAGCAAAGAAGCGACAGAAAGCTTATTTTGATGCACATGTGAAAGATAAAGGCCTAAAAGAAGGAGATTTAGTTCTAGTATATACGCTGAAACAGCACGCACGGAAGTTAGAAAAGCGAGGTTATGGACCTATGATCATTAACAGACTCTCGACTAGTGGAGCAGTACAGTTAGCCACCTTAGAAGGAGATATAATGCCTAATTACATTAGTGGCTGTAGAGTCAGGTTATATCAAGAGCCTCTTACCGAGGATATGCTTAGACGACTCACGTTGGCAAAGAAGCGTAAGGGGGAAGAAAATAGAATACGAGCAGAAGCTCAGGCAGAAGCCATAGAACGCATTAAGCGCATGAAGCTAAGAAGACAAGGACTAGGAAGAGAACATTATAACCATCTGGAAACACCACCCAGACATCCCATGGCCATGTGTCAAGTAAAGTCAACCACTCATCCTAGCATAGTGGACAGGAGACCATTCCTTACAGTTAGGCTAGAGCACGGTAACCAGAGCCAAGAACTCAGGGCTTTGATTGACTCGGGTGCTGCGACTAGTGCGATTAGATGGTCCCACTATAAGGATTCAGGAAAAGAAATGCGGCCAATTGAGGCATACCTCATAGGCCTAGGAGGCATGGAAACCCCTTGCATGGGTGAGGTGGACCTTCCTATCCTCATTAAGGATATGACCATGACAGCGAAGCTATTAGTGTGCCATGATGACGACCTGATAGAACCCCTAATCCTTGGCCAAGATTGGCTATACGATCACTCAGTGGACCTAAATCTTAGACAAGGCTCCTTACAGATTGGAACCTTAGAGCAGAAGCGAGTGATACCGCTTGACTTCCCTAACCGCACTCCGCTTGACGGTTGTGACCCTAGACCCTACGAAACGCATGCGACGGAAGATCGGAAGATCTTTATTCAGACCAGTCACGTTACGTCTACACCAACCCACTCGGGCTTGGCTATAGACAGTTGTCAGTCAGAAGGACGACAGGAGATCTTCCCTGGGACTTCCTGCAAACTAGAAGAGACAGTTACCCAACAGCAAGGGCAGAAGGGCACAATCAGAGGTCAGGTGGGTTGCATCAGCGACCAAATGAGCACGACACCCTACGGTGCTCATCCTTCCAAGCTTGTTGCGGACTGGCCTAGATTAAAGTTACAAAAGGCATCACTTCCTGATGGGCAGGTCACGCAAGTGTTGGAACTCCCTTCTTTTCCAAAGCAGAGTGTCCATCCGACCTCTCAAATCCAGCAACAACAGAGTCGACCACGACAAAGGAACCCAGACCGATTGCAGTATCAGAGGAAACAACAAGGAAAGCAGTTTAGGCCTCCCAAAGGAAGCGGCACCAGACAAATATGGGTGCCAAAAGGACAAAAAGCACCAAAGAACTCCAACCAAGCAGAGATCAACAAACAAAAGGCAGAACAGAAACAGAATCGACATCCACCATCCCCTCGACCTTCTTCTATAGGTCAGACCATTCGACAAATGTGGATCGCCAAGAAGTACCTTACCCATAGACCCACGCCCACGCAGATTTGGGTACCCAAACCATGTATCATAGCTCAAACCATATGCCATGTAATATATAATCCTTACAAACCTTTTCATCCCTCGACACCACCACACCCGATACCACCTTTTACCCCTCAGCAGAAACCCACCACCCACTCCAAGATCCTTAGGAAATGGATACCGAAACGTGTCCAACCGTCTTCCCCTAACCCCATGTCTGATAAAACTACCCCCCCAACTAACATACAACCTTGTACTAAATCACTAACCTTTAAACCTTGTATAAATTCACCCACCATCATCACACATCACTCGTAATCTCATCAAGAAATGTATGCATGATCTGAAACGTATAGGTGTCTAGAGACCTGCACTAGTGCTGCAAGAAACATTGCATCCATCACATCACAACACTTGGCCTCGAGTTTCTCCCAGTCGATGGGTTGCGGCTCGTCTGGTGGTGGGAGCTGATAGTGTGTGGAGTACACCATTCGTTCACAG
This sequence comes from Ceratopteris richardii, assembly GCA_020310875.1. NCBI lineage: Eukaryota > Viridiplantae > Streptophyta > Polypodiopsida > Polypodiales > Pteridaceae > Ceratopteris > Ceratopteris richardii. Next base: position 176,896,533 of record CM035413.1, read on the forward strand.
GCGAATAATTGCAATAAATGTGTCGGCCTGCTTATGAATACTTCTGAATGGTACTCCCAAAAACCGGTGGTGAACATTTCTTCGAATGTTTGCTTGTAACAGGCCGGTAGATATTTGATCCTGCAGTGCCAGGCGTAACACACCCGTAGCGATGGCGTTGTGCTCATATCATAGACTAAATCCAAATTGCCATGCTCAAAGCCCGGGGTGTTGACATGGGGAGCCTTGATGCGCCGGAAGACTTTAAAGACCATTTGCATCATGTCAAAGATTTTGACAGTCATTTGCGCGGCTATATCATCCATAGGTTTTAATCGAGGGAGCCAGTGGCGGATCGTCGCCATCATATAGCCAACTGTGGGTAACGCGACTGGTGGCTTGAAATAGGGGTAGTTCAGCCAGTCTTGGCACTGCTTATTGTTCTGTAGCTTTATAGCGAAGGCAGTCCAAGAGCGGCGTCGTGGTACTGGTCCCCAGCACGGATTGAATTTTAAGTGAAGAGGCGCTTTTACCCACGTGCTCATCATTTCTGGATAATTTTGCAGTAAATCTTTGCGCCAGTCTGGTTGGAGGATTTCACCTCTCTGCGCCCTTGGTGGCAAGTCCTCTGGCTCGAATTGAGTTGCATGCGTAGGTTTCTTGCCGGTTTCTTTCTCTATGGTTAATTGATATTCTGCCATTAACATAAAGTATGGTTTATACTGAAGCTCATGCCCGGATATGTATCTTCGCGGGGCCATGTGAGCAAAGAATGGTGATTGTAAAATTTTTTCTTCAATTATGGCCATGGCATGTAGCTGTGCCTCTACTCTGGCCGAGTGTGTCGTTCCGAGTTCTTCTACTGTCTTCATCCACGCGGGGGTAGGTAGTTCGTAGGTCATCTGGCCTTCGGCCGTGACACGTCCGCCTGGGATGGGTATCGGTTCATAAGCCTCTTCGAAGGTCTCCTCCACCGGGATAGTGACAGTCTCTTCCTCAACTGGTAGCTCAGGTGGGGAGTCTGGCCTTGGTGGTGCTTCATAGATGGCGATTCGAGATTCAAGATTCACTACCTGGGCCCGGAGTGCGTTGAGTTCCTCTAAAACTTCAGGGGCAGGGTCCACAGGTGTTGGTAATTCCGCTGCTACTGGTACTGGTTGTGCTGCTGGTTCTCTGAGTTGTAGCAGTTTGTGATCTTCCTTTAATTTTTGATGTTCTTCGTTCATCCGATCATAGTCCTCGAGCAATCTGACATGGTCGTCTAGCAACATCCGCATCGACTCAGATGGGATTGCCTTGAATCTGCTCGGGCTTAGTGGCTGTTCTGGATGATCTAAAGCCGCCTCCAGGTTTTCTCTGTTCTGCTCTTGGAGTCGCTGGTTCTCCTCTTTAGCTGCGGCTAAATGTCTTCTTAATAAGCCCATATTTCTAGTAAGCGTCGCGTTGCGGACAGTCTGGGCTCTAAGTAGGTTATCTAAATCTGCGGTGGCCTCTTTGCTTTTTTCCTCACTGTCTATTTCTAACTTGTGATAAGCCTCGCGTAACTCCTGGTACCGGCTGTTCAGTGAGGCGTTCTCAATTGACAACAAGTTAAGCTGCGTTTGCAAGTCGTTCGTCGTTTTCTGCAGCTGTTGATAGTTGGTGCCGAGTGATGCAAACTCATCGCGGACTTGCGTCATGCATGCGAACATGTGTTGAAATGCTGTGTCGATGGTGGGCGATAGTAGTAGTGAAGTGCTAAATGAGGATGCAGTGATAGTAGATGCAGTGGGAATGGGGAGCGGGGTTGGGACTGTGGATGCAGTGGTGATTGTGGAAAATTGTGAAGTGCCTACATATGAGGGTGCTGTGAGTGTAGTGGGTGGTGGTGAGGTGGGTGGTGATATGTCCATGCCATTGGACGTGTTTAATGTTGTGACTGTGAACAGTGGTGTGATTGGGGGTGGTTGCGTAGGTGTGAATACGGGATTTACAAACGTAGAGTAGTTTACAGGGGGGATGGTGGAAATAGTTTGGTGAAACGGGGAAATAGGGGTTATGGCAGGTTGGGGAGGTGAGACGGGTGAGAAGGTTAGCGGGGTTAGGAAGGGAAATGGGGTTCTTAGAGGTGGGGGAAACGCTGGGAAGGATGAAGGGGCGAAGGGATTAACATAGGGATGCAGAGGGCTGGGTGTGGGCCTGGTGGTATGAATGGGTAAGGAAGAGGTTGGGGCTATATTGCTTTGTACAGGTGTGGATGTGGGGAAAGCAGGTGGGTGTGCGGGTGATACAGGATGGGTTGGTGAAAGATGAGGTGAAAGAGGAGTCGAAGGGGTGGAGGTTATTTCGAGGATTGTAGTGGTATGTACAATGGTGGTACGGGGGGGCGAATCTACAAGAATGGTTTCTGCGGTTACTGAACGTTCGGGGGCGAGGCGTGCCTCCCTGGCTTGTGCTGAAGATTGGGCTCCTGTTGGTACACGAATATACTCCCCAGGTTTTGAGAGTAGTCGCACTCGGCGGGGATCAAATTGTGGTAGTTGTTTTCTTTGTAAAAATCTGAGTGCTTCATGGGAGCCTACTGATTGGACTAACTCTCGGAACCCTCTGATATAGGCGTCTTCGAATCCTCCTGAGATGAGTTCCTGTTCAATTAATGCCTGGCTCTCCTCTTCAGTTAACTTCTTGCGTGCCCAGACTTTCTCCATGGTACGATATAATTTCTTGATGGCCAATGTGTATGCTGCGGCTTCGAAAGTTTCATCTTCATATGTGCTGGTGTCGCCGTGGGTGTCAGTCTGTTGGCCTTGGCCCTCTGTCTGTTCCTCTTGTGAGCCCTGGCTGGCCTCATCGTCGCCTTGATCGTCGTCTGTTTCAGTTCTTTCTTCTTCAGAGCCCGACACAGCTTGTCCCTGTGGCAAGTCTCGCGGCGTAGTGGGGTAGCTGGGGCGCTCATATTCCTGGGAGAACAGTGGTGCTTCTGAATACTGAAACTCGTTTGAGAATGCATCAGGCATCTCAAAATCAAATGTCGTGTTTATGGGGTCGTTCTCCATATGTGGTATCGGGAAAGAAAACGCTTCCGCACCGTCTGGCTCCCTGCTCTGTCTTTACATGCTTCCGTGGCGTCTGTGCCTCTGACTGCTTCCAACACCTCACCAGGATCATATATATGTGCTTGGCATATGATTTACCCATAGAGCGTGCCATGACCAGTGAGGAACTGAAAGCATTCAAAGGCACCACTAGGAAGGCTAGAAAGTCTAGCAAAGGCAGAGCCGGAAAGCGGATGAGAGGTACTATCCCGTGCCTACAAGTCCCAGAATCACCCTCTCCACAACCATCTCCAGAGCAGTCACCAACAGCAGCCACTCCCACAGTACAACCTATTCGCATAAGGTTATCTAGACTAGTGGTAACGGAGGGCACTACCAGTACTGTTGCACCCCAAGCAGCCACAACCACAGAACCTATCACCACAACAGCTGAACTTCCCACCACTATTGGTGCGGAAGCTTTCTCTTTTCCAATACCGCATTTAGAACCAGGACAAGCAGAGCCACTAGACCAAACTTTTGCTTTTGAGATGCCCGATGCATTCTCCAACGAGTTCCAGTTTTCAGAAGGACAAATGTTTTCTCAAGAATTTGAAAGGCCTAGCTACCCTACCACACCTAGGGATCAGCCACAAGGACAGGTCGTGTCCAGCTCTGATGACGAAAGGACAGCAACCGATGACGACGAAGGAGACGACGAAGCTAGTCAGGGAACACATGAATCCCAAGAGCATGAACAGACAGATGGCCAAGGCCAACAAACAGACACACATGGCGATACAAGTACCCATGAAGATGAAACTTACTAGGCAGCAGCTTACACACTAGCTATCAAGAAGCTGTATAGAACTATGGAAAAAGTTTGGGCACGCAAAAAGCTGACAGAGGAAGAGAGTCAAACAATAATAGAACAAGAACTTGTCACAGGCGGATTCGAAGACGCATACATCAAAGGATTCAAAGAGTTAGTCAAATCAGTAGGCTCCAACGAAGCACTCAGGTACTTGCAAAGAAAGCCACTACCACAGTTTGACCCCCGCAGAGTACGACTACTTTCAAAGCCCGGCGAATACATTCGTGTACCAACCGGAGCACAATCTTCAGAACAAGCGAGGGCGGCACGCCTCGTCCCCGAAAGTTCATTGGCCGTAGAAACCATCTTTGTAGATTCCCCACCCCGCGCTACAGCTGTACAAACCTCAGTAGTCACTGAAGTACCGACCACCCCAACCGCTCCTCTCTCACCACCCGTCCATCCAGCCTCCCCTCTTCACCCTCCTTTCCCCAGACCCACATCTTCATTCGCCGGTGGTGTTGCAGAAATTGTCTTTACGACCACTAACCCCACAATTCCCGCACCCATTAACCCTAGTCTACCCCTTCCCACACCCACCTTTCTATCCAACCCATTCCTTCATCAATCTTTTCCATCTTTCCCCTCAACTCCAAGACCCCTTTTCCCATTCCCCCCGCCGTTAACCTTCTCCCCCGTCTCGCCTCCCTGACCCACTGTAACCCCTCTTTCCCCTTTCCACCAAGCTGCGCCAGCCAGCCCCCCTGTAAATTACCCCTCAACATTTGTAAATCCCGTATTTACACCAGCACGAGCACCCACGATCACACCCATATTCACGGTCACCGCACTAGATACGTCCACTGACATGGACATCTCACCACCCACTGCACCATCACTCACTTCACTCCCGACACAAACATTTTTTGGCACATCACAATTTTCAACAATCACTACATCATCCACCTTCCCATCCCCATTCCCGTTGCATCTACACCAACTGCATCTTCATTTAGCACCCCATTAATACTATCACCCACTGTAGATAATGCATTTCGACAGATGTTCATATGTATGACGCAAGTAAGAGATGAGTTCACATCTCTTGGAGATAATTATCAGCAGCTGCAGAGGACAACCAATGACTTACAGTCGTAGCTTAATTTATTGTCTATTGAGAATGCCTCTCTGAACACCCGCTACCAGGAATTACGCGAGGCTTATCACAAATTAGAACTAGAAAGCGAAGAGAAGACCAAGGAAGCCTGTTGGCAGTAGCCTTGGTACATCAGGAACTACAAGACGTGAAAGTCAAAGAAGGGAGTCAGAGCGAAGGGACAGCACGAGCAAACAGGGCAGTCAAAGAAGATCTGGCAAGTAGGCCAATATTTTTTCAAGACATTAATGCAAACCAGAGAGATGGACATGCAGGGAAGAAGAGCAAGTAGGGAGCTTGAAGATATGTATGGCAGATCACTAGAAGAAATCCCTACAACAACAGTGATTTTTATCACTAATAATCATTGTAAATCTCATTTCACATTTTTGTAGCTCCATTTTGTGCAAGCCAAGGAGTCCTTGAGCTTGAGGAGCCTTAGAAGTAGTTGCGTACCAATTTTCATAATTTTTAGATCTCGTTTGAGCCCCCAAATAAGCCCTCGAACCTAATTTTTAACTAGGCCGGACACTAGGTCTGGACAGGGCCAAAAGCTAGTCAAAAACTATAAAAGGAGCTAGAGAGCTCATTTTTGAGGTTAGATTGTAATTGAAACGAACTTGTAAGAGCTTGTGAAAGTAATCTAAAGAACTCCATTGATTCTCTCTCTTTGTCTTGCCGTGTGTGCGCGTGTGTGTGTATGTGTGTGCATGCTTGTGTGCTTCTCACTCACGCACTTGTGCCGCCACTTGCTCGAGGTCTTCATACCATCCTCACGTCTTCCCGGATTGACATTAAAGGAGGTGCTACTCATCACTGAGCTACACCAAATTTTGGCGCCGTTGCCGCGGATCGAGCTTTGAGGACGAGCGTGTGGTGGTAAGACGTAGAGTTGACGCGTTGGAGTTGTAGGTATTTTCTTCACTTTCATCGATTTTCTTTTACTTTCTTCACCATCTTCATCACCCTCATCATCATCACCATCTCCCACGTCCATCTCCATCATCGCGAAAAATTTCAGTTTTTTTTGACTATATCCCCATCTCCACCTCACTTCCCTCATTTCACTTGTGAGAGAGAGCGAGAGAGCGAAATTGCATGTGCTGTTTTTTGCATGTTTTGTGAGCTTTCTGCAGGTACAGGCCGCATCATCATCCCCAGCACCCTGCGCAGGTACGGAAATCTGAGTAACTGTCTGTGTGTCGCCGAGCTCTGTCAATCGCGATCGACAGAAAAATTGCTCTAATTGCTAAACAAAGTGCATATCCATGACCTACAGGCCTAGAGCTTCCCAAAAATGTGTTTAGTTTTTTGAAATTCCACAGATTTCTGTCAATCGCGATCGCTCTGTCAATCGCGATCGACAAACCACGACGGACAGATCTGTCAATCGCGATCGACACGTCAATCGCGATCGACAGCCCACGACGGCTCTGTCAATCGCGACCGACAGGGTCAACGACCGATTGACCACGACCGACTGACCATACGCGTGACACGTGTCAATCGCGATCGAGTCATCAATCGCGACCGACACAGTCAACGACGGTTTGACCACGACGGACAGACCACGACGGCTCTGTCAATCGCGACCGACACGGTCAACGACTGTTTGACCACGATCGACAGACCCTCGCGACCGACCTGTCAATCGCGATCGACTCGTCAATCGCGATCGACAGAGTCGACGACGCTTTGACCACGATTGATTGACTTTTCGCAACCCTTGTCAATCGCGACTGACCAGTCAATCGCAACTGACAGCCACGACGGACCTGTCAATCGCGATCGACACGTCGATCGCGACTGACCTGTCAATCGCGACCGACAGACTTTGCGAACGCGTTAGAAGGGCAATTTAGGTCAAATTTTTAAGGCAAAGTGATTGGTCTAAATTGTGATTAAGTGTGGGACAAACTCTAGGGTGTAGTATCGCATTGTTAGGCCGTGCCACAAGCTACTCGAGTATTCCTGTTCGACTGTTAACTTGTATTGAACCCTGATTTAACTCCCTAAACCCTGAACAGTCCTAACTTTTTCATACGAAATCCAATTTTTGAGCTCTTGGGCTTGTTGGAAAGCTCGTGGCATATACTACACGCCCTCAACTGTTTTTTATAAAGATAATGCATTGATTTTCCGAGAGGGAATTTTGAAGTTGACCATACCCAGGGGGCTCAAAGTCAGGAGTCTTTAGAATTATTTTCCTAAAAAGTCACAATGCAAATATGTGTATATGTTACATGAATGAAAATTGTGGGTTGTGTCCTTGAATCTAAGCATTGAGCTAACCGTGGGACTTTTATAGGTCCATTGAGAGCAACAGAGAGCGTACAAAGCAAGGTTTCTTTGCAAGCTTGAGAACCGGGTTCTTGAGCACCATAAAGCAAGGGATCAACAAGTAAGGTTGGATTATTCTCAACTCCCTCTGTCATTTCCTAGCTCAAGCTAAGAACGAGTGGAGATAGGAGTAAGCCAGGGCGACGATAGGCAGTTATCAAGTTGAAGACTACCTAAAAACTCAAGTTCAAGTTAAAGACATAATCTCTGTACTGTCGATAACCTAAAGAAAAAGGACCTAACGTGGAACGATCAACTTAAAGTACGAAGAACATTCAAGTGTTCCTGACGACGTGATATCAAACAAGACCATAAACACAATAATTAACTAAAAAGAATCAAGTGACTGGTACCAATTGATCGGCAACGAGGTTGTACTCTAGAAAAAAAATTTGGGCTAATCAGTTAGGCATATGAACCTTAGATCAGGACGACATTTAGCAAGGGAAAGACAAAGCCTTAGGTCTTCAGAGGCTAGTGTCAATCATACTGCAAGGTCTTGGGCCCAGCAGTTGAGTCACCACTCTCATTACCCTAGCTCGGATACCAGTGAGTCAGAAATGTCTCAAGGCATGGACAGACCTACGGGAAGTTCAGGAGTGCCTTATTTGTACAGGGTAGAAGGCCCTTACAAAACACAGCTCGAATATCTTAGGACCAACCGACTAGGTGCTAGCATCTATGAGGACGGCCTAGGAAGATCCGTGGTCCAGATTAAAAGCCCTGACCAATCCATAGGACTAGAACACCCAGCTGTCAAGTTTGAAAATGGTGCATACCTGGACAAAGAAGGAACTATATATGTTGTCACTAGTCACCCTGATAGGACAGATGACTTCGGGAATGTAATCTCAGAAGCGGATTTAGGTGACCTAGAACAAGGGAACATGGGTGCGGAACCTAGAACCCCTCGAGGTAAATCAGTTCTCACTAGGATTATCACGCCTGAATGGGTCCCCCAAGACAACAAGAGCATAGAGTTGCTCCTCAATCGAGAAACTGATGAAGCCTTTTGGAGGTATAAGTCTAATCAGCCAACAGACATAAGAAATATCATGATCTATGAGCTTAAGGATCCGGATAGCCCAGGCAGAGCGACCTACTTAGATCATGCTTCAGAACGGATCTTTGTGGTGACAGAAAATGATAGGCATGCCTACACTTGGAAGGGTGAATTTATTTTCCCCCAACCGAGATCAAATGTATCCTATGGTCACCCTGGGGCTGGAACTTCCCAAGCTCATGGTACGCAAAGAGACAGAAGTAGAGATAGACCAGAAGTAAGTTTTGCCAACCCAGTGGGCAGAGAAAGAACGAGAACAGAGACTAATAGGGTAGAACCTGAGATGCATAGAGCCCACAGGAACCAAAGAAATGTAGATGGATTCCCTCTGCCGAGGCCTAGAGAGCACACAAGAACTTTGAGACCCACCCAGCTAGTTAAGTCCATGAAGAATTACTTTGACGGCACAGGAGATCCCTATGATCATGTGGCGGAGTTCAAGCAAGTCTTGAGAGCTGAACAAGTGGAGGATCTGTTCACGCAGTACAATGCCTTCGGTCTAACCCTTAGGAACACAGCACTTACGTGGTTTCAGCCATTAGATGAACGCCAGTTCAGGAGCATAGACCAACTCCTAGAGGCATTCATTGTAGAGTTCTCTAAGAGCGGCATAAGACACAATACCTCCTCATTGATCCACAGCTTCAAACAGACCCCCCAAGAGACTGTGAGACTTGCAGGAAGAAGATTTAGACAATATCTTGAAAGGTGCCCTATTTCGGAGCTACCCACATCTGCTAAACAAGTAGCCTTATTCCTTGATGGATTGCTGAGTACGAAATTGAGATCCTATGTGTATCTGAAGGACCCTAGGACTATAGAAGAGTGTGTACGCATGTGCATTGACATTGAAGATAACCTAGGGGAAGAGCTAGAGCTTTCCAAAATCTATAAAGATTCAGATAGCGCATCTAGCCACTCTTCCATGCAATCTACATCAATCGAGGAACTCGCTGAGAAGGTAGCTCAGAAATTAGGTGTGACTAGCAAACAAATTCCAAGGTTTGCTCCTGTAAAAAGGTGCTATACATGCGGTGGTGACCATATGGCGAACGTCTGTCCCATTATGGCTCAACCCCAAGTAAACCCTAGTAGCCAGTACTGCACCATAGAACGGAGATACACCAACCACACCGCGCAAGATTGCCCATACAACAAGCAGACTGTTAGGCAACCCTACCCGCAACCCTACCAACAAGGCAGATACCAAAACCAAAATCCACCACCACAACATGCTAGACCCCAACAAACCTACCAACCACAATATCAGGCCCAACAGAGACCCCAACCGGTACTAGCTCAACAGCCCCCAAACCCCACTAACGTGATTCCAGTAAAGTATGCTGTTGCAGAAGAAAACCTGAATAGGGCCATAGTACCAGTAACCCCATTGATCTCAGAAAGCGACCCAAGTGACCATAGCTTTGATTCTACACATGTCGATAGTCCCCAGGCTTACTACATGCAGTCTCCAGAACATGGTGAGTCTTACTATAGTGAGGAACCAAGTGAACCCAGTTGGGAGTCAGATTACACGAACGTCATGTATGCAAACCCCAACCCCAGGCCTCAACCTAGGCAAGTAAGACCTCCATTCCCAAGAGGACCGTGCTACAGATGCCAAGGAGATCATCTCATTCGTGATTGTCCCTTGCCTCCACCTACACAACCCCAGTCAGTGACTATCCAAGGTTTTTGCCAAGATTGTGGAAAAGAACATCTCTTACGAGATTGTCCTAAGAACCCCAATAATATGCCAAAAATCACTCCTATCAATGTGATCGGTTTGGTTGTAGATCCCTCAGGAAGCGTCACTTCCACTGCACCAGTGCAGGCAGTCACTAGAGCTCAGGCATTACAGCAAAACCAAGAGACAAGCAAGGAAAAGGGCCCAGAGGCTAGTGAAACCGAGAGCGTAACAAAGAAAAGGACTAGAGCATGGAAAGATAGTCGAGAAAGAATGAAACGACAATGGGCCAAAAAGATGAGTGAGCTTGAGGAAAGCATAAGAGAAACCAAAGCGAGGATAACTGAACTCACAGCTCAAACTCCCTCTCACATCACCCCGCCTCCACCACTCCCATCTCCATCCGACTCACCACCTTCCCCACCGCCTCATCAAATCCCACCACCCCCTAGAGTAGGATCAGTGTTAGCTGATCCCACTCCTGAAGACTTAGACATGATGCTCAAAGCATATCAGGCCAGAATCCAAGAAGGGCCAAACGTCACGGATCATGCCAAGTGCTATCCTAGAGCTGACCTAGAGATAGAAAGAACCAAACTATGCGCGAAAATGGTCGCATTGGCTCAGACTATGTTTGAAGCCAGTCGCCTTTTCAATTACTCGGGCTCAGCCAAGACGCAATTACACTTGGACGGATTCCTAGAAAAGTTAGAGAGGATAATTGCCAGATCTGACAAGGAAGAAAAAAATCAGGAGAAAGAAAAAGCAAGCAAAAACCTGAGCCATTCCCCATCGGAAGTTTATGCAGCCAATTCCACTAAACCAGACAACTTCCCCTCCTTAGAAAGATTAGAGAGGCTAACTGCACAGCCAGAAAAGGAGCCTATCCCTCAAAAAAAGGGGAGGGCAAGAGAACGGATAAGCCAGCCTCTTCAGGAAGCTCATGTGCCTCCTCAAGGAGCTTATCTTCCTCCCCAAAGGTCACAGGTGCCTCTCTCGAAAGCTTATGTACCTCCACAGGCAACCCACATTCCTTCCCAGAGAGCGTATGAGCCTGTGCGGAAAAGTAATAGCATAAGTAATCCTCCCCAAGAAGCTTGTGCTTCAGCTATCTATGACAACGAGGAAAGAGCCAACGATAGGATAAGCCCTCCTTCCCAGGTAGCATATGTACCTAATTCTACGGAGCCAGACACTTCTTCTTCTATGAATCGGTTTGCACCAGACTTCCTACGAGAGATTCAAGAAGACAAATGGGATAACGAAAGTGAGGTCGCCCCTCCTTTTGAACTTGTGGACGATGCACACGACCAATTCCCACAAGACATCCCATCCATCTACGGGGAACATGAGAGTACTCAATCTCACGAGAGATTGGACTTTGAATCTAATTCCATACAGGAGCTACCCCACTTCACAGGCCCATGGGAAGCAAAGTCCACGTGTATGAGAACACCCACAGTCATGGTAAGGAACGACGACTCAGTCATACCAAGGAACACGGAGGTAGTAACGAACACCAAGGTGCAGCGCAATCTCACTTTGAAAGAACTGCCTGAGGATAGACTAAACGCGGGGAAATATGCAGCCAGTCGAGTAACTGAAGTTGCAAAACCTCATTCCTGGGTAGGATCCCATAGGACAGTGCCAGAAATTCCCTTGGATAAGATAGGAGATATGTGTGAAGGTGAAGAAGGGAACACCTACCTTCCCATCACCTATCAGGACTACACCACGAAGGCAATTTTGGACTCAGGTGCAGGAGTTGCAATTGCCACCACCTCCTTATGGAAGCGTTGGGGCAAGCCAGCACTCAGGCCGACGAGAATGAAATTGCAGATGGCCGATGGCCACATAGAGAGACCCCTAGGATTGCTAGAAGGAATAACTCTCACCACTTGTGGTGTCGAGTTTGAACATAGTTTTGCTATCTGTGACTTCAATAAAAATCATGCCTATGAGATGATTTTGGGAAGGCCATTTATGCGACAATTGCAAGTGGTACAGGATTGGGGAACCAACTCCTTGTATTTGCAACACTTGGGTGTTACGACCAAAGTCAATCTCAAAGATTATTCTCACAGAGATGTCCCTCCTATCCAATGGAATCCCGTCCATAGAGCCAAAGATGACACAGAATCGGTGCATTCCATAGGATCTGGATCCTCATGGATGCATGAAGATACCCACTTATGGATGTGCAAGGTAGCAGTAGAAGAAGAGAAGAGAGAGAAAGCCAGAGAGGTAGGTGCGAACGAAACTCATAGACCCATTCAAGACCCAGCCTATGCACCTGTAGTTTTTCCAGACGCGGAATTTGAACCCCATGGCTGGGCAGAAATTTTAGCAACAATGGACGTAGCCATCAATGAAGAACAATGGACACCTCACTGTGATGAGGATGGCTATGATATCTCAGTCTTCTCCATAGAACCAATCATGGGAGAGGCAGTTCTAGAAGAATGCGAACCTAGCCCTGATGCATTTGAGGATGCAAGTGACTCCGATCTAGAGTCAATCATTATGGACCCACCATTTGCATCAGATGAAGAATACTTCCATGAAATAGAATTTCAACCCCAGAGGCATGGAGAGGTTACAAATGATATAAGATTAGCAACACATGTGACCCCAAAGGAAGAAGGAAAGAAACGAAAGAAGAGAGAAGCCTCACCGGAAGAAGAAGAATCTTTGTTTGAGGTCCCAGAAAATTTTAAGAAGTATGAGATAGATGACAGGAGAGTCATGATAAGAATGCCTAAACGAGAGGCACAAGTAGGAGAGGCCTATGATAACAAAGAAACTACCAAGAAAATAGTAGTGGCCTTAGAAGAAGGAGAGGAGAGATGCACGTATATAGGCCATGACCTGACAGAAGAAGAAGAGTACGAATTGATTACCTTGCTAAGAGAATACAGAGATGTATTCGCTTGGAGTTACAAGGATTTGAAAGGTGTTGACCCTGATATATGCTCACACACCATTCCCATGACCTCAGATGCTAAACCCTCTAAGCAAAAGCCATATACATATAACGATAACTATGCTGCTAAGATCAAGGAAGAGATAGATAGATTGGTCGAAGCTGGATTTATCTATGAAATTGAGCACACTGAATGGGTATCCCCTATCGTGGTGGTGCCCAAGAAGAATGGCAAACTGCGTGTGTGCATTAACTTGAAAAAGGTTAATGCCGCCACGATTCGAGATAACTATCCGCTTCCCATCACAGAACATCTCTTAGAAAGAGTGGCAGGCAAGGAAGTGTACAGCTTCCTTGATGGATTTTCTGGCTACAATCAAGTAGCCATAGCTCCAGAGGATCAGCATAAGACAGCCTTTGCCACAGAATGGGGCATTTTTGCTTTTAGAGTAATGCCATTTGGGCTTACCAATGCACCAGCCACCTTCCAGAGGCTGATGTGCCATGTGTTTAAGGAGTTCCTGAGGAAGAGTTTAGAAGTCTATGTTGACGATCTCTGTGCTCATTCCAATGTTAGGCAAACCCACATTCCTGAACTCAAACAAATCTTTGACAAATGTAGAGAATATCAAGTCTGCCTGAACCCCGAAAAGTGTGTTTTTATGGTCAGGCAAGGCAAGATTCTAGGACATATCGTGTCAAAGAATGGCATATCTACTGACGAAGAAAAAGTGAGAGCCATAGCGGAGCTACCTAGGCCAAAGAATGTCAAGGAAGTACAAGCTTTCATGGGGCATTGCGGTTATTATCGACGATTTATACACATGTATGCTGTCATTGCAAAGCCCATGTACGGACTATTGACAAACTTTGAGTGGACGGATGAATGTGAGAATTCCTTCCAAGAACTTAAACGAAGATTATGTTCAGCACCAATCTTGACCACACCAGATTGGAATAAGCCATTCCATGTTCATGTTGATGCATCCAATTACGCTATTGGATGTGTACTTGCACAACCTACTGGTGAAGGTAATATGGATCTTCCAATTGCCTACGCCAGCAGACAATTGAATGCGGCTGAACGGAATTACACCACAACAGAGCGCGAAGGATTAGGCATGGTATATGCAGTCAAGAAATTTAGGCACTATTTGCTTGCAAATAAGTTTAAATTTTTTACGGACCATCAGGCATTGTTGTACTTAGTAAACAAGCCATGCAATACAGGAAGATTAGTGAGATGGTTTCTCTTGCTAATGGAATACGACTTCGAGGTTGTGGTAAGAAAAGGAAGGACTCATTTGAGAGCAGATCATCTCTCTAGGCTCACATCGGGAGAAGCCCCACAAGGAGTGCCAGATGACCTTCCTGACGCTTACTTGTTTAATTTGGAAGTGGTGCCGCAGTGGGCCAAGCCAATAGTACCAGTATTGACATACGGGCCTAATCATCCAGTGGTGAACACACGGAATAGAGAGATCGTAAAAGCCCAAAAGTACCATATCATGGCAGGCAGCATGTACAAGCACACAGATCAAGGGATCTTGGCTTGTTGCGTAGAAGAGGATGAGTACGCTAAATGGTTGCAATTAGCACATGTAGGTGCGTTAGAGCAACACCATTCGAAGCAACGAACGTTGCAAACTCTAAAGAGATTCGGAGTGCACTGGCCAACTATGGAAGCGGATGTCCAAAAGTTGTGCAAAGAATGCCCAATCTGTTGCACTAAACCACCTGTGGAACATGCCACTCTCTATCAAGTATCCATTGTGCCAGATTGGAGTGAACCTCTAGTATCATTCTTGCGGACGAACACATTCCCCCCAGACATGACTCTAGCTAGGAAAAGGAGTTTAGAACAAGAAGCCCTGGATTATTCACTCATAGGTGATAATCTATATAAGCGCGGTAAAGATGGTTACCTGAGACTGTGTGTCCATGAAAGTGAGTATCTTAAGATCTTAGAAACTGCTCACCAAGGTGTAGCAGGAGGACACTTTGGACCAGATCGGGTGATCAAGGCAATATTGTTTGCGGGCTTCTGGTGGCCCACCCTCCACATGGATGCACATACCTATGTGAAACGGTGTGATATCTGTCAAAGGACTCAGTATCCTATACGCAAAGATGAGATGCCACTGAAACCTATGATGGGTGGACGTGCATTCTCTAAGTGGGGAATAGACTTTGTAGGTCCTATTAACCCCCCAGCTAAGGGTTCTCATGCGGAATACATCATCGTGGCAACAGATTATCTCACCAAGTGGGTAGAGGTAAAGGCTACGACAAAGAACGATGCTCAAACAACTGCCAAATTCTTGTTTGAGAATGTATTCACGAGATACGGGCTACCTATAGAGCTTGTAAGTGATAGAGGCACTCATTTCTTGAATGAAGTGATTGAAAATCTACTCCAAGAATTCTTGGTAACACACAAGAAGTCTGCCCCTTATCACCCTCAAGCTAATGGACAAGCTGAGAGTACTAATAAGATTTTATGCAATGTACTGACAAAATTAGTGAACACTAAACGCTCTGATTGGGACAAACAGCTACACCATGCTGTTTGGGCATACCGAGTTGCCTACAAAACGGTACTCCAAGCCACCCCCTTTCAGATGGTATTCGGCCAAAACGCTGTGCTACCCTTGGACTTCCTAATCCCTACATTGAGAGTAGCACAAGAACACGAATGGACAGGTCACGAGCTCTCCTCTAGGATCTTTGACCTTGAACGATTAGGAGAAACAAGACTAAGAGCCGCTGCAGGAATATATGCCGCCAAGAAGAGACAGAAGGCATACTTTGATGCCCACGTGAAGGATAAAGGCTTGAAAGCAGGAGATCTAGTCTTGGTCTATACACTCAAACAACACGCGAGGAAGCTAGAAAAGAGAGGCTACGGACCTATGATCATCAATAGGATCTCCACAAGTGGAGCAGTGCAATTGGCCACATTAGAGGGTGATGTTCTCCCAAATTATATTAGCGGTTGCAGAGTCAAGTTGTATCAGGAACCCCTCACGGAGGAAATGCTTAGCCGACTCAACACTGCTAAGAAACGCAAAGAGGAAGAAAAGAGAATTAGAGAAGAAGCTCAAGCAGAGGCTTTAGAACGCATCAGAAGGATGAAACTACGAAGGCAAGGTAGAGATCAGCCTGGAGCGAATGACTATGCAGACCAAGGATTTCCCATAGCCATGTGTGAAGTTGCAGGAACAAGCTCGAATAGAATAATTGATAGACGTCCTTTCATAACCATAGACATAGGACAAGGAAAGAGTACAAGGACTGTAAGAGCCTTGATTGACTCAGGTGCTGCCACTAGCGCTGTTAAGTTGTCTTACTGTCAAGAGTTACAGTTAACTGTCCATCCTGTGGAAGCATACCTCATAGGATTGGGAGGCGTGGAAACCCCTTGCATGGGTGAGGTGGAACTTCCCCTCTACATTCACGAGGAGGCAATGACCGTTAAAGTACTAGTGTGTCAAGATGAGGATCTCACTGAACCTCTCGTCTTGGGTCAGAATTGGATCTATGACCAAGCAGTCAATCTAAACCTAAGAAGTGGACTTCTCCAAGTTTGGGTCAATCATAGTCGAGTTACAATAGAATTAGACAATGGAGCACTCAAGGAACTAGGAAAGGCACAGACTCCTGGTCCTTCCAGGGGTACACATGAAGATGACCATGCTGTTCTTGTCCAAAACTATGTGTTGCAGAGGAATGATATTTGCAAAAAAGGAGTCAAGAATGCAACGGAACTCCCTTCTTTTCCAAAGGCTAGAAGGAGGCAGCAACCCAAGGTGGATCAAAGGCAGAAGAAGCAGGGTACTACCTATGTCAGAGATCAAAAGTACCTGCGCAGCAGAACAGCCCAGAAAATAGACCAGGTATGGGTGCGGAAAGGCGAACGACCAGTTGCACCACCGTCGACTACAGGGGCAAAGACTCTTATTAGTGACCAACAACGCAACGCTAATAAGAAGTCTTTCAGAAATTCTTCTGCTAAAGTAAAATCTATTTGGGTGCCCAAGAAGTCGATGAAGGCAAGCCCACAATCAAGACAAATTTGGGTGCCTAAGGCTTGCTTGATGGCACAAGTAGCTACGCTGAGGCCACAACTTAAACAGCATAACGCAGCGACGCATGCTGCCAGATTTCACTCGTTCTCGACACTCATGTACACACCAAAACCCAAGAACGTGCATGTAATCGATTGTATATGGGTCCCAAAAAGGCCTCGTTCTCAAACCACGACACCGACAAAGCTCTGTAGAGACTCTCCGAAACCGAAAGCAAAGCCCACTCACTGCATTTGGCAGCCTAGGGTCTGTAATAAACCCCCCGACCCCAATTTGTAAATTCATAACCCACTCACTAACTGCAATAGTTTCCTAGGACAACACAACCACTAACTACACACACTGTCTTAATGCACTTACTAACCACTAACTCACCATCTACCTTATGTTAATGTTGTAACGGGGACAACAACGGATTTATTTTGTCCATTACAATGTTAACACTTGGTTCTATATTCTCACAGAACCAATCAGCAAACAGGGCCATGGCAGAAGCAGGTACCAGCTCTCAAGCCGGATCTGGTCCCCAGATCGTGGACATAGAAACACTTCTCCTTGAGCCACGTCTCACTGCAAGACCGCAAGAGCTTCAAGAAGTGCATGTGCTCCCCATCCAGGATCCTCCTCAAGGACACACTTCTCAAGTAGGTAAGCATGCGCATTGGTTCAGTGATGTTGCTGGACCACTGGGCGATGGAACCTACTTCTGGGAAGCAGAATTGGAGTTCAATGGCAAATGGGGTCGATACCACTTTTTCACACGCGAATTTGAAAGCTACCAAAATGCCGAAGTCATGAGGTCAGTTTGGGTCAAAGCGGGTGTGGAAAGTTACTTCAGGGCCCACATACCAAAGCCGGATTTTTTACGATGTTCATATCTGATCAGTACAATCACGCCAAGCAGGACCAAAGGAGGCGACAGCACCTTTGTGTTGCCATCACTGTTGCCGGGTAATGAGCTTAAAAGGTTCAAGCTGGACCTCAACCTGGTAAGAGAAGCATTGGGAATGTATGGCATGCACATCCCAACAGAAAAGGAAACCATGGTCCCAGGTCGCATGAAGCACAAGGATCTGAATAAGTTGAAGGATATGGTAGCAATGACACCTACCATTGCGCTTCACCTGCGAACCATCATGCAACACTTTGCGTTTCCCGCCCAAGAACGATTCACAATGCCCCCGAAAAAAATATGGTTCAGTTTATATCTAGCAGAAACCGAAAGCCTGCCCATCAATGTTCCACACTGGATCATAGACCAGATCCACCTAGCACATCAAAGGTGGAACAAGAAACAGAAGAATGTGCTCCACGGGTGTTGTGCTTTGACCAGAATAATCTATAGATGCTTGGCTTATGACGTGCCTGTTCAGCGGGCACTCGTATGGTCCCGAGTCCAAGAATTCCAAAGAAGACTATCAACAGCAGGTCCCCCATCCAAGAAGATGAGGGGGGGAGTCCAACTACCCTGTGCTCAACCAAGGGGAGCTACCGCTACACCAGAAATCACTCCTCCCCAGACACGACGAGTTAGGCCATTCACAATCCGGTTACCAAGACCAAGCACGGAGGGGCCTAATCTGGTGTTTCCACCCATTCCATCCGATTTGGAATTCCCGCAGGGATTTACTCTTGAGGACCTCACGGATGAAGAAATTGCCCGATTAATCTATGACTCTAACCTCGAAGCGGAAGCAGCGCGAGCTCAGGAACCACGACCCAAAACAACATCGGCCCCCACCCAACCACAAACTGTAGAAGTCGATGTAGATGAACAAGAGGCAGGAGGAGATGAGGAAGAGGCCGACGAAGAACAACACCAAGAATATGACGAACTCTCCGAGTTAGCAAGTGCCCCAGCATATTCGGCACAAATCAAGAGACTATATCGAACCATGCGACTGGTTCAGGAATAGCATAAGATGTCTCTAGAACAGGGCAAAAGACTCATGAACGACTTGCTAGCGGAGGAAGGTGTGGACGAGTTGTTCATTGAGTCCATGAACCTTCATGCCGACGCCGTGGGACTGGATGAGGCCATTCATGAGGCAATGGCCTACATCCACAGGTTTGAAAAAAGAGTTCCCGTTCGTCCCAGGAGGTCCGGGAAGCAAATTCACATCAATACATCAGCACCAGGCGAGTCAGCGCAAGCAGAAGAATATCACGAAGCACCGTTGTCACCACCATCCCCACCTCACACTACACAATTCACTCCACCACAGGACACTAGCACCACCACATCCACTACCACTACCATTGTCATGGGCATCCCACTCTCTCCAGGAATCCATTACGGGGGCGTCACCATGCCCACCTTCACCACCCTGTTCACCGATGTCACATCCACTCCACCCACGATTCCCATCTACACCGTCACTCAAACAGTTGACACGATGGAAACCTCACCTGCCACAGCACCACTTCCTCCCCCCATGACACCTTCCTCACCTATACCCCCTCCACCCACATCTCCGCCTACATCCACATCATTCACCTCTCCCATTCCCGCCCCCATTCCCCCTGCATCTTCACCCTTCCCAGCATTATTTAATGTAAATAACATATTCTTAGCATTAAACCAATGTGTATACCAGCTCCAGCATGAGTACAAAGCTCTGGACAACCGGTATCAGAGTCTGGAAACGCACCATCAAAACTTACAAAGACAATTTCTCACTCTACAAACAGAAAATGCAGAACTGAATCAACGCTACACGACGCTTGAGCAGGCTCACCAAACCTTATTGGCGGCCCCCCAACCATCGACAGAATCAGGTGCCAAACAACTAGAAGCTCTGCTCGAGGTATACCAAGCCGATAATCTCAAAGTCCGGCGTAACCTGGCACTTCTCAGAAAACACATGGCGGCCGCCCTAGAAGAAAACAAGAGGCTGCAGCAGCAAAATGAAGCAAATCTAGAAGCAGCAATGGAAGGCTCTCCACACGAAATTGATCCAGAGCAGTTTAAAGCTGTGCCCTCAGAGACAATGAAGACAATCTTGGACAGCTATGCAGATCTATTAGAAGCTCATGATGACTTGGAAAGGGAACGTGATGCGCTGCGCAATCAACTCCAAGAGCAACAGACAGCACCCGAAGTCACAGAAACGACCACGACTTCAGAAGAAGTCATGGCATTGAAAGAGCAGGTGGCCGAATTACAGGCAAGATTACTCACACATGAAAGGCAACCCTCTCCAGTGGTCGAACTTGAACCCGAGGATTTGGTACCCATCGAGGTAGATGAGACGTATGAGGAACCTTACGTTCCTATGCCAATGCCAGGTGGTGAGCAAACCGCAGAAGGAATGGATACGTTAGAAATCGAAGTACCTGAGTGGCTCCAAACACTAGAGAAAACGGCATCAACTCATGAAGATCGAGTGGCAGTTCAGATCCAATCTATGGCAAAGATAGAGGACACTATTATTAAATCAGAATACTTCCGCAGCATGTCCCACCATAGATGGATCGGAACCAATGATGATCAATACGTGCCCTATTGTATACTCCTGGCGGACTACAATGCAGAAATCCAACATAAATGTGGCAAACCTCCAACGTTTGCCACACAATTTGGGCCAGATGACATCCCAGAGAGTGCTAAAAAAGGATCCATTCATCAACCCACTTGGAGGATCCGACTCCTCGAAACCTATCCGGAGATGGTTCGCACCTGGACGAATATGCCTCTTTTTATTAAATATAACCCTTGTTATGTTCCTGTACTCCGCAGACGTACATGGCCAGAGTTTACCATTGCAGTCAAGAATATCAAGGGATGCGCCAAATGGTTAAACTACGTCTATCTAGCACCCCCTCAAGGGCCTCCCACCGTCAATTACATGATCTCCACTATACGGCACTGGAGCATCCGATTAAAGAATACCCCTGATGTAATGGCCCAGATGTGCATGAAAATTTTTGAGTTAATGCTTATTACATTCAAGACATTCAAGAATATCAAGGACCCACACTTCTCAGGCGTCGGATTCCTTACAGGAAACCAAGATTTAGTGTATGACATGAGCACCACTCCTTCCATAGAGGTGATATACGCTTGGCACGCCAGAATAAAATACCTCCCGGCCTGCTTTAAACAAACATTCGAAGAGATGTTCATAACAGGGTTCTGGGAATACCACTCAGAAATATTTGTACCCAGACCCTCACATCTCCTCCATTTATTTGCTGTGGAGCGAACCATTCACTCAGAGCAGTTACGGGTGCCACATCCAGATGTCCCAGGGCCAGTCAATTGGGATGCATTGCTGACAGATCTAGCAAGGGGACTCAGGTTAGAAGAACACCACCTCGCCGCCGATGTTGTACAATACTACGTACAAAAAGCAGCTAGACAAGGGTCTGTCAGGGGCGACAGACGCGAGAGTGGGGGGGGTGTTGGCAGTAGCCTTGGTACATCAGGAACTACAAGACGTGAAAGTCAAAGAAGGGAGTCAGAGCGAAGGGACAGCACGAGCAAACAGGGCAGTCAAAGAAGATCTGGCAAGTAGGCCAATATTTTTTCAAGACATTAATGCAAACCAGAGAGATGGACATGCAGGGAAGAAGAGCAAGTAGGGAGCTTGAAGATATGTATGGCAGATCACTAGAAGAAATCCCTACAACAACAGTGATTTTTATCACTAATAATCATTGTAAATCTCATTTCACATTTTTGTAGCTCCATTTTGTGCAAGCCAAGGAGTCCTTGAGCTTGAGGAGCCTTAGAAGTAGTTGCGTACCAATTTTCATAATTTTTAGATCTCGTTTGAGCCCCCAAATAAGCCCTCGAACCTAATTTTTAACTAGGCCGGACACTAGGTCTGGACAGGGCCAAAAGCTAGTCAAAAACTATAAAAGGAGCTAGAGAGCTCATTTTTGAGGTTAGATTGTAATTGAAACGAACTTGTAAGAGCTTGTGAAAGTAATCTAAAGAACTCCATTGATTCTCTCTCTTTGTCTTGCCGTGTGTGCGCGTGTGTGTGTATGTGTGTGCATGCTTGTGTGCTTCTCACTCACGCACTTGTGCCGCCACTTGCTCGAGGTCTTCATACCATCCTCACGTCTTCCCGGATTGACATTAAAGGAGGTGCTACTCATCACTGAGCTACAAAGCCACTGCTGACCTGGATAACTTATTAAGAGCCCAGACAGTCCGCAATGCAACGCTAACACGAAACATGGGCTTACTACGAAGACACCTAGCAGCCGCCAAGGAAGAAAACCAGCGCTTACAGGATCAGAACCGAGAAAACTTAGAAGCAGCGCTCGATCACCGAGACCAACCACTCAGTCCTAGCAGGTTCAAAGCCATTCCTTCAGACTCGATGAGAATGCTGCTAGACGATCATGTAAGATTACTAGATGAATACGACCGCATGAACGAGGAGTTACAGAAACTCAAAGAAGATCACAAATTACTCCAGTTACGAGAACCGGCACACCAAGACATACCAGCACCTGTGGACCCCTCTCCTGACCTCCTAGAGGAACTCAACTCATTACGGGCCCAGGTATCGACCCTTGAATCAAGAATTGCACTATATGAAGCGCCACCGAGGCTAGATTCCCCACCTGAGCTTCCAGCTGAGGAAGAAACGGTCACCATCCCGGTGGAGGAAACATTTGAAGAGGCATACGAGCCACAACCCATCCCAGGCGGACGCGTCACGGCCGAAGGTCAGATGACGTACGAACTTTCGACCCCCGCGTGGATGAAGACTATTGAGGAACTTGGAACAACGCACTCAGCTAGAGTAGAGGCACAATTACATGCCATGATGATGATAGAAGAAAGAATATTACAGTCTCCATTCTTTGCTCATTTGGCCCCGCGACGATACATATCTGGGCACGAGCTACAGTATAAACCGTATTTCATGTTAATGGCCGAATACCAGTTAGCCATTGAGAAAGAGACAGGTAAGAAACCATCGCATGCAACTCAATTCGAGGAGGCCGATCTACCAATCGATGCGCAACAAGGAGAGATCTATCAACCAGAGTGGCGAAAAGATTTACTACAGAAGTATCCAGAGATGATGAGTACATGGGTAAAGGCACCTTTGCATTTGAAGTACAATCCGTGTTGGGGACCAGTGCCACGACGCCGCTCCTGGACTGCCTTTGCTATTAAGGTACAAAACAATAAGCAGTGCCAAGACTGGTTGAATTACCCCTATTTTAAGCCACCCATTGAGTTACCAACTGTTGGCTATATGATGGCTACAATTCGCCACTGGCTCCCTAGATTAAAGCATATGGATGATATAGCGGCGCATATGACTGTCAAAATCTTTGACATGATGCAAATGATTTTTAAAGTCTTCCGACGCGTCAAGGCACCACATGTCAACACCCCGGGCTTTGAGCATGGCAATTTTGATCTGGTATATGATATGAGTACAACGCCATCGCTACAAGTGTGTTATGCCTGGCACTGCAGAATAAAGTACCTACCGGCGTGCTACAAGCAGACATTCGAAGAGATGTTCACAACCGGCTTTTGGGAATACCATTCAGAGGTATTCATAAGCAGGCCTACACATTTACTACAATTATTTGCCTGTGAACGAATGGTCTATTCCACACACTATCAGCTCCAGCCACCGGAAGAACCGCAACCAATCGACTGGGAGAAACTCGAGGCAGACCTGGCCCGAGGCATTGTATCTCCGAGCACACCCTCGCTCAAGACCTCCTACAGAACTATATCCGGCAGACCTCACAGCAAGGTTTTGTCAGGGACGACAGAAGCGAGAGGGAGGGGGGTGTTGGAAGCAGCCAGAGGCACAGACGACACGGAAGCATGTAACGACAGAGCAGGGAGCCAGTCGAATCGTTTTTCAAATAATTATGTTTTCAAATACTTTCCAAAAACCTCCAACAGTGATTTTTATCACTACTGTAACATATGTAACATGGAAAACCCCATTTTGTAATCCATAGCTCCATTTTGTGCAAGCCGAGGAGTCCTCGAGCTTGAGGAGCTTAGGTAGAATGCGCGTACCAATTTTCGTTATTTTTAGATACCGTTTACCCTTCCAAATAGCATCTAGGACCTAATTTTTAACTATGCCGGTCACTAGATGTGAAACCGGTCAAAACTAGTCTAGAAACTATAAAAAGAGCTAGAGAGCTCATTTTTGAGGTTGGTTAGTGTTAGCTTGTTGGAGTAGAGAAGAGCTTAGAGCTATTTTGAGCTTGTAATAGTGTTCTTGAGTAATAGAGCTAATTTCCCACCTTCCATTGTGTCTTGCTTGTCTCTTCGTAGTGTGTGTGCATGTGTGTGTGCATTTCTATGCTTCTCACCTTCACTCTCACTTCATCTCACATTCACGATTTTCATATCACTCCTATCTCTTCCGCGGATTGACATTAAGGAGGTGAAGCTTCTTAACGTGGTTCTCACCATTGTGCTAGAGCAACATCGAAGCTGATCTAGCAAGAGGTATCTGCATTTCAGAACACACCCTCGCTCAGGACCTATTACAGAATTATATCCAACAGATCCCGCAACAAGGTTCTATCGGGGAGGATAGAAGCGAGAGGGAGGGGGGTGTTGGCAGCAGCTAGAGGCATAGTCGATGTAGAAGCATGTGAAGACAGAGTATAACGAAGAAGCAGGGAGTCAGTCAGATCATTTTTTCAAACAAATATGTTTTAAATTACTTCTCAAAAACCTCCAACAGTGATTTTCATCACTTTTGTACCATATGTAACATAGGAAAACCCTTTTTGTAATTTAGTAGCTCCATTTTGTGCAAGCCGAGGAGTCCTCCAGCTTGAGGAGCTTAGGTAGGATGAGCCTACCAATTTTGGCTATTTTTAGACATTGTTTACCCCTTCAAATAGCACCTAGAACCTATTTTTTAACTATGCCGGTCACTAGATGTGAAACCGGTCAAGACTAGTCTAGAATCTATAAAAAGAGCTAGAGAGCTCATTTTTGAGGTTAGCTTGTATGAGTAGAGAAGAGCTTAGAGCTATTTTGAGATTGTAATTGATCTTGAGGAATAGAGTCTATTTTCCTACCTTCCATTGTGTCTTGCTTGTCTCCTACATGTGTGTGTGTATGTGTGTGTGCATCTCTATGCTTCTCACCTTCACTCTCACTACATCTCACATTCACGATCTTCATATCACTCCTATCTCTTCCGCAGATTGACATTAAAGAGGTGGAGCTTCTTAACGTGGTGCTTACCATTGTACTAGAGCAACACCTTTCCTTCAACTCCTCCTCAATAGGGAGACTTTCAATGTCTACTATCTGGGGACTGGTGCCTGCTTGGGAGCTCGTTCCTACCACCTCGGCCATATTGAAGAAATGCCGATTTTGTGAGAATATACAAATGAATGTTAACATTGCAATGGACAAGCAGTGGTCATGTGTCCCCATTACAACATTAACATGATGAATTGTGTGGTAGTTAGTTAGTTAGTTAGTGCTCGTGTGAGTGTGAAGTGTGGTTAGCCGACGCAGGGTTCCTATGTGCTACTTGGGGTGGTGGGTGCAGTGTGGATACAGTTAGTAAGCGGAGGTGACTTTACAATGGGATCAAGTGGTTTATTACAAGGTTTGGGCTGCCAAACACAATGGATGTCTTTTGTTTTGGATTTTCTAGAGACTCTGGAGGGCTTTATCAGAGGGTCTACCTGGAAATGAGGCTTTTTAGGGGCCCATTTGCAGTGATTCTGCCTGTGCTCATGGACGAATATGTGTTTGTGCGTGTCGAATAAGAGTGAAAAGCAGCTGTTCAAGTGAGTGAATCATGTTGTAGGTGTGGTTTACGTGTGGCTATTTGAGCCTGCAAGCAAGCCTTAGGCACCCAAATTTGTCTTGATTGTGGGTCAGCTTTCATCGACTTCTTGGGTACCCAGATAGACCTTACGTTCGTAGAAGAATTTGTGAAATGCTTCTTATTAGTGTCCTGTCGTTGATCACTAATATGAAGTTGAGCCACTGGTTGTGACTTGACCGCACCCCGATGCTCGCCTTTCCGCACCCACATTTGTTTAGGTGGTTGAAACACTTTGGCTTGTATTTCCTTTTGACTTTGAGCATAGGCCATCTGCTTCTTCTGCATTTGCTCCGCCTTTGGTTGCCGTATCCCCCTAGCTTTTGGAAAAGAAGGGAGTTCCCTCGTATCCTTGACTTCTTCGTTGATACAACCATCCCTCTGCAATGGTTTTGGACAAGAATAGCATTGTCATCTTCATGTGTACTTCTGGAAGGACCATGAGTTTGTGCCTTTCCTAATCCTTTGAGTGCTTTGTTTTCTAACTCAATTGTAATGCGATTCTGATTTACCCAGACCTAAAGAAGTCCACTTCTTAGTTTTAGGTTGACTGCATAATCGTAGATCCAGTCTTGACCCAAGACAAGAGGCTCAGTGAGGTCCTCATCTTGACACACTAGTACCTTAACTGTCATTAGAATATCTAGAATGTGGAGGGGAAGTTCCACCTCCCCATGCAAGAGGTTTCCACAC
Source organism: Ceratopteris richardii (assembly GCA_020310875.1). Classification (NCBI taxonomy): domain Eukaryota; kingdom Viridiplantae; phylum Streptophyta; class Polypodiopsida; order Polypodiales; family Pteridaceae; genus Ceratopteris; species Ceratopteris richardii. The sequence continues at coordinate 176,923,094 of CM035413.1, forward strand.
CTCCCAATCCTATGAGATATGCTTCTACAGGATTGACATGTAAGTTCAATTCTTGACAGTAAGAGAGTTGAACAGCACTAGTGGCTACACCTGAGTCAATGACGGCTCATACCGTCCTTGCACTATTTCATTGTCCTATCTCTAAGGTTACAAAAGGATGTCGATCAATTATTCTATGAGAGCTGATATCGAAAACTTCACACAGAGCCATATGATACCCTGGATCTGCATACGCATCTGTCCTAGGCTAATCTCTGCCCTGTCTTCTCAATTTCATTCTTCGGATGTGTTCCAATGCTTGTACCTGTGCCTCTTCTCGAATTCGCTTTTCCTCTTCTTTACATTTCTTGGCCGTATTGAGTCAATTTAACATCTCCTCCATGAGGGGTTCCTGATATAACTTGACTCTGCATCCGCTAATGTAACTAGGGAGAACATCACCTTCTAGTGTAGCTGATTGAACTGCTCCACTAGTTGAGATCCTATTTATAATCATAGGTCCATAGCCTCTCTTCTCTAATTTCCATGCATGTTGCTTTCCATTCTTCTTGGGCACCACTAGGATGGGGGATACACAATTAGTGTGCTCAATTTCATAGATAAATCCAGCTTCCACCAGACGGTCTATCTCTTCTTTGATCTTGGCAGCATAATTATCATTATATGTGTATGGATTTTGTTTAGAGGGTTTGGCATCTAAGGTCATGGGGATAATGTGGGAGCATATGTCACGGTCTACGCCTTTCAAATCCTTGTAACTCCAAGCGAATACATCTCTGTATTCTCTTAGAAAGGTTACCAACTCTTGCTCTTCTTCTTCTTCCGTCAAGTCATGTCCAATGTAGGTGCACTTTTCTTCTCCTTCTTCCATGGCTACAACAATTTTCTTGGTGGTCTCCTTGTTATTATAGGCCTCTTTTGCTTGTGCATCATGTTTAGGCATTCTTATCTCGACTCTCCTATTGTCTATCTCATATTTTTTAAAGTTTTCTGGGACCTCAAATAAGGATTCTTCTTCTTGTGGTGTGACTTCTCTCTTCTTTCTTTTCTTCCCTTTGCTCTTGGTGGTCACTTGTGTGGTTTACCTCACATCATTCGTAATTTTTCCATGTCTCTGAAGGTAAGCTTCTACTTCATAGAAGTATTCTTCATCTGATGCAAAAGGTGGGTCCATAATGATTGACTCTAGATCTGAGTCACTTGCATCCTCAAATGCATCAGTGCTAGGTTCGCATTCTTCAAGAACCGAATCACCCATGATTGGCTCTATTGAGAAGACTGAAATGTCATAGCCATCCTCATCACAGTGGGGTGTCCGTTGTTCTTCATTGATGGATACATCCATTGTTGCTAAAATTTCTGCCCAGCCATGAGGTTCGAATTCTTCGTGAGGAAATACTACAGGTGCATAGACTGGGTCTTGAATTGATCTATGGGTTTCCTTTGCACCTATCTCTCTGGCTTTTTCTCTCTTCTCTTCTTCTACTGCTACTTTACACATCCATAAGTGAGTGTCCTCATGCATCCATGAGTATCCTGATCCTATGGAATGCACTAACTCAGTATCTTCTTTTGGCTCTATGGATGGGATTCCATTGGATGGGGGGTACGTCTCTATGAGAGTATGCCTTGAGATTGACTTTGGTTGTGACACCTAAGTGTTGCAAATATAAAGAATTGGTTCCCCAATCCTGTACCACCTGCAACTGTCACATAAATGGTCTTCCCAAAATCATGTCATAGGCATGATTTTTGCTAAAGTCACATATGGCAAAAGTATGTTCAAACTCCACATCACATGTAGTGAGAGTTATTCCTTCTAGCAGTCCCAAGGGTCTCTCAATGTGACCATCGGCCATCTGTAATTTCATTCTCGTTGGCCTGAGTGCTGGCTTGCCCCAATGCTTCCATAGGGAAGTGGTAGCAATTGCCACTCCTGCATCTGAGTCTGGAAATGCCTTGGTTGTGTACCCCTGATGGGTAATGGGAAGATAGGTGTTTCGTTCCTCTCCTTCACTCATGTCTCCTATCTTGTCCAAGGGTATTTTAGGTACTGTGCGACGAGATCCTACCTGGGAACGAGGTTTTGCGACTTCTGGCACTTGATTGGCTATATGTTTCCATAGTTCTGGCCTAACTTTGAGTAGCTCTTCTAAAGTGAGATTGCACTGCACTTTAGTGTTTTTCACTACCTCTCTGTTCCTAGGTATGACTGAGTCTTCGTTTCTCACCATGACTGTGGGTGCTCTCATACAAGTGGACTTAGCTTCCCATGGGCCTGTGAAATGGGGTAGCTCATGTAAGGAATTAGACTCAAAGTCTAATCTCTCCTGAGATTGGGTACTCTCCTGCTCCTCATAAATAGAAGGAATGTCTTGTGGAAATTGATCATGCGTTTCATCCACAAGTTCAATGGGAGGAGGAACCTCACTCTCTTTAGTCCATTTCTCTTCTTGAATCTCTCATAAGAATTCTGGTGAATACCTATTCATAGAAGAAGATGTGTCTGGCTCTGTGGACTTAGGCACATAAGCTTCCTGGGGAGGAATGCTTATTCTTTCGCTTGCCTTGTCCTTATTTTGAGAGGGGGTTTTCTTTTCTGATTGTGCTATTAGCCTCTCCAATCTTTCTAGCAGTCCATCAAAGTGCAACTGCATCTTAGCAGAACTAGAGAAGTTAAAGAGGCGACTGGCTTCAAACATGTTCTGAGCCAATTCTAGCATCTTAGCATAAATTTTAGCTCGTTCCAGCTCTAGTTCCACTCTAGGGTAACACTTTTCATGATCGGTCACATTTGTTCCTTCTTGGATTCTAGCCTGATATGTCTTAAGCATCATGTTAAGGTCCTCGGGAGTAGGATCTACTAGGACTGATCCTACTCTAAGGGGTGGTGCGAATGTATAAGGCGGGTTGGAAGGTGGTGGATTGGGTGGAGATGGGAAAGGTGGTGGTGGGGTAGTGTGAAAGGGAGTTTGAGATGTGAGTTCAATCTTGGCTCTCGTTTCTCTAAGACTTTCCTCAAGTTCACTCATCTTCTTTGCCCATTGTCTTTTCATTCTCTCAGGGCTATCTTTTCAGGCTCTCGTCTGTTTCTTGGTTATGCTCTTAGTTTCACTAACTTTGACACTCTTTTCTTGGCCTAAACCCTCGTTCTGCTGCAAAGCCTGAGCTCTGGTGACCACTTGCACAGGTGCAGTGGAAGTTACACTTCCTGTAGAGTCTACTACTAACCCAATAACATTGATAGGTGTGATTTTTGGCATATTATTGGGATTCTTTGGGAAATCTCATAAGAGATGCTCCTTTCCGTAATCTTGACAAAAGCCTTGAATTGTCACCAATTGGGGTTGCATATGTGCAGGCATAGGGCAATCACGAATGAGGTGATCTACCTGACATCGATAGCATGGTCCTCTAGGAAATGGGGGTCTTACTTGCCTAGGTTGAGGTCTAGAGTTGGGGTTTGCATACATGACATTTGCATAATCTGGCTCCCAACTAGGTTCACTTCGTTCTTCACTATAGTAAGACTCACCATGTTCAAGAGACTGCATGTAGTAAGCCTGGGGGCTATCAATATATGTAGAATCAAAGTTATGGTCACTAGGGTCAGTTTCTGAAAGTAATGGAGTTACTGAGACTATAGCTCTATTCAAATTTTCTTCACCAACTGCATACTTTACAGGGATCACATTGGTTGGGGTAGGATGTTGTTGAGCTAACACAGGCTGAGGCCTTTGCTGGGTTTGGTAGGGTTGCTGATGGGGTTGTGGGGCCTAACGTACTGCTGTGGTGGATACTAGCTCTGGTACCTTCCCTGTTGTGGGTATGGATGAGGATAAGTTTGCCTAACCGCTTGCTTATTGTATGGGCAATCTTTTGTGGTGTGATTAGTGTATCTCCATTCTATGGTGCAGTACTGGCTACTGGGATTCACTTGGGGTTGAGCCATAATGGGAAAAACATTCGCCATTTGTTCGCCTCCACAAGTATAGCATCTTTTCACTCGGGAAAACCTTGGTATTTGTTTACTTGAGACTCCTAGCTTCTGAGCTACTTTCTCAGTGAGTTCCTCAATAGATGTGGATTGCATGGAAGAGAGGATAGTACAACTATCTGAATCTTTGTAGATTTTTGAAAGTTCTAATTCCTCCCCTAGGTTATCTTCAATGTCTATGCACATGCGTACACACTCTTCTATGGTCCTAGGGTCCTTTAAGTACACATATGATCTCAATTTGGTACTTAGCAATCCATCTAGAAATAAAGCCACTTGTTTGGCTGGTGTGGGTAACTCAGGAATAGGACATCTCTCTAAGTATTGCCTAAATCTTCTTCCCGCAAGTCTCATAGTCTCTTGAGATGTCTACTTGAAGCTATGAATCAGTGAGGAAGTATTATGCCTTATGCCACTCTTAGAGAATTCAGTAATGAATGCCTCCAGAAGTTGGTCTATGTTCCTGAAGTGTCTCTCATTTAGTGGTTGAAACCACGTCAGGGTTGTGTTCCTAAGGGTTAGACCAAAGGCATTGTATTGTGTGAACAGGTTCTCAACTTGTTCAGCTCTCAAGACTTGCTTAAACTCGGCCACATGATCGTAGGGGTCTCCAGTGCCATCGAAGTAGTTCTTCATGGACTTAACTAGATGGGTTGGCCTCAAGGTTCTGGTGTGTTCCCTAGGCCTTGGCAAATGAAAATCATAAGCATTTCTTAGGTTCCTCACGGCTCTTGGTCTCTCAATTTCTTCTCTATCCGTCTCTGTTCTCATCCTTTCTCTTCCCAATGGGTTAGCAAAACTTACCTCAGGTCTTTCTTTATTCCTATCTCTTTGAGCTCCATGAGCTTGGGACGTTCCAGCTCCTGGGTGGCCATAAGAAACATTAGATCTTGGTTGGCGGAAAATAAATTCTCCCTTGCAAGTGTAGGCATGCCTACCATGTTCTGAGACCACAAAGATCCTCTCCGAAGTATTATCTAAATAGGTCACTTTGCCTGTGTTATCAGGATCTTTGAACTCATAGATTGTGATCGTTCCTATCTCATTAGGCTGATCAGGCTTATACCTCCAAAAGGCTTCGTCAGTCTCTCGGTTCAAGAGTAGATCTATGCTCTTGTTGTCCTGGGGAATCCACTCTGGTGTGATAATTCTAGTGAAAACAGATTTGCGTTGAGGTGTTTTAGGCTCTCCACCTATGTTTCCTTGCTCTAGGTTACCTATTGGGATCACATTCCCAAATTCATCTGTCCTATATGGGTGACTAGTGACTACGTATATGGTTCCTTCTTTATCCAAATAAGCACCATTCTCAAACTTAACTGGTGGGTGTTCTAGTCCAATGGGTTGATCAGGGTTTTTAATTTGGACCACGGATCTTCCTAGGCCGTCCTCATAGATGCAAGCACCTAATCGGTTGGTTCTAAGGTATTCCCGTTGAGTCTTGTAAGGCCTTCTACCCTCTGTAAGTATGGCACACCTGAACTTCCTGTGGTTCTCTCTATACCATGAGACATCTCAGACTCGCTAGTTTCAGAGCTAGGGTAGTGTGAATAATTGCTCAATTGCTGGGCCGAGGACCGAGCAGTATGATTGAGACTAGCTTCAGAGGACCTAAGGCTTTGTCTATCTCTCCCTAGGTGTTGTGCTGATCTAAGGTTCATATCCTAATTGACTAGCCCCAATTTTCCCAAGTACAACCTCGTTGCTGAGTTCTTTTGTATCAGTTACTTGGTTCCTTTTTGAGTTGATTATCGTGTTTATGATCTTGTCTGATATCACGGCGTCAGGAATATTTGAGTGATTTTCTGCACTTTAAGTTGACCGTTCCACGTTAAGTTCTTTTCCTTTGAAGTTATCGATCGCACAGAGATTACGATTCAGCTTGAACTTGAGTATTTAGGTAGTCTTCAACTTGATAGATGCCTATTGTCACCCTGACTTACTTCTAGCACTACTCGCACTTAGCCTAAGCTAGAAATTGACAAAGGAAGTTGAGAATGATCCAACCTCGAGATGCTTATCCCATGCCCTTGTAAGCCCAGGAGATGTGTTCCCAAGCCTGCACTCGCCCTTTGATGTTCTTAGTGGACCTGTAAAAGTCCCAAAGTTAGCTCAAGATTTGAATTTAGTTGACACCACAGACCATTTTCATTCATGCACTCACAGACCAAATTTCCTTTTACCCTTATGGAAAACAATCATGAGGATCACTCAGTTTTTTCTACCCCAAGGTATGGTCAACTTCAAAATACCCTATCTAATAATCCACGAGCTTTCCAACAAGCCTAAGATCACTCCGAACGGATTTCGTATGAGGAAGTTATGACTGTTCAAGGTTTTGGGGTTAAAAAAGGGTTCAAACAGGCTAATAGGCAACCAGGGTTTTTCTCAAATTACTAGTGTAGAGGCCTCTCAATACTCTAAATGTGTGATTTTTGTGCCCACAATTACTCAAAAAATTGGAATAAAAAACCCTAAAAATTTGGCCGAAAAAGCTTGTCAATCACGATCGACAAGTCTGTCAATCGTGATTGACAGAGGTGTCCGTCGGGGCCTGTCGGTCGCGATCAACACATCAGTCGCAATTGATGGTGTCGATTACGATCGACAGAGTCGGTCGTGAGGCCTATCAATCCCGATCGACGATGTCAATCGTGATCGACGATGTCAATCACGATCGACACTTTTTGCGCGAATTCGGGCGACAGAAAGACACATAATTTTTTTGTTCTATTTAGTGATTTGGAATGTGCTCTTCATGTGTATTAAGGTGGTGCACTTTGTTTTACCAAAAACTCAAATTTTCTATCGACCGCGATCGACAGAGGTCTGCGACATAGAGACATGGCTGAGCTCTTCCGTACCTGCACAACCTGCTGGAGCGATGAGACAGCCAAATCCTGCAAGCAAGCTCAAAAAACATGCAAAAGCAGCACACACAATTCGCTCTTTTGCTCTCTCTCACAAGTGAAATGAGGGAAATGGAAGGGGGATGGAGATATGATCAAAAAACTGAACATTTTGCGATGATGGAAATGGAGGTGGGAGACGGTGAGGATGATGATGGGGGATGATGATGGTGAAGTTAACAAAAGAAAATAGATAAAAGTGAAGAAAATACCTATGACTCCAACACCTCAACTCTACGTCTTACCATCACATGCTCGTCCTCAAAGATCAATCCCCGGCAACAGCTCCAAAATTTGGTGTAGCTCAGTGATGAGTAGCACCTCCTTTAATGTCAATCGAGGAAGACGTGAGGATGGTATGAAGACCTCAAACAAGTGATGGCACAAGTGTGTGAGTGAGAAGCACACAAGCATGCACACACATACACACACGTGTGCACACAAGGAAAGAACAAAGAGAGAGACAATGGAGTTCTTTAGATTACTCAATTCTACAACAAGATAACCCCCAAAAATGAGCTCTCTAGCTCTTTTTATAGTTTTTGACTAGCTTTGGCCCTATCCAGACCTAGTGTCCGGCCTAGTTAAAAATTAGCTTCTACGGCCTATTTGAGGGCTCAAACGGATTCTAAAAAATATGAAAATTGATAGGTAGGTACATCTAATGCTCTTTAAGCTCAAGGACTCCTTGGATGGCACAAAATGGAGCTACAAAAATATGAAATGCTATTTACAATGGCTTTTAGTGATGAAAATCACTATTTTTGTAGGGATTTCGTCTAAAAATTTGGCATACACTTCCTGGAGCTCCCTACTTGCTCCTTCTTCTTATGTGTCCACCTCTTTGATGTGATCCTGCGCTTTTTCCTTGACCTTCAGCTTCATGAAAATGATAGGCCTATTTGCCAGATCTTCATTGACTGCTTTGCCTACTTGGCCCTTCTCTTTGCTCTGATTCTCTGCGTTGGCTCCCTTGTCTCGTAAGTCCTTGATTTCCTTGACCACTGCCAATAGTGAATGATGTAGGGGGGGAGAAAGAGGACGTACCTCAGTCTCCTCAGTAGCCGCTATGGAATGTGGAACTACTGGTGTCCACTCGTTTACCTGCTGTGCTAATTGATCTTTCAATTGCTTTATCAATTCATCCTTTTCTTTAATTTCTTCGGTGGTTCTCGTAATCATTTCCTTGCTTTTGAGGAGCTCCTCTCCTATGGCAGCGAGTTGATTAGCATCTTCATTACATTGTACTACATATTGATTTTTTGCCATCTTCCATTTCTTTCTAAGCTCCGCGGTGTCGTTCATGTATCTTGTCTCCCAATCTGCTATGATAGCTTGCTCTTTTTTCAGCTGATCTTCATACTCTGCGATCCGTTCCTCCAATGCTTTTGTGTCTTTTTCTGTCCCTTCAAGAGCTTCTATTGGTTGGTTGCATAAAAGGGTTGTCATCAGCTCCTTGTTCCTGTTTCGTAGGTTATCTGCTTCATCCATGTATACCTTGATTTGAGACTCAAGGATTCTACTTCTAGTGTTTATTGTTGCCTTCGCTGCCTCGCTAGCCTCATACCTGCTTTGTAGTTCCTTCAGTTGTTCTTGCAGTTGCTGATTTTGCATCTCTAGTGTGGCACATTGATTCTTGGCCTCCTTGGCTTCTGCCTCTTTCTCTAATATTATCGTTTGTGCTTGAATTAATTTGGCAGATAAGTTCTCACCTATTTCAGAATTGATTCTTCTCCCTCATTGCTTTGTCGTAATCTACATCAGCCTCAAGCATTAGCTGTTGAGTATCCATAGTTATTTGTATCATTTGTTGTACTACTGGCTTGATCTGAGCTACATCCACGTTCAACCAAGTTTTGGGGATGCTTGGTTCTTCCCCTGTTCCTACATATTTTCCTTTCTCCACGTGTATGGTCTCATTATGTGGTTGCCTTATTTGGAGTTGTACTTCATGGTCTCTTCTTTCTTCTTCCTTATTGATTGATTTGGTGGCACTCCCTTGAAAAGTTACATCCATAGGAGATGGTTCTACCACTATCCTTATTGGTGTGAAGGGTTCTGATTCTTCGACTGTGTCTTCTATCTTTTCTTCCTTGGGATTCTTCATTCGGAGGTCTCTCGCCAGAATAGTCTCTTTGATTTGGATGTTGGTTGCCTCATTCAATTTGATAATATGGACTCCTTCTTGAGAGGCCTCTTGCCTTGTGGTGTCCTGGCTTGTGTTATCAGGCACCTGCTCAATCTTTGTGCCTTCCACGCCAAGGTCATCATTTACTTGATCTAATTCTTCCCATTGACCATCATCTCTTGAATCATTTTGTATATCCACATTTAGCATAGATGTGTCTTGTTCTTCTTTTGTGTCCGATGATGAGCTTGAATTCATTAATCCCAATTCTCTATACCTATGAACCTTGGTCAACCTTTTTCTTTGTTCGGAGTCTTGATGGACTTGTTGGTAGTGATGCCCTTGCACGGATAGGTTTACTTGTCCTTCCATATACTGGTGAGTATCTTCCATTGCGTTTGATAATTCTTCCGCAATAATGGGTGGATTTTCTTCAAGACGTGTGCTTTCTTTGTGGCTGGAGCTTTGGGTTCCGTCTGCATCATTTCTCGTAGCCTTTTGGTACCTCTCATTCTTGGTTTGGAGCTTGTTTCCGCTTCTTCTACGATCTTGATTCCCTTATTCTTCCTTGAAACCGTGGTAATCTTTGCATACTTAGCCATTGCCTCTGATGACGGCATCTCTTTCAAATGGTCTCTAATGCCCAAAGCATGATAGATTAGTATTGTCAAGGCAATGCTTCCATTTAGGAAATTTTTATGATTCCACAGTTTCTTGGCCTCGAAGAGCCGTTCTTGAATGTATGGAGTCATATTAACTTGATTCCCGATTTGTTTTATTGCATGGGATAACATTTGCACTATAATCTTCTATGGAGCAGTATATCTTTGCATGTTGGGAAAGCAAAAGTGTTGATGGATGAGTCTGACTTCCTCTTCTATGTCAATGTGATTGATATCTGTGGATGTTCTAGTCTTTGCTCCTCGGCTTTCCTCTTTCAAAATCATGTTCCTGTCCTTTTCCCATCCGAATGCTTCCTTAATTAGGTCATGGGTGAATTGTATGATGACCCATTCCCCTGCTGCATCAAAGACTCTAGCTTCTGGTACCAATGGATCATGCAACACCGGTTGTAAAGTGTTCATCACTTGTGTGTAGTGCTGGAAATCTGGTTTGTATATTGGGAGTTCAAAGTATTTGTGGATTCTAGCTTTCTTCATGATGTCCACCATTGATGGAAGTTCATGCACTACCTTGAAGTCCTGGGACATTATTGGGAATTGATGGTCAATGTCCATGATTTTAATTGTCACTAGGAACAAATAGTCCCTTGCAGCTTGATCTTCTCTAAACCAGTGACCTTTTGCCTTAGTCACGCTCTATAGAGGGAATTCCAACACTTCCTCTTGAATGGTCGCTTCAGAGTCCTCAGAAGCCATCTGCATTTGTAATAAGGAGAGCATCAGCTTTTTACAGAAGGCATGTCGTTTATGATGTGTTTCTTAGTGACATATTGTTCATTGTGTCACTCCATTTCCTCTTGCGTACATAAGTAAGATCTATTACCACATATTTTTTCATTTTTATTCCTAAAAGAAAACAAGAATTAGTGTAGCCGAAGCATTTATTTATTTACATAGTAGGTCCATTCCTATGGGAGTAGAATCTACGACCTATTCCCAAGTGGGAAATGTGCACCACTAATTTTGTTACGTACATCATGTGCCGAATGCATGGCCTCCTAATGTGGCCCTGTCATGCATACTTTAGGTGCATTCGATGCTTCATGTGTGCAAACAGAATCCTTTTGGTTCTGTAGTTCCGGTCCTTGCTGCCTCTTGGGTCTCCATATCCATTTTGTAGTTGAATTGTGAGGCTTTTTTTTCTCTTTGCTTTGCCATGCTTTATTTTTTTTTCCTTTTCCTTTTTTGTCGTTTGATCGGTTGATATCATGTGCCTCTGGCACCTTTGGTGAGGGTTGTTTGGCTTTTTGGTCCTTCTTTGTTGGTGTAATGTGTCTTCTTGCTTGTCGATCTCTTGGCTTGCAATCTGTCTGATCCTTTTTGGAATCCATATTTGTTGCCATGTTTTTTGAGCTTCTACTAATGACTTTGGAAGCCATACTCTCAGAAGTCTTTTCGGTCCCGATTGTAATGAAGAGGATCCTTTGTTATTCCTTGCCTCCCTGGGATGAGTGTCCTGTATTGGTGTAGGCTCCTCTATGTCCCTCATTCGATCCTTGAAAACCTAGTGTAGACTTGTACTTCTTGGTTGCGATAATCTGACCATGGACTTCCACATTGGTGATCTTCCTTTGTTGTAGGTGACTTTAGGAGCGTTGTCTTCATCGTTTCTCTTTGATTCACCGTTCATGCAGGATGAATTCACCTCAACAACTGATGCATCGGTGTCCGTAGTCACTTCTTTCTTTGGACATTCCTCTGGTAGATTTTTTATTGAGTGTTTTGCTACTTCCTCTTCTAGGATGGTTTCTCACGCTTGATGATGTCTTGCCTATGAGAAGGTCTTTCTTCTAATAGGCTAAAGATTTCTTTGTGCTCTACTTTGATTGAGATGTACCCTTGGGCTAGGTGAATGCTTACTTTGTTCTCAATGATCCAATCTTGCCCTAGGATTAGACTGAAGTTTCTCCAATACATTCAATGACTTGACCCCCAATGCCTATCATGTGAGCTTTAGTTGGTATTATGATCGTTTGAAGATGCATGATGACCGTCCTTCGTATGCAACTGAGTGCCGCACCTGAGTCTATCAAGGCATCTATTAGCTGGTACTCTGTCGTTCCAATTCCTAGGTTTAAGTATGGTTGGGATATGCTGATATTGTTCGTGTTTGCCTTGTTAACTTGATAGTTGGCCATGGGAATAGGCTCTTCTCCTTATAAGTATCGTTCATCCCTTTGTCTTGTCCACTCTTTTTGTTTCTTGATACGCTCTAGGGCTTCTTGTCTTGCCTACTCTCTAATCCTCTCTTCCTCTCGGTTTTTTTTTGTGCACCTACCAGTCTTGCTAGCGTTTGGTCCATCAATGGCTCCATGTAATGTTTTACTCGACAACCACTTATGTAATTAGGAAGTACCTCTCCATCCATAGTAGCTAGGTTAACAGCTCCACTTGTTTAAATCTTATTGATTATTAGAGGTCCATATCCGCGTTTCTATAGTTTCTTGGCATGTTGCTTCAAAGTATATACCAAAACTAAATCTCCTTCTTTTAGTCCTTTATCTTTGATGTGCGTGTCATAATATGCTTTCTGTCTTCTTTTGGCCGCATAAATTCCTGCAACAGCTTGTATTTTCGTTTCATGTAGCTTCTCAATTTGATCTAATTGCTTGGACAATTCTGCCTCGTCCATTCTTGCTGTTGTGCTACTCTCAAAGTAGGCACTAAAAAATCGATTGGCAAGATTGTGTTTTGTCCATATACTAGGTTAAATGGTGTAGTTCCAATAGCTATCTTGTAAGCCACACGGAAGGCCCAAATTGCATGATGCAATTGTTTGTCCCAATCTGACCTTCCACTATTGACTATCTTTGTCAATACAGTACACAACACCTTATTAGAACTTTCTGCCTAACCGTTGGCTTGAGGATGATAAGGGGCTTATTTTTTATGAATTACTAAGAACTCATTCATTAAGGATTCTATCACTTCATTAATGAAATGTGTTCCTCGATCACTTACTATTTCTATAGGTAGTCCAAAGCGAGTGAAGTTATGCTCAAAAAGAAACTTAGCGGTGGTCTCAGCATCATTTTTTCTAGCTGCTTTTGCCTCTACCCATTTAGTCAGCTAATCAGTTGCTACTATTATGTATTCAGCGTGTGATCCTTTGGTTGGTGGATTAATGGGTCCGATAAAATCAATACCATATTTGGAAAAGGCTCTCGTGCAAACCATGGGTCTCAATGGCATGTCATCTCGTCTAATCAGATATTTAGCTCTTCGGCATGTCTCGCAACTCCGTACATAGGTATCTGCATCCATATGTAGAGTTGGCCACCACAAGCCCACAAAGAGGATCATCTTTATGGTTCTTTCAGCTGAGAAATGTCCTCCTGCGGCACTTGTGTGTGCCATTTCTAATATGGGAAGGTACTCTCCTTCATGCACACATAGTTGTAGTTGGTTATCCTTCCCTCTCTTGAATAATTATCTTCCCATGATGAAATACTCCTTACTCATTTCTTCAAGGGATCATTTCCTTGCTAAACTGATTCCTTCCTCGTGTTCTCGTGTCTTTAGGAATGTCACTAATGTCTTACTCTAGTTGGGTGCTATTGTGGAGAAAGGTAAAGATGTATGATCATCTGGAGTGGTTTCCTAACATTCTGTGCAACTATTGACATATTCATGGACATCTTTAGGCATATCAAGCGAGTATACTCCTAACCATTTCAATTCTCTTAGCGTTCCATGAGTTCCTTTGTGCATTCTCCATTTATTTATGTGTGCTTGTTCCAACAAGTTCTTTTGTTCGTCTTCTTCTACACATCTAGACAATACTCTGTCGGATTCTTTATGATACACACTTCCTGATATAATGTGTAAGTTATGTGATTGTAGGATTTCCGTTCTACTTCCCTTGTTAATTGAGTGTTGTGGTCCATGGGTGAGTATTGGAATTAACTTTTCTGCCCACCTAGGACATACTTCCAAATTGAACAGGGTAAGTGTCTGGCAACTCGTCGGGTACTCAGCTCGGTGGTTCTCCATGGGTTAATCTAGAGAGATGATCTGCCCTTACATGGGAATTTCCTTTTTTCACAATTACTTCAAAATCGAACTCCATTAATAATAGAAACCATCTCACTAGTCTCCCAGTGTCATAAGGCTTATTGACTAAGTACAATAAAGCTTGATGATCTATGAAGAACTTGAACTTATTGGCTAACAGATAGTGTCTGAATTTCTTAACTGTGTACACCATCCCTAATCCTTCTCCCTCCATAGTTGTATAGTTTCTTTCAGCTTGATTCAGTTGTCTACTTGCATAGGCAATAGGATGGTCCAATTTTCCTTCATCTGCCAGTTGAGCTAAGATGCATCCTATTGCATAATTGGAAGCATCCACATGAATATGAAAAGGCTTGTTCCAATTGGGTGTTTTCAAAATTGGAGCTGTGCTAAGTCGCTTTTTTAGCTCATTGAGTCCCTTCTCGCATTCGTCCATCCATGTGAATTGAGTCAATAATCCATACAAAGGCTTGGCAATTATGGCATACATGTGGATAAATTGGCGATAGTATCCACAGTGACCCATAAATGCTTGCACTTCTTTTGCATTTTTTGGTGTTGGAAGTTCTACAATTACTTTGATCTTGTCTTCATCAGTAGATATTCCATTCCTAGATACGATGTGTCCTAGGATTTTTCCTTGTCTGACCATAAAATCACACTTCTCAAGTTTCAAACATACTCTATATTGTCGGCATTTTTCAAATATTTTTTGCAATTCCATAATATGTTCGTGCCTCCGATTTGAGTATGTACATAGGTCATCTACATGTACTTCCATACTCTTCCTTAGGAATTCTTTGAAAACATGCACATTAACCTTTGTAGCAGGGGCATTAGTGAGTCCAAAAGGCATCACTCTGAAAGCATACACTCACGATCCGATCACGAATGCGGTCTTATGTTGATCCTCACTAGCAATAGCTACTTGGTTGTATCCAGAGAATCCGTCCAAGAAGTTATAGACTTCTTTGCCTGCAACTCTTTCCAAGAAGTGATTAGTGATAGGTAATGAGTAGCTATCGCGGATTCTGGCTGCGTTGACTTTCTTTAGATTAATGTACACTCTCAGTTTCCTGTTCTTCTTGGGCACAACTACTAATGGTGACACCCATTTGGTGTGTTCTATCTCGTAAATGAATCCAGTCGCTAATAGTTTGTCTATCTCTTCCTTAATCTTTGCTACGTAAGTGTAAGGGCATCATTATAAGTGTAAGGGCATTGCTTTGAAGGTTTTGCATCAGGTGTCATTGGTATGCAATGGGAACAAATGGAGGGTTCCATACCTTTGAGATCCTTTTAGGTCCATGCAAACACATCTCGATATTCTCGAATCAGTCTTATCAATTCTTCTTCCTCCTCAGAAGACACGTCCTTTCCTATGTATGTACATCTTTCTTCTCCATTTTCTACAGTTACTAGGATTTTTTTTGTTTGTTCCTTGTTGTCATACGCTTCTCCTTCTCTCGCCTCTCTCTTAGGCATCTGAATGGATATTTTCCTTTCCTCTACTTTGTATTGTTTGAAGTGTTTGGGAACTTCAAAAAGATCTGGGGTGTGTTCGGTCTCTCTCATGGTTTCCTCATCGTTTGGTACTGTAAGGGCTGCCTCAATTGCTAACACTTTAGGTGTTCCATACTTGTCTTCGGCTTGAATGGCTTCTAGATAACGTTCCTCTGAATCAAACTCTGGCTCCATCTCTATGCTCTCATATTCTTCTTTCCATTCTTTTTCTACTACTTCTCCTGCTTCTACCTCCTGAAGGACTACCATGTACAAGTTTATGTCATAGCCTTCTTCATCCACACATTCACTCATGTTCAATACTTTTTCATTCACACATACATCCAAGGTTGCTAGGATTTCCATCCAACCATGCGGTTCGAATGATTCATCAGAAAAAACTTGAGGCATGTACATTGGGTCCTCTACGGGTTGATAATTTTGATGTCCTAAGGGCCATAACTGAAGTTTTTTATCCTCTCTCTTTGCTTCTTTACACATCCATAATTGGGCATCCTCATGCATCCATGATTGATCACCTGATCGGGCATTATGGAGAGACAAATCATCTTCTTCCTTATGTACGGGATTCCATTGTAATGGGGGTACATCCTTGTATGCAAAGGTATGCAAATTTATCTTGGTAGTGTTTCCTTGATGTTGAAGGTATAATGAGTCTCGTCCCTAGTCTTGTACTACCCTCGGTCATCCTAATATCATTTCATAATTATTTGCCTTTCCAAATTGATATATAGCTAATGTATGCTCAAACTCGACTCCACAGGTGGTTAATTTGATTTTTTCCAATATTCCTAGGGGTTTCTTGACATGACCATCTGTTAATTGAAGCTTCATCCGTGTTGGTCGTAGGGCTGGCTTTCCCTATTTTTCCCAAATCTCTTTGGTGGCAATACCTACTCCTGCTCCTATGTCTAATATAGCCTTGGTCATGTATCCATTGTACGTGACGGGTAAGCATGTGTTGCTCTCATCTCCTTTGCTAAATTCCCCAACCTTATCCACAGGGATTTTTACGGTAGAAGGGTTTTCATTTTCCTTGCTTTCCTTCTCGTTCTTCTCCTGGTCTAACTTCAATTGTCCCGCTAACTGTTTCCATAATTGTGGTTTGACACGAAGTAATTCTTCCACTGTCCACTGACATTCCTTTTCTTTTCCTCGTATTGTGGGAGCACGGAAGATCATGGATTCCTTCTCATAGTCTCCCATGTAGTTTGGTAGGGTGGAAATGTTGTGTGCCTCCTCTCTATTTTGGTCTAGCCTAGAGACTTCTTCATATATCTTTTCCATGTTTGGCGTTGGTTGATAGTCTTCCACATCTAATTTCTCAAAAGGCGGTTTTGCAACTCCAGTCTTTTTCCATTGATCTTCTCGAATCCTAGTCCACAACTCTCTTGGCCAATCAACTTCTAAATCACGGATTGTGGACATAGATTTGTCCTAGGTGTTTAGTAGTTCTTCCTTATTATCCCTCTCATTTGGGTTCTAGTCCTTGGTTTTAATACAATCATTGTATTGATTCTCAGATATTCTTGTCTCAGGAAGGGCTGGGATAGTCTTCTCTAGGGTGGCATGAGCTACCTTCTATGAGTTTTCTACATATCGCTACCTCTCCTTTTCTATCTCCCCTTGTGGGTACAACTTTTCGTGCTGCTCTACAATTGGTCCATTCTCGATTCTAGCTTGGTAAACTTTCAACCACATGTCTAAATCATCTGGTCTTGGGTCTGGTAGAATTGAGTGTGTTCTTCTTGTCTTCCTTATTTTTATTTTTCGTCCATTTTTCCTTGACGTTTTCCCTTCTATCCTTCCACTTGTGGATTTTTGTTGTTTGGACACTTTCACGTGGGTCCTCTGAATCTTCCACTACTTGTATTCTGGGTTCTAGGGTTTTACTCTTTTCTTGTTCTGAGTCCACTCATTTTCTTTCTTGTTCTTTCGTTTGTGCTCGTGTGATGGCTTTTAATGGTACTGTGTATTCCTTGTCAATTCCTGACGATTCAATTACTTCGATCACATTAGTAGGTGTAGTGTCATGAGTCTTATTGGGATTCTTTGGGCAATCCCTAAAGAGATGTTCCTTTCCACAATCATTGCAATACCCTTCCCAAGTCCTAGGGGGTGGTGGGTTGTATGGCCGAGTGCATTCTCTTATGAAGTGATCTCCTCCACACCTATAGCATGGTCCTTTTGGCATGGGCGGTCTAATGGGTGGTCTCATGGGTGCTGGTGCTTTGGGTGCGGTGTACATTAGTGTTGCCAGTTCCGGTCCATAGACATTATCATATCCCTCAGATCCATAGTATTGCGGGTCATAAGCTTGCTCGTACTCCATCATACTGGCGTCATAGGGATAGTAATCTTCTTAGGTCTGCTCGTATCCTGGGTTCGTCGATTCGGTACTGGCTAATGGGGATGTTGGCACTATGGCTCTCTCTAAGTTTTCCTCTGGTTGAGCATATTTAACTAGTACTACATTTGGTGGAAATGGTGGTTGTTGTCTCAACACTAGCTGAGGTTGTGCATATTGCCCCTGCTCATATGGCCTAGGTGCTCCTTGTGGTCCGGGATAGGGATTATATATGGGAACCTCCCTTCCTGGCTCTCTAGGTGGATATCTATATGGCCTATACTAAGGTTGATTTAAAGTTCGTGATTGCCTGTTGAATGGACAATTCGTAGTGGTATGATTGGTGTATTTTTGTTCTATGTGGCAATATAGAGTGGTTCCTTGATGTGTCTGCCTATTGTAAGGGTAAGCTTGAGGCAAGGCCGTTCCTCCTCTTATGCACATGTGAGTGGATGGTCTCCTCCGCATAAGCTGCATCTTCGCAACATGGGTACTCTCAGTGATGGATGCTGGTAGTCCCGCGGTCCATGAACTCCTAACTTCTTGGCTACCAGCTCCACTAGCTCCTCTATGTGACTTGAGTTGGATGTCACTGTACTTCTAGTGTCTTTTGATTTCGTAGGATTGGGTGTACTCTTGAGATCATCTGCTAGGTTATCCTTTAGGTCAATACACTCTTGAATACACTCACTCAATGTCTGTAGCCTCTTCACATAGACTAAAGTTCTTAGATTCACGTTCGTGAGCCCGTTTAAGAATAGTGATATCATTTTTTGTTGTGTGGGTCTTTCTGCTACTGAACATCTATCGACATATTGATTGAATCTTTGGGCAGCTGTTTTCACAGTTTCATTTGGGTTCTGTTTGAAGCTATGGATTAAAGAAGAAGAGTTGTGTTTTATTCCTCTCTTCGTGAATTCTCCAATGAATTCCTGAAAGAATTGGTCAATATCTCCAAATTGATTGGGATCTAATGGCTAGAACCAGGTCAAAGCCGTTCTTGTGATAGTGAGTCCAAAGGACTCATACTGCACAAAGAAATCATCCACTTGTTCAGCCCGTAGAACTTGTTTAAATTCAGCTATGTGATCGTAAGGTTCTGCCATCCCGTCATAATGATTTCTCATACACTTAGCCACTTGGATCGGTCTTAATCTTCTTATAGGCTCTGGTTGTCTATGCATTACATGAATTCTTGGTCTAATTGGAGGCATTCCAGGATGTACTCCTAGTGGTGGTCTTGGCCTCACTGGTGGCCGATGTTGGTTTCCTAGTCCCGGGTGTGTTTGATTGTGTGATTGTAGTCCTGGCATGGTGAATTGCACATGAGTGCGGTTGGGAATACTCCGATGGCTTGTCTATCTCGACATTGTATGTTCTGACTCTTGTTGTTTCCCAAAGGGATTTTGAGAGGTAGTTGCTTGCTCTCATTGAGGGAATACAGGCAACCCCATATACTTCAATTGAGCCCTATCAATGGCATCAACTGACCAATACCTTCTTTGGTTCTTGTCTAGGTATGTGACTCTAGACTCATCTTCAGGATCTTTTAATTCATAGAAGGTCATTGGGCTTTCCTCTTGTCCGCGTGTAGGAGAGTCAGTTTGTAGCAATAAGTCTAATCCATGGATCAAGTAGACCTCTAATAGGTAATCATCTTGAGGTATCAAATCCCCTCTCAATACTCGAGTCACTATTGATTTGCCTCTGGGTGTAGTTACTAACTCTTCATGATCTGCTCTTCTTGAGTTTCCTTGTCCTTCTTATCCTCTCTCTCATTGATCCGGTCTGGATGTTTTGTTACCAGGTAGATGTGACCTAACTTATCTAGGTACACTCCTCCTTCATACTTGACTGTAGGTTTGGGCACTATGGCCGAATTAGTGGAATTCACCATCCTAGCTACTGATATGTTTAAACCATCCAAGTAGATGGGGATCTCCTGGGAATTAGTGGACACATATTGTAGAGAGGTACGGTATTCCCCTTCTATCCTAGACATGAAGTTTCTCCTGGGGATAGAACCTTGCATGTCTTCGGAAGCCATCGGTATCTCTTCCTCCGAGTCACTAGAGGTGTCGGGATAGATAGAGCGATGAGTTGCCTAAGTTGCATTTCCTACCGATGAAATAACACTACACTGGCTACTTAGCACCTCTCCTGATCTCAAGTTCATTCACTCTCCCGGGCTATCTTGGTTTTTCACTATCCCCTAATTGGCTCCTCAATTTATCTCCAATATTGTCCTCAGATAGTTTGAAATACTCTGGGGATACCACTCTGGCGATACCACTGGCGATACCACTCTAGCGATATTGCACTAGGCGATACCACTCTGGCAATACTGCACTAGGTGATACCAACCTTATTGCGATACGATACCTTTGCAGGTGATGATACGATACTGGGGATAGGTGGTGACACGATACCCAAAATCCGCACGATACGATACTATTCTCTACACGATACGATACCAATGCACTGCACAATACGATACTAAATGGCTCAAGTGATACGATACCACCTGAGGGCACGATAGGATACTGCTACGTTGTACGATATGATACCGACAACTCTCTCGATACGATACCAGTGCAAGTGGCGATACGATACTGAAACCTTGCATGATACGATATTAAAATTTCTCATGATACGATCCTAGGGAGGGTAAATGATACAATACTAGGTACACGATACGATACTACTCGGTCAACGATACGATACCATGACCGGGATGATAGAATACAGTGGACCGCGATACGATACCACAGGCAAATCGCGATCGCGATACCAACTTGATGATACGATACCAAAAATGGTATTGCGATACCTCAAGTGGTATGCGACGATCCGATACTCGGCGAGTATCACGATACTAGGGAATTTAGGTATCGTGATAGCAAAACTCAACCGATCGCGATACCACAACCAAAATCGCTCAAAACACAACAATTACCAATGTGCTTCCCTCTCATCCCTCTTCACTCTTGATCCTCTGTCTCACTCAAAGGATCTGTCCAATCTCTCTGTCCCCACCCGCGATACTAGAAACGAGTTTAATCATGTGTGGTGGTGGTTATGAATTGATTTTTGTTATCAAAAACTTATGTGGTTTACCTTCTGGTGTGTCTAAACCCAAATGTGTGCTTCTAACTCCTTTCTTTAGCTCACTTAGCACGATACCACACCGATGATACCGATCGTTGTCTGTAGACGATACCAACTCCTGAGCAAGTGTCAAATGAACTAAAATTTTTTGGCTTTTATAGTTTGTGATGCCTGAAGCCTACTCTACACTAGTTTGGCAATTTTTCTGGGATTTTTCTTGGTGACTTCAACTTAGTCCTACTCCTCTTCTCTCCTTGACCTAGCCCTAACTCTTCATTCTCTTCCTCACTCCTAACCCTAAACCTAAAAACTCATTATTCACACCTTACAGATGCTAACTAGCAAGTGCTGAAGTGTCTGACTACTTGCTACTGAACGAATTCACTTCTACAAGTATGATTCCTTCACTCCAGAGCTATAACCATCATGAAAGCACCTTGGTTGAGTTTGTTCCCTGGCAATGGCGCCAAAAACGTGTGTATCTAAGTCATGAGGTCTTAGGGACTTGTGTCAAAGAGACTAAATCTCATTTGCCACACAAGTGCGTATAGTGATGGATTGACACACGCTTAATTATCAATCCAAAGAACCACATGAACCAAGTGTATGAGGACGTGTGCACATGTGATGGAAAGTGACGTGGTTCAGCTATAACGCATGTGAAAAGACTAATCTACCTCTCCAACTCAATTAATCTCTAGAATTGTCCGTCGCGATACCACTTACAATAGTAAATACAAATTTGAATGTTTCTCCTAGCTTCGAACTCCGAATATGGGGAATAGCAGTTTTCTTTCAAAGCTCTCGACGAGACGCATCTATTGGTGGTATTTTCACTCAAATCTTGCAATTGCTCTTCAGGTTATGGACAAAATAGTCAATGGCGGGAAACACCTTCACTCACTCCACAACTCGTATTGGTTCACACACACATTATGGTCATTCAAAAGTGATGGGAAGGGATAGACAACAGTCCTACACACACATTCCAAACATTATGCACACACAAAAGATTATAGAGAAGATGAAAATCAGCAAGGAAGAAGCAACTTTGAAATTTTAGTCCTCCTTCTTCACAATGGCAAAAAGTCTTTCCAAAGAGTCACAAAGTGACTTATATACATGTGCTCTAAAATTGGTCCTTTCACACAAGTGACCGGCACTTTATTGACTAATCTCTAATTTTCTACTATGTTACAAGAAGTATATTACAATGATTTGGGGCTTATGCATCTAGAGGACTCCTCTAGTGCATTTACATAGCTTCGAGGAGATTTTCTAGTATTTTGAAGAAGAAATTTATGTCCATTAATTTGAAAATTTTGGGGCTCCTCTTTGTGCCTCTTCCCTGTGCAACACCTTTCAGTATACCTTACGAATTACTTAAAGAAGAGACACGCCAGTATATAAAGATGACCACCAATAAAGAACTAGATAGCGATTTGCAATTCAACATGCAGACATTCACCTATACAAGAGAGGAATTTGATAAAGCAGATCCTATTTGGAGATGCAAGTTTTTGGAAATGAACCCTACGTTATGAGTACACTAGGAATCGACACTGTATGTACTTCAAGTCAATCCATCCTTTTGCCCACTACCTAGAAGACGCTCCTGGATGCAATTTTGGGAAGCACAGCGCCAGGGAAGCTTAAATAATCAATGGATAAATTATCCACTGTTATCAAGCCCACCACGTAACTACTTACCAACAGAAGAATACATGGTGAAAACCATGGAGTTTTGGATCTCCAGATATGCCACAATACTGGATTTAGCCATTAAAATGACAAAAAAAATTTTTGAGTATGCTACTTATAGTATTAAAGGTATTCCAGCACACGCAGTACACATTTTTTAATTTCATCGGAGTTAATGAGGGATCAGATGCACTAGTTTTTTATCTATCTACTATCCCTAGTTGCTTAACACTCATGGAAATATACTCAAGACTTATGTTTTTGTCGAGTCCATACATGCAAACATTCGAAGAAGAATTCTTTACGGGGTTTTTTGAAATGGACTCGGAGATATTTGTAAAAATGTCTTCTAACTTAAATGCACGACTGGTGGCCTACAAATTAAGTTTCTTTGCAGACCATAGATAGGCACCAGATGACGGAGTAAAGTCGAGCCAATGGAAGGAACTGATGATATGTCAAGAAAATTTGCTTAACCATGGAGAGTAGAAAGTCATATAAACATATGCAAGTCACCACAAAAAGCCTGTCGAGATGATAGAGTTTAGGAGGAGGCACGTGTGGAGGGAGAATCGAGCAAAAAGAGAAGACGAAGAAGATCAAAGACCAAAAAAGCTCAATAGAGAAGAAGTTCAAAACAAAAGAACCACCCACTGCCCAAAGCCCCGTAGGGGCACGCATCAGGCTACAACGTAAAAGGACTAGGTCCCGAAGAGTGGAAACAAACAATTACAATAATCCAGGACCTTTCAAGGGAAGTTGCACGCAGCTTCCTCATCCACCACGTGCATGCGATGGAAAGAAATGAACAGGCTAAAGAAATGCATCAGGTTCTAGAGGATGTGAAAGAAGATTTAAGAACAGGGCCTTTAAAATGTAATGCTGGCTTAGAGAGATGCAAGGCCGACCAAGTGATGCATGCGGTGGAAGGAAGTAAAAAGGCTCTAGAAAACACAACAGTGAGCAACACGCAACAGGCAGGGATGGATCAAGGCCAGTAAGTATCCATGAAGATGTTGGTGCAGACCAATCACCAATTGAAGTTTTGAAAGACAAAGGATGGAGATAAGATCAATTTTTGAAGCTTAGAAGATGGTTACATTCACAGGTTGAAAGAAATGTACACATATGTACATTAGTTAAGACATAGGTCACTTATACTTATGTTTAGTCATAAGTCTGTACATATTTGCCTATAAATACTATGGAAAAATGTCGGGATGTATAGAGAAGACAAGGAGAGACTATGTGAGATCATAGGAATAGAGAAATGAGATGTTGTAAGTGTTATTAGACACATGAAAAGTTAGTTGAAGTCTCTCTCTCATTCATTTGTAGTCTTCTTTAGAAATGACAGAATTTTTGCGCCCGAAGTTTCTGTTTTTTCTCCTTCTGTGGTAGATCTTTTGTGGAATGCTTTTGTACAAGTCTAAGTCTAGAGTTGATTGACTACTGTACAAAGTTTTAGATTCCAATTGTGATTAGACTGAGAGAATTATGAATAGGAACATTTGTATGTGTAAAGGTCTGAGTACCTTCTGAAACAGGCGCAGATTTCGAGTTTAGAGAAATGGATAGTGCTCAGTGCACAGTGTAAAGTTTTACACAAATGATAGCTCAAAATCTAAGTTGAGAGATAAGCTATCTACAGCTAAAAGCATTTGACCAAACGGGTTCAACATTGGGAGAACTATAGCTAAGAAGTTACAGGTGTCAAAGTCGCTACTGCAGAGAAGCAGTTTCACACATAGGTAAAGTGTTTGAGTCATTTCTCAAAGTATACTCAATCATTTGAGGAGATTTAAGTTGGAGAAGGTGCGCAACCTTAAGGCGACACATCCTACAAATTTTTATAAAAAACTTTACACAAATGGTTAGTCAACCAGAGATTAATCTGCAGCAGACTTTTATGAGAATTTGATTTTTTCCAAAATAGTCAATTTCTTGATAAGTTAGTGATTGTTCTCTAAATTAAGAGGAGTCTAGACTTATTCTTGATATAGACGTGCTCTAATTTCAAGAATAGGTTGTTCTTTTGGAGATTAACACTCTCCATCAGTGGTATCAGAGCAGGAAGCATAAGAATTGAGGAAAGGGAGACTCCGACTGCTGCAGACATACAAACTTTACATCTTGAAGGATCAAAAGGATAAAGATTGAAGAAAGCTTGAAGGAAGACACATTGAAGTTGTCAAAAGGATCAGAAGGAGTAATATTTGAAGCCAAGGTACATTTATTTCTCATAAAGCTTAAAGATCTATTAGTACAGGTGAAGGAAGGATGGGAGATTCTCTTCAGATAGAGAAATTGGATAGAGAGAACTATCCTGCATGGTCAATGAGAATGGAAGCTCATCTAATGAGCAAAGATTGGATAGCTTACATTACAGGAGAAGAAGAAAAGCCACAGTTCAGAGACTCTAGTGTTCCAAGTAGAGAGGAGTTGTCAGATTTGAAAAATTGGATGAAAAGAGATGCTCATGCTAGGAGTATTATCTATATGGCAGTCAATGACTACTTGCTACCTCACATTAGAGGTCTTGAAAGTGCAAGTGAAATATGGAATGCTTTGGAGGAGCATTTCCAAAACACTACAAAGTCAAGAAAGGCATCCTTATGGGCAGAGTTTACTACTTTCAAGAAGAAGGCTTCACAATCAATATCTGATTATGTGACAAAGATGGACATTGCAGATGCATTAGGAGCAGTGGATGAAGACATTGAAGAAGATAAATTGGTAAGGCAAATTCTCACAGGACTAAGAGGTGATGAGAAATGGAAGCCTTTTATTTTGTCTACAGAACTTTCATGGGATCATTTCACTCTTGATTTGAATCAATTGTTAGGACATATGCTAACTTTTGAGAATGATATCAAAGGAGATGTTGACAAGAGTGCAGGTCATGCAATGTACTCTAAAGACAAGAAGAAAGTTAACAAAGGAAAGCAACAAGCAAATGAAGAAGAAGGCACAACTAGTCAAGCCAACTTCCTAAGAGGAAGAGGAGGTGGCAAAGGTAGAGGAAGAGGCAGGAATAACAAAGATGGAGCCAAAGCTTGCTGGATTTGTGGTAAGACAAATCATTTAGCTAATGATTGTTGGCATAACACCCAGAGTAATGGTGGATGTAATCAGAACTATAATTCAAGAGGAAGAGGTGGCAGAAATCAAAGAGGTAATTTTAGAGGTAGAGGTAGTAGGGGTTACTTTGGAAGAAATGCAGGTAGAGGTTTCCAAAGTCAACAATATAACAATACCTACTACAATTATGCTTCAGATCAGAAGGAAGATTCAACATTGATAATGAATGCAACTTGTGAAAGGCAGAGTGAAGATCAAAGAGTCTTCTACATTGACTCAGGGTGTAGCAATCACCTGAGTGGTAACATAGCCTTGATGACTGATTTGGAGAATAAGGTATCTAATCATGTTGTTCAAACAGGTGACAATACAAAGCATAATGTGAAGTCAATTGGATCAGTGAAAGCCAAGGATGGTAGCACCTTATTGAGTAAGGTCTTGTATGTTCCTACAATTCCTAAGAATTTGATAAGTGTAGGACAAATTGTGGAAAAAGGTTATGAAGTGAGGTTCACTAATGAAGGAGTGTTTGTGGAAGACCCTAGAAATGGGTATAAACAAATTGTTTCAGGGAAGAAAGAAGGAAGATTGTTCACATTGAAGATTCAAGGTAATGTTGGTCATGCCTTGTTCACTTATGGAGGACATAAGATCTCTGAGTTAGATCTTTGGCACAAGAGACTTGGACATTTCAATGAAAGAGGTATTAAAGACATGATTAATAATGGTTCAGTGCTTGGATTGCCTAATGTTGCAGGTCAACATATGACATACAGATGTGAGGCATGTCAATTAGGTAAGGCTCATAAGCAACCCTATTCTAAGCACGGGTTTATGTATTCAGAGAGACTTGAGTTGGTACACACAGATGTGTGGGGACCATCAAAGGATTTCAGTATCAATGGTTCAAGGTATTATGTGATTTATGTTGATGATGCTATTAGATGGATCACTATCTATGTGATCAAAGATAAGTCAGAGGTATTCAATACATTCAAACATTATCATGTGTATGCAGCAAGAATTACAGGACATAAATTGAAGAGACTAAGGTCTGATGGAGGGGGAGAGTATTTCTCTAATGAGTTCAGTGATTACTTGTGGAATGCAGGTATAAAAAGGGAGGTTACTTGCAAGTACTCTCCTCAACAAAATGGTGTAGCAGAAAGGAGGAATAGGACTCTTGTTGAGTTTGCAAGATCCATGATGAAGGAGAAAAATTGCCCAAATTATTTGTGGGCTGAGGCTGTAAATACAGCTACTTATTTGGTCAATAGGCTACCATGTAAAGCCTTGCAGGATATGACACCATATGAGGCATGGTGGGGTAAGAGACCTACATTAGACCATTGCAAAGTATTTTGATGTTTGGCCTATGCATATGTGCCATCACAATTAAGGCACAAATTGGAACCTAAAGCTGAAAAATATGTGTTTATTGGTTATGATGATAAGCAGATGGGATACAGGTTGTGGAATCCATCCACAAAACATTTTCTTGTATCAAAAGATGTTACATTTGATGAGCAAGGTACTTGGTTTGCAGGTACTATCAATATTAATACAGATGATGAAGAAATTGTGAGTCAAAGGAAAGGTAAATCAAAGGTTTAGATATTTGATGAACAAGAGAATAATGAAGTGCAAGTTGAAGTTGAAGAGATACCAAGATTTGATCCTAAATGTGAAGAACCAGAAACATCAAGAAGTGGAGAACTCAGGAGGTCTACAAGGCACAAATGGCAACCTACAAGGTATAGCTATGATACTTCATTCTTGACTATTAAGGATTATGCATACATGATTAAAGCAGATGAAGACCCTTCTACATATGAAGAGGCAAAAGGTAAAGAAATTTGGGAAAAAGCTATGCAGGAAGAATATAATGCATTGATGGAAAATCAAACATGGGATTTGGTTCCAAAACAAATAGCCAGAAGATCATTGGATGTAAGTGGGTTTATAAGACAAAGAGATTTGCAGATGGAAGTGTATCTAGGTACAAAGCTAGACTTGTTGTGAAAGGGTTTGCTCAAACATATGGTATTGACTATGATGAGACTTATAGTCCTGTGGCAAAGATGACAACCATCAGAACACTCATAGCAATTGCTGCATGTAAAGGTTGGAAATTGTGTCAATTAGATGTGAAGAATGCTTTTTTGAATGGTTACATTTTAGATGATGTTTTCATGGAGCAACCTCAAGGATTCAGAGATGGAAGATATCCAGATCATGTGTGTAAGCTCAAGAGAGCTTTATATGGCTTGAAGCAGGCCCCAAGGGCATGGAACTATAATCTTGTAAAGTTCTTAAAGGAACTTGGATTTCAAGTATCTAAGGCAGATAGTAGCTTGCTTGTTAAAGCAAGTGATGATGGGTTCATTTACATGTGCATATATGTTGATGATATAATTCTTACAGGTACAGATGAGAAAGGCATTCAAAGCCTAAAGAAGCAAATGGAGAAAGAATTCAAAATCAGTGATTTGGGAGATTTATCATACTTCTTGGGCATGGAGATTTCATACACTCAACATGGAGTGTATGTGACTCAAGAAAGGTATTTGAAGAATTTGTTAACCACGTTTAAAATGAATAATTGTAGAGTAGCACCTACTCCAATGGAGGTGAATCACAAATTGAGCAGATTTGGAGGTGAAGAGTTCAAGGACATGAAACAATATCAGAGTTTGGTTGGTAGTCTTATCTATGCTACATTAACTAGGCCTGATTTATCATATGCAGTTGGGGTGTTGTCTCAATTCATGCATTGTCCTAGGAAAGAACATTGGATTGCAGGTCAAAGAGTGTTGAGGTACATTAAGGGTACACTCAAAGAGGGTTTGTATTATGGTTTTACATCAGATACAAATATCAAAATATATAGTGATGCAGATTGGGCAGGTAATCCAGATGATAGAAGGTCAACCTATGGGTACATGTGTTATGTGGGAGATAAGTTAATCTCTTGGTGCTCAAAGAAGCAACATACAGTTGCTTTGTCATCTACAGAAGCAGAGTACAAAGGCATGGTTGAAGCTGCAAAGGAAGTGATATGGCTTAAGACTCTCATGAAGAGTTTTGACACTATACATAGCATACCTATCATTTATGGAGATAACATGAGTTCATTATATCTAGCTGCTAATCCTGTTTTTCATGCCAGGACCAAACACATTGAGATACAGTATCACTTTCTAAGAGAGAAGGTGATGGATAAAGAGATTGAAGTTATACATACTTCAACAAAAGATCAGATAGCTGATATGCTTACAAAGATCTTGGATGGACCAAAGTTACAGAAGTTTAAAGACATGGCAGGCATAAAGAAGATAAGAGAAACCTCAATTGATGATTGAGGGGGAGCTGTTGGTGCAGACCAATCACCAATTGAAGTTTTGAAAGACAAAGGATGGAGATAAGATCAATTCTTGAAGCTTAGAAGATGGTTACATTCACATGTTGAAAGAAATGTACACATATGTACATTAGTTAAGACATAGGTCACTTATACTTATATTTAGTCATAAGTCTGTACATATTTGTCTATAAATACTATGGAAAAATGTCGGGATGTATAGAGAAGACAAGGAGAGACTATGTGAGAGCATAGGAATAGAGAAATGAGATGTTGTAAGTGTTATTAGACACATGAAAAGTTAGTTGAAGTCTCTCTCTCATTCAGTTGTAGTCTTCTTCAGAAATGACAGAATTTTTGCGCCCGAAGTTTCTGTGTGTTCTCCTTCTGTGGTAGATCTTTTGTGGAATGCTTTCGTACAAGTCTAACTCTAGAGTTGATCGACTACTGTACAAAGTTTTAGATTCCAATTGTGATTAGACTGAGAGAATTATGAATAGGAACATTTGTATGTGTAAAGGTCTGAGTACCTTCTGAAACAGGCGCAGATTTCGAGTTCAGAGAAATGGACAGTGCTCAATGCACAGTGTAAAGTTTTACACAAATGATAGCTCAAAATCTAAGTTGAGAGATAAGCTATCTACAGCTAAAAGCATTTGACCAAACGTGTTCGACATTGGGAGAACTATAGCTAAGAAGTTACACGCGTCAATGTCGCTACTGCAGAGAAGCAGTTTCACACATAGGTAAAGTGTTTGAGTCATTTCTCAAAGTATACTCAATCATTTGAGGAGATTTAAGTTGGAGAAGGTGCGCAATCTTAAGCCGACACGTCCTACAAAGTTTTATAAAAAACTTTACAAAAATGGTTAGTCAATCAGAGATTAATCTGCAGCAGACTTTTCTAAGAATTTGATTTTTTCCAGAATAGTCAATTTCTTGATAAGTTAGTGATTGTTCTCTAAATTAAGAGGAGTCTAGACTTATTCTTGATATAGAGGTGCTCTAATTTCAAGAATAGGTTGTTCTTTTGGAGATTAACACTCTCCATCAGAAGAAGTGCAAGAAGATATCCGACAGATCCTAAGCCCCAAGAAGGTGCTTCAACCTCTTGATCTTCGAAAGGTCCACATCAAAGGTTGTAAATCCAGACATTCATACCTTCCGTATGGTGCTTGAAGTGTAAATACAAAGAGGTGATTGGAAAATTAGACTACAAAGCTATGGTAATCCATCTTCACTGGTTGTCTACGTGGCAGCCCAACTTAACACAACAACCCAGATTTATGAATGTAAGGAATACCAAGTGTTGGTGCATTTTGCCCAAGCCTACATGCTTGATATGCTTGATATTATCCTCATTTGTAAGTCACATGAGTAGTCATGTGAACACCTCTTGTAAAAGAGTTCATTTTTATCTCTTGTAAATGGAAAAAGAAAAAAGGAAAAGGATGGCTTACCTCATGCATGATGTAAAAGCAAATTCGTGGCTCTAACTACCAAAATCACGAATTTTTGAGCTGAGGGAATATCTCCTAACTTTGGGGATCACTTTTAGGTGGAGCCATTCGAATTCGAATTCAAAACTCCCTCCAAGAATAGCTATAAAAGGAGCAAGAAGGAAGAGGCGATTAGCAAGCCTTGTACGTGACCACTTCATGTCATTTTGTAGAGATTGAAGAGCTTACTCCATAGCTCTATCATTCTACTCCCATTGTGCAAAGATTCATTGCCAATGTGGTTGTAATCATATGTGAATCTATACATTTATCATCATCTACTTCTCTGTTTTGTTCTCTGCTATACTCACTTAGAGCAGTAACTTCAGAAGGTCATATCTCGAGTTCTACGGAACCTTTTTCAGTGATTTAACTTGGGTTGGATAGCTCTTACTGTCTACTTTCCGCATATAATATTTCAAGGTCATTGGATTAATACTTTTGTAGATATCTGCATTTTACTGCTTACTGGTCTATCTCTACAGAGCCCCGAGAATTGAAGGAATGTTCCAGAAATTGATGAAACTTGTTCTCAGTGCTCAGTCCATCATTTGAAGTGTTTTAACTTGGATTGGGAAGCTTGCTAAGTCTATTTGCTATGCCCAAAAGGAATTTTTCTAATTCCTACCAAGTTGAGAGCACTGTTCATTTTTTCCAGCAGGTGTATGTCCAAAAATAGCAAGTTTTGGGAGCTAGTCATTTTGCAACTAGTCTGTCTTGACTTAAACCTTTGGGATACATGTTCCAAAGTACTTGGATGATATTTTGGTGGATTTAGGAAGCTCAAAGGGTCTACTAATGAACTCTGAAGTCTCAGTTGGCTGGTGTGAAGCTGGTTGTAGCGACACCTACTCATCTTTGGATTGGATCCACCATCTCTCTTCACAGTGGTATCAGAGCATAGTCAAGCAATATGGGAGATGGATTTCCATCAACAATTGACAAATTGGATTGAAACAACTACCCGGCATGGTCTCTAAGGATGGAGGCTTACCTTCAAGGGAGGAATCTATATGGATTCATATCCGGAGATGAAGCAATGCCAACCATGAGGAACAAAGGGCAACCATCACATGAAGAAGTGGAAGGACTTTCAAATTGGTGTTCGAAGGATGCACTTGCAAGGTCCTATATTCTAAACTCAATCTCTGATTTTCTTTTACCTCATGTCAAGGGATGCAAGACATCAAGAGAGACCTGGAATGCACTTGCTTCGTTCTTCTCTTCCAACACTCGAGCAAGGAAGAACCAATTGTGGATGGAGTTCACAACAATGAAGAAAAGCCCGAAGCAAAATGTGACTGATTATGTCACAAAGATGAAGGAGATTTCCAACCAACTTGGAAGCATTGGAGAGGTAATTGAAGAGGAGCAAATCATAAGACAAATCATGAATGGAATCAAAGCAGACGACAAGTGGGAGTCATTCACAACAGCCATGGATTTATACATGGATATGCATGTACCGGACCTCAACACACTCATGGGCCAACTCTTCACTCATGAAGCAAAGATTAGCAAAGGTGGTGAGTCCTCAAGAGGTAATCAAACTTCTGCCTTATATTCTGATAAAGCTAAGGTGAAGGACAAGTCAAAGAATAGGAAGAATGAAGATGAAGGAAGCTCTTTCCAAGCAAACTTTGCAGGTAGAGGAAGAGCTAGAGGAAGAGGCAGAGGTGGAAAGCAAGGCAGGGGGAGATTCCAATCATCTCAACCTTGCAACATATGTGGCTTATCTAACCATACTACTGAAGAATGTTTCAGGAACCCGAGGAACTCAAGAGGAAGAGGATTCAATAGAGGTGGCTATGGATCAAATAGAGGCAGGTACAATGGAGGCTACAACAACAACAACTACTACAACAACAATTACAACAATAACAACTATCAAAGTGGCCATAGAGGAAGGAGAGACTACAATAACTATGCAGAGGACCAAAGTCAAGAAGGTTCATTATTGGTTATGAATCTATCAGTGAAGAAGGGTAAGGATGATGATCACATCTTTTACATTGATTCGGGATGCTCGAACCATGTAGCAGGAAATGTAGCTTTACTTTCTGATTTGGAAGATCCTCATAACAAGCATGAAGTGCAGACAGGAGATGATACAAAGCACTCAGTGGAGAAGATAGGTAATGTGAAGACATCAGATGGGAATATGAACCTCTTAAGCAAAGTCTTGTATGTCCCTACAATTACCAAAAATTTAATAAGTGTTGGACAGATTGTTGAAAAAGGATTGCAGGTTAGATTCAATCGATTTGGAGCATATGTTGAAGACCCAAGGCAAGGATTTCGAAGGATTGCCAAAGGAGAAAAGACAGGAAGGCTTTTCACTTTTGAAGTGGAAGATACAAAGAACATAGCTTTGTTTAGCTATGGATCTCAAACTCTAACAGAGTTGGAGATATGGCACAAAAGGCTTGCTCACATTGGTGAGAGGACACTCAAACAGATTTGCAGGGACCAAAGTGTACTTGGTTTGCCTAATATCACAAGGCAACACATGATTTATAAGTGTGAAGCTTGTCAACTCGGCAAGGCTCATAGACAACCTTTCAATAAGAAAGGATATATGTACCAAAATCCTTTGGATCTAGTGCACACAGATGTGTGGGGTCCAAGTAAGGAGCCATCTATATCAGGCTCAAGATATTATGTGTCTTTCATAGATGATTGTAGCAGGTGGACCATTCTGTTTTTCATGAAGCACAAGGATGAAGTGTTTAATTGCTTTAAGAAGTATATTGCTCTTGTTGAAAATCAAACAGGTAGGACTTTGAAAAGACTCAGATCAGATGGTGGAGGAGAATACTTCTCTTTTGAATTTGATGCCTTCTTGCATGAAAGAGGCATTAAAAGGGAAGTCACTACAAGGTATACACCCGAACTCAATGGTGTAGCAGAGAGGAGGAACAGAGCTATTGTCGAAGCAGCAAGGTCCATGCTCAATGAAAAGGGATTGCCAAACTACCTATGGGCAGAGGCTGTGTCTACAGCCACATATCTCATAAATAGACTTCCATCTAAGTCACTAGATGGAACCACTCCATATGAAGTGTGGAATGGAAGAAGACCTAGTCTAGAGCATTGCAAAATCTTTGGATGCTTAGCCTATGCTCACATTCCTTCTCAAGTAAGAGGGAAATTGGATCCCAAGGCAGAGAAGTGTGTATTTATTGGTTATGATCAAAACCAAAAAGGATATAGATTGTACAATCCAACCAATAAAGGATTTCCTGTGAGTAGAGATGTAATGTTTGATGAAAACAAATCATGGTTTGATGATGGCAGGAAAGTGAAGCTGCCGTATGACTTGGATGAAGATTTTCCATCACTTCAACCAAAGGAGCCAAAGCAGATTGAAGAAAGTGATTCGGAGATTGACCTAGAAGACTTGGAAAGACTAAAGCTATGGAAGAACAAAGGTAAAGCAAAGATGTAGGATTCTACATATGGACCCGAGAGCTCACATCAACCACTTAGAAGGTCTTCAAGGGAGAAGAAGAAACCAGAGAGGTTTGGTTATGATACTTCTTTGGTCACCAAGCACTCAATCTACATTGCAAAGGATTCAACCAATGAAGAACCTACCACATTTGAAGAAGCACAAAGCAAGAAAGCTTGGAGAGATGCAATGGATGAAGAAATGGAAGCCTTGAAGGAGAATGACACTTGGGAGCTTGTACCTAACAAGCCATCTATGAAGATAATCGGATCTCGATGGATATACAAAATCAAGAGGAATCTAGATGGAAGTATAAATAGACACAAAGCAAGGTTAGTTGCTAAAGGGTTTGCTCAAACCCATGGTATTGATTATGAGGAGACTTTCTCTCCTGTTGCAAAAATGCCTACAATTAGGGTTCTCATTAGACTTGCTGCATCTAGAAATTGGAATCTTTATCAACTTGATGTAAAGAATGCTTTCTTGAATGGATGGATTTCTGAGGAAGTGTATATGGCACAACCTCCTGGATATGAGGATGCACATCATCCTAACTATGTATGCAAACTAAAGAAAGCTTTGTATGGATTGAAGCAAGCTCCAAGAGCTTGGAGTTTCAGATTGGTGACTTATTTGCAGGACCAAGGATTCAAAGCTAGCAAGGCGGGTACCTCTTTGTTCATAAAGAGGAATGGATCTGAAGTGATCTATTTATGTGTGTATGTTGATGATATTATTATCACAGGCAATGATCTTGAAGGAATCAAACAAGTAAAGGCTCAAATGAAGGAGGAGTTCAAAATAAGTGACCTCGGACCACTCACTTATTTTCTTGGATTGGAGTTGATCTACACAGATTCAGGTATATACATCACACAAAGGAAGTATGTCCACGACATGCTCGTCAAGTTCAAGATGGAAAATACAAAGTGTGCAGGTACACCTATGGAGCAAAATCATAAGCTTAGTGCTTATGAAGGAGAGCCAATTGAAGACATCACAAGCTATCAAAGCTTGGTTGGAAGTTTGAACTATGCAACACTCACAAGGGTGGATATATGCTATAGTGTTAGCATATTGAGTCAGTTTATGCATAAGCCGAGAAGACCACATATGGAAGCGGCCAAGAGAGTCCTCAAGTACCTAAAGGGGACCATGAATGAAGGTTTGTTTTATTCATTTACTTCAGATATTGAGCTAAAGGTCTACTCAGATGCAGATTGGGCCGGATCTAAAGATGATAGAAGAAGCACATCAGGGTATATATCATTTGCAGGTTCAAAAATCATTTCTTGGTCATCGAAGAAGCAACCAATAGTGGCATTATCTTCTACTGAAGCAGAATATAGAGGTTTAGCTAATGCAACTCAAGAAATCATGTGGTTAAAATCTTTCTACACAGATCTTGGACTTCATTCTTCAACACCTCACATTTTTGGTGACAACACAAGCTCACTACATCTAGCAGCTAATCCGGTATACCATGCTAGAACCAAGCATATTGAAGTCCACTACCATTACGTAAGGGAGAAGATAATGAGCAAGGATATTCAACTATCCTATGTCTCTACGATATGCAATGTGCCGACATGTTGACTAAAGCTCTTGATGGTACAAAGTTAAGTAGATTCAAGTTGATGATTGGCTTGCAGGAAATCAAGGACAATTGAAGACTTATTTGAAGGCCAAGCATGTTAGGCTTGAGGGGGAGCTGTTGGTGCATTTTGCCCAAGCCTACATGCTTGATATGCTTGATATTATCCTCATTTGTAAGTCACATGAGTAGTCATGTGAACACCTCTTGTAAAAGAGTTCATTTTTATCTCTTGTAAATGGAAAAAGAAAAAAGGAAAAGGATGGCTTACCTCATGCATGATGTAAAAGCAAATTCATGGCTCTAACTACCAAAATCACAAATTTTTGAGCTGAGGGAATATCTCCTAACTTTGGGGATCACTTTTAGGTGGAGCCATTCGAATTCGAATTCAAAACTCCCTCGAAGAATAGCTATAAAAGGAGCAAGAAGGAAAAGGCGATTAGCAAGCCTTGTACGTGACCACTTGTTACCGTTAGTGTCCATGTGAAAGGCCAAATGGCCACCGGACACTTCTTTGTATATGTTCTTTAATAAAACATATAGTGGCCTGGTCAGTCACAGACTGTAAGTTCGACCGCATTTGTAAGACCTAAGAAGTCTGTCTTCGTGCTCCCCTGTGTACTGTGTTTTCTGCGTATTCTACACCCTCTGTGCGGACTACTGTGTGTGGCGTCAGGAGCTCGGTTTTCTATTTCGAGCATATCGTCGTGGAGCTCTCGAGAAGGAGAGTGCAGTGTGGTGCATCGCCATCAAAATACTTCAGTGGTATCAGAGCAGTTTGAGGCAAAAAAGAAAGCTTTGTTCCTTTTGTGCGAGCGAAGCGACCCCCCCCAAGGCTTTCTCCAAGGCTTACGACTAACGTGGCGACCAAGGCATAGACCTTGGCATACCTTGTCATCCGAGTCACCGAAGTCACCGTTGGCGCCGTTGGCTGCGCGCAAGGGAGGACCTCAACGATCAAGGAATATAGAGGTTCTCGGTACTTCCCGAGAGGTCACCCATCCCAGTACTGTTCCCCCCAGAGCTCGCTTAACCGTGGCAATCTCTTGCCACTAAGCTACACTCTTGTGGTGTTTGAAGAAGGGAAAAGACTAAGGTTGACATTACCTTGAACAAGTTTTGGTCCCTCAAAGCTTCATTTTTGCTTTTAAAGCCTATTTCTGAAGCAATTTTGGGGTGTTTTTGGAGCCATTTCGGAGTACTTTCGCACGTAGTTCTGTTCACACAGGTCCAAGAATATCAAGAAGAGTGTTCCTTGTACTTCTCAGACAATAAATATCAACCTTTGGGGCTGTATTTTCAGCCACACTCGTAAAACTACAGGTTTTCTCGAGGGGTTTTCAGTTTTGGTGGGAGCAGTCTCTGCAAATTTATGCAGGTTTTTTAAAGCCTTAAACATCAGAGTTGACAGACATGTGCAGGTGTTATTGGCTAGTTTTTGGGCTGTGTATTCAGCCTTTTCAGTGTCATTTTACTGCATATATTGAGCACATACACACCATGTACGCTTCTGTGGATACCGCTTATGTACGTCCATGTGGGCATTGATATAGCGGTTACGTTCTTTGCATAAAGCCTTTTACGTTTGATAAAGAGGGTCGTTGTAATAAAGTAAGTCTATGATCCAAGGGTCTAGCCGGTTCAGACAGATCTGAAATCGGACACCGTTTGGTCATCCGTGTGTATGACCAAAGATCTCGAGTTTAGACTTACTAGGAGGTCATTTACTCTTGTAACCAAGTAATCCACTTAGCCTAATGGTTAAGACTCAAGGGTGTGAAGGACGAGGTCTTGGGTTCAATCCCCATGAGGTACATGGGAAGAGTATTTTGCCCAAAGAGCTCTAGAACCTTCTAGAAGCATCCACTAGACACTTGGCGCACATGTAGCTACATGGCTGACACTTGGATGATTAGCATTCACCTGCCCAAGAAGGTAGTCCCTTGGAGAGAGCTATATATAGAGGCATTTGGTTGGGAGGAGAGTCATCTCTCAAGCATGTGGTGGTCGTAATCTTTGTTCTATTGCATTGGTATCAGAGCTCTAGGCAAGCTTTCATGGTGACCTTGCTAGGCTCATCATCTTCCTCATGCTTCCATGTTCTCAACTGCCTATGCGTGGAGTCCCTTTCTCTCCGGCGTGCATCAAACCATCCCGAATCGTCATTCTCTTGGTGGGCATAGCATAAGGAGAAGATTAGCAAAAGAATCTTCATGCTGTGGTCGAGGACGGATTCGATCTCATGACCTCTGTCTAGAGAAGCTAATCGCCTATCCACAAGGCCAAACAGACGTTCGTGATTTGTAATGTGTGGCAGTTTTCCTTTGTCTAAGTTTTGCGCTGTAGAAGACCTCATCAAGGAGCAAAAGAGGGAAGATCTACAGACAAATGGTGGTGGCATTTGATCCATTGACCTCGCGGTTGGAAGGTCATTCTCTTATCCGCGACACCAGTTCATTACTCCTCCAGAAGGCTACAAAAAAAGACAAACCAAGGTCTTATCTTCAGCAGGTCGCACACGGGTATTGATCCCGTGACCTCTCACCGGTGGCTTCTCCCCCTTATCCATGAGAGCACACGTCTT
The DNA here is from genome assembly GCA_020310875.1 of Ceratopteris richardii. Taxonomy (NCBI): domain Eukaryota; kingdom Viridiplantae; phylum Streptophyta; class Polypodiopsida; order Polypodiales; family Pteridaceae; genus Ceratopteris; species Ceratopteris richardii. Next base: position 176,961,078 of record CM035413.1, read on the forward strand.
ATGCGCATCAAAATTCTTTTCAAGATTTTCCAGAGGTTGAAAATAGGTAGTTTACCTCTGCATAACTACACAGCAGGGCTCGAACCCGTGACTGCGCCAAGGGAGGACATTGATCTATTCATGAGCACAATTTTCTTTATCTTCTATGGCATGTGGGATTCGAATTCGGGCCATATATGCAGCGGCTAATTCATCTACACGAGGCCATGTGAAGCTGTTATGCACTTGATCTCCCCCTAATCCAAATCATGGAGCCATTTCAAATCCGAAATGTTTTGTTGAGAAGCTATCTTCAACCCGAAATCGAATCAGAACTAGTTTTGATTCATTGTTTAAGTATGAGAAGAACAAAGGATGGACGAAGCTATGATCAAAGCTAAGTATTTTCCAGTTTTTGCTTGGCCTTAATGCTTGATTTATCTTGTTTTCATTATTCTACACTTAATCCTAGATGCACATTGAAATAGCCAAGATTTCAATTGATTAATTCTAGATTAGAATAATGAATTAATCCATTTCTCATTCCAAGCATTAGTTTGCATTAAGGAAAGACTTGATTTCAAAAAGATCCTTGTGCATCAAAGAATGTATTTTGGTAGTTTAAATACATATTTCCTTTCCATTGAGTAAGTTTTCTATTGCACCTCAAGGGATGTTTTTATATCATAGTGCATTAGGACAAAGGAAAGGATATACATGCATCAGGATTGCATGATATACATTCTTAGTACAAGGAAAAAATCGTGCATCAAGCTCATGCATGATTGTTGTATTATTTTTTGGGCATGCAAAGAACATGCATGCATACGCATGTGAGCATATGCTTTTGCATGTAGATACATGCATTTGCATGATAGAATGGAATGCTGTTTGCAAGTAGATATGAGAATGTACTCTCTTAGTATTTAGCTTACTTTATAAAGCTCGCAGTCTGACATTAGGGAAGACCAAGGACTAGTTAGTTGCAAAGACATACTAGTTCTAGTTTGCAACTGAAGTAATTAGTCGATTTCTTCCCAAGTCGATACTCCTCTATCAAAGAAAAATACTTAATGATAATTAAGTATGATAGATGTCTTGCTAGGTATAAGTAAGCACTAGGAGAAAGTTAAGTAATAAATTTTTTTGATAACCAAGAAAATTTAATTACTTGCAAACTCTTTTATGATGTATGATGACTCTAAGTCCTGGATGTACTTAGAAAGTCATGCGGATAAGCTTTACTGATTAGTTACATACTTTATGTAACTTCTCAAGCATCCCAAGGTTGGATGAGAACGTCAACTATATTTCCAAGTTCCTTGAGTACTCTTCTATTTAGAAGATTTCGAAAGTTTAAAGAAGTTTCTTTGTGGTTTCAAGATTTGTATCTCATGATGAAACCTCGGTAAGTAACTTTTTGGAATTGAGATATGAAATAGTCAAGCCTTCTATTTCATGTGAGATCATTCTCCTACCATGTTTAAGATGAATTTATTTTTGGGAAGGTAGATGTTCCAAGTAGAGGATCTTAATTGATTCATGAACTCTTCCCAAAATACACATAAATTCATATTATATGATAGGTCCAAGGAATGATGAAGGCAAAACCTCTTTAGGATATAAATGTTTTGCCAAGATATAAAGGTACCAATCTTTTATAAATTTTCATTTGATTTCATCAAGGGGTGATGGAAATCAAAGGTTAAACCTCAACATCAATTGATCCTTGACGTCAATAAAAGGATGTTAGGTTCTATAGTTGCATCTCTGGTAAATGATGCAACTAGCTAAGCAGTCTTTAGGAAATAATATAAGTTCCTAAAGACTTGAAGCAAGTGTGAACTTTTCATTTAGGAATAGAAAGTTCCAAGAAATGGATCTTAAATCCATGTACTTCTCCTAAACAAGTTATAAAGTTCAAAGTGTTCATAGTTGCATTACTATTGCATCAATCATCAATAGATGCTTGAACTTTAAACATAAATTTGATTGGTGAAATATGTTTAAAGGACTCTAGTAACATCTGAAGATTGACCAATAATAATGATTCTTGTATCAAACTCAAGAATAGAAGTCGATATCACATAAACGAAAAGTCAACTTAAACTTTCATATTGGCAAATGTGATATTTTATCTCTAGTTTGATACTCAGGAAATGAATACAATTGAATCAGTAAATTTTTTGGATATTATTTGAGAGAATTTCTTTCAAATATTCTTTTTGCAAAAGATTCCAAGATGAATCATTTGCTCAAGCTATTTGATTCCCTAGAAGGAATCTCAAGTCTTTGAAGAAATGGCATTCTTTCAAGTTTTGAGAATGAAATTCTTCATACTCTAAGTAGTTCCCTGGACCTCCCAAACCACTAGAAGTGGTATTTCAAGTCCTATTTGTGATATAACCTAAAGGTATATCAAAGATTCTTAGCTTTGGAATCTGAGAGGCATAAGTGTATGCTTGGACTTGAGAAAGATCTCTAAAAATCCTGCAGGTAAGCAAAGAAGCTTAAAGATAGTTTAAAGAGATCTTAAAGATAAAGACTATAAGTCTTTATTCTTATCGCAAGATCAACCAGACTTGATCAATTTTGGCCATGATTGTCCAAGTAATGTGCGATTAGAACTACTTTATAGATTGCCCAAGTATTGGCAATAAAATTCCTTTTGGGAATTATTCACTCAGGTTCCATTTATTCGATGGAAAACTGTGAAAAAGAGTAAGTCTGAACAGAGTAAAGAAATTCCAAGAATGTAGTCTGCAACTGTGAAAATGGTAATTAAGTCTGTGGAAGGTAAAACATAAGTGTTTACCTATCCTTAAAGGGATTTTGGTACAAATCCAGAAAGCATGAGCGGATGCTTAAGACTTAAGCAGTAAAGAGATTCCTAAATAAAGTCCCCGGGGTAGGTACCTAAAGCATTAGTAAAGAAAGGAATCTAAAGACAAGAAGTCAAAAAGCTCTTGTCGCTACAAAATTGGTCAAGGGTAAACCAATTAAACTTGAAATCAAGAAAATTCAAGTACTTGGAATTCTGATTGGTTTTCATTTGAAAACCCTAGCAAAGAAGAATTGAAGAAATAAGGTACTCTATCAAGAGATGTTTAGACTTTAGGATAAGAATCACCCACACATTAATGTGAATATAAAATAGGGTGGTATGGGACACCAGATTTTATACTCAGATTGATGTAGGAAAGATGGTATGGGACATCGGACCGCGGGATGATAATTATCTTTTAGTCCTAGTTTGGATTTTGAAGTTAGGTTTCATCCTCAAGGGAATTAAGACTTCAAGGAAAGTTTAATTCGTAAAGGATGAAAGTAGTATCTTACGATACTTCAAGGTAACTTCGAGATCAAGGAAACTGAAGATATGAAGTAAGTAACTTCCAAGATCTTCTTAGAACACTTCAAGCTTAAGTGTTATTGATCAGAAATATTTGATAAATTTCTGAAAGAATTTGGACTTTGACTTTGAGTTGATCTTTTCAACTAAAGATTCAATTGACTAAGTCAAGTATCAAGTTCCTAGTGTAACTTGATAAATTCACTCTTTTAAACTTAAAGAAATGCACAAGAATTGCATTCACGATTAGGAGTCGAAAAGACTGAATGTGACATGAACTTAGTCTCAAGTGAAGCATTATTTGAAAACTAAATCGATAGAACCTCAGTGGGTCGACACACTGATGTTGGTTGCCACACTAGTATCTTGTGATTGGATGATGTTTTTGATTTTCTTTGAATCTTTTTGAGAATCCAGCTTATTTCTCTTAAAGATAAAGACAATGCTTCAATACCTTGTTGAAATAGATCGTTGAGAAGTTAAAGTCCTGAGTCATCTAGTCTTTGACTCATAACAAATTTATGTATATTCGAAGTTTGAATTGGTTGTACAGAGTTTTTATTATTTCTTTCCGCTTTCCAAATCTTTTGGAATTGGCTCAGACATGGTATCTGATTTCTTTTGCAAAAGACCAGGGTTAGCCGGTTAGAATAAAATAACTAACTTGAACATCCTAGATAGATGTTATGTACAAGAACCTTTTCAATCTTCAAAAGGTGATAAGTCTAAGTGGACTTATTCATTTGAGTTTGCTTCAAGTTATAGCATAAATGAGTCCAGTATACTCTAGAATAGGGAAGTTAGGAATTGCTCATCAGATTGACAATTCCCAAGAACTTTCAGTTAAAGTCTTTGAAAAAAGTGTCCTAAGTTGGACAATTTTCATTTTGAATTTGAATTGGTGAAGTTAGTATGGTTGATTCCACCGAAATGGTAAACTTTCTCCTACAGTTTACATAGGATTTTTCAACTCATTGGGACAAAGTAGTCCTCTAGTCGGGTGAAAAAATCAAGTAACTGTTAGATAAAAGTAAACCATTGTATAGACATCTAAAGTTAGATGTATGGGACAACCAAACTTCAAGTTCTCCAAAACAAATTCAAGTGAATCAAGAATTCTCAAAGTCTTGCGAGGGATAAGAATCCCACCTTCATTACTAAGCCCATGCACCAGTTATGCCTAGAAATGGACTAGTAATTTGAATCCACCTAGTTCACATGTTTGTGCCTAGATCGCACATCCAGAAACTGTGAATTAGCCAGGGATGTCATTAGATCCACCCTCATTATTCTTCACTAGTTTGTACTTTGTCCCGTTCATCAAAGTGCAAACCTGGATAGTGTTTTGAATCATTTGGGCAGGGATGCCACCACAGAGATGAGACATGTTCTTCCAATTCTAGAACATGACCATGTTCTTCCAGTTTTAGAACATGAGGCTCGGGGATTGCCTACAGTATGTATATAGCTCTATTTTCGAGGACAAAAATCTTTTCCAAGGGGGAAAGAATGTAATAAAGTAAGTCTATGATCCAAGGGTCTAGCTGGTTCAGACAGATCTGAAATCGGACACCGTTTGGTCATCCGTGTGTATGACCAAAGATCTCGAGTTTAGACTTACTAGGAGGTCATTTACTCTTGTAACCAAGTAATCCACTTAGCGTAATGGTTAAGACTCAAGGGTGTGAAGGACGAGGTCTTGGGTTCAATCCCCATGAGGTACATGGGAAGAGTATTTTGCCCAAAGAGCTCTAGAACCTTCTAGAAGCATCCACTGGACACTTGGCGCACATGTAGCTACATGGCTGATACTTGGATGATTAGCATTCACCTGCCCAAGAAGGTAGTCCCTTGGAGAGAGCTATATATAGAGGCATTTGGTTGGGAGGAGAGTCATCTCTCAAGCATGTGGTGGTCGTAATCTTTGTTCTATTGCAGTCGTGGTGAGGTTTTCTTAACTGGGAGACACCCAGATGTCGGGGTCTCTTCGGTGATGCAGGTGGAAGACTTACCCAGCCTCGCCATAGGAGATGTATGATAGTTGTTCATAGGTGCTCGATAAGCCTAGTTGGCTTCTATTGGGTAACTGATTATATGCAGTGGAGTCAGTGATTCACTATGCAGGTAGACATGTCAGTACTTGCAGTTTTATGATACTTTGACACTGGTCATATGCTAATTTTGCAGAGGATACTCTGGCAAAATTTTTCCAGATTTCTGGTTTAGTCAACTATATAGTGGTCGATTTACTCCTTGATACACTTATTTGTTGGTGTTTGGACTCTTCTAGCTCCATTATCATTCTATTCAGTTCTCTACGATCATGGCATCAGAGGTCTTAGGCACATCTGGTGGATCAGGGTCTAGTGCTAGCGTTCCGAGGAGGAGCTATAACTTGCAGGGCAAAGACCATTTTGAGATCTGAAAATTTGATGGCACAAACTTTGCTCTATGGAAGAATCAGATTAAAGATGTGCTGATTCAAAGAAGGCAATGGAAGCCAGTAAATGGGATTTCAAAGAAGCCTACTGACATGGATGAAGATGATTGGGATGAGTTAGATGAAATGGCTAGGTCTACCATTCGCTTGCACCCAGCAGATAATGTTTACTTTACAGTATTAGACTGTGAAAGTGCAGAGGAGCTTTGGAAGAAGTTATGCAATACATATGAAAAAGAGACGGCATCAAATAAAGTATATCTGATGAGAAAATTATACGACCTTTGTTAGAAGGACACAGATAGTGTTGCTACTCATCTAAATGAGTTTGATGCCATATTCTCCCAGTTACAGGCTCAGAAAATGGATATGGACAATGAAATGAAAGCAATATTGTTGTTATACACCCTGCCATCATCATGGGATACATTTTGCACAGCTATTAGCAATAGTGCACCAGGTGGTAAACTCGTCTATGATGACATATGTGGAGCACTCTTGAGTGAGGAGATTCGTAGAAAATCTATGGTTGGCACTCAGAGTGGAGATGCATATAATGTTCGTGATTCTTACCAAGGAAAGAATCAACAACGTGGCAGGAGCAAGAACAAGGAAAAGAATGGTCAACGGAATAAGAGCAGAAGTAAATCAAGGAATAGGGATATTGAATGCCATTATTGTCATAAGAAAGGACACATGAAGAAAGACTGTTATGCATTAAAGAATGCTAAAGGTAAAGGACAGAATGTTGATGGGCATGTTAAACAGTTACCTGCACCATCTACTTCGACTGTGAAGATTGAAGAAATTAATGCTATTTCTGATGATGCTGATGTGTTGACACTTGATAGTACTGTGCCATCTGAGGCACTTATGGCTGATTCTCTTTCCCACACCTGGCTGCTAGATTCTGGTGCTTCTTTCCATGTGACACCACATAGAGAATGGTTCTCTAATTATGCAGCAAAGTCTCTTGGTACCGTGAGACTTGGTGACTCTTACCAGTGTGATGTTGTGGGGATTGGAGATGTGGTTGTGCAGTTCATTGACGGTTCAAAATTTACTATGCATAATGTATGCCATGTACCTCAGTTATCACGCAGTTTGATGTCAGTTGGTCAACTTGATGACCTTGGTTACAAGGTGGTCTTCTATGCTCAGTCCTTTCGTATATCAAAGGGCAATATGGTTATTGCAAAAGGAAGGAAAGTTGGCTCACTTTACCCTTTATTTGTATCACAGAAAGAACACTTGTTAGCTGTTACTGAACAGCCTATGGCTTGTATTTGGCATGGTCGTTTGGGCCATATATCTCGTAGTGGAATGGAAAATCTTTCTCGTTCTGGCTATTTACCTGTGTTATCTTTCTCTGATTTTTCATTTTGTGAGCATTGTCAATATGGAAAGCAAACCAGAAATGTGCATAAAACGCACATTGACTCTTCAATTCAGCCTTTAGATCTTGTTCATACAGATGTGTGTGGTCCTATGCCCACTAGGTCCTTAGGTGGTTCTCTTTACTTTGTCACTTTCATAGATGATGCTACTAGAAAAGTCTGGGTATATCCTATCAAATCGAAGGATGATGTATTCCCTACTTTCAGAAAATGGCTTGCTTCAGTTGAGACTGAAAAAGGAACTAAGCTTAAGGCTTTACGTTCAGATAATGGGGGTGAGTATACCTCACATGAATTCAGCCTTTTCTGTCAATGTAGAGGGATTCGTAGAGAGTTTACAGCTCCTTATACCTTTGTACAGAATGGTGTAGCTGAGAGGATGAATAGAACTATTCAAGATAGAGTAGTCTCTATGTTGCATCATGCAAACCTCTCACAAGGTTTTTGGGCAGAAGCAGTATTGACTGCAGTTCATGTGATTAACCTTTCACCTAGTACTGCCAAAGGTCTGAAAGTGGCACAAGAGTTATGGACAGGGAAACCACCATATTATGATCATCTTCGAGTTTTTGGGTGTGAAGCATATGTTCATATACCCAAGAATCTTAGACAGAAGTTGGACCATAAGTCAAAGAAATGCATTTTTCTTGGATATGGTCGAGAAGGAAAATTTGCATATCGCTTATGGGATCCTGAAACACGGTCAGTGATCAGAAGTAGTGATGTCAATTTTAATGAGTCTAAGATGCATAAACAACCGATTAAGGAGGTTGAAGTGAGAAGAGTGGTGTTTGAGGATACTAGTCCTCCGGTTAGCATGCATAAAAATGCTGCACATAGGGATGTTCAAGAGAATGTCCATTCAGATCAGTCTGCACATGTTCCTATTCAGCAACCATTGAGACGTTCTGCACGTGTCTTATATCCACCTGATAGATATGTTCCAGGTTTAGATTTTGTTATGCTAACAGATGCCGGTGAGCCCTCTTGCTACAAAGAGGCTATGCAGACAGAGGATCATGTCAAGTGGGAGCGTGCCATGAAGAGTGAGTTGGATTCTATTCACAAGAATGGTACTTGGGACTTAGTACCTTTGCCAAAGGGCAGGAAAGCTTTACCATGTAAATGGGTATATAAGCTGAAATTCACATCAGATAGTGCTTCTCCAAAATATAAAGCACGACTTGTTGCAAAGGGTTTTAAGCAACAACATGGTGTTGATTTTGAGGAAATCTTCTCGCCAGTGGTCAAGATGACTACTTTGCGCATGTTGCTTGGATTCGTTGCAATGGAGGACTTAGAGCTATTCCAAATGGATGTGAAAACAGCTTTCTTGCATGGAGATCTTACAGATGAGATCTATATGGAACAACCAGAGGGTTATGTAGTTCCTGGCAAGGAAAGTCTAGTTTGTAAGCTCAAGAAGAGCTTGTATGGACTTAAAGAGTCTCCTAGACAATGGTACCAAAAGTTTGATGCTTTTATGAAGTCCCAAGGCTATTCTCAGAGCAATGAGGATCATTGTCTCTACACAAAGAGATGTTCTGATGGCAGCTTGATATGCTTGATACTTTACGTCGATGATATGTTGATTGCTGGGAAGTCCTCTTATGATTTGTCAATTCTCAAAAAGAAGTTGAGTCAGACATTTGATATGAAGGATTTGGGGGATGCCAAACATATCCTTGGCATGCGCATTACTCGTGATAGGAGTAAAAGATGCATATACTTGTCTCAAAGTGAGTACATATCCAAAGTACTTCATCGATTCAATATGCAGGGTGGAAAGGCATTGAGTACACCTTTACCCACATATGTGAAATTGAGCAAGGATGACTGCCCCAAATCAGATGAGGAAAAGGAATTCATGACCAAAATTCCCTATCAATCTGCTGTTGGTAGTCTCATGTATGCTATGGTAGCTACGAGACCAGACATTGCATTTGCAGTGGGAGTTGTGAGCAGATATATGTCTAATCCTGGCAAGAAACATTGGGAAGCGGTCAAAATGATTTTGAGATATCTGAGTGGCACTAAGGACAAGTGTCTATGCTTAGGTAGAGGGAAAGCATCCATTATTGGTTACACAGATTCTGACTATGCTGGTTGTGTAGACAATCGTAAGTCTACATCAGGGTACATTTTTCATTTTGCTAGAGGTGCTATCTCTTGGAGATCTCGTCTTCAAGAATGTACAGCTATTTCCACCACAGAAGCAGAGTATGTTGCAGCAAGTGAGGCATGTAAGGAAGCATTGTGGCTTTCTCGTCTTGCTTGTGATATGGGTTTACCTCAGCATGTACCTCACTTGCTCAGTGATAGTCAGAGTGCCATTGCTTTGGCTAAGAATCCGGTCTATCATGCAAAGACCAAGCACATTGAGGTGAGGTATCACTTCATTAGAGATTGCTTAGCCATTGAGAGCATTATTCTTGAGAAGGTTCACACTCGAGATAATGTTGCAGATGCTTTGACTAAAGCTCTACCACACAATAGCTTTAGACACTGTTGTCACTTGATGGGGGTTACTTGATTCTTGATCTTACGCAGTCACTTGTATACTATGTAACATGCCCATCAGGTGGGAGGTATAGTTTGTATACTTACACTCAGGTATTCTTTATCATTCTTTCTTTTTTCTCCCATAGTTACTCTGGCCATATTGGCCTTTAGTGGGAGATTGTTACCGTTAGTGTCCATGTGAAAGGCCAAATGGCCACCGGACACTTCTTTGTATATGTTCTTTAATAAAACATATAGTGGCCTGGTCAGTCACAGACTGTAAGTTCGACCGCATTTGTAAGACCTAAGAAGTCTGTCTTCGTGCTCCCCTGTGTACTGCGTTTTCTGCGTATTCTACACCCTCTGTGCGGAGTACTGTGTGTGGCGTCAGGAGCTCGGTTTTCTACTTCGAGCATATCGTCGTGGAGCTCTCGAGAAGGAGAGTGCAGTGTGGTGCATCGCCATCGAAATACTTCACCACTTCATGTCATTTTGTAGAGATTGAAGAGCTTACTCCATAGCTCTATCATTCTACTCCCATTGTGCAAAGATTCATTGCCAATGTGGTTGTAATCATATGTGAATCTATACATTTATCATCATCTACTTCTCTGTTTTGTTCTCTGCTATACTCACTCAGAGCAGTAACTTCAGAAGGTCATATCTCGAGTTCTACGGAACCTTTTTCAGTGATTTAACTTGCGTTGGATAGCTCTTACTATCTACTTTCTGCATATAATATTTCAAGGTCATTGGATTAATACTTTTGTAGATATCTGCATTTTACTGCTTACTGGTCTATCTCTGCAGAGCCCCGAGAATTGTGGGAATGTTCCAGAATTGATGAAACTTGTTCTTAGTGCTCAGTCCATCATTTGAAGTGTTTTAACTTGGATTGGGAAGCTTGCTAAGTCTATTTGCTATGCCCAAAAGGAATTTTTCTAATTCCTACCAAGTTGAGAGCACTGTTCATTTTTTCCAGCAGGTGTATGTCCAAAAATAGCAAGTTTTGGGAGCTAGTCATTTCGCAACTAGTCTGTCTTGACTTAAACCTTTGGGATACATGTTCCAAAGTACTTGGCTGATATTTTGGTGGATTTAGGAAGCTCAAAGGGTCTACTAATCAACTCTGAAGTCTCAGTTGGCTGGTGTAAAGCTGGTTGTAGCGGCACCTACTCATCTTTGGATTGCATCCACCATCTCTCTTCACACCAAGGGGATTAGAGAAGCAAAGGACTAACTTCGGATAAAGTAACGAATTCTCTGATAATCCTTATTGCTTCTTCCACCATTGGGTGCATGTACTAGGGAGCCACAAACAAGCTGCAAACAAGAAGAAAAGCCTGTCAAGGGACGACAAAGACAAAGAGGGGGAGAGTGTTGTAGAGAAAAGAGGCACAGAAGAGGAGCCCCAAAATTTTCAAATTAATGAGCATAAATTTTCTTCTTCAAAATCCTAAGAAATTCCCTCGAAGCTATGTAAATTCACTAGAGAAGCCCTCTAGATGCATAAGCCAAAATCCTTGTAACATAACTCTTGTAAAATATTAGCAAATTAGAGTTTAGTCAATAAAGTGCTGGTCTCTAGTGTGAAAGGAACAATTTTAGGGCACATGTATATAAGTCACTTGGTGACTCTTTGTAAGGAATTTTTTGCCATTGTGGAGAAGAAGAGCAGAAATTCAAATTTGCTTCTTTCCTGCTGATTTCCTCCTTCTCTATGAAATTTTGTGTGTAGGACTGTCATCTATGAAATTTTCTGTGTAGGACAGTCCTGCTGATTTCCTCCTTCTCTATGAAGTTTTGTGTGTAGGACAATCATCTATCCCTTCCCACCATTTTTGAACTACTATAGTGTGTGTGTGAGCCACCATGAGTTGTAGATGGAGTGTTGGTGTTTCCTACCATTCACTATTTTGTGCATAACTTGAAGAGCGTTTATCAGATTTGAGTGAAAATACCACCAATAGATGCGTCTCATCGAGAGCTTCAAAAGAAATCTACTATTGGCCACATTCGGAGTTCAGAGCTAGGAGAAAAGTTCAAATTTGTGCTTAGTACTGTAAGTGGTATCACAACAGGCATTTTCAGAGGGTTAGTGAGTAAGAGAGGTAGTTAAGTCTTTTCACATGCATAGTAGCTCAACCACTTCACTTTCCATCATGTGCGCACATGTCCTCATACACTTGGTTCATGTGGTTCCTCGGATTGATAATTAAACGTGTACCGATCCACCACTATATGCACTTGTGGGACGATTCAGATTTAGTCTCATCAACAAAAGTCTCTAAGGCTTCACAACTTAGGTACACAAGAATCCAACTCACTCTTCATGGCATGCTCCCACTTGACATGATCCTCTATCTGCATAGCCTCTTTGTAGCAAGAAGGCTCATTGGCATCTATTAGCATAACAAAATCTAAAGCTGGAACATAATGGTTGCTTAACACGAACATGTGTAGACTGATCTGATCGGAATTCTCTTGAATGTCCCTATGTGCAATATTTTTATGCGTGCTAACTGGAGGACTAGTATCCTCAAACACCACTCTTCTTAAATCAACCTCCTTAATGGGTTGTTTGTGCATCGTAGACTCATTGAAAATGACATCACTACTTCTGATCACTGACCGTGTTTCAGGATCCCATAAGTGATATCCGAATTGTCCTTCTTGACCATATTCAAGAAAAATGCATTTCTTTGACTTATGGTCCAACTTTTGTCTAAGACTCTTGGGTATATGAACATATGCATCACACCCAAAAACTCAAAGATGATCATAATATGGTGGTTTCCCTGTCCATAACTCTTGTGCCACTTTCATACCTTTGGCAATACTAGGTGAAAGGTTAATCACATGAACTGCAATCAATATTGCATTAGGGGAAAAAGTGAACCCTGCATGGGCCTTGTAAGGATCCCTAATTTTCAGGGATTAAAAGGCTTAACTATGAGTTTAATGAGGTGCATAAAACCACTAGTGGTATCATGAATAAAATAATAGCATAAGAAACTCTTAGTTTTTGCTCCAATTCGTGAGCATCTCTGGCCTTTAGATCTTCCAAATCAATGGCTCATATTGAACTTCCTAAAAAGCTAGAGAGAGAGGCGTCAGAAGTCGTGGGACTGGGGACAAGCGCTGTACAATGACTCTGCACAAATCTGGAGCGTTCGATCTTCAAGAATCTTACGGCTGTCTGCGAATGGCGCTGATCATTTTTTGCAGTGGAATCACATACGTTAGATTTGCTATGGCATCGGATGCTGGTTATCAAAAGGAGCTTTTCCATTATGATGGAGCAATCTCCACCATCTGTTGATGGTTGCATCCAATGGCCAAAAATAAAGGCACCAGAAATCTATACGAATTCGAATTTTACCATCCGATTGTGAACGCCATAGAATGGCTCATGGAAAAATGTCATTTTCGTAATGATTGCCTTCATCTCAGTCGTTAGATTGCAACACAATCCAAGGGTCTATGATCATAGATGCCTTGACTTTTCTCCTTTAACCATAACCTTTAGATCTATGAGCAATCTAACGGCTCTAAATGATTTTTTTGCTTTCAAAAACCATTCTAGAAAGAAAACCACGAATTTTAAATGGTTTTGGGGTCTTTGACCACACAAAAACAAGGGAAGCCGATGCCTACCCTATGAGTTTAAGATACTAGACTGTGGCCACCACCCTCTTCTCATTGGTCCATCTCTAATCACTCCTTAATCTAAAAGGCCCATTCAAGGTTCATTTTTTCCCCTAATGGCTTCTAACCAAAAGACTTGTGGGAGGTTTGCATGATGCAACATAGAAACTACTCTATCTTGAATAGTTCTATTCATCCTTTCAGCTAGACCATTCTGTACTGGGGTATAAGGAGCTGTAAATTCTCTACGAATCCCTCTAGGATGATAGAAAAGGCTAAATTCATGTGAGGTATACTCACCCTCATTATCTAAATGTAAAGCCTTAAGCTTAGTTCCTTTTTTAGTCTCAACTAAAGCAAGCCATTTTCTAAAAGTAGGGAATACCTCATCCTTCGATTTGATAGGATATACCCGGACTTTTCTAACTGCATCATCTATGAAAGTGACAAAGTAAAGAGAACCACCTAAGGACCTAGTGGGCATAGGACCACACACATCTGTATGAACAAGATCTAAAGGCTGAATTGAAGAGTCAATGTGCATTCTATGCACATTTTTTGTTTGCTTTCCATATTGAAAACTCTCACAAGATGAAAAATCAGAGAAAGATAACACAAATAAGTAGCCAAGATGAGAAAGATTTTCCATTCCACTGCGAGATATATGGCCCAAACGACCATGCCAAATACAAGCCGTATGATGTTCAGTAATAGCTAACAAGTGTTCTTTCTGTGATACAAATAAAGGATAAAGTGAGACAACTTTGCTTCCTTTTGCAATAACCATATTGCCCTTTGATATACAAAAGGACTCTGCATAAAATATCACCTTGTAACCAAGTTCATCAAGTTGACATCAAACTGTGTGATAACTCAGGTACATGGCATACATTATGCATAGTAAATTTTGAACCATCAATGAACTGCACAACCACATCTCCAATCCCCACAACATCATACTAGTAAGAGTCACCAAGTCTCACGGTACCAAGAGACTTTGCTGCATAATTAGAGAACCATTCTCTATGTGGTGCAACATGGAAAGAAGCACCAGAATCTAGCAGCCATGTGTGGGAAAGAGAATGAGCCATAAGAGCCTCAATCGGCATAGTACTATCAAGTGTCAACACATCAACATCATCAGAAATAGCATTAATTTCTTCAATCTTCAGAGTCAAAGTAGATGGTGCAGGTAATTGTTTAACATGCCCATCAACATTCTGCCCTTTACCTTTAGCATTCTTTAATGCATAACAGTCTTTCTTCATGTGTCCTTTCTTATGACAATAATGGCATTCAATATCCCTCTTCCTTGATTTACTTCTACTCTTATTTCGTTGACCATTCTTTTCCTTGTTCTTGCTCCTACCATGTTGCTGATTCTTTCCTTGGTAAGAATCACAAACATAATATGCATCTCCATTGTGAGTGCTGACCATAGATTTTCTACGAATCTCCTCACTCAAGAGTGCTCCAAATATGTCATCATAGACGAGTTTACCACCAGGTGTGCTAGTGCTAACAGCTGTGCAAAATGTATCCCATGATGATTGCAAGGTGCATAATAGCAATACTGCTTTCATTTCATATCCATATCCATTTTTTGAGCCTATAACTGGGAGAATATAGCATCAAACTCATTTAGATGAGTAGCAACACTATCTGTATCCTTCATGCAAAGGTCATATAATTTTCTCATGAGATACACTTTATTTGATGCTGACTCTTTTACATATGTATTGCATAACTTCTTCCAAAGCTCCTCTGCACTTTCACAGTCTAATACTATAAAGTAAACATTATCTGCCAGGTGTAAGCGAATGGTAGACTTGGCCATCTCATCTAACTCATCCAATCATCTTCATCCATGTCAACAAGCTTCTTTGAAATCCCATTTACTGGTTTCCATTGCCTCCTTTGAATGAGCACATCTTTAATCTAATTCTTCCATAGAGCAAAGTTTGTGCCATCAAATTTTCAGATCTCAAAATGATCTTTGCCCTGCAAATTATAGCTCCACCTCAGAACACTGGCACTAGACCTTGATCCACTAGATGTGTCTGAGACCTCTGATGCCATGATGGTAGAGAACCGAATAGAACGATAATGGAGCTAGAAGAGTCCAAACACCAATGAATAAGTGTATCAAGGAGTAAATCGACCACTGTATAGTTGACAAAACCAAAAATCTGGAAAGATTTTGCTAGAATATCCTCTACAAAAATGAGCATATGGCCAATGTCAAAATACCATAAAACTGCAAGTACTGACATGTTTATCTGCATATTGAATCACTAACTCCATTGCATATAATCAGTTACCCAATAGAAGCCAACTAGGCTTATCGAGCACCTATGAACAATTATCATACATCTCCTATGGCGAGACTGGGTAAGTCTTCCACTTGCATTATTGAAGAGATCCCGATATCTGGGTGTCTCCCAGTTAAGAAAACCTTACCACAATCCTCTTTATCAAATGTAAAAGGCTTTATGCAAAAAAACATAACCGTTATATCAATGACCACATGGACGTACATAAGCGGTATCCATAGAAGCATACATGGTGTGTATGTGCTCAATACATGTAGTAAAATAACACTAACAGGCTGAATGTGGAGCCCAAAAAACTAGCCAAACAACACCTGCAAGTGTCTGTCAACTCTGATGTTTATGCTCAAAAAACCTGCATAAATTTGCAGCGGCTTCTCCCACCAAAACTGAAAACCTTTCGAGAAACCTGTAGTTTTATGCGTGTGGCTGAAAACATAGCCCCAAAAGTTGATATTTATTGTCAGAGAAGTACAAAGAATACTCTTCTTGATTTTCTTGGACTTGTGTGAAGAGAACTATGTGCAAAAGTGCTCCGAAATGGCTCCAAAAGACACTCCAAAAATGCTTCAAAAACAGGCTTTGAAAGCAAAGAATGAAGCTTTGAGGGACCAAAACATGCTCAAGGTAATGTTAACCTTAGTCTTTCCCCTTCTTTAGACAACACAAGAGTGTATCTTAGTGGCAAGAGATTGCCACGGTTAAGCGAGCTCTAGGGGGAATAATACTGGGATGGGTGACCTCCTGAGAAGTACCAGGAACCTTCAATTTCCTTGATCGTTGGTCTATGCCTTGATCGCCACCTTAATCATAAGCCTTAGAGAAAGCCCAAGGGGGGGGGGGGGGGTGCTCGCTTTGCTCGCACAAAAGGAACAAAGCTTTTGCATCAAATTGCTTCGATACCAATGAAGTAATTTGGTGGCAACACACCTCACTACACTCTCCTTCTTGAGAGCTCCATGATGATATCCTCAGAGTAGAAAACTGAGCTCCTAAGGCTGCACACGGTACTCCACACAGAGGCTGTAGAATAGGCAGATAAACACACTACATAGGGAGCACGAAGATAGAATTCTTAGGTCTTAAAAATGTAGTCAAACTTACAATGTGGCTGACAAGGCCACTATACGTTTCATTAAAGAACATATACAAATAAGTGTCTGGTGGCCATTTGGCCTTTCACATGGACACTAACGGTAACAAAATTCACAAGTGCCCCCTTGCTTTCCTAATCCCACAAATGGGTCAACCTCAATTCATCCTATCTAAATATCAATGTGTTATCCTTACAAAAACCACTTGAGCTCATGTAGCACTCGAAAGGAGCTTTCCAATGAGCCCTAGAGCTCAAAAAATGGACTTCGAATGAAAACGTTATGGACGTCTAGGCTCTCGGGGGTGAAAATAGGTAGACAGGCTATTCTTCAAATATGAATTAAAGGGGTCTTCAATATGCCTAATCACTCACAAATTCACTCAAAATAAACCTTATATTTGCAAAAAATCAGAACCCTAAATTTGGCATTTCAGGTAGACAATCGTAAAGGTCTGGGACTGTCGTGATGGACCAATTGAACTGTCGCGATGGTCTGGAACCGTCACGATGGTCCAAGGGTGCAAGGTGTCATGATGGTTCAAAAGTGAGTCGCCACGATGGTCTAAATAATGAGCAGTCACGATGGCACAAGCCCATAGTGATGGTCAATGGTCAATAGAACCATCATGATGGTGTGAGCCCATCGCGATGGCTTGAGCCAATCGCGATGGTCTGAAATTGGAGGTGTGAGGATGGCATACTTGTATTGTCATGATGGTCTAGAGGAGACACATCAAGTGGGTCATCATGATGGTGTGGGCCCAGTGAGATCATCATGATGGTCGGTGACCGTCGCGATGGTCCAAGTGAACCATCACAATGGTCTAAAACCGTCGTGATGGTCCAGTTGAGCCGTCACGATGGCGTGAGCCAATCGTGATGGTGTGACACAATCGCGATCGTGTGAGCCCATCATGATGGTCCACCAAACTATGAATTTTCAAGATGCACCTGTGGATTTGTGTGTGCGCAAGTGTGCTCTATGCCGTGGTATACATGCTTACCAAAAATGTTCAACTTGTCAAACCATCGCGATGGTCTGACACCTACATAGATCTGACATATTTTTGACATTCTCACCTTTTTGGAGCTCTCCTGCTATTCTGGAGCACTGTACCTTCAAGAAAACTCAAAAACACACACACCGATGCAAACTCAAAAGCTCTCTCTCTCTCGCATGCGCAAATGAGGGAAATGAGGAGGATAGGTGGATATGGTGAAATTTTTGATTTTTTTGGAGTGGAAGAAGATGATGCAGTGGTGAAATAGGACTGTAGAGGAGATGAAAAACACAAAAAGCTACTCAAAAACAACAACAAAAAACTGAGATTTTTACCTTCCAATGCCAATTCTTGCTATACTCTTACCATCACACATGGTTCCTAGAACTCAATCCCCAGCAACAGTGCCAGATTTGGTGTTGCTCTAGCACAATGGTAAGCACCATGTTAAGAAGCTCCACCTCCTTAATGTCAACCTGCAAAAGAGATAGGAGTGATATGAAGATTGTGAATGCAAGAGGTAGCGAGAGTGAAGGTGAGAAGCATGGAGACGCACACACATACACACACAAGAAAGAGACAAGCAAGAGATAATGGAAGGTTGAAAGTAGACTCTATTGCTCAAGATCACTATTACAAGCTCAAGTTTGCTCTAAGCTCATACTAACCAAAACTAGCTAACCTCAAAAATGAGCTCTCTATCTCTTTTTATAGTTTTTTGAATAGCTTTGACTAGTTTCACATCTAGTGATCGACATAGTTAAAAAATAAGTTCTCGACACTATTTGGAGATCTAAATGAGATCTAAAAATATCCAAAATTGATATGCTTGATCTACCTAAGCTCCTCAAGCTCGAGGACTCCTCAACTGGCACAAAGTGGAGCTACTAATTACAAAAGTGTGTGTTTCTATGAGACATATGTTACAAAAGTGATGAAAATCATTGCTTGGTGTTTTGAAAGAGTAATATCAAATATGTTTCTTTGGAGAAAATTGACTGCATGGCTCCCCATGAATCTTTGTAGTCTGCCTTTACATGTTACCCCTGCGTCTGTGCCTTTGGTTACTGCCAACAGTGATACATAGACTCTGAATGCTCTAATCACATGTCATGTATGGAGGAATCTTTTGTTCATATGCAGGTCCCAAGATCAAAAGGTTATGTGGATATAGGAAATAACACCGAGCATCCCATGTGAAGTTAGGTGAAGGTAAATCTATCAAGACTCTTAAAGATATGCTCCATGTTCCATCTATTTTCAAGAATCTTATCTCTATAGGATAGTGTTGGAGTTAGACGTCTGCGGAAGCACGCGAACAACACAAGGAAGAAGAAGAAGAAGCTTGAAGCACAACACACAATACTGAATGTGTTAGAGCAGGACAATCAACAATTGGTGATTATATGAAGCCTAAAAATAAAGATATGAAGAAAAGATTGAAGTTCAACTTCATGAAGTGAAGTGAAGGTTTAGGAAGAAAAGTTCTTTAAACATATGTACATTAGTTTTGTAAATACTTCAATATACTTGAAGTAATGACGAATCAATACTCATATGTATATATATATATATACACGTGTATATGATCGTATTAGAATAGAGAGATGAGGTATAGATGAAAAAGAGATGAATAGATTATGAGTATTGAGTGTATCATCCATCAGATGTATGAAGAGTTCAATAGGAAGAATGTTCAGAGAATTGCGCATCGATCTTTTCTCTAATTCTCCTTGTGTGTTTGATTTTATCAGAAATCCTTTTAAAGGTCATGTTGAAACAGGAGATGATACAACACATAAGATTATGCAGGTTGGAGATGTTGTCATGCAGGATAAGAGCAAGACAAATTGCTTGAAGGATGTACTTTATGTGCCAACGATCACTAAGAATTTGATGTTAGTTGGTCAAATGGTAGAAAAAGGTTTGCAAATAAGATTTAATCATGCAGGTTGCTTCATTGAGGATCCAAAGCAAAGGAGGTTAATTGCTAGAGGTAAAAAACAAGGTAGATTGTTTACATTCAAGGTAAACCCAAATCATACAAACTATTTCTCTTATGGTATGCATCGAATAGCAGAGCTTGATCTATGGCACAAAAGGATTGGACACATGAATGTACATAAGTTAAAGGAGCTATCAAAGAAGAGGATTGTTGAAGGATTACCTGATCTTACTAAGCAACATATGGTGCATCTTTGTGAAGCATGTCAAATGGGTAAGCAGAGTAGACATCCTTTCAAGCATTCAAGCTATGTAAGCAGTGGATTGCTAGACCTTATACACACGGACGTATGGGGTCCTACTAAAGAGGCATCCTTGGCTGGTAATAAGTACTATGTATCATTTGATCATAGTAGAATGACATTTGTGTATTTCATTAAACATAAGAGTGAAGTCTTTGATTGTTTCAAAAATTTTAAATTTTGTCGAGAAGCAAACAGGAAGATATGTTAAGAAGCTAAGATTCGATGGAGGGGGAGAGTATTTCTCTCAAGCTTTTACTGATTTTTTGTATGATGAAGGTATCAAAAGAGAAGTTACATGCAGGTATACTCCACAACAAAATGGAGTCACAGAAAGAAGAAATAGAATCATAGCAGAAGCATCTAGAAGCATGCTAAATGATATGTGTTTGCCTAATTCTTTTTGGGTTGAAGCTGTTAGCACAAGTGTGTACATTATGAATAGAGTACCTACTGTTGGAGCTCATCATTTGACACCATATGAGGTATGGCATGGAAGGAAACCAAGTGTAAGTCATTTGAAAGTATTTGGTTGTGTATGTTATGTACATGTACCTAGTGAAGTGAGATCAAAACTTGATGTGAAATCAGAAAAGTGTATATTTATTGGTTATGGAGATACTCAAAGAGGATAAAGATGTTATAATCCTCATACCAATAAGGTGGTTGTTTCAAGAGATGTAAATCTTGATGAATCACTTTCATGGTATGTAGATAAGAAAAGTTTGTAGGTCATAAATGGAGATGAAGAAGATACAGGTGAAGGAGATAAGTGCTTACCTCAGCCCACAAGAAGTTTAAGTGATGAGAAAAGTGGTTCGGATGAAGAAAGAGAGCTACCTTTCAATGGAAGATTAAGGCAAGAGTCACCTCAAAGTGTTAAAAGTAAAGGTAAACTCAAACTTGTTGAAGTTAATGATGAAGGAGAGGAAAATAGTGATGTATGTGAGTATGGAGAATCATCAAAGGTCCCCAATAAGAAAGGAAGAGCATCTACATTGGAGGTAAGAAGAACTTCAAGAGTGAGTAAGCAACCTCAAAGGTATACTTATGAATCTTTCATGAATACTCATTATGCTTTTATGACAAAAGTTGAGCAGGAAAATGAACCCACATGCTATGATGAGGCAAAAGGAGATGAAAAGTGGGAGAAAGCAATGAGAGAAGAAATGGAAGCACTACAGGATAACAAGACTTGGAATTTAGTTCCAAAGACACCAAAACAAAAGGTAATTGGTTGCAAGTGGGTTTTTAAGATTAAAAGAAATAGTGATGGTAGTGTGTCAAGATATAAGGCTAGACTTGTAGCAAAAGGATATAATCAAACTCAAGGATTGGACTATGAGGAAACATTTAGTCTAGTAGCAAACATGGCAACGGTGAGAACTTTGTTGGCTTTAGTTGCAAGTAAAAGGTGGAATATATATCAACTTGATATAAAGAATGCCTTTCTTAATGGTGAGTAAAATGAAGAAGTGTATATGTCACAACCAGATGGTTATGTGGATGCAAAATGTCCTAATCATGTATGCAGGTTAAAGAAGGCATTGTATGGTCTTAAACAGGCACCAAGGGCATGGAATGCAAGGTTGGTAAAGTATCTTATGCTGCAAGGATACACAGCGAGTCATGCTGATCCTTCACTTTATGTAAAACATGTAGATGACATGTGTGTCTATGTATGCATTTATGTGGATGACTTGTTGATTACAGGGAATGATGCAAAAGCAATTGAAGAGATAAAAGGTAATTTGGGAAAGGAATTTAAAATTTCAGATCTTGGTTTGCTTAGATACTTTCTTGGGATTGAAATTGTGTATGGCGATGAAGGTATGTGGTTGATACAGAGAAAGTATATATGTGATATGCTGAAAAGGTTTGGTATGCAGGAATGTAAATTTGTTTCTACTCCAATGGAATGTAATGTAAAGCTGAGTGCAAAGGAAGGTGATGAGTTGCATGATATGAATGCATATAGATCCATGGTAGGATCTTTGATTTATGCAACAAAAACTAGACCTGATATATGCTATGCAGTGGGAGTATTGTCACAGTTTATGCATGAACCTAGAGTACCTCATATGCATGCAGCGAAAAGAGTGCTTAGGTATTTGAAAGGTACCATGAACGAAGGATTATTTTATATTCATGATGCTGATCTAACTCTTAAAGTCTTTAGTGATGGAGATTGGGCTGGAAGCAAAGATGACAGAAGATCCACAAGTGGATATGTGGTAATAGCAGGAAATAAGACATTAACATGGAGTTCAAAGAAACAGCCTACAATTGCTTTATCTTCTACAGAGGCTGATTATAGAGGTTTAGCATTGCCTACTACTGAGGTTATGTGATTTAAAAAGTTGTTTCATGACTTGAATGTGCAGGTTGATGTACCACTGATATATGGGGATAACTTGAGCAGCATTCATATGACCTCAAATCCTATTTTTCATGCTAGAACAAAGCATATAGAGGTTCACTATCATTATGTTTGAGAGAAAGCCATAAACAATGAAGTACAAGTTTCTTTTGTGGGAACAAAGGATCAAGTTGCAGATATCTTCACCAAATCCTTGGATGGACCAAAGCTTCTTCAACTATATTCTTGGCATGAAGGAAATACCCTTCAAAACTGGAGGGGGAGAATGTTGCGAACATTCGTTTTATGTAGGGTACAAGTTTCAAATTATGTAAATACCTTTGGGAAGTCTTCAAATACTTCAAGAAGGCTCATATTATTCATTAAATATAGCCAAAATACCACGTGAGTTCTAGAACATGGTGAGTCAAATTAGTGAGTCACAAGGGAGCTGCAGTGGTGTCCTAGTGGAAGGTCGATATGACTAGTTCTCAAAGTCCATCAATACTTTGCTTATTTGAGCACTTGAGTCATGTAATATCTCCACCCAAGTTTCTATCACGAATTTAGATGTATTAGGAAGGTTTTAGATTAGTTCCCCATGCTATAAAAAGAGGAGAGAAGTCGTGATCTTGTGGGATGTCCAAGAGAGTCATATGTGTATCTCTACGCTGCTAAAGTTTTGTATGTAGAGATTGCAGAGCTTGTATCTCCCTCATTGTATGTCCCAATTACGTTTTTGATAGCTCATTTGAAAGCTATTACTGTCTACTTTCATACTATAAATTTTCATAATCATTGGATTTGTGAGATGAGAGCAATACTCTCTGCAAGTAGTGTGTGTTTTCGGGTCTCACCCCTACTGAAGGTCTCCATTAAACCTCAAACTTGTAGAGGTCATATCTCCTTGTGTATTTATCCAAATTGAGTGTTCTTTGACTCATTGGAAATCTCTTGGTCTCTAGTATATGTGGTTAAAACAGTTTAAAAAATTCTAAGCCAATAGAGAACAGTAACTCTACAAGCATGACTGGTTTTTTGTGATGGAGTTTGTGAGAACGTCAACTTGTTCCTAAGGGGTTCCACTTACTTCCAGCTATATTTTGGAGGTCAATAAACTCCAACACAGGGGACAAGATTTATTAGCATTTGATCAACCAGGAACAAATGAAGATAAAATTCCACCAGCAGAAGAATTAGCACAGGCAATTGCCAAAGCCTTAGAAGTTAGCACCAAGACAAATCTAATAAACACGAGGATAGCAACAAATAAGAAATGCTATAACCGTGGAGAAAATCATTTGGTACAACAATGTCCATATCAAAAAACACAACATTTGCAAGATAGGAAAACACTCAAATACTGTACATTGGAAAGAAAATGGACAAATCATACCAGAGAAGAATGCTTCTACAATAAACAACCTATTAAGGAAAGAGAATATGCAAATCAACATAATTCACAAAAAGAATCTGGATTCTATGAGCAACCAAGACCTGTACTTGGGCAACAACCACCATTACCAACAAATGTGGTACCAGTCAAATACACACCAATAGAAGAAGAAAGCTCAAGACTTAGATTAGCATACAG
Organism: Ceratopteris richardii; assembly: GCA_020310875.1. NCBI lineage: Eukaryota > Viridiplantae > Streptophyta > Polypodiopsida > Polypodiales > Pteridaceae > Ceratopteris > Ceratopteris richardii. Next base: position 176,985,022 of record CM035413.1, read on the forward strand.
AGAAGATTATCATTGGAATGAAGGATATCAGGAAGAGTGGGAAGGATATGAGATGAGAGAACCAGAACTGCAAGCCTAGACTTGGGAAATGGGAGAATTGAAATGGATATAGCTACATTCATGTACATAACCAATAATTACATGTCCAACCAGAAACCTCAGTTCAAGGGGAGTCAAAAAATAACTTGTTATAGATGTGGAGGGGAACATTTCATTAGAGACTGTCCACAACCTCCTACACTAAGGATAGAAGGAGCTTATTGTAAGGATTATGGCAGGGAACACCTAATAAAGGATTGTCCAAGAAATCCTCAAAAACAACAGAACACATCTAATAACATACCATTAAAAACAGTCAACATAATGGAGCAAGAAGAAGTGAGTGACCATGATCAAGTAAATGTAAATGCTATAACAAGAGCACAAGCTAAAAAACAGGAAACAACTAAAGAACAAAATAAGAATTCATTTTCAAAGGAAAAGAAAAACAAAAAAAAAGGGAGATGGGAGAAAAAAATAAGAATGGGAAAAAATTTTGAAGGAGAGACTATAAAACAGTCAAACAATAGTCAACCTCAGAATAAACCAACTCCGCAAGAGGCAAAAAATTCACAAAGTTTGGAAACTTTGATAAGAGCATATAAGGGAAGAATTCAAGAGGGACCAAATCCTACAGACCATGTAATGGCATACCCTATGCTAGATTTAGAGCATGAAAGAATGCAAAGATGCAAACAAATCATACAAGAAACACAACTTAAAATGAGGGAATCTGACAATTGTCCAACAACAGTTGGGGAAGCTAATGCAACATAAAAAAGGAAAACTCTTGATTTGGAAGATAATGCACAAATAACCTTCCAAATCAATATAGACAAGCAATGTACAATTTTATACCACACCACAATGGAAGAATTGGTAAAACAAAATCCTCACTTGCATCACAATATGAAAAAGTGGGAAGCAATACCAAAGAATGTTGATCCACAACAACAAGAATTGGAGGAGTTGTTGTACATTCCTATTGATAAAATAGGAGGATATTGAGAAGGAGAAGAAGGAAACTCAACTTTGAGAATACAATTTGGTAAAAATCATGCCAAAGCCATATTGGATAGTGGATCGGGTGTGGCCATTATGACTAAACAAACTTGGGAAAGATGGGGAAAAAATGAATTAATACCCACTAAAATGAGATTACAACTTGCAAATGGACACATAGAAAAGCCCCTAGGAAAATGGGAAAAGGTGATTGTGGAAATATGTGGAATAGAAATAGAGCATACTTTTGCCATAGTTGAATTTCCACAATCCACTTTATATGAAATTATCCTAGGAAGACCATTTATGAGACAAATGCAAATTGTGCAAGATTGGGGTAATGATTGCCTATATCTTCAGAGCAAAGGAAGGATAACCAGAGTGAATCTAAGAAATGGTCAATATTGTGGCATGTCCCCTCAAGAATGGTTCAAAATACATCAAAATCAAGAATTAAGTGAAGAATCAGAGATTGAAGATTAGAATGAAATAGAATCATCAATATGGAAGTGCAATGTGATATGAAACCTTACAAATAGAAAAAGAAGATTAAGAAAAGAAGATTGTGTAGAAGGAAGAAAATTACAGGATGAGAGCTATATACCACAAAAATTCAAAGATGAAGAATTTGAGCCTTATGGTTGGAACCAGATTTTGGCTACCATGGATCTAGCCAATGATGAGTATGTGGGAGTGAATTTCCAAAATGAAGAAGAATATGATATCTTTCACATAGGAATACAAATGATAAAGGTATCAAAAACAGAAGAAGACCAGGAAGAAGAAATGATATTGAAAAATGGTAAACACAACATTTGGAAGAAGTAAAAGCTACAGATGCAATAAAAGACAAAATCTTAGGCAAATATAGAAAAAACAAACACAAGGAAATAGAAAAAGACCAAGAGGATGAAAAAAATGAGAAAATGACAAACAAAGATCAACAGTTTGATGTACCTACAAATTTCAAGACTTATGAAGTAGAAGACAAACTACTTCTAAAAATGAAACCAAAGAGAGAAAAGAAAAGAGGGGAGGCATATGACAATGAGGAACAAACTAAGAAGGTAATGATCACCCAGGAAGAGGGGGAAGAAAGACATATTGTAATAGCTGATGACATGACAAATCAAGAGGAGGAAGCATTAAGAAATTTGGCCAGAAACTATAGGGATGTGTTTGCTTACAGTTAGAAGGATTTGAAAGGAATTGACCCTAAAATCTGTGAGCATAAGATTCCTATTACACCTGATGCAAAGCCTAGCAAACAAAGACATTACACATTCAATGACAAATACTCTGCCAAAATAAAGGAAGAAATTGACAAACTATTGGCTGCCAATTTCATCTATGAGATTGAGTATACAGAATGGATATCTCCTATAGTTGTAGTACCAAAAAAGAATGGGAAACTCAAGGTATGCATTAACTTGAAAAAGGTGAATGTTGCAACTATAAGAGATAGCTACCCATTGCCCATAACAGACCATCTTTTGGAAAGAGTTGCAGGGAAGGAGGTCTATAGTTTTTTGGATGGTTTTTTAGGATACAATCAAGTACCCATAGCTTTGGAAGACCAACATAAAACTGCCTTTTCCACAGAATGGGGAATTTATGCTTTTAGGGTTATGCCTTTTGGTTTAAAAAATGCCCCAGTAACTTTTCAAAGACTAATGTGTCACATATTCAAGGAATTCCTTTGAAATATCATGGAAATCTATGTGGATGATCTTTGCACTTTTTCATTAAAAAGACAAGATCATTTGAAGGATCCGGAAAATATATTCAAAAAATATAGAACATACAGAGTATGTTTAAACCCAGAAAAATGTGTGTTCTTTGTGAGGCAAGGGAGAATGTTGGGTCATATAGTTTCTAGAAATGGAATTTCAGCAGATGAAAGAAAAATTAAGGCCATAGTGGAACTTCCAAGACCAACAAATGTAAAGGAACTTCAAACTTTCATGGGACATTGCGGATATTATAGAAAATTTGTACACAAGTTTGCTGACATTGCAAAACCTTTGTATGCCTTAATCACAAAATTTTAGTGGACCGAAGAGTGTGACCAAGCTTCTGAGACTCTGAAAACTTGTTTGGTAACAACACCAATTCTCAAAACCCCACAGAGGGATAAATTTTCCATGTCCATGTGGATGCTTCAAATTATGCTTTGGGATGTGTGTTAGCACAACCAATAGAAGGGAGCAAATTAGACTTTCCAGTTGCTTATGCTAGTAGGCAACTGAATTCAGCAGAGAAAAATTACACAACCACTGAGAGGGAAGGGTTGGGAATGATATTTGCTGTAAAAAAATATAGACATTACCTTTTGGTCAACAAGTTTAAATTCTTTGTTGATCACCAAGCTTTACTCTACCTAGTAAACAAACCTTGTCCCACTGGTAGAATAGTCAGATGGTTTCTTCTACTTATGGAGTTTGAGTTTGAGGTAGTGGTTAGACAAGGAAAGACTCATCTGAGAGCAGACCATTTGTCCAGAATCCAAGCTAAAGAGCCAAGTTCACCTTTAGATGATGACTTGCCAGATACATATCCGTTCAAAGTAGAAAGTATTCCTGAATGGGCCATGACTTTAATACCTTTGCTAACTATGGGACCCTGCAGAATATTTGGAAACAACACACATATGGTATTACAAAGTAGAAATTTTGTGCTGCTGGCTGGGCATTTGTATCATTTCAATCATATGGGCATATTGGAATATTGTACTCTAGAAGATGAGCAGCAGGAATATTTGAGAAGAGCTCACTATTGGAACCCTTGTACTCATGCTTCCATGATAGTCACCCTAAGTAATCTCAATAGGATCGGAGTACATTGGCCTAATAAGATTCAAGATGTAAAAAAGTATATTTCCAACTGCTGGAAATGCCAATCGTTGAGAGATTCAGACAGTTGGAAATAATTGAGGAGTTGAAAAGAAATAAGAAAGGAAAGATAGGAAGAGATAATGCAGACTCAAAGAATCTACAAATGATTTCTGAAGAGTATCAACTAATAGGAGATCAACTGTACAAGAAAGGGATGGATGGGTATTTAAGAATCTGTGTTCCTGAAGATAAATATGTGGAAATGTTAGAAATGGCACATTCTAGAGTGGCAAGAGGACATTTTTCAAGTGATAGGACTGCTAAACTCATATTATACTCTGGTTATTGGTGGCCAACTCTATTTCCTGATGCAAGAACATATGTGAAAAGATGTGACATTTGTCAAAGGGTGAGTGTTAGAAGAAGTATTTTTGAAGTAATTTTGATGGAAAAATAATTGTAAAATGCCAAAAAATTGTAAAAATATTTATGCAAAAGATGTAAAAATGAGGAAGAGTCTTCCTCATGTAGATTAGAATCATATGTATTTTTTCTAGAATTTTTGGAAACTCCTAGATAGCATACTTTTAGATTAGAACGGAAAAGGACCAAAATTCAAGTGTGAAAAGGGACACTTGAAAATGTATAAAAGACAATTACCTCTATTTTGAGAGGGTTGGTTATTTGTATTTGATGCTATCCAAGCAAAGAGAGAGAGTTTCCTGTAGAAAATCGTGGTTCTTCCTTTTGTGTGAATTTCTTTGATTTGTTGAGTCTATTCTATGTGTATCCATGGAATTTGTAAGCTTCTGTTGTGTATTTCTGATGAATGTGTATGAAGAGAGTTGATTCATGATGTGTTGAGTGAGAAATTGTTGAAGAATGATGCTGGAGAAAATCATCAAATTTCACATAATTGCGATTGTCTCGTCTAAGGGTTACAGGTATCATTTTTGAGATTTGACTTCATGATTGTATTCTGCTGAGAAAATAACACATTTTAGACACCAAGATCATTGGAAATGGTGTAGTATTGCTCAAGATAATCAAAACCCTAGAAATTCCCCTTCGTTTTCATTATTTCTTAGAAATCGAGCCAGTTTTCTCTTATTTCTTGGATTCTATCATCTAGAAGGGGTTGTGGTCTCTTGTATACTTCCAGGATTGATAAATATAAGATGTATTGTTGATTCTTTATGCTAAATGATTGGAGAGGACAACTCCAAAGGTTAACAATAAACATTTTTTGGCGCCGTTGCCGGGGAGTGTAGCAAAAGCTTCATTGAAGTTGGACCTTGCTGGATCTTCTAATGTTGATGGTAATGAACACATTGAAAAGGTAATACTCTTAAACAAATTTCTTTTTTCCTTAGGAAGTTGGACTGAAGTGTGGATGATTAAGAGTGAAGGAGACCAAGTGGAAGAATTTTTTTTTTTGCTAAAAACTGGAAAATAAAAAAAATACGATTCTATTCACAAAATCGCGATTTTTTGGTTAATTTTTTGTTAATGATGTAAAACTGCAGGTGACAGCTGAATTGGAATTGGTAAAGATTCTTGAAGAGGATTAAGAGGAAAGAAGACTCAGAATTGCAAAAAACAAGAAGTTCAGAAAAAAAACGATTCTCTGCACAAGATCACGATTTCCTGTAAGAAAAAGAAGTTGAATTTTTTTTGCCTATTTGGGTATAGAGGTAAGAGGTTGTAAGAGAATTTCATAAAGTGGGTTAAGGAATTCAAATTTCAAAAAATATCAGAGAAAATTGAGGATAATAAGTAAAATTGGGAAAGTAAGTACAGAATCACGATTTTCACCAGTGGATAATGGGAGTGATCAATGATGAAAAGTTAGGAATTGTGGATTAAAACCATAAAATTGTTGAAGAATAAAAATTGGACAAGAAAAAAGTGAAAATTTTGAGGAAATTGCACAAGATCGCGATTGTGTGAACACTATAAAACCCTGGAATCTCAGAAGAAAACTCATTTGAGTGAGGAAGAGAGAGAGAGTGAGAGCAAGAACAGAATCGCGACTTTCAGCAAACACAAGCTTTTGGACATTTTCAGATCAAGCAAGCAAGGTAAGGATTTCCTAATCAATTTTTGCATTATCTCAAGTTCTTAGGTTATGTTTAGAACACAAAAAAAAAAAAACTCAGGCAACAGTAAAATCACTGAATCGCGACTTTTAGGATTTTGAATTTTACAAACAAATAATATAATTTTGTGAAAGCTCTTTTATTGCATGATAAAATTTTAATTAGGCGAATCTTTGTGAGAAAATAAAACTCAAAAATAAACAACCTAAAATTTTTTCATAAATCTGCACAGAATCCCGATTCTGTAGTCATATACAAAATCGCGATTCTCTGAAACAAAACACAAAATCGCGATTCCCAGAGCACGATTTTCATAAGAAAATCGTGTTTTCTAACGATTGTGAGCAATCACGATTGTCTGGGAACAGAATTGTGGAAAACACGATTTTCACCACAAAATCGTGAAAAACATGATTCCCACCACAAAATCGTGAAAAACACGATTTTCACCACAAAATCGTGAAAAAGACGATTCCCACCACAGAATCGTGAAAAACATGATTTTCACCACAAAATCGTGGAAAACACGATTCCCACCACAGAATCGTGAAAAACACGATGCCCATCACAGAATCGTGAGAAACACGATTTTCACCACAAAATCGTGAAAAACACGATTCTTATCACAAAATTGTGAGTAACACGATTCTCTGCTCAGAATCGTGGAAAACACAATTTTCACCACAAGATCGTGAAAAACTCGATTCTTATCACAAAATCGTGAGAAACACGATTTTCACCACAAAATCGTGGAAAACACGATTTTTACCACAGAATCGTGAGAAACACGATTTTCACCACAGAATCGTGGAAAACACGATTCCCACCACAAAATCGTGAGAACACGATTTTCACCACAAAATCGTGAAAAACACGATTCTTATCACAAAATCGTGGAAAATACGATTCTCACCACAAAATCATGAAAAACACCATTCTTGTCACAAAATCGTGAAAAACACGATTCTTACCACAGAATTGTGGAAAATACGATTCTCACCACAAAATCGTGGAAAACACGATTCTCTCCACAGAATCGTGAAATTAATTGAATGATTCTTAGGTCTGGTAATAAATTGTACACACATTCTAAGCAAGAGCTAGGAACGAAAGAGGTAGAGTCAGTAATAGGAGAATTGCAAGAAAAAGATTTAGGGCAAGAAATTAATATGGAGAATTTAAATGAAACCAATGAATCCTCTAAAACTGGTGATTATAGAAACATTCTCAAATACATGTATACAAATATTTTTGGAACCTATGTATATCAGGATGGAATGCATAAGTTTCTCATTAGATTAAGAAACTTAGAGATACCTCTGAATATAACACCACTAGCACAATTCAAGGATGGTAGATATGAGGATAGGCAGGGATGTGTATACATCTTCTCACAAGACCCAAAAAATTCTGATGACCTAGGGCAATGTGCAGACAAGAGACCTTGGGAACAAAACCTAGGGCAATTAGACTTGCCAAGACCACATGAAACTCACAATAATAGTGACATCAACAAGGTAAGAGAACACACTTCCCCAAATCCTTTTGAAAAAGAAGCAGAAGGATTTAATGATTTTCCATTGAGAAGAAGACATCATTGGCAAAATCAGGGCAGAATGCTTAGACCCTATCAAGTAGCCAAATGCATGAAAAATCAATATGAAGGATATTCTGATCCTCATGCCCATGCTACAGAATTTAGACAATTAATTAGAGCAGAAGAAGTAGAGGATTACAAAGTCCAATTTGAGGCATTTGGTCTAACCCTAATAGGACCTGCATTATCCTGGTTCATTGCTTTGAGAAAGGAAATGTACCCAGAGATTGAATCCTTCCTTGAAGACTTCATAGGGGAATTCTCAAAAACTAGAATAAAACATAGCACAACTACCTTGATACATAGCTTTAAACAGCAAAAAGATGAAAATGTTAGAGAGGCAGCCAGGAGATTCAAGCAGTACATTGATAGATGTCCTAGAGAGGAGGTACCATCCATGGCAAGACAAGTACCCCTATTCATAGAAGGATTGAGAAGTGCCCAATTGAGAACCTTGGTGTATTATAGAAGGTGTCCAGACCTAGGAGCATGTGTTAAAGAAGCAATAGACTTAGAGGATGACCGGGGACAAGATCTATTAGCATTTGATCAATCAAGAACAAATGATGGTAAAATCCCACCAGTAGAAGAATTAGCACAAGCAATTGCCAAAGCCTTAGAAGTTAGCACCAAGACAAATCTGATAAACACCAGGATAGCCACAAATAAGAAATGCTATAACTGTGGAGAAAATCATTTGTTACAACAATGTCCCTATCAAAAACCACAACATTTACAAGATAGGAAAACACTCAAATATTGTACACTAGAAAGAAAATGGACAAATCATACCAAAGAAGAATGCTTTTACAATAAACACCCATTAAGGAGAGAGAATATGCAAACCAAAGAGAATCTGGATTTATTGAGCAACCAAGACCTGTACTTGGGCAACAACCTCCATTACCAACAAATGTGGTACCAGTCAAATACACACCAATAGAAGAAGGAAACTCAAGAATAAGATCACCGTACAAAGAAGATTATCATTGGAATGAAGGATATCAGGAAGAGTGGGAGGGATATGAGATGAGAGAACCAGAACTGCAAGCCCTAGATTTGGGAAATGGGAGAATTGAAATGGATATAGCTACATTTATGTACATCACCAATAACTACATGTCTAATCAGAGACCTCAGTTCAAAGGGAGTCAAAAAATAACTTGTTATAAATGTGGAGGGGAACATTTCATTAGAGACTGTCCACAACCTCCCACATTAAAAGTAGAAGGAGCCTATTGCAAGGATTGTGGCAGGGAGCATTTAATAAAGGATTGTCCAAGAAATCCTCAAAAACAACAAAATACTTCTAATAACATACCATTACAAGCAGTCAACATCATGGAGCAAGAAGAATTGAGTGACCCTGAACAAGTAAATGTAAATGCTATAACAAGAGCACAAGCCAAACAACAGGAAATAATCAAGGAACAAAAGAACAATTCATCTCCAAAGGAGAAGAAAAACAGACAAAAAGGGAGACGAGAGAGAAAAATGAGAGTGGGTAAAAGTCAAGAAGAAGAAAATATGGAACTACCAAAACATAGCCCACCCCAAAAGACACAAACCCAGCAAGAGATAAGTAATTCACAAAGTTTGGAAACTATGATAAAAGCATACAAGCAAAAAATTCAAGAAGGACCAAATCCCACAGATCATGTAATGGCTTATCCTATACCGGATATAGAGCAAGAAAGAATGCAAAAATGTAAACAAATCATACAAGAAGCACAGCTTAAACTGGGGGAACTAGATAATTCTAGAACAAAGGAAATTATTGATCAAGAAGATAACTCACAAATTCCAGGTAAATATAGACAAACAATGTACAATCTTATACCACACCACAATGGAGGAATTGATAAAACATAATCCTCACTTACAAAACAAAATGGTAAAATGGGAAGCAATACCAGACAATTTTGATCCATAGCCACAAGAATTGGAAGAGTTGTTGTACATTCCTATTGATAAAATAGGAGGATATTGTGAAGGAGAAGAAGGGAACTCAACTCTGAGAATACAATTTGGTTCAAATCATGCCCAAGCCATATTGGATAGTGGATCAGGTGTGGCTATCATGACTAAACAAACTTGGGAAAGATGGGGAAAAAGTGAATTGATACCCACTAAAATGAGATTGCAACTTGTAGATGGACACATAGAAAAACCCCTAGGAATATGGGAAAAGGTGATTGTGGATATATGTGGGATAGAAATAGAGCATACTTTTGCCATAGTTGAATTTCCACAATCCACTTCATATGAAATTATCCTAGGAAGACCATTTATGAGACAAATGCAAATTGTGCAAGATTGGGGTAATGATTGCCTATACCTTCAGAGCAAAGGGAGGATAACCAGAGTGAATCTGAGAAATGGTCATTATTGTGACATATCCCATCAAGAATGGTTCAAAATACATCAAAATCAGGAATTGAGTGAAAAATCAGAGTTGGAAGATCAGAATGAAACAGAATCATCAATATGGAAGTGCAATGTGTTAAGAAACCTTACAAATGGAAAAGGAAGATTAAGAAAAGAAGATTGTATAGAAGGGAGGAAATTACAAGATGAGAGCTATATACCACAAAAATTCAAAGATGAAGAATTTGAGCCTTATGGTTGGAACCAGATTTTGGCCACCATGGACCTAGCCAAAGATGAGTATGTGGGAGTGAGATTCCAAATGAAGAAGAATATGATGTTTTTCACATAAGAATACAAATGATAAAGGTATCAGAAACAGAAGAGGACAAGGAAAAAGATATGATAGTGAAAAATGGAAAAACACAATATTTGGAAGAGGTAAAAGTTGCAGATGCAATAAAAGATAAAATCTCAAGAAAATATAGAGACTCATATTGGCATGCATAGAGACCTTTACAGATACAGATGTCAGAATTCTCAATTACATTGGCTTTAATTCACCAACTGATGCTTTATTATTTGATCTCATTGAAACTCCAGACAGGATATGTTTGATGGCTTATTATAGCAGAATAATATTTTTGGGAAGCCATTATCTTCAAATTTTTGAGGATGCATTTGATGATGGGTTTTTGGAAAGGGAATCAGAGATATTTGGAAACTTGTCAGTAATAACAAAGTCTCGACTCACTGCTTATGAAGCTGCATACACAGAATATTTGAAGAAAGATGTAATAGATAAACCAAAGGCTGTTGTGCAATGGAGGAAAGCATTATTTGAGATGGTGAACAACTTAAACATTACGGAAAGAAAAATCCATGACTACTGTCACAAGTGTATCAAAGAAAAAAGAAGTGAAGGAAGCATTCATGGAATATCAGCAAGAATGTCTTTTGTTAGGAGCCAAAAGGTTTAGGAGGGGAAGAATGTTAGAAGAAGTATTTTTGAAGGAAAAATAATTGTAAAATGCCAAAAAATTGTAAAAATATTTATGCAAAAGATGTAAAAATGAGGAAGAGTCTTGCTCATGTAGATTAGAATCATATGTATTTTTTCTAGAATTTTTGGAAACTCTTAGATAGCATATTTTTAGATTAGAAGGGAAAAGGACCAAAATTCAAGTGTGAAAAGGGACACTTGAAAATGTATAAAAGACAATTTCCTCTATTTTGAGAGGGTTGGTTATTTGTATTTGATGCTATCCAAGCAAAGAGAGAGAGTTTCCTGCAAAAAATCGTGGTTCTTCCTTTTGTGTCAATTTCTTTGATTTGTTGAGTCTATTCTATGTGTATCCATGGAATTTGTTGTAAGCTTCTATTGTGTATTTCTGATGAATGTGTATGAAGAGAGTTGATTCATGATGTGTTGAGTGAGAAATTGTTGAAGAATGATGCTGGAGATGGAAATCATCAAGTTTCACAGAATCACGATTGTCTCATCTGAGGGTTACAGGTATCATTTTTGAGATTTGACTTCATGACTGTATTCTGCTGCAAAAATAACACACTTTAGACACCAAGATCATTGGAAATGGTGTAATATTGCTCAAGATAATCAAAACCCTAGAAATTCCTCTTCATTTTCATTATTTCTCAAAAATCCAGCCAGTTTTCTCTTATTTCTTGGATTCTATCATCTAGAAGGGGTTGTGGTCTCTTGTATACTTCCAGGATTGACAAATATAAGATGTATTGTTGATTCTTTATGCTAAATGATTGGAGAGGACAACTCCAAAGGTTAACAATAAACAGTGAGCCAACCAAATAAAAGATACAATATGCCACTAGTGCCATTGATTTCAACAAGAGCATTTAGTAAATGGTGTTTGGATTTCATTGGACCCATACATCCTCCAGCAAAACAATCCCATGTTGAATACATACTAGTAGCCACAGATTACCTGACTAAATGGGCAGAGGCCAAGGCTACAAAAAGGAATGATGCTCAGACCACTGCCAGATTTCTCTATGAAAATATCATTACCAGATTTGGATTACCAATTGAATTAGTAAGTGATAGGGGAACTCATTTTTTGAACCAAATAATAGAAAACATAACTGAGTATTTCATGATCAGTCATAGAAAGTCAGCCCCATATCACCCACAAGCCAATGGATTAGCAGAAAGTACTAATAAAGTACTTTGCACCGTATTGTCAAAACTGGTAAACACAAATAGGAATGATTGGGATTTACAACTTAATCATGTCCTATGGGCCTACAGAGTGGCATACAAAACTGCACTAGGAACCACACCATTTAACCTGGTATATGGACAAAATGCAGTGCCTATAGAATTCCTTATTCCAACACTAAGGGTAGGTAGTCAATACAAGTGGAATGGACATGAGTTATCTGATAGAGTGGTGGAACTGGAAAAACTAGGAGCCTCTAAACTTCAAGCAATCATGAGCATATATGCAGACAAGAAAAGGAAAAAAGCTTATTATGATGTTCATATTAAAGAGAAGGACTTATAAGAAGGAGATCTAGTTTTGGCATACACAGTAAAAGAACATCAGAAGAAATTTCAGAAAAAAGGACATGGGCCTTATATTATTCATCAAATAAGTAACAGTGGGGCTATCCAACTAGCTAATTTAGATGGAGAAATCATGCCAAATTTCATAAGTGGATGTAGAGTAAAAAGGTATGATCTTCCATTAACTGTTTCTGAATGGAGAAGAATATATCAAGCTCAAAATAGGAAAAAAGAAGAGGAAATCATTAGAAAGGAGGCTCAACAAGAGGCAAAGGAAAGGATAAGAAAAACCAAAGATCTTAGAGAAGTCCTTTTGTGTGAAACACCTCTAAAAGTAAGAGAACATTTGCCTATTATAACAATGAATTTTCAGGATGAAATAATCAAAGTTTTGATAGATTCAGGTGCACAAGTAAATTTGATCAGATCAGCTTTGTTGGATAAGTTTAACTTAAAAAGGACTGAAAGCAAAACATTTATCAAAACCTTAGAAGGACGGATAATACAAAGCATGTCTTCACCTTCTATTGAAGTTAAGTTCAATGAAGAATGTATGAAAATAGATTGTGAAGAATGGCCAGATCATATGATGACTGAGAAACTGATTTTGGGACAACCATGGCTCAGGCAAGGTAAGGTAATTTTGGATTTTGAAAATATGAAGCTTAAATTGACAATAAATGACAAAAGGTTTTTAATGTTTTTATTAAGTAATAAAGAACAAGAGGATCAACAGGATATTCATGACCCAAATTTGAAGGGATTTATTTTTTCACTAAAGGTTACAAAGGAGGCACAATCAAAACTTCTTGATGATCAAATTGACTTCAATAAAAAACAAGAGAAAATTGAAGAAACAAAAAGTGTTGCAAAGACAGAAGAAAGGTGGCAAGTATGGAATGACCAGAAGCATTTAGGCATCAATACAGGAAGACTGTGGAAACAAAGTACATACAAGCACTGCTCATCAAAACAATATCCCAGAACTAAATGGATATGGAAGCCAAAAACTTCTAAGAACAGTTTATCGAAAGAAGAAGGTTTTATTCCTAAAATAAAGTCAACAAGAATCAAATATTATTGGGTTAAAAAATCAGATTTGATTCAATGGGAAAAATAACATGATTATCTGATAAACACTTAGGATTCTTGATAAGAAATTCAGAGTTTTACAGAGAAGAAATTATGACATCTTGGAAATTATTTCAATTTGTTCTACCTCATCCTTTTTCTAAGAAGAGAAATAGGAGGGGAAGAAAGGAAGTGGAGGAAATTATTATTATTATTAAAAAAAACGAAGGAGAAAAGAAGAAAAAAACAAGAAAAAGTATTATTTATTATTATTATTAAAAAAATAGAAAGAGAAAAGGAGAAAAAAACAAGAGAGAAAAACTATCCATTTTTCTTTTATAATTCTTTTAATTATATAAGTTATATAGCACAAGCAAGATATAGGTGGTAATGTAGCAGGTTTCTATTTTTTTCATTTAATTTTTTTTTTATTTCTTCTTTTTTTCAAATATTTCTTTTTTTTAATAAAAGCTGAGCATTAGACATCTTGCTACACATGTGATGATCACTTCAATTGAGTTCTTATCTGTGATACAAATAGGAAAGTCAAGAATTCTCTAAGTCTTGTGTTCATTCTTTTTTATTACATCTCAAGGTCAATATGATTTTATTTATGTTTCTTGAGACTCATGTGGGTGGAGTTCTCTTTTGTGTGATGCTATATTTTCTCCAGAATGGTGAATCCAAAGGAACTACCAATCCATGATTTCAAAGCAGACTCAGTCACTGTCTAGAGGACATTGGTTCTTGGACAGTGAAGCTGCAGTAGAGGAGGTGGATCTAGAGTCTGATGAAGAGCAGGAAATTCGAGAAGCAGAGAAGGTAGTCAAGGAGCTCAAGGAAACTTTGGGTATCATTGGTCAGCATATTTTTACCGTGGGAGTCGGAGGTTACAAGTACACCATGATGTGCCATGAATTTTACAAATTCCAAAGAATTGCAATCAATTACAAAAAATGGAAAGCAGTAGGAATACACAGGTTGTTGGATGAACCCTTATTCTTCATAGACTTTGAAAGAGTGGCACAGGTGATGAACAGCTTGCTTGAAGTTGGGAAGGGCAATGATGCATATTTCAGGTGTACTGTCAAGAACAAAGAAAACCAGGAAGTGAACATTACTATAAAAGCAGAGCATATCAGGGCAGCCCTCCACTTTTATACCATGGGAACCAAGTTGGACAACAGTTTTGTCAAGAAAAATAAAGCTACATATGCAGGATATTCCAAATTTCCTGACTTTAAAGGAAAAGAGAATGAGGAGTATGCTATCAGAATGTTCTTGCAATACTTCTGTTTTCCAAAACTACCTAGATACACCATGCCACACAAACCAATAACATTGATCATGTTCAATAATAAGGACAGAACCAAGCCTTTTGGAGTGATGGATGTAACTCCATACATACATGAGCAATTGAAGGAAGCAGCGAAACATTGGGAGCAAAAGAAGTACATGAATGGAGCTCAATTCTAAACAAGAATTATATATCATGTTCTAGGGATGGAGGATCAATTACAATTGACTCCAGAAGCCCAATACTTCAGAAGTTTGATGACAGGAATCAAAAGTCCTTCTAAAATTATGACTGTAAGAGAAGCAGAAGCCCAACCAAGTATGAGGGGAGCAGAAAGGAAAAGAAAGGGAATCTCAAAAGAAGTCATTCTTGTAAAGAAAAGAAGAGTGGATCCCAGAAAGGTAGAATTGGAATAGGTGGAAGCAACCAAGGAAGAGCATAAAGCAGGTCAGAAGGAAGTTCAGTCTTCAAATGAACCTCATCCACCTCAGACAAGTAAAGAGCAATTGTATACTTATTTGACTCAAGGGAATAATAAAAGGGTAGTATATGAAGCTCAGTATCAGAAGATGTTGGAGGACTACTCTTGTAAAGCAACTGATTGGATCCAAGAAGAAGTGGGACACTATGAAGAGCTGCATGATCAGATGATGGCAGCAGAAACCGAGGAAGTTTTTGGAAAAAAAGAAGTGGAACGGTTAGCCTATTTCAAAGAGCTACAAGGACCCCCTAAAACTAGAACTACAGTTGTAGTAAAGAAGAAGGTTTAGAAGAAACCTGTACAGAGAAGGAATCTGACCAAGAAAAATAAAGGGAAATCAGTAGTAGAACTTGTACAAAGGATAGAGACAGAAGAAGAAAAAAAGGAGGAGGAATCCATTGCTATAGAAGAACCGAGAATGGACAAATCAGGGATAGCTAGATCTTCCCAATTCTCTTCAGATTCAGAAAGTGACATTGAAAATTTTCTGTTGAAAAGCTTGAATTTATCAGTTCCTAGCACACCAGATGTGACAGTACAAGCCTCTGAAAAGAATAAAACACCAGATGAATGGGGTGAAAAGCCACAAGGAAAACAAACCCAAGAAGAAGCAGTAAAACAGGTTAGTCCTGGAGAAGAGAAAAGGTTACTAAAAGGTAAAGCAGTGATGATGGAAGAGGAGATTGAAGTAAGGAAGGAGTTCAGCTGTGGATTAGTAGATTCAGGGTGTAAGACAGTATGGACAAAACCTTCACATCAGACCTACTTCAAATTTAACGAGGAAAAGCTAGAAACAAAAAAGGAAACTCAATTATGCAGTTCAGTGCACAAGAAAGAAGACAAAGATCAAGTCAAGGAAACAGAGGAAGTAGTGGGAAAGAAGAATTTTCAAGAGGTCAAAGAAGGAAATACAGTAGAAGAAATAAACCAAAGTATAGAGGACATACTTTATGATTTGAATCATAATAAGGAGTTCATAACTACAGAAGATCAGGGAAAAGAAGAAGACTTGGATCTTATGGATATAGATGAGCAAGAGGAAGGACAAAAGGAGCACATAATCAATGATCAATTAAAGCTCTCAGTGGAGATTGATTCAACCCTTACTCAAGATAAGGAAGTGCAGGAAAAGGAAGGACATATCCTTGAAGAGGAACAACAAGGAATGGAGAAAAAGAAGGCAGAAGAAATGGAGATAATTAAAGAAACAACAGGACATGAGAAAAAGGAGGATCAGACATTAGTATATGAGGAAGATGTGGCAGATAAAGAAAAAATGGAAGCAGAAAAGGGCTATGAAGAACAAAAGAACCAGGTCATAGAGTATGAGGAAGAAGATGAAGAAGAGAATGACTACAAAGAAGAAAAGAAGATAGAAGTAAGACAAATAGAATCAGAAGCTGGGTCGGAAAGGATACCCAAGAATATAAGATCTGCTTGTAAAGTTATTATGAGCAATATAGAACAATTCAGACCATCAAGTAGAAATATGATTATGTCAGGAATGGTGGCAGAATCAGAATTTGTAAAAGGCAACAGAATCATTAATGAGCAAAAGAAAGAAAAGGAACAGTTAGTAGAACAATTGAGGATTGTACAGGAGAGTAATGAGGAATTGACCAACATAATAAATTCCTTGGAAGAATTGGAGGTTCGACAACAAAACAAAATTCAATATCTTGAAGAGAAGTGTGCAAAGTAGGTAGAGCATAGCAGCAAAATGGAATTGGAGCTGAAGAAAATTGAAGGAAGATATAGAACACTTCAGAGTTCATATCAAATTATGGTCAAATCAAATGAAGAAATAAACAGGTTATTAATGGAAGAAGGCCAGATAAAAGAAGAGAGCAAGATTGTACAGGTAACACAAGATGAGGAGGAGTTGAACAGAGAAATTTTAAGGCTACAAGCAGAATTAAAGGAAGCTAAGGAGTTGGAAAAACAAGCCAGTGTACATGCTGCTACTTCAATGAGAGGTTATAATAAGTTACATATGGATATGGAAAAAGAAAGGAGTGATTGGCAGCTGAGTATAGAAAAAGAAAGAAATGAGTGGAAGAAAGAAAAAGAATTGTGGACCTCTCATAATAGAAATTTAATGATGATGGTGGAAGAGTAACAGACAAAAGTGGAAAAGCCACAAAGCCAGGTTGAAGAACAGATATAGACCACACAAGCAGAAGAGTATGAAGGGGGAGATGATAACAGGACTCAACATTTTGATGAACAAGAAAACAAAACACCAGTAGAGGAGTACTCAGAGGAGTTTGTTCAAAGACTTCTAACAAACAGAGAATCTAGAATGGAATTTATTAGAAAAATGCATAACGAATATGAGGAACAGATTGTTAATTTTGCTTTAACCAAAGGGATAAATCCGGATCAACACCATTGGGGAGCAGATGGCTTAGGTATACCCTTTTGCATGATTATTGAAAGCATTAAAAATTATCAGCTGGCAAGGGTGGGATTATCACCAAACAAGTATTTGGAATATGAAGAAGACATCAATGTGACAAAGGAATTATTTGAAAAAGCGAATCCTAAATGGAGAAACAGGTGGTTGGATGCTAACAAAGAATGCAGAAAGATTTGGAAAGAGGCACCCGTTCAGCTAAAAATTAATCCAGCTTATTGTCCGATAGCAAGGAGAAGGGATTGGATAGTCTTTTGGGAAAGAAGAAATGCAGGACAGATTCCATCAAAATGGCTGAATTTTCCAAAGATAGCAGGACCGAAGGCAGGAACATGGCCAACAAAGAAATATATGGTTGACACAAGAGAGTCTGTTATATATACATATAAAGATGTCAAAGACCTAGCTTTAATTACATTGGGTTTAATTCACCATCTGATGCTTTATTATTTGATCTTAGTGAAACCCCAGACAGGATCTGTTTAATGGCCTATTATAGCAGAACAATATTCTTGGGTAGTCATTATCTTCATATTTTTGAAGATGCTTTTGATTATGGATTCTTTGGGAACTTATCAGTAGTAACCAAGTCTCAACTCATAGCCTATGAAGCAGCATATACAGAATACCTCAGAAAAGACGTGATAGATAAACCAAAAGCAGCTGTACAGTGGAGAAAAGCATTATTTGAAATGGTGAATAAATTGAACATCACAGAAAGAAAAAGCCATGATCTATTGTCATAGGTATATCAAAGAAAAAAGAAGTAAAGGAGGCTCTCAGTATCTACCAGCAAGAATTTTTTGGCAGGATTCAAAAAGTCTAGGAGGGGAAGAATGTTGGAAGAAGCATTTTTTGAGGCATTTTTTGAAAAAGAAATATTTGTAAAATGTCAAAAAATTGTAGAAATATTTATGCAAATGATGTAAAAATGAGGGAGAGTCTTCTTCATGTAAATTAGAATCATATGTATTTTTTCTAGAATTTTTGGAAGCTCTTTGATAGCATATTTTTAGATTAGAAGGGAAAAGGACCAAAAATCAAGTGTGAAAAGGGACACTTGAAAATGTATAAAAGATAATTTCCTCTATTTTGAGAGGGTTGCTTGTATTATTTGTGCTATCCAAGTAATTTGAAGAGCTCTCCTTGCAAAAATCATGTTTCTTCCTTTCAAGTACTTTCTATAGATTTGTTGAGTCTATTCTATGTGTGAACCATGGAATTTGCAAGCTTCTATTGTGTAGTTCTGATTAATGTGTATGAAGGGAGGTGATTCTTGATGTATGGAGTGAGAAAGTGTTGAAGAATAGAACTCGAGATGGAAATTGTCAATTTTTACAGAATCGCGATTGTCTCGTCTGAATGTTACAGGTATCATTTTTGAGATTTGACTTCATAATTGTATTCTGCTGAGAGAATAACACACTTTAGGCACCAAGATCATTGGAAATGATGTAGTATTGCTCAAGATAATCAAAACCCTACAAAATTCTCTTCATCTTCATTATTTCTCAGAAATCTAGTCATATTTCTCTTATTTTTTGGATTCCATCATCTAGAAGGGGTTGTGGTCTTTGTATACTTCCCGGATTGACAAATGTAAGATGTATTGTTGATTCTTTATGCTAAAATGATTTGAGAGGACAACTCCAAAGGGTAACAACAAACAACGGTTGACATAAAATTCTCTCTAGGAACAGAAGATCATGGTTTGTTTCTCACTCAAAGAACGTACATTAAGGACATGTTGGCAAAATTCAAGATGCAGGATTGTAGGATTGCAGGTACTCCAATGGAGGTTAATCATAAATTGAGCTCACATGAAGGTGAACTCATCAAAGATGTGACATGTTATCAAAGCCTTGTGGGTAGTTTGAACTATGCCACATTGACAAGGGTTGATATATGTTATAGTGTGAGTGTGCTAAGTCAATTTATGCACACACCCAGGAAATCTCACATGGAAGTTGCTAAGAGGATACTTAGATATCTCAAAGGGACCATGAATGAAGGGTTATATTACCCTTGTGTATGTGACTTAAGTTTGAAATTGTTCTTTGATGCAGATTGGGTTGGCTCCAAGCAAGACAGAAGGAGCACCTCAGGATATCTTACCTTTGCAGGTTCAAAACTTGTCTCATGTGTTGGCGAAAACTTCGGCTCTAACGCCTACTGTTGCGGAAATACTTTCGCCCTGAAGGTGAGTTTCGCGACAAAGCTTGAACTCTGTCAGGCCTGCGGAAATTGCCGCGTGTAGCTCAGTGATG
The DNA here is from genome assembly GCA_020310875.1 of Ceratopteris richardii. NCBI lineage: Eukaryota > Viridiplantae > Streptophyta > Polypodiopsida > Polypodiales > Pteridaceae > Ceratopteris > Ceratopteris richardii. The sequence continues at coordinate 177,005,037 of CM035413.1, forward strand.
AGTAGCACCTCCTTTAATGTCAATCCGGGAAGACGTGAGGATGGTATGAAGACCTCGAGCAAGTGGCGACACAAGTGCGTGAGTGAGAAGCACACAAGCATGCACACACATACACACACACACGCGCACACACGGCAAGACAAAGAGAGAGAATCAATGGAGTGCTTTAGATTACTTTCACAAGCTCTTACAAGTTCGTTTCAATTACAATCTCCCCTCCAAAATGAGCTCTCTAGCTCTTTTTATAGTTTTTGACTAGCTTTTGGCCCTGTCCAGACCTAGTGTCCGGCCTAGTTAAAAATTAGGTTCCAGGGCTTATTTGAGGGCTCAAACGAAGTCTAAAAATTATGAAATTTGGTACGATGGTACTTCTAATACTCCTCAAGCTCGAGGACTCCTCGGCTTGCACAAAATGGAGTCTAATCTACCAAAAACGGGATTTACAATGTTTGTGTAGTGATTAAAATCACTTGGGTTGTACATAATCTATGGGAAAAAATGATCTGGCCTTGTTGCCGTATTGTGCATGACTCCTTTATTGCTTTGTATGCCAACACTCCCCCCTTCCTAGCGTCTGTCGCCCCTGACAGACCTTTGTTCCCTCGGATGGTCGATGTAGTATTGGATGACATTGGTGGCCAGTTCATGTTCTCCTATCCTTAAGCCTCTTGCTAGATCGGCTTCCAATGCCTCCCAATTTATTGCACCGGGGGTCTCTGGTTGCGGGGTGGTGTAGTACTCTGAATACATTGCTTGTTCACAAGCAAACAGTTGAAGCAGATGTGTCGGCTTTGGCGCGAAAATCTCCGAGTGGTACTCCCAGAACCCTGATCTGAACATTTCTTCGAAGGTCTGTTTGTAGCAGGCGGGGAGGTATTTGATGCGTGCATGCCAAGCGTAAGCCACACGGATACTGGGGGTGGTGCTCATGTCATACACCAAGTCGTAATTTCCATTGCTAAACCCCGGAAGGCGTACCTGTGGTGCGGCTGCATTTCTAAAGGTCTTCAGCACCACTTGCATCATATCTAAGATTTTAAGCATCATTTGCGCTGCTACATCTTGCATGGGCTTCAAGCGCGGCATCCAGTGGCGAATGGTCCCCATCATATATGCTACCGATGGTGGTCCTTGTGGTGGCGCGATGTACGGGTAGTTCAGCCATTCCTTGCATTGCGCATTGTTCTGTACCTTGATATTAAATGCCTTCCACGACCTGCGGCGGGGGACTGGACCGTAGCATGGGTTGTACAGGAGGTGCAGTGGCGCGCTGTTCCATGTGCGTAGCATTTCTGGATAAGTCTCTAAAAGTTTCTGTCGCCATGTTGGTTGACGAATCTTGCCTTTTCGCACCTCTGGAGGAAGGTCTTCGGGTTGAAATTGGGTCGCAAAAGTAGGAATCTGACCCGTGACTCTTTGTATTTCAGCATTATAATCAGCCAGGAGAATGCAATATGGCCTGTACTGGAGTTCCGATGAGAGGATCAGGCGTCTCGATGACAAGTTCTTGAAGTAATCTGATTGTAAAACAGTCTCCTCTATGACCCTCATAGCCTGATTTTGCACTACAGTGCGCTCTTCATGCGAGGTCCCTATTTCCTCCACTTGTCGTAACCATGGCGGCCGTGGTGCCTCGAACGTGTCCTGCGCTTCTTCTGTTTGTTGGCCTCCTGGGAATGGTTGCGGATCATATTCTTCATCAAACGTTTGTTCCACAGGAATTTGCACAACTTCTTCGTCCGTGGGAGCCTCCGGAGGGGACGATGGCCTCTCATATTGTAGTAGGCGTGTCTGCAATTCAGTTACCTGTTGCTGGAGATCTTTTATGGCCTCTGCGTCGGAGGGAAGCGAAGCTGCAGAGGGGGTGGTTGGAGGGGCAGCTGTTGGGCCTTGTTGGTGTTCCTGCTTCAGTTGTCCTAGCTCCTCCGATAGCTTATCATGTGCTTCGAGTAGCATGGCATAATCTTCCAATATAATCTTGATGTTATCGGGGGTCACTGCTTGAAACTTGGATGGGCTGATGGGTGCCCCCGGTGTGCTCTCAATAGCTGCTTCCAGGTTCTCTTGATTTTGTAATTGCAGGCGTCTATTCTCTTCCTGCGCAGCCGCAAGATGGCGTTTAAGTAGCGCCATATTGCGCTGAAGTTTTGAGTTGCGTTCCAGTTGTGTCCGTAGGTGACCTTCTACCACCTGCACTGCTTCCTGATCTACGTTCTGTAGCTGTACTTCCAATATATTGTGGGCTTCTTGTAGGGTGTGGAACTGTGTGTGGAGGCGAGTGTTCTCCTCCTCTAGTACAGCAAGGCGGAGCTGTAGTGTCGCTGAGTGCTCTTGCAGGCGTGCGTTTTGTTGCTGAAGCTGAATGTAATCTGTTCTTAAATTTGATATACAAGCCAACATGGTGTCCAATGCATTACCTATAGATGAGTGGGGGGTGTTTACCGTGGAAGATGCATGGGAAGGGAATTGGGGAAGGGAGACAGTGAATGATGTGTCTACGAAAGTTGTGTGTGTGGGTGTAATTGGTGGAGGGGGAATGGGAGGAGGTGAACTCGTGGGTGGAGGTGCCGTGGGTGGTGAAATGTCCATTCCTTCAGGAGTGGGTGTTAGTGTGGGACCTGCCATATACACTGGTATGGTAGGTGGTGTGTGTGTGGAAGTGGTGAATAGATGTGAAGTGGGGTGAGGAGCTGAAAAGACAGGGAATGGTTGAGGGCCTGGTTGAAAAGCCCTAGCAAAGATGTCCTGGAGGGATTGTAGAAATGGAGAGAGGGATATCGGGGGTTGGGGTCGTAAAGTTGAGGAGGGCTGAAAGGGTTGCGTGGTAGCAGGGAAGCCCATGAATGTGGATCTAGGGTCAGGATGACCCGTGGCTGAGGGCGTTGGGGATGGTTGCCCTAGGGCAGGGTCTAGGAGGGGTTCGGCGGATTGTGTAGTGTTGGGGTTGCCTTCGAAGATAGGATTATCAGTGGTAGAGAATAGGGTGGCACTGGAGATCGGAGTACGGAAGATGAAGGTGGGGTCGGTGGGTTGATTAGTCGATGTGGTTTCTACTGTTTCTCCTCTAGGAGGTGATGGCGGGGGAGTAGGTGGTAGTGGTTCGGTGGACTCCTCATGGGTGGCTGGGTGCTGTTGGCTAGCTGTCTGGGAGGTTGTTCTGATAGTTTCAGGTGTAGTAGTCGGCTCTTCTGCAACTGTAACGGGAATTTGTATATTTTTACCTGGGCGAGGTCGTGTCTGGAACCTTCGTGGGTCATATTGAACTGAAGGCCTCTGAATGGCAGTGCGCACAGCTTCTACAACTCCATATGTTTCTGCCATTAATAAGAGACCTTCCCTGTACTCTGAGTCAACTCCCGCTTCTTCCAACAACTGAGTCATAAGTACTCTGCTGCTCTGTTCAGTGAGTAATTGCTGCGATCGTACTCTTTCCATAATCTGATACAGCCTTCGGAGTTCTGCTGTATATGCTGGGGCTTCAGTGGTCTCTTCTTCATACGCTTCTTCTTCTTCCGGGTGTCCGTGTTGTTGACTTTGCTGAGCATCACTCCAATGGACATGTCTACCGTCTGTAGACCTTCGTCTTCTTCGTGAGGATGTGCCCTGCTCCTCTGCCTCTGAATAAAACTCCACATCAGAGAATTGTGTGCTTTGTAGGAATGCTTCGAAATCCTGGGGGTCCAGTCCTTCAGCCTCTCCAGTGGCAGCAAATTCGAATTCAGGTGTAACAGGAGGAGCCGATGGGGTAGGTTGCGCCGTAGTGTCAGATTCCGACCTGGGTATCCTAATGGTAAAGGGGGGTACAGTGCCCTCTCTTAATGGTGATGCCTCAGGAGTAGTCAGGACTTCCCTTGTTTGGACACAAGGGATCGCGCCCCTCATGCGCTTGGACTGATGTGTGGATGTCTTGAGCCTTTTAAACATTTGTAATTGTGCACAAGTTAAGGCACGCTCAATGGGGACATCATATGCCAAGCATCGATAAATGATGCGTGTGAGTGCGCAGCATCCGTTCACCACTAATTTCCTAGATGCCCGTTTGTTTGCTTCATACAACTGATCTATAATCCACACTGGTAGCTTAATAGGTAACGCACCTGCTGCCGCCAAGTAGAGAGCAAACCAGATCTTCTTGTGTGGTTGCGTGAATCGGTCTTGACCGGGGAAGGCGAAGTGTTGCATGCACATTCGGAGAGGGATGGACACATTTGGGGTGAGTGCTGCCATGTCTTTCAGCTTCACTACTTTCCTGTCCTTCATGTTGGTGGGAACGAGAGCATCCTTTTCTGAGGGTACATGCGTGCCATGCATATTTAAAGCATCACTTACCAACTCCACAGTAAGCTCAAACCTCTTCAACTCGTTGTTGCCCAGCAATGAAGGGAGAACAAATGATCCGGGTTGGTCCTTATCTTCATTAGCTTGTAATGTGGAGACCAAATAGTAACATCGGAGGAGATCGGGTTTAGGTAGTGGGGCTTCAAAATATTCCGCCAATCCTGCTCGTTGCCATATGATCTGTAGATCTTCTGTGTTCTGTAAAGTCTCGAACTCTTTGGAGAAAAATTGGAATCGCACCCATGATCTGTCATACTCGCATTTAGACTCCCAGATATACTTGGCCTCACCTAATGGACCGGGCATGCCATTGAACCAATGAGAATTCGCATGAACTCTTTCCGTGATGCCTGTAGGTGGATCCGGCACCGGGAGTTGCTGAAGGTGTTGCATCTCCACTGGTCGTTCAGTCGGAGGCACGTCCACAGGTAGGCTATCCACATCAATTCCTGCAGTAAGTATCCCTGCTTGTGAGCCCGAACCTGTCGCTTCTGCCATTTCTCTTCTTGCTTTCTGATTCTGTGAGAATATAGAATCATGTGTTAACATCGTAATGGACAAAATAAATCCGTTATTGTCCCCGTTACAACATTAACATGAGGTAGAGGGTGAGTTAGTGGTTAGTAAGTGCACGAAGACAGTGAGTGTAGTTAACGTTTGTGTATTCCTAGGAGACTAATGCCGTTAGTAAGTGGGGTGAATTTACAAATCTGGATCGGGGGGTTTATTACAGATCTTAGACTGCCAAAAGCAGTGGATGGGCTTTGCTTTCGGTTTTGTAGAGACACCAGAGAGCTGTGTCGGTGTCGCTGTTTGGGAGTGGGGCCTTTTAGGGACCCACTTATAGGTGATTACATGCATGCTCCTGGGTCTTGGTGTGTTCCTAAGTGTTGAGCACGAGGAAATTCTGGTTGTACTCATAGTTGGGTGATGCTGCATAGGTTGTGGCCTTGGCGTAACTACTTGTGCCCTCAAGCAAGCCTTAGGCACCCAAATTTGTCTAGATTGTGGGCTTGCCTTCATCGACTTCTTGGGCACCCAAATAGATTTTACTTTAGCAGAAGAATTTCTGAAAGACTTCTTTTTAGCGTTGTGTTGTTGGTTACTAATAAGAAGCCTTGTCCGTGTAGTTGACGGTGGTGCAGCTGGTCGTTCGCCTTTCCGCACCCACACCTGGTTGAGTTTCTGGGGCATTCTGCTGCGCAGGTACTTTTGATCTCGGACATAGGTAGTACTATGCCTCTTCTGCTTGTGATCCGCCTTTGGCTGCTGCCTCCTTCGGGCCTTTGGAAAAGAAGGGAGATCCGTTGTATCCCTGACTCCTTGTTTGCAAATGTCATTCCTCTGCAATACAGGGTTTTGAACAAGAACAGCATGGTCATCTTCATGTGTACCCCTGGAAGGACCAGGAGTCTGTGCCTTTCCTAGTTCCTTGAGTGTTCCATTGTCTAATTCTACTGTAACTCGACTATGATTGACCCAAACCTGGAGAAGTCCACTTCTTAGGTTTAAGTTAATTGCTTGGTCATAGATCCAATCTTGACCCAAGACTAGAGGTTCAGTGAGATCTTCATCTTGACACACCAGTACTTTAACTGTCATTGCCTCATCATGAATGTAAAGGGGAAGTTCCGCCTCGCCCATGCAAGGGGTTTCCACTCCTCCCAATCCTATAAGATATGCTTCCACAGGATTGACAATCAATTGTAATTCTTGGCAGTAAGACAATTTAACAGCACTAGTGGCTGCACCTGAGTCAATCAAGGCTCTTACGGTCCTTGCACTCTTTCCTTGTCCTATATCTAAGGTTACGAAAGGACGTCTATCAATTATCCTATGCGAGCTTGTTCCTGCGACTTCACACATGGCCATAGGAAATCCTTGGTCTGCATAGTCCTTCGCTCCAGGCTGATCTCTACCTTGCCTTCGTAATTTCATCCTTCTGATGCGTTCTAAAGCTTCAGCTTGAGCTTCTTCTCGAACTCGCTTTTCTTCCTCTTTGCGTTTCTTAGCAGTGTTGAGTCGACTGAGCATTTCCTCTGTGAGGGGTTCCTGATACAACTTGACTCTGCAACCGCTAATATAATTCGGGAGAACATCACCCTCTAATGTGGCCAATTGTACTGCTCCGCTCGTGGAGATCCTATTGATGATCATAGGTCCGTAGCCTCTCTTTTCTAGCTTCCTCGCGTGTTGTTTTAGTGTATAGACTAAGACTAGATCTCCTGCTTTCAAGCCTTTATCCTTCACGTGGGCATCAAAGTATGCCTTCTGTCTCTTCTTGGCTGCGTATATCCCTGCAGCGGCTCTCAGTCTTGTTTCTCCTAATCGTTCAAGGTCAAAGATCCTAGAGGAGAGCTCATGACCTATCCATTCGTGCTCTTGTGCTACTCTCAATGTAGGGATCAAGAAGTCCAAGGGTAGCACAGCATTTTGACCGAATACCATCTGAAAGGGGGTGGCTTGGAGTACCGTTTTGTAGGCAACTCGGTATGCCCAAACAGCATGGTGTAGCTGTTTGTCCCAATCAGAGCGTTTAGTGTTCACTAATTTCGTCAGTACATTGCATAAAATCTTATTAGTGCTCTCAGCTTGTCCATTAGCTTGAGGGTGATAAGGGGCAGACTTCTTGTGTATTACCAAGAATTCTTGGAGTAGATTCTCAATCACTTCGTTCAAGAAATGAGTGCCTCTATCACTTACAAGCTCTATAGGTAGTCCATATCGCGTGAATACATTCTCAAACAAGAATTTGGCAGTTGTTTGAGCATCGTTCTTGGTTGTAGCCTTTACCTCTACCCACTTGGTGAGATAATCTGTTGCAACAATGATGTATTCCGCATGAGAACCTTTCGCTGGGGGATTAATAGGACCTACGAAGTCTATTCCCCACTTAGAGAATGCACGTCCACCCATCATAGGTTTCAGTGGCATCTCATCTTTGCGTATAGGATACTGAGTCCTTTGACAGACATCACACCGTTTCACATAGGTATGTGCATCCATGTGAAGGGTAGGCCACCAGAAGCCCGCAAATAGTATCGCCTTGATTACCCGATCTGGTCCAAAGTGTCCTCCTGCTACACCTTGGTGAGCAGTTTCCAAGATCTTCAGATATTCACTTTCGTGGACACACAGTCTCAGGTAACCATCTTTACCGCGTTTATATAGATTATCACCTATGAGTGAATAATCCAGGGCTTCTTGTTCTAAACTCCTTTTCCTCGCTAGAGTCATGTCTGGGGGGAATGTGTTTGTCCGCAAGAATGATACTAGAGGTTCACTCCAATCTGGCACAATGGATATTTGATAGAGAGTGGCATGTTCCACTGGTGGTTTAGTGCAACAGATTGGGCATTCTTTGCACAACTTTTGGACATCCGCTTCCATAGTTGGCCAGTGCACTCCGAATCTCTTTAGAGTCTGCAACGTTCGTTGCTTTGAATGGTGTTGCTCTAACGCACCTACATGTGCTAATTGCAACCATTTAGCGTACTCATCCTCTTCTACGCAACAAGCCAAGATCCCTTGATCTGTGTGCTTGTACATGCTTCCTGCCATGATGTGGTATTTTTGGGCTTTTACAACCTCTCTGTTCCGTGTGTTTACCACAGGATGGTTAGGCCCGTATGTCAATACTGGTACCAATGGCTTGGCCCACTGCGGCACCACTTCCAAATTAAACAAGTAAGCATCAGGAAGGTCATCTGACACTCCTTGTGGGGCTTCTCCAGATGTGAGTCTAGAGAGATGGTCTGCTCGTAAGTGAGTCCTACCTTTCCTTACCACAACCTCGAAGTCGTATTCCATTAGTAAGAGAAACCATCTTACTAATCTACCTGTATTGCATGGCTTGTTTACTAGGTACAACAATGCCTGATGGTCCGTAAAAAATTTAAACTTATTTGCAAGCAAATAATGTCTAAACTTTTTAACTGCATATACCATGCCTAATCCTTCTCGTTCAGTAGTGGTATAATTTCGTTCAGCCGCATTCAATTGTCTACTGGCATAGGCAATTGGAAGATCCATATTACCTTCACCAGTAGGTTGTGTAAGTACACATCCAATAGCGTAATTGGATGCGTCAACATGAACATGGAATGGCTTATTCCAATCTGGTGTGGTCAAGATTGGTGCTGAACATAATCTTCGTTTAAGTTCTTGGAAGGAATTCTCACATTCATCCGTCCACTCAAAGTTTGTCAATAGTCCGTACATGGGCTTTGCAATGACAGCATACATGTGTATAAATCGTCGATAGTAACCGCAATGCCCCATGAAAGCTTGTACTTCCTTGACATTCTTTGGCCTAGGTAGCTCCGCTATGGCTCTCACTTTTTCTTCGTCGGTAGATATGCCATTCTTTGACACGATATGTCCTAGGATCTTGCCTTGCCTGACCATAAAAACACACTTTTCGGGGTTCAGGCAGACTTGATATTCTCTACATTTGTCAAAGACTTGTTTGAGTTCAGGAATGTGGGTTTGCCTAACATTGGAATGAGCACAGAGATCATCAACATAGACTTCTAAACTCTTTCTCAGGAACTCCTTAAACACATGGCACATCAGCCTCTGGAAGGTGGCTGGTGCATTGGTAAGCCCAAATGGCATTACTCTAAAAGCAAAAATGCCCCATTCTGTGGCAAAGGCTGTCTTATGCTGATCCTCTGGAGCTATGGCTACTTGATTGTAACCCGAGAATCCATCAAGGAAACTGTACACTTCCTTGCCTGCCACTCTTTCTAGGAGATGTTCTGTGATGGGAAGCGGATAGTTATCTCGAATCGTGGCGGCATTAACCTTTTTCAAGTTAATGCACACACGCAGCTTGCCATTCTTCTTGGGCACCACTACGATGGGGGATACCCATTCGGTGTGCTCAATTTCGTAGATAAATCCAGCTTCAACCAATCTATCTATCTCTTCCTTGATCTTAGCAGCGTAATTATCGTTATATGTATATGGCTTTTGCTTAGAGGGTTTAGCATCTGAGGTCATGGGAATGGTGTGTGAGCATATATCCGGGTCAACCCCTTTCAAATCCTTGTAACTCCAAGCGAATACATCTCTGTATTCTCTTAGCAAGGCAATCAATTCGTGCTCTTCTTCTTCTGTCAGGTCATGGCCTATATACGTGCATCTCTCCTCTCCTTCTTCTAGGGCCACTACTATTTTCTTTGTGGTTTCTTTGTTATCATAGGCCTCTCCTGATTGTGCCTCTCGTTTAGGCATTCTTATCATGACTCTCCTGTCATCTATCTCATACTTCTTAAAATTTTCTGGGACCTCAAACAAAGATTCTTCTTCTTCCGGTGAGGCTTCTCTCTTCTTTCGTTTCTTTCCTTCTTCCTTTGGGGTCACATGTGTTGCTAATCTTATATCATTTGTAACCTCTCCATGCCTCTGGGGTTGAAATTCTATTTCATGGAAGTATTCTTCATCTGATGCAAATGGTGGGTCCATAATGATTGACTCTAGATCGGAGTCACTTGCATCCTCAAATGCATCAGGGCTAGGTTCGCATTCTTCTAGAACTGCCTCTCCCATGATTGGCTCTAAGGAGAAGACTGAGATATCATAGCCATCCTCATCACAGTGAGGTGTCCATTGTTCTTCATTGATGGCTACGTCCATTGTTGCTAAAATTTCTGCCCAGCCATGGGGTTCAAACTCCTCATCTGGAAAGACTATAGGTGCATAGGCTGGGTCTTGAATGGGTCTATGAGTTTCGTTCGCACCTACCTCTCTGGCTTTCTCTCTCTTCTCCTCTTCTACTGCTACCTTGCACATCCATAAGTGGGTGTCTTCATGCATCCATGAGGATCCAGACCCTATGGAATGCACCGATTCTGTGTCATCTTTAGCTCTATGGATGGGATTCCACTGGATAGGAGGGACATCTCTATGGGAATAATCCTTGAGATTGACTTTGGTTGTAACACCTAAGTGCTGCAGGTACAAAGAACTGGTCCCCCAATCCTGTACCACTTGCAACTGTCGCATGAATGGTCTTCCCAAAATCATCTCATAGGCATGATTCTTGCTGAAGTCACATATGGCAAAGGTATGTTCAAACTCGACACCACAAGTGGAGAGAGTTATTCCTTCTAGCAATCCTAGGGGTCTCTCTATGTGACCGTCGGCCATTTGCAATTTCATTCTCGTCGGCCTGAGTGCCGGCTTGCCCCAACGCTTCCAAAGGGAAGTAGTGGCAATTGCAACTCCTGCACCTGAGTCTAAAATTGCCTTGGTGGTGTACTCTTGGTAGGTGATGGGAAGATAGGTGTTCCCTTCTTCGCCTTCACACATATCCCCTATCTTATCCAAGGGAATTTCTGGCACTGTCCTATGGGATCCTACCTGGGAACGAGGTTTTGCTATCTCTGGTACTTGTTTGGCTACATGTTTCCATAATTCAGGTCTAACCTTGAGTAGCTCTTCTAACTTGAGATTACATTGCACGTTAGTGTTCTTCACTACCTCTGTGTTCCTAGGTATGACTGAGTCGTCGTTCCTTACCATGACTGTGGGTGCTCTCATACATGTGGACTTTGCTTCCCAAGGGCCTGTGAAGTGGGGTAGCTCTTGTATGGAATTCGACTCAAAGTCTAATCTCTCGTGAGACTGAACACTCTCATGCTCCCCGTAAATAGATGGGATGTCTTGTGGGAATTGGTCGTGTGCATCATCCACAAGTTCAAAAGGAGGGGCGACCTCGCTTTCGTTATCCCATTTGTCTTCTTGAATCTCTCGTAGGAAGTCTGGTGCAAACCGATTCATAGAAGAAGAAGTGTCTGGCTCCGTAGAATTGGGCGCATAAGCAACCTGTGAAGGAGGGCTGATTCTATTGTTGATTCTCTCCTCGTTCTCGCAAATGGCTGGAGCACAAGCTTCTTGGGGAGGATTACTTATTCTATTACTTTTCCGAACAGGCTCACACATCCCCTGAGAAGGAATGGAGGCAACCTGTGGAGGTACTTGAGCTTTCGAGGGAGGCTCATCTGCCTTTTGGGGGGGGAGATAAGCTTCTTGAGGAGGCCCACGGGCTTCCTGAAGAGGCTGGCTCACCCGTTCTCTTGCCCTTTCCTTTCTTTGAGGGGTAGGTTCCTTTTCTGGCTGTGCTATTGGCCTCTCTATTCTTTCTAAGGAGGGGAAGTTGTCCGGTTTAGGGGCCTTGGCCACATACACTTCTGATTGGGAATGATTCCTGTTTTTGCTTGCTTTTTCTTGGTCTTGATTTTTTTCTTCCTTGTCAGATCTTGCAATTATCCTCTCTAACTTCTCTAGGAATCCCTCCAAGTGTAATTGCGTTTTGGCTGAGCCTGAGTAGTTGAAAAGGCGACTGGCTTCAAACATAGTCTGAGCCAATGCGACCATTTTCGCGCATAGTTTTGTTCTTTCTATCTCTAGGTCAGCTCTAGGATAGCACTTGTCATGATCCGTGACGTTTGGCCCTTCTTGGATTCTGGCCTGATATGCCTTAAGCATCATGTCTATGTCTTCGGGAGTGGGATCAGCTAATACTGATCCTGTTTGGGGTGGCGGGTGGGTTGCGTGGGCTGTCTTAGAGGGTGAAGGGATGGAGGGTGATGGTGATGGGGATGGTAGCGGTGGGAATGTGTGAGAGTGCGGTTGAGACGTGATCTCTATGATTTTAGCCTTGGTTTCTCGTAGACTTTCCTCAAGTTCACTCATCTTCTTTGCCCATTGCCTTTTCATGCGTTCGCGGCTATCTTTCCAAGCTCTTGTTCTCTTTTTATTTTGGCTCTCAGTATCGCTAGCATCTAAGCTCTTTTCCTGGCCTACCCCTTGGTTTTGCTGCAATGCCTGAGCCCTAGTGACTACCTGTACTGGTGCAGTGGAAGTGACGCTTCCTGAGGAGTCTACCACTAACCCAACAACGTTGATAGGGGTGATTTTTGGCATGCTATTGGGGTTCTTAGGGCAATCTCGTAAGAGATGCTCTTTTCCGCAGTCTTGGCAAAAGCCTTGGATAGTCACGGACTGAGTTTGTGTAGGCGGAGGTAAGGGACAATCACGAATGAGGTGATCACCTTGGCATCTGTAGCACGGTCCTCTTGGGAATGGAGGTCTGACTTGCCTAGATTGAGGCCTAAGATTGGGATTTGCATACATGACGTTCGTGTAGTCTGACTCCCAACTAGGTTCGCTTGTCTCTTCGCTATAATAGGACTCACCATGCTCAGGAGACTGCATGTAGTAGGCCTGGGGGCTATCAACATGGGTAGAATCAAAGCTATGATCACTTGGGTCATTTTCAGAGATCAAGGGTGTTACTGGGACTATAGCTCTATTCAGGTTCTCTTCTGCAGCAGTATACTTTACCGGAATCACATTAGCTGGGGCTGGGGGTTGTTGTGTTAGCACAGGCTGAGGCCTTTGTTGGTTTTGATATTGAGGTTGGAAATTTTGTTGTGGCCTGCCATATGGTTGTGGAGGGTACTGGTTCTGGTATCTGCCTTGTTGGTAGTGCTGAGGGTAGGGTTGCCTAACAGCCTGCTTGTTGTATGGGCAATCTTGTGCGGTGTGGTTGGTGTATCTCCGTTCTATGGTGCAGTACTGGCTACTAGGATTCACTTGGGGTTGAGCCATAATGGGACAGACATTCGCCATGTGGTCACCACCGCATGTATAGCATCTTTTCACTGGGGCAAACCTTGGGATTTGTTTGCTAGTTACTCCTAATTTCTGGGCCACTTTCTCTGCGAGTTCCTCAATTGATGTGGATTGCATGGAAGAGTGACTAGATGCACTGTCTGAATCTTTGTAAATTTTGGACAGCTCTAGCTCTTCTCCTAGGTTATCTTCAATGTCAATGCATATACGTACACACTCTTCTATGGTCCTAGGGTCTTTCAGATACACGTAGGATCTCAATTTTGGACTCAGTAGTCCATCAAGGAATAAGGCTACTTGTTTAGCAGATGTGGGTAGCTCCGAAATAGGGCACCTTTCAAGATATTGTCTAAATCTTCTTCCTGCAAGCCTCACAGTCTCTTGAGGGGTTTGCTTGAAGCTGTGAATCAGTGAGGAGGTGTTGTGTCTTATGCCACTCTTGGAGAACTCTACAATGAATGCCTCTAGGAGTTGGTCTATGCTCCTGAACTGACGCTCATCTAATGGCTGAAACCATGTAAGTGCCGTGTTCCTAAGGGTTAGACCGAAGGCATTGTACTGTGTGAACAGATCTTCCACTTGTTCAGCTCTCAAGACTTGCTTGAACTCTGCCACATGATCATAGGGATCTCCCGTGCCGTCAAAGTAATTCTTCATGGACTTAACTAGCTGGGTGGGCCTCAAAGTTCTTGTGTGCTCTCTAGGCCTCGGCAGAGGGAATCCATCTACATTTCTTTGGTTCCTGTGGGCTCTATGCATCTCAGGTTCTACCCTATTCGTCTCTGTTCTCGTTCTTTCTCTGCCCACTGGGTTGGCAAAACTTACTTCTGGTCTATCTCTACTTCTGTCTCTTTGCATACCATGAGCTTGGGAAGTTCCAGCCCCGGGGTGACCATAGGATACATTTGATCTTGGTTGGGGGAAAATAAATTTACCCTTCCAAGTGTAAGCATGCCTATCATTTTCTGTCACCACAAAGATCCGTTCTGAAGCATGATCTAGGTAGGTCACTCTGCCTGGGCTATCCGGATCCTTAAACTCATAGATCATGATTGTTCCTATATCAATTGGGTGATCCGGTTTATACCTCCAAAAGGCTTCGTCCGTTTCTCGATTGAGAAGCAATTCTATGCACTTGTTATCTTGGGGAACCCACTCAGGCGTGATAATCCTAGTGAGAACTGATTTACCTCGAGGGGTTCTAGGTTCCACTCCCATGTTTCCTTGTTCCAAGTCACCTAAGTCCGCTTCTGAAATTACATTTCCAAATTCATCTGTCCTATCTGGATGACTGGTGACTACGTATATGGTTCCTTCCTTGTCCAGGTATGCACCGTTTTCAAATTTGACAGCTGGGTGCTCTAGTCCTATGGATTGGTCAGGGTTTTTAATCTGGACCACAGATCTTCCTAGGCCATCCTCATAGATGCTAGCACCTAATCGGTTGGTCCTAAGGTATTCCAACTGTGTTTTGTAAGGGCCTTCTACCCTGTACAAATAAGGCACACCTGAACTTCCCGTAGGTCTGTCCATGCCTTGAGACATCTCTGACTCACTGGTATCAGAGCTAGGGTAATGAGAGTGGCGACTCAACTGCTGGGCCCAAGACCTTGCAGTGTGGTTGACACTAGCCTCTGAAGACCTAAGGCTTTGTCTTTCTCTTGCTAGGTGTCGTCCTGATCTAAGGTTCATATGCCTAACTGATTAGCCCAATTTTTTTCCAGAGTACAACCTCGTTGCCGATCAATTGGTACCAGTCACTTGATTCTTTTTAGTTATTCCTCGTGTTTAAAGTCTTGTCTGCTATTACGTCGTCAGGAATACTTGAATGTTCTTCGTACTCTCAGGTTGATCGTTCCACGTTAGGTTCTTTCCTTTATGTTGTCGACAGTACAGAGATTAAGTTTTTAGCTTGAACTTGAGTTTTTAGGTAGTCTTCAACTTGATAGTGGCCTATCGTCGCCTTGACTTACTCCTACTTCTAATCGCTCTTAGCCTAGGCTAGGAATTGACGAAGAGGAGTTGAGAATACTCCGACCTTTCTTGCCGAACCTTGCTCTTTAGTGCTCGAGAAGTTGATTCTCAAGCGTGTGCCACACCCTTGCTTGGATACTCTCAATTGCTTCTCAATAGGCCTGCATAAATCTCAAGATTAGCTCCAAGTAGACCTTTCAATTGACAGACAATTTATTTCAGACACTTTTTTAATGACCCTTATTCCCCCTTTTGCATTGTTAGAAATTTACTCTAGAGCTCCCTTGGTGTTCCTACCCCTCAGTATGTCAATTTCCAAATATCCTATCTGAAAATCAACGCATTATTCTTATAAAAAACAGTTGAGGGCGTGTAGTATATGTCACGAGCTTTCCGACAAGCCCTAGAGCTCAGAAAATGGATTTCGTATGAAAAAGTTATGACCGTTCAGGGTTTAGGGGGTTAAATAGACAAACAGATACTATCAGGGATTTTAATGCATTTTCTAAGGCCTTTGTAAGTAGATGAGTACATGAAAGTGCAAATATGCCCAAAATTTAGCCTAAATTTACCAAAAATTCACCCTTAATTTTTGCCGAAAATGCCTGTCTATCGCGATAGACGGTGTCTGTCGCGATAGACACAATCTATCGTGGGGGCTGTCTGTCGCGATAGACGGTGTCTGTCGCGATAGACGGTGTCTATCGTGGGGGCTGTCTGTCGCGATAGACGGTGTCTGTCGCGATAGACGGTGTCTATCGTGGATTTCTGTCTGTCGCGATAGACGGTGTCTGTCGCGATAGACGGTGTCTATCGCGATAGACGGTGTCTATCGTGGGTTTCTGTCTGTCGCGATAGACGGTGTCTGTCGCGATAGACGGTGTCTATCGTGGGGGCTGTCTGTCGCGATAGACGGTGTCTATCGTGGGTTTCTGTCTGTCGCGATAGACGGTGTCTGTCGCGATAGACGGTGTCTATCGTGGGGGCTGTCTGTCGCGATAGACGGTGTCTGTCGCGGATTTCTGTCTGTCGCGATAGACGGTGTCTGTCGCGATAGACGGTGTCTGTCGCGATAGACGGTGTCTGTTGCGGATTTCTGTCTGTCGCGATAGACGGTGTCTGTCGCGATAGACGGTGTCTGTCGCGGATTTCTGTCTGTCGCGATAGACGGTGTCTGTCGCGATAGACGGTATCTGTCGCGGATTTCTGTCTGTCGCGATAGACGGTGTCTGTCGCGATAGACGGTGTCTGTCGCGATAGACAGTGTCTGTCGCGATAGACAGAAAAAATGCAAATTTTTGAAAAACTTCTAGTGATCTAGAGTGCCCACAAGGTGTAGGTTACAGTGGTAATCATGCATTCACAAAATGTTAAGATTTTCTGTCTGTCGCGATAGACAGAGACTGTCGTTCCGGGACCTGTGCAGAGCCTGTCGTACCTGCGCACACTGCTGGGGATGATGGTACAGCAAAAAACCTGCAAAATAGCTCAGAAAACATGCAAAAACAGCACATGCAAGTTCGCTCTCTCGCTCTCTCTCACAAGTGAAATGAGGGAAATGAGGTGGAGGTGGGGATATAGTAAAAAAACTGAAATTTTCGCGATGATGGAGATGGACGTGGGAGATGGTGATGATGATGATAGTGAAGAAAGTAAAAGAAAATCGATGAGAGTGAAGAAAATACCTACAACTCCAACGCGTCAACTCTACGTCTTACCATCACACGCTCGTCCTCAAAGCTCGGTCCCCGGCAACGGCGCCAAAATTTGGTGTAGCTCAGTGATGAGTAGCACCTCCTTTAATGTCAATCCGGGAAGACGTGAGGATGGTATGAAGACCTCGAGCAAGTGGCGACACAAGTGCGTGAGTGAGAAGCACACAAGCATGCACACACATACACACACACACACGCGCACACACGGCAAGACAAAGAGAGAGAATCAATGGAGTGCTTTAGATTACTTTCACAAGCTCTTACAAGTTCGTTTCAATTACAATCTCCCCTCCAAAATGAGCTCTCTAGCTCTTTTTATAGTTTTTGACTAGCTTTTGGCCCTGTCCAGACCTAGTGTCCGGCCTAGTTAAAAATTAGGTTCCAGGGCTTATTTGAGGGCTCAAACGAAGTCTAAAAATTATGAAATTTGGTACGATGGTACTTCTAATACTCCTCAAGCTCGAGGACTCCTCGGCTTGCACAAAATGGAGTCTAATCTACCAAAAACGGGATTTACAATGTTTGTGTAGTGATTAAAATCACTTGGGTTGTACATAATCTATGGGAAAAAATGATCTGGCCTTGTTGCCGTATTGTGCATGACTCCTTTATTGCTTTGTATGCCAACACCGCGCCACTGTGATAGGATGCTAAACTAGAGTGATTTAGAACACCTCTGTAATCAACAGTAGCTTAGCCTAAATAACGTCGCTTTAACTATGTTATTCTGCGACTCAGGTTCCACTAGAACTTCACCAGACTGTCGCTTGGACGTCACCGAAATCTTACCGGAACTTCACCGAAATAAACTTAGTTCTGCTCGTAATTGCTTCAGATGAACTTATGTGAAGTAAGGAAGTAGTGTGTGAGCTTCCTTCACCGAATGAGCTTCCTTCTGGAAACTTCACAGTTCTGAAGTGCTACTTTTCGGTTAACTTTTGTACTGTGTGTACATCTTCATTCCACCGGAAACTGTGATCAGCTTAAAGTAGAGACGTCTAGCTACAAGATGAGCTATCTCTCATACAAGGCTTCGAACTCTGCTACGAGTTATACCTCGTCGTTCTACCGAAAAAAAAACCTTATTTTCTGAGAAACTATAACTGACCGGAAATTACTGAAATATGTTTACTGAGTAAACTGTTATTCACCGAAACATGCGTTTACAGAGAAGGTACTGAAGCACGTTTAGTAACGAGTCGTGATAGTTAACGATAAACTAAGCTTCCTACCGTAATACGAAATAACTTCAGATTCTTCACAAGTAAAGATTGCACGCAGACATCCACATGAACATGTGTTTTTGATTAGAGAAGATGTGTACAAGTAAGCTTGGCCTCTTCTTGCTCAAGTTACAGAAACTCTCCTACAGTAAGTAGTTTCTTATTACCATCTCTCTTCAGATGAAAAAAAACCCGACACTTCAGGCTTGTGTTATTCATCTGTACATACGCGATCTATGGCGTCTTCTGAGAACTTCTAAATCTCTCTTCACTCATACGCGATCTATGGCGTCTTCTCTCAGTCTCTCGTTCTCCTCTGTGTATCATCTACGATTCCCTCTCCGTGTATATCTCGTCGCGTTCTTCAAATCTTGCTGTATATATATACAATTTCTTTGGCGCTCCTCTGCCCTGTCATTCTTCAATTCGCGTTATGCGCGCCTTACGCACCCGCCGCGGTTAATTGCTCTGTTATGCGCACACCGCGCACTAACTTCGCATACTGTACACCTGTGCATAGATTTTTCGGAAGATTCTGTTTCTCTCTTGTTTGTTGCGTCAAATTCGTGAGTGTTTCCTTAACAGCTCCCCCTCAATCACTAATTTGACCTCTTCCGGTCTTTCATATATCTTTCTTTCTTTTATTCCTGCCATCTCTTTGAATCTGTTTGTTTTTGTTCCATCCAAGCTCTTTGTTAGAATATCTGCAATCTGATCTTTCGTAGGAGTGTAGAATATTTCTATCTCTTTCTCCATTACTTTTTCTCTTAGGAAATGGTACTGAATCTCTATGTGTTTTGTTCTTGCATGAAACACAGGATTCGCTGCAAGATACAGCGAGCTCATATTATCTCCATGTATGATCGGTATACTTTGATCTATACCCATGCTTTTAAGTAAAGTCTGCATCCATATTACTTCTTTTGATGCTTCTACCAGTCCTTTGTATTCTGCTTCTGTTGATGATAAAGCTACTGTGTGTTGTTTCTTCGAACACCAGCTTACCAGCTTATCTCCTAGGTATATCATATACCCGTGCGTTGATCTTCGGTCATCTTGACTTCCTGCCCAATCTGAGTCACTATATGCTCTGAGCTTTATATCTGACGTAAAAGGATAATATAATCCTTCCTTTATAGTTCTTTTGATATATCTGAGAACTCTTTGTCCTGCAACCCAATGTTGCTCTGTCGGACAATGCATAAACTGTGAGAGAACTCCCACCGGAAAACTGAGATCCGGTCTTGTTAGCGTAGCATATATTAAGCTTCCTACTAACGATTGATACTTCTTCATATCTTTAAACTCTGTACCACTATATTTACTGAGTTTATGGTTTACTTCAAGCGGTGTTGAAGCTTCTCTGCAATTTTCCATGTTGAACTTCTTCAGTAAGTTCAGGAGATACCTCTCTTGTGTGACATATACACCATGATCTGTATATGTGATTTCCATTCCTAGAAAGTATGATAATTTTCCTAGGTCACTGATCTTGAATTCCTTTTCTAGCAGTTTCTTTACCTCTGTGATTCCTGCATCTGAGGTTCCTGTAATTATTATGTCATCTACATAGATACAAATGTAGATCATTCCTTCTTCTGTTATTTTGATGAGTAGACTTGCATCTGCCTTCGAACTTTGGTATCCAAGTTCGTTCAGATACTTCACGAGTCTGTAGTTCCAAGCTCTTGGAGCTTGCTTCAGTCCATAAAGAGCTTTTCTTAACCTGCAAACAAAGGTTGGGTATCTGGAACTTATAAACCCTTCCGGTTGTTCCATATATACTTCATCTGATATATATCCATTCAGGAATGCATTCTTTATATCTAGCTGACTTAGCTTCCATCCTTTTGATGCTGCTATAGCAATCACTGTTCTTATGGTTGACATCTTTGCCACCGGACTGAACGTCTCGTCATAGTCTATGCCATGCGTCTGAGCATAGCCCTTGATAACCAGTCTCGCTTTATGTCTGGCTATCCTTCCAT
The DNA here is from genome assembly GCA_020310875.1 of Ceratopteris richardii. Classification (NCBI taxonomy): domain Eukaryota; kingdom Viridiplantae; phylum Streptophyta; class Polypodiopsida; order Polypodiales; family Pteridaceae; genus Ceratopteris; species Ceratopteris richardii. The sequence goes on from CM035413.1 coordinate 177,024,918, forward strand.
CTGCAAGTTTCTTAACTTTGAACACCCATTTATTTCCAATTACTTTCTTACCGTTCGGTTTAGGAACAAGCTCCCATGTCTTGTTCTCTTCCAGTGCGGTGAATTCTTCTTTCATTGCTTCTTGCCATTGCTTCTTGCCTTTAGCTTCATCATAGCTCTGAGGTTCCTCCTCTTCTTTAACCATATATGCATAATCTTGTTGAGTTATATATGATGTATCATACGAGTATCTTTCCGGTTGTCTTCTTACTCTGTTTGACCTTCTTAGCTCATATTCTTCGTGTGTGTCTGAGTACCCGTCTTCATCTTCGTTCCTTATACCTGTTCCGGTCCTGGACGTACTTGCCTCTTCATCTTTGTTTACCTGAACAATTGATTTTCCTTTCTCTCTTCTTTTTATCTCTTCTTCAAATTCTTCAGTTGTATGACTCTGATCTGCATACCAGCTTTTCTGTTCATCAAATGTTACATCTCTGGAAACAGTAAATTGTTTGGTTAGAGGACTCCATAACATGTAACCCATCTGTTTCTCATCATATCCGACGAATACATATTTCTCTGCTTTTGGTTCAAGCTTATGTCTCAGTTGAGACGGTACATAAGCATACGCTACTGATCCAAACACTTTGCAGTGATCAAGTGTTGGCTTCTTTCCCCACCAAGCTTCATAAGGGGTCATTCCTTCTAACGTTGTACATGGTAACCTGTTTACCAAGTATGTAGCTGTATTTACAGCTTCAGCCCAAAGATAATCCGGGCAATTCTTTTCTTTTAGCATAGCTCGTGCAAACTCGACTAGAGTTCGGTTTCTCCTTTCTGCTACACCATTCTGTTGTGGTGTATACCTGCAGGTTATTTCTCTCTTAATACCTGCATTCCAAAGATAGTCATTGAATTCTCGGGAGAAGTATTCTCCCCCTCCATCAGACCTCAGTCTTTTAAGTTTTCGTCCGGTGAGTCTTTCAGCATATGCATGAAAATGCATGAAAGCTCCAAACACTTCTGACTTTTCCTTCAAAACATAAAGAGTTATCCACCTTGTTGTGTCATCAATGAATAAAACATAGTACCTTGATCCGCTGATTGATCCTTCTTTCGTTGGTCCCCATACATCTGTATGTATGAGTTCTAGCACGCCATCATGTTTGAATCCTTTCTTCTGGAAAGGTAACCTGTGGGCTTTTCCCATTTGACAGGCTTCGGATTTGTGAATCATATGTTGGTTCTGTACGTTCGGTAATCCCAGTACAGACTGATTCGCTATCATAGCTTTGATTCCTTTTTCGTGAAAGTGACCTAATCTCTTGTGCCAGAGATCAAGTTCTGTAATTACCTTTTCATCATGTGTGAGCAGCGCTTGGCCAATGTTCCCTTGTACTCTTAAGGTAAAGAGTCTGCCTTCTTTCTTACCAGAAACGATCTGATAATATCCGTTCTTGGGATCTTCTACAAATACTCCTTTGTTTGTAAATCTGACCTGAAAACCTTTTTCGACTATCTGTCCCACACTGATCAGATTTTTCGGTATTGTTGGAACATACAAAACATTGGTTAGCAAATCTGCTCCACTCTTGCATTTCACTTTTCCGATTGATTGTACTTTGTGTCTTGTATTGTCACCTGTTTGAACAGTGTGACTAGAACTACCTTTCTCTAGTTCTGACATTAGTTCTATATTTCCTGACAAATGATTAGAGCATCCAGAATCAATGTAAAATACCTTTAGGTCTTCATTTTCTGATGTGCTGATTGAGTTCATCATCAATGATGTATGACTTTCATTCTGTGTGTCATTTGCGTAGTTGTTGTAGGTGGTGTTGTAGGATTGGCTCTGTCCCCAACTTCTTACTCCACCTCTACCGTAGCCTCCTCTTTGGCTTTGTCTTCCTCTTTGGAAGTTACTTTGATTTCTTCCGCTACTGCCTCTGCTATTGTTGTTTTGATTTTGATTTGATCCTTGTTGATTGTGCCAACAATCATGCGCCAGATGGTTACTTAGTCCACAAATCCAGCAAGCTTTCTTGGTGGTATTCTGGCGGCTTCTTCCTCTTGCTCTTCCTCTGCCAGTGCCTTTACCTCTTGTGTAATAGGCCTGAGAACTCGACTCTTCTTCGTCTTTTGACTTACCCTTTTCTTTCTTCTTGTTCTTCATATACATTGCTGAGCTATGTCCTTTGTCTGCATCTCCTTTCAGGTCTTGCTCATATGTGAGCATCAAACCAAGCAACTGATTTAACTCTGGTACAAAATGATTTAGGGAGAGTTCAGTTGATAGTACGAAAGGTTTCCACCTTTCATCTCCTCTCAACCCTGTGAGCACTTGCGCTATCAATCTATGATCTTCGACTTCTTCATTTATGGATCCAAGACTATCTGCTAGATCCTTCATTTTAGTGACGTAGTCACTGATGCTTTGACTCGGCTTCTTTTTGAACGTTGTGAACTCGGACCATAGGCTGGCTTTCCTAGCTTTCGTAGTATTCTGGAAGTGATCTTCCAATGCGCTCCATATGTCCTCTGCTTTCTCCAGACCTCTAATGTGCGGTAGTAGATGATCTGACACAGTGTTGTAGATGTAGGCTCTTGCCGTTGCATCTTTCTTCTGCCATAGCTTTAGGGCGTCTAGTTCTTCTTTTTCCGGTTGACTATCATCTTCGAAAGTGGGTTTCTTTTCTTCTCCGGTCACGTACGTCATTAAGTCCTTACTCATAAGTAAGGCTTCCATGCGCATTACCCATGCAGGATAATTATCTCTGTCCAGTGATCTGCCATGATCTTCTTCCTCTCGTGGAATGATCCGCCTCTTATACCGATTCTTGGGAAAACTAACCTGCTCTGATACCAATCGTTGGCGAAAACTTCGGCTCTAACGCCTACTGTTGCGGAAATACTTTCGCCCTGAAGGTGAGTTTCGCGACAAAGCTTGAACTCTGTCAGGCCTGCGGAAATTGCCGCGCCACTGTGATAGGATGCTAAACTAGAGTGATTTAGAACACCTCTATAATCAACAGTAGCTTAGCCTAAATAACGTCGCTTTAACTATGTTATTCTGCGACTCAGGTTCCACTAGAACTTCACCAGACTGTCGCTTGGACGTCACCGAAATCTTACCGGAACTTCACCGAAATAAACTTAGTTCTGCTCGTAATTGCTTCAGATGAACTTATGTGAAGTAAGGAAGTAGTGTGTGAGCTTCCTTCACCGAATGAGCTTCCTTCTGGAAACTTCACAGTTCTGAAGTGCTACTTTTTGGTTAACTTTTGTACTCTGTGTACATCTTCATTCCACCGGAAACTGTGATCAGCTTAAAGTAGAGACGTCTAGCTACAAGATGAGCTATCTCTCATACAAGGCTTCGAACTCTGCTACGAGTTATACCTCGTCGTTCTACCGAAAAAAAAACCTTATTTTCTGAGAAACTATAACTGACCGGAAATTACTGAAATATGTTTACTGAGTAAACTGTTATTCACCGAAACATGCGTTTACAGAGAAGGTACTGAAGCACGTTTAGTAACGAGTCGTGATAGTTAACGATAAACTAAGCTTCCTACTGTAATACGAAATAACTTCAGATTCTTCACAAGTAAAGATTGCACGCAGACATCCACATGAACATGTGTTTTTGATTAGAGAAGATGTGTACAAGTAAGCTTGGCCTCTTCTTGCTCAAGTTACAGAAACTCTCCTACAGTAAGTAGTTTCTTATTACCATCTCTCTTCAGATGAAAAAAAACCCGACACTTCAGGCTTGTGTTATTCATCTGTACATACGCGATCTATGGCGTCTTCTGAGAACTTCTAAATCTCTCTTCACTCATACGCGATCTATGGCGTCTTCTCTCAGTCTCTCGTTCTCCTCTGTGTATCATCTACGATTCCCTCTCCGTGTATATCTCGTCGCGTTCTTCAAATCTTGCTGTATATATATACAATTTCTTTGGCGCTCCTCTGCCCTGTCATTCTTCAATTCGCGTTATGCGCGCCTTATGCACCCGCCGCGGTTAATTGCTCTGTTATGCGCACACCGCGCACTAACTTCGCATACTGTACACCTGTGCATAGATTTTCCGGAAGATTCTATTTCTCTCTTGTTTGTTGCGTCAAATTCGTGAGTGTTTCCTTAACATCATGGTCATCCAAGAAGCAACCCACAATTGCTCTCTCTTCTACTGAAGTTGAATACATAGGTCTTGCTATAGCTACTCAAGAAGCAATGTGGATGAAGACACTATTCACAGATCTTGGTTTGGAGATTGGAACTCCAAGTATCTTTGGTGACAATATGAGCTCTATTCACTTGGCTCCCATTCCAATATTTCATGCAAGGACTAAACATATTGAAGTACATTATCACTATGTAAGAGAGAAGATTGTGATCAAGAGAATTTAGTTAACTTATGTGTCCACTCATCAACCATGTGCAGATATTCTAACCAAAGCATTGGATGGTACAAAGCTTTGCAAATTCAAGGATATGATTGGTTTGCAAGTAATCTTGGAAGATTGAAGGCCTCAAGATCACTTGACTTGAGGGAGAGCTATTGGAACAAGTCAATGGCAAGTCCAAGTGATGGCTTGAGTCATCAAAAGACCTAGAGACTTGAAGAAAATGTCTAGTCTTTGTAAAGTTCACTTGTGAACTATCTCTTGTGATTTTTGAAGTCTTTACTTGATGTAAAAGTAAAAGGAATCTAAAGTGGTCACGTACACTTGATGAAAAAAGGAAAGAGAAGCCACGAATTTGTGATTGAAGTTAGTTAGAGAATCAAATCAATTACAAAAATATTGGAGAGTGATTTTAGGTCAGAATCAAATTCAAATTTGGGCTCCAAATATCACTATAAATACATGGCCTTCTAGTCGTGTTTTTTAGACTTCCATGAGCTGAGATTTATGCCATATCAAAGGGTTGGTTAAAGGCACACATATGTGTCAGTAATTCCATTGTACTTTAAAATCAATATACATTCATTTTTATTATCATTTGAGTTCATATCTTCATGCTTTTGTGAGTATGTTGTTCACTGCCATACCTCTCAATTTTCTCTGTCAGATTGCAGAGATGATTTCTCTAAGCTTGGTGTATCAGTTTCAATGATTTAAGTGATTAAATTTTTCTCCTTAATTCTACTACACGCTCATAAAATTTCATTGCAATTAGCTTTTTCAATCGTGACATAGGTTCATTTGAAGTCGACTATATCTATTCATTCTCTACTTTTCTATTAGCACCCCATCAAAATAGTCATCTTCTCAGAGCTGGTTCTCAGTGTGTAATTCATCATTTTCCATGATTCAAAGCTTTCTAGAATCCGCATATTGTCTAGTATAGGCCTACAAAATTTCATAAGAATTGCATTTTTGAATCTTGAGATATTAACATTTTTCTACTCATAGGTCTGAGTACTACTACTACCCGTGAAAATTGAGGTTTATGTAGTCCATAATTTTTTATGAAATAACTCTTGATTGTTATCTTACTAATTGAATAAGAGTTCACCAAAAGGAATTAAGTCAATTGCTTCTGTGGCCAGATAAGTGTTCAAAACACTAGACATGTGTATGAACATAAATAACAAGTTTTTTGTTCTTGAATCTACTCCAACCTATTTGTTTTGATTCATCTTTTTGAGAGTGATCTTCCAATGTACATAGGGTGTCTAATACATCCTTTGGCAAGCTAAAAGGGCCCATTATAGATCCCTAGAGTATATTTGGCTAGTGTAGTGCAAAGTTTTTGCAGCAGCACTTCATCTTCTCCAAGTTCAAATCCATCTCTTCACATGTTATTTATGTCCTTTTCCACTTTCAAACCCTCTACCCTTGCCTCTTCATCTAGTAGAGTAGCATACCAGGTTTTCCTTTGGATTTTGAGTCCTCACCAAGATTCTTTTCTTCAATAATCAACATGGACACCAAATCAGCAAAATTCAAAATATTTTCCCTATTCTAAATAGATGTTATGAACTACTTATATGCAGCTCCTAAACCATGATATTCTTGTAAATTCTGTACATTCACTCTTCTATCTATTTTTGTTCACATAGAGTGGTTGCGATTTTGACTTCCACATTGTAAATTGGCATTTGTATATATGATAGTGTGAGTAAGCAATGGCTTACGTAACACTTTCCACATGTTATCTAATCTCTCTCTATCTTTGTCTCATCATTGTATGATTAAGTGTGGTATGTTCATGTTTGTCAATTTTGGAAGAAACTAGAATCTATGTTGTAGATCCTCGACCTATGGGACCTGTGGAATTTAGTTATGGGACTACCTAATTTCCAACAGAAAAAGGTACAAATGATGATGAAAAAGAATGGATCCAAGGATTATATATTGTGTTGTCAACACTCGCCCCCTCCTTGACTTTGTCGTCCTTGACAAAGCTTTTGCATGTATGAAGCTCTTTGTGGAAGAGCGTGTAGAAGTTCCTTTTGATTGCATGATCCTTGTGTCATTGGAGTGCTTTGCTTTGTTGCTTTTCTTCATCTTGTTTTTTGCATGTTTTTTTGGAGTCGAGTGCCTTATATCTTGGGTCTTTTGCCTTATATAGATGGGAAGAATATGCTAGAATGCTTTTTTTTTTTTTTCCTTCCTTTTCTTTTCTTTTCTTTTCTTTTCTTTTCTTTACATCTCTTTTCTTTTTTTTTTAATTGGATGGATGATGTATGAGAATGAAATGACAAAATGTAGATGATAGATATAAATAGATGAAATTAATTCATCTCTTCTTAGTCCATATGCATGAGTGGGGATTAAGGGTGCATGGGTGGAAAATAAAAAAGTGCCTATGCACGGTCTTGTAATGTGACCCTATCTTATGCATACTCTAAAAAGTGCATACAAAAAACAATGGTGCAAAAATGGATGGGTCTTGAGAAAAGTGCTCAAGGGTGAGGCGATGATGAGGCTTTCTCCAAATGTCCAACTCCAAGAACCTTTTCTTTTCCATCAACCATTTGAAATGGATGATACTTTTGTCCACCAACCTGAAAAAAGAAAAAAAAAAAGCAAATTTTTGCAATGTATATACATATGCCCTCTTTGTGCTTGGGTTAAACTTAGTGTGCCTAATGCTTGGCCTTTGGATGAGTCCCTATTCGCATGCATACTTGATGTGCATCTTGAACATATGCTGTGCATTGGTCAAGGTTGGGTTACAAAGAGGTTTGAGGCCGCCAATATGTCGTTGCTTTGCTGGACTTCTCCTTGAAGTTTCTCCTTGGATCTTTTTTGAGTTTTGGCTTGATTGCTTTGGATCCTTTGGTTGGAAGTGGTCTTTCGTGAAGATAAGGCGTGGTGGGCCTAGACCAAATATTATGATGTCTCGTGTGAGAGGTTTGATTTTGTACAAGGGATCTCTTTGGTACCCATAACATGGTGGGATTTGGTTGGGCTCTAAGTAATTGCTTGGCCACCCAAATTTTCTTGACATTACAAGGGAAATGTGATTTCTTCTTCTTGAAATAAGGGTCTTTTGGGCCTTCTATATGAGTCTTTAGGGATAACTCATCTTTACAAGGGGAATTCAATAACGGTTGATCTTCTATACATACAATATGTTCATGCACTAGATCATTAGGCTATGTGATTTGAGATTGATCTAGAGATTCATCCATACATTTATCCTTATTACACGTCCAATCTCTAGATATACAAATGGGTGATGGATGGTCATGATTGACCATAGATTTGACATCATTTTCCATAGTGTTGATACAAGGTATTTGCTTATCCTCTTCTTGATGAGCCAAGTGTAGCACATCCTTGCTCATGGATTCATGAGGGGAATCCAAGTTTAGAGGAAGAGAGGGCCCTTCCATATCCCCCCCAAGCACTTGGAGTCCTCCATTTCATCATTTGTCAAGGTTTCCTGTGACTTACTCAAAGAAAGGTTAGATGAAAAAGCATGAATGGATCTAGAAACTGTAACTTGCATTGTGTTTGGTAATAATCATATATTCCGGATCCAAAATTTCAAGTGATTTTGTGTATTGTTGATACACGAAAACTGTGTTTTCCTGAGATCCAACTATCACGTCATAGTGCGACAGTGTTCAAGGAGAAGTGTTGCTTGTAGTGTTTTGCAGTGTTGTGAATTGTTGCAAAAATGGCAAACGCAAATGGAATGAGTCAGCTTATGAGCGATAAGCTGGACAAGAACAACTTCCATGCTTGGAGATTCAGAATGACGAATTTCTTGATGGGAAAAGGCTACTGGAAGTACATCGAAGGAGAGAATGAAAATGCTCCGTAGTTACCAGAAAGGAATCAGACTGTAGATCAGGTAAGAGCATATGAGGAATGGAATCAAGGAGCACGAAAGGTAATGTACTGGCTATCTGTTAGCATACAGGATAGCATGATTGGGCACATACAGGATGCCAAGACTCCAAAAGAGGCTTGGAACAGTTTGGTCACATTGTATGAGACCAATACAAAGGCACGGAAATTGCAACTAAAGAATGAGCTGCATACATTCGAGAAGAAGAGCATGTCGATAAGTGACTACACCTTGAAAATCAAAAGCATATGTGAGTCACTTGCATCTATTGGTGTGACTGTAGATGATGATGATAAGGTGGAAGTGTGCCTTTGTGGTTTAGGAGTTGCATATAAGCAGTTCAAAACTTCTATACAGACCAGGGAAAATATTCTGAATTTTTTTGATTTGGTATCCATGCTAATTATTGAAGAAAATAATCTTGGTGAGGATTCAAAATCCTAAGGAAAGTCCAGTTCTGAGTAGGTATTCTATTCTGGTAGAGGGAGAGGAAGAGGTAGAGGTTTTGGAAATGGAAGAGGAAACAGTAACCAAGACCAAGGTCAACAACAAAATCATGCAGGAGGAAGAGGACAGTTTTGAGGCAAGGGGAGCCAAAGAGGTCGCAGAAATATCCAAAGAAATGATTCAGGTAATGATAGTAAAGGATGTTGGAATTGTGGTAAACCTGGAAACTTTGAACGTGATTGCAGATTGAAGAATCAAAATAACAGAAGGCAGCAAAACAACTATGCATCCACAAGTACAGATGATTCTGAGAAGTTGTTCATGGTTCAACAACACATGATGAATACGATATCTGTTGGTGTTTCAAAATCGAATAATAATGTCTAGTATCTTGATTCAGGTGCTTCAAATCACATGACCAATCATGTAGAATGGTTTAGTACTTTGCAAAAATTGCCAGTTCCTGGATATGTTGAAATAGGTGATGACACATCACATCCTATTGAGCATACAGGAAACATAGCACTATCTATGGAAGATGGAAAGGTAAAACATCTTGCTGATGTGCTGCATGTTCCAAATATAACAAAGAATCTGGTTTTTGTTGGACAAATGGTTGACCAGGGATTACAAATCAGGTTCACTACTGATGGATTATATGTAGAGGAGTACAAGCAGGATGGACGATTGGTTGCCAAAGGAAACAAACTGGGTAGGATGTTCACCTTAAATGTGAAGATTCGTAAAATGAATGCAGCCATGTTTGCGAAACGTACATGAGTTATTGCTGATATATGTTGGGGCTTCACTCACTAATTAGGCATGGATATATGAAGGCATATGGAGACATATGATGGAGGAAAGAAGAAGTGAAGGAAAGACCTACAGAAAATCAAGCCTAAGTGAAGGGACAATTTCACTATTGTAAATTAGTTCAAAATTAGAGTCTAGATTTGTATTTGATCTTTAGAACTTACGAGTTCAAGTCTAGATGAATGTAAACCATAGGTATATAAGTTAATTTGAGTCAGAAACATGTATGTGAGAACTCAATTTTGTAATCTGAGTGAGTAGAGAAAAGTCGTGTAATTTCTGAGAGAGATGGTGAGAGAAAACTTCTGAGTCTGAGAGAGTTTTCCATGGCTCTGAGCAAAATTAGGCCAAGCCATTTTGTACACATCTTCTCTGATAATCAACACATGTTTGTGTAGAAGGATTTAGTCTAATTCCTCTTGTACATTGAGCTCCAAGTCATTTCATATGACTTTGTAAGGTAGTTGACAGTTACGACTTTTGTGGCGCACATTTGACTGATCTTCTGAAGGTCAGATCTCGAAGCGTGGTGTAAAGTTTTTGATAAGTAATAGCTCGTTGGAAAGCTATTATCCTCAACTACATTTGGTCAAAAGATCTTTGAGAAACGGGACGTGTACTCAGAGAAATCAGCTTAAGAGTGGAGGTATGTCAAATCGATGAAGTAAATTTTTCAGTTTTCAGACATAGTGGAAAGTTGAAGCTAAATCAGAAGATTTTGAAGTTATTACTTGAAAGTTTTGGTTATTATGTGTTGCTTAACATTAGCAAGAACATTCTTTAGCAAGTGATCAAAAGATTTTGCAAAGATTGAGCTAATACAGGTCAGATTGAAGGATTGAAGAAAAGGCGCAGATTTCTGTGAAGTGAAATTTTGATTTTCACTAAATTCAGAGATGAATACTTACAATGTGAGTTTTGCTAAGCTAATGATGGTTATGGAGGTCTTCTAATACCACATTAGTTTGGTTCTTGTGGTGTTTTATACACCAACAAGTGGTATCAGAGCAGATAAGGTCCTCAAGAGTAAAAGGAGTGCAGATATAAGAAGATTTGAAGAGTTCTTTATCAAAGAAGGAGGAAGCTGAGGTGTTCAACAACAAAAGTCATCAGAAGGCTACTTCGAAGTCACTTCTAAGGGTAAAGGTCTACAAAAGGTATCATTCTTTAACCTTACACTTACAGGTTGAAGCAGAAGCAAAGATACCATGGCAGATCATGTGTCCATTGACAAATTGGACAGAGATAACTATCCTGCTTGGGTAATGAGGATGGAGGCCTTACTTATGAGTAAGGACTTAATGGTATATGTGACAGGTGAAGAGGAGAAGCCTAAATTTGAAGATGAAAGTCATCCAAGGAAGGAAGAGCTAGAAGCTTTGAAGCTATGGCAGAAGAGAGATGCAAGTGCAAGAGCTTATATATACAACACTATTACAGATCATTTGTTGCCACATATCAGAGGTTTAGAAACAGCTGAAGATATTTGGAATGCTTTGGAAGACCACTTCCAAAACACCACTAAAGCTAGGAAAGCTAGCTTATGGTCAGAGTTCACCACATTCAAGAAAAAGCAAAATCAGAATATTAGTGATTATGTCACTAAGATGAAAGACTTGGCAGATAGCCTTGGATCTATTGATGAGGACATTGAAGATCATAGGTTGATAGCTCAATTACTTGCAGGATTAAGAGGTGATGAGAGATGGAAGCCTTTTGTACTTTCAACAGAACTTTCATTAAACCATTATGTGCCAGAATTAAATCAATTACTTGGATTGATGCTCACATTTGAACAAGACTTGAAGTCAGATGGAGACAAAGGTCAAAGTTCTGCAATGTATGTGAAGAATAAAAAGAAAGGAGATAAAGGCAAAGCAAAGGATGAAGAAGAGTCAACAACTCAAGCAAATTATGCAAGAGGAAGAGGTTTTGGCAGAGGTAAAGGTCGAGGTAATGGAAGAGGTAGAGGTAATCAGAACAATAACAAGAAGACATGTTGGATTTGTGGATTGAGCAATCATCTAGCATATGATTGTTGGCACAATCAACAAGGAGCAAGTCAAAATCAGAACAACAATGGCAGAGGAAGAGGTGGAAGGTTTCAGAATCAATTTCAAAGAGGAAGACATAATTCAAGAGGAAGTTTTGGTAGAGGTGGTGGAAGAAATTGGAATCAGAACCAATCATACAACACTACATATTACAATTATGCAAATGATACACAGAATGACAACCATACAACACTGATGATGAATTCAATTAGTTCATCAGAGAAGGAGGATCTCAAGGTATTCTATATTGACTCTGGTTGTTCAAATCATTTATCAGGTAATATAGAATTATTGTCAGAATTGGAAGAAGGCAATTCAAGTCATACAGTACAAACAGGTGACAATACAAAACATAATGTGCATTCAATTGGAAAGGTGAAGTGCAGGAGTGGAGCTGATTTATTAACAAATGTTTTGTATGTTCCAACAATACCAAAGAATCTGATTAGTGTTGGACAAATAGTGGAAAAAGGTTTTCAAGTCAGATTTACAAATGAAGGGGTATTTGTTGAAGATCCAGAGGATGCATACAAACCCATTGTTTGTGGTAAGAAGGAAGGTAGACTTTTTACTCTCAAAGTGCAAGGAAATGTTGGTCAAGCCCTAATCACACATGGTGATGAAGTAATTACAGAGTTAGATCTTTGGCATAAAAGATTGGGACATTTCAATGAAAGAGGAATCAAAACTATGGTGGAGAACCAATCTGTATTGGGACTACCAAATGTGAAGAATCAACATATGATATACAAGTGTGAAGCTTGTCAGATGGGAAAAGCTCATAGACAACCATTTCAGAAGAAAGGATTCAAGCATGATGGTTTGCTTGAACTCATACATACAGATGTATGGGGGCCAACAAAAGAAGGTTCAATAAATGGATCTAGGTATTATGTTTTGTTTATTGATGATGCTACAAGGTGGATAACCCTTTATGTTCTAAAGGAAAGATCAGAAGTCTTTGGAGCCTTCAAACATTTTCATGCTTATGCAGAAAGAGTTACAGGTCACAAACTCAAGAGGCTAAGGTCTGATGGAGGGGGAGAATACTTCTCCCAAGAGTTTAATGACTATCTTTGGAATGCAGGTATCAAGAGAGAGATAACTTGCAGGTATACACCTCAACATAATGGGGTGGCAGAAAGGAGGAATAGAACATTGGTTGAATTTGCAAGAGCAATGTTAAAGGAAAAGAATTGCCCTAATTATCTTTGGGCTGAGGCTGTAAATACAGCCACATACCTTGTGAATAGGTTACCATGTGGAGCTTTGAATGGTATGACCCCTTATGAAGCTTGGTGGGGTAAGAAACCAACACTTGACCATTGTAAAGTGTTTGGGTCAATTGCCTATGCTTATGTGCCATCACAACTTAGACATAAGCTTGAACCAAAGGCAGAAAAATATGTGTTTATTGGGTATGATGAAAAGCAAATGGGTTATAGGCTATGGAGTCCTTTAACTAAATATTTTATTGTTTCCAGAGATGTGACCTTTGATGAACAGAAGAGTTGGTATGCAGATAAAGAATGTGATCTTGAAACATTTGAAGAAGAGATAAGAAGGAGTGCAAGAGGTAAGTCACATATGCAGATAGATGGAGATGAAGAACATATGCAAGCAAGCACATCAAGAGTTGGATCATATAGAAGGAATGAAGATGGACCAATATTTGATGAAGAAGTACATCCAGATATACATGAAGAGTGTGAACCAAGAAGGTCAACCAGAATGAGGAAGCAACCTACAAGGTATTCATATGACACTTCTTACTTGACTCAGAAAAATTATGCTTACATGGTTAAGGAAGATGAAGAACCTCAAGGCTATGATGAAGCAAAGGGTAAGAGACAATGGGAAGTAGCAATGAAGGAAGATTTTGATGCTCTTGAAGAGAACAAAACTTGGGAACTTGTCCCAAAGCCTAATGGTAAGAAAGTGATTGGAAATAAATGGGTTTACAAAGTTAAGAAGCATGCAGATGGAACTATAGCCAGATACAAAGCTAGATTGGTGGTTAAAGGCTATGCTCAAACATTTGGCATAGATTATGATGAAACATTCAGTCCTGTAGCAAAGATGTCAACCATAAGGACAATTATTGCTATTGCAGCATCAAAAGGATGGACATTGAGTCAATTGGACATTAAGAATGCATTTTTGAATGGATATATATCAGATGAGGTTTACATGGAGCAACCTCAAGGGTTTGCAGATCATAAGTTTCCAAATTATGTTTGCAGGTTGAGAAGAGCCCTTTATGGTTTGAAGCAAGCTCCAAGAGCTTGGAATTATAGACTTGTAAAGTATCTTAATGATCTTGGCTATCAAAGTTCAAAGGCAGATGCAAGTTTACTTATCAAAAGAACAGATGAAGGTATGATCTACATTTGTATATATGTAGATGATATTATAATTATAGGTACCTCAAATGAAGGAATCAAGGAGGTGAAGAAGCTACTTGAGAAGGAATTCAAGATAAGTGATCTAGGAAAATTGTCATATTTTCTTGGAATGGAAATCACTTATGCAGAACATGGCATTTATGTATCACAAGAAAGGTATCTCTTGAATCTTCTAAAGAAGTTTAACATGGAGAATTGCAGAGAGGCATCTACACCATTAGAAGTCAATCATAAACTCAGTAGATATGATGGTGCAGAGTTCAAAGACATGAGGAAGTATCAATCTTTAGTGGGAAGTTTGATTTATGCAACTCTAACAAGGCCTGATCTTAGTTATGCAGTTGGTGTTCTTTCTCAATTCATGCATTGTCCAAAGGATCCACATTGGATTGCAGGTCAAAGAGTCCTTAGATATATCAAAGGGACTTTGAAAGAAGGATTGTATTATCCTTTTACATCAGATCTAAGATTGAGAGCCTATAGTGATTCAGATTGGGCAGGAAGTCAAGATGACAGAAGGTCTACTCATGGCTACATGATATACATTGGAGATAAGCTTGTGAGTTGGTGTTCAAAGAAACAACACACAGTGGCCTTATCATCAACAGAAGATGAATACAAAGGACTTGTGGAAGCAGCAAAGGAAGTCATATGGATGCAGACATTATTCAAAAGCTTGGAAATTGATCAAGGTATACCCATTATTCATGGAGATAACATGAGTTCATTATATCTTGCAGCAAATCCTGTATTTCATGCAAGGACAAAGCACATAGAGATACAGTATCATTTTCTTAGAGAAAAAGTAATGGAGAAAGAGATTGAAGTGGTGTACACTTCTACAAAAGATCAAATTGCAGATATTATGACAAAAAGCTTGGATGGAGTGAAGACAAGTAAGTTCAAGGAGATGGCAGGAATAAAAGAGAAGAAGATTATGTGAAGAAATCAAATCATGCTAATGAGTGATTGAGGGGGAGCTGTTGGGGCTTCACTCACTAATTAGGCATGGATATATGAAGGCATATGGAGACATATGATGGAGGAAAGAAGAAGTGAAGGAAAGACCTACAGAAAATCAAGCCTAAGTGAAGGGACAATTTCACTATTGTAAATTAGTTCAAAATTAGAGTCTAGATTTGTATTTGATCTTTAGAACTTACGAGTTCAAGTCTAGATGAATGTAAACCATAGGTATATAAGTTAATTTGAGTCAGAAACATGTATGTGAGAACTCAATTTTGTAATCTGAGTGAGTAGAGAAAAGTCGTGTAATTTCTGAGAGAGATGGTGAGAGAAAACTTCTGAGTCTGAGAGAGTTTTCCATGGCTCTGAGCAAAATTAGGCCAAGCCATTTTGTACACATCTTCTCTGATAATCAACACATGTTTGTGTAGAAGGATTTAGTCTAATTCCTCTTGTACATTGAGCTCCAAGTCATTTCATATGACTTTGTAAGGTAGTTGACAGTTACGACTTTTGTGGCGCACATTTGACTGATCTTCTGAAGGTCAGATCTCGAAGCGTGGTGTAAAGTTTTTGATAAGTAATAGCTCGTTGGAAAGCTATTATCCTCAACTACATTTGGTCAAAAGATCTTTGAGAAACGGGACGTGTACTCAGAGAAATCAGCTTAAGAGTGGAGGTATGTCAAATCGATGAAGTAAATTTTTCAGTTTTCAGACATAGTGGAAAGTTGAAGCTAAATCAGAAGATTTTGAAGTTATTACTTGAAAGTTTTGGTTATTATGTGTTGCTTAACATTAGCAAGAACATTCTTTAGCAAGTGATCAAAAGATTTTGCAAAGATTGAGCTAATACAGGTCAGATTGAAGGATTGAAGAAAAGGCGCAGATTTCTGTGAAGTGAAATTTTGATTTTCACTAAATTCAGAGATGAATACTTACAATGTGAGTTTTGCTAAGCTAATGATGGTTATGGAGGTCTTCTAATACCACATTAGTTTGGTTCTTGTGGTGTTTTATACACCAACAATATAGAGATCTGGCACAAACGAATTGCACATGCAAATTTGAAAAGGCTAAAATTGATGAAGTCAAAGGAGATTGTCCATGGACTACCAAATTTCAAAGTTGCAAAAATGCAAAAGGTATGTGCAGCATGTCAATTTGGTAAACAGTCAAGAGCATCATTTCCACATGACAAGCATGTTAGTGAGAATGTACTAGAAGTAGTACATACACTTATAAATCATATGTTAACCTGTGAGACTTTCCAAATTGACATGCACTACACTTATAAATCATATGTTGTTTTGACAAATTAGAGAGTCCAAGTACACTTTGGTCCCTGCAAATTTGCTTTAATGACCTTTCACCAATATGTGCAAACCTTTTGTGCCATACTTCCAATTCTATGAGTGTCTGACTACCATAATTAAAGAGAGCAATGTTTCTAGTGTCTTGTAATTCAAATGTGAACAATCTACCTGTCTTTTCACCTTTTGCAATTCTTCTGAATCCTTGACTTGGATCTTCAACAAATGCTCCTGTTTTTGTGAACCTCACTTGCAACCCTTTCTCTACTATCTGCCCAACACCTATCAAATTCTTTGTAATGGTAGGGACATAGAGTACCTTACTGAGTAGGTTGATGTTTCCATGAGGTGCTTTGACATTACCTATTTTCTCCACAAGATGTCTTGTATCATCTCCTGTTTCTACCTCATGCTTATTCCTTGGATCTTCTAAATAACCTGAATCTATGTAGAAAACATGCTCATCAGATTTACCTTGTGGCATAGCCATGTTCATGATCAATAATGAATCCTCTTTGTTTTAGTCTTCTGTGTAGTTATTGAAGTCTCTCCTTCCTTTGTAGCCTCCTTGATAGTTTGAATGATTGTAGTTGTTGTAGTTGCCATGATAATTGTTGAACCTTCCTCTTGAGTAGCCATAGCTTCCTCTATTGTATCCTCTGCCTCTTTGATTCTTGGAATTCCTAAAGAAATTTTCAGTTGTATGATTAGTTAATCCACAAATAGAACATGAGTTGGAGTCTTGGGATCTCCCCCTACCTTGTCTACCTCCTCTTCCTCTACCTCTTCCATGTCTTCCTCTACCTCCATAGTTAGCTTGATATATTCCTACTTCATCATCCACTTTCTTTGCCTTTCCTTTGTTATCTTTGGACTTGCTTTTATCAGTGTATAAAGCTGAAGATTGATTACCTTTAGAGCTTTCTCCATTTTTGATAAGCTTTGCCTCTTGAGTAAGTAGTTTTCCAATGAGTGTATTGAAATCAGGTACATGCATGTCCATGTACAAATCCATAGCTGTGCTGAATGCTTCCCACTGTCATCTGCCTTCAAGCCATTGATGACCTGCCTTACAATTTTCTCTTCATCTATTACCTCTCCAATGCTTCCCAACTGATCTGCTATGTCCTTGAGCTTTGTGACAAAATCAGTCACATTTTGTTTGGGAGCCTTCTTGAGAGTTGTGAAATCCAGCCATAGTTGATGCTTCCTAGCTTTAGTACTTGAAGAGAAGAAGGCTTCAAGTGCATCCCACACTTCCTGAGATGTCTTACAACTTCTAATGTGAGGCAACAAAAAATCTGAGATAGAGTTGAGGAGATAAGACCTTGCAAGTGCATCCTTGAAGCACCATGTGCTCAATCTTTCTTGCTCTTCTTGTGTTGGTTGACTTTTGTTCCTGAAACTTGGCATAACTGCATCTCCAGCCACATAACCATATAAACTTCTACCTTGGAGATAAGCTTCCATTCTTAATGACCAGGCTGAGTGGTTACCTCTGTCCAATTTGTCAATTGATGAAGGAAATCCATCTACCATGTTGTCCAGCCTTGCTCTGATACCACTGTGAAGAGATGGATAGGTATGTGCTTGAAGATGAAGAGGTGTTGCAAAATCCTTGATCTACACCATCCAAATGAAATCTAGGAGTATATGGTGGGCCCTTTTAGCTTTCCAATGGATGTATTAGACACCCTATGTACCTTGGAAGACCACTCTCAAAAAGATAGATCAAAATAGATAAGTTGGAGTTAGCTTAGAGGTGAAGAACTTGCTATTTTGGTTCATGCACCTGTCCAGTGTTTTGCATAATTCTCTGAGCACAGCAGCAATTAGCTTAATTCCTCTTGGGTAAGTCTAATTAACTTAAAGATCTAACTTTCAAGAGTAATCGTATACAAAATAATGAACCACACACTGAGAATCATGTATAACAAGTGATGACATCATCCCGATTTTCACGGGCTGCTAGAGTAATGAGACCAGGGAGCAGAGAAATAAACATAACTCAAGATTTAAGAATCCAATGATTATGAAAATTTGTATGCTTATAATAGACAGTATTTTGAATCCAACAAGCTTAAATTCATTGAATGTGGGTAAGTACACACTGCACAACAGCTTTGACAAGATGAGTAAAAAAGTCGGGTACCTCACAGAGAAGTGAAAATGAACAGATAGGGTTGACTTCAACTGAACATAACTAACAATTGCAATACTCAAATGAAATGAAAATTGGTGAGCATATAGTAGAGTTTTAGAGCTAACGTTACCAAGTCAAATCACTGAAAATGATGAACCAAGATCAGAGAAACCATCTCTGTAGTTTGACTGAGAAAATTGAGAGATATGGCAGTGAGTAGTACACTTCACAAGAACATGGAAATATGAACTCAAATGATCATGAAAAAGTATATTGATTGTACAATACAATGGACTTACTAATACATATGTGTGCCTTGGAATCACACCTTGATATGGCATAAAGCTCAGCTCTTGGAGGTCTTCACATAACCATGACTAAGACTACCATGTATTTATAGTTGATCTTGGGAGGCTAACTTCCCTCAATCACTCTCCGATAAATTAGTGATTGATTTGATTCTCTACCTACCACAAATCATGAATTTGTGGCTCCTCTTTCCCTTTTTGATCAAGTGGACTCAACCACTTAAGATTCTTTCACTTTTACATTAAGTAAAGTCTTCAAAAGTTACAAGAGGTAGTTCATAAGTGAACTTTACATTGTCTTCATTTTAATGCTTCTTCTATGACTTTGTGGGACTCAAGCCAATACTTAGGCTTGTCATAGACTTGCTCCAACAGCTGACACTGCTGTCATCTTTGTGTCATTTGGTATGGTCATCTCTTTGGGTTCCTTAATCATGGTTGACTCCTTTGTGATTGGGGTGAGAGGTCGGGTTGACACTCTGCTTTGGAAAAGAAGGGAGGTCCAACACTTGTGAAACTTGCCCATTAGGAAGTGAGGCATTTTGTACGACAGGTCTAGGCCAATCTATAGTAAGCGTGGAAGGATGGACACCGAAGGCTATTATGCCCCTCTGTCTGCTGATGCAGTCCGCCTGACCGCTGATGTAACCCACCTGACCACTGATTGTCCCCATTTGTCCAGTGAAGGAAGACCCATGGAAGATCTCGGGCTGATCTCCTGACTGGGAACTATCCATCGCCAAGCTCTCATGGTTTGACTTTGGAGGGAACATGCTTAGCCGACGGATTTGACCAAAATTCTGCCAGTCCTCCTCTGCATTCGTTTCATATGGTCTAGGGTAACATACATCAGGCGGAGTGTTGTTAGGGAAGTCAGGTGGTATCATGTGCTGCTGGTCTAAGGTCCTGATCAGCAAGGAGAATTATCTAAGATTTAGGTCCAATGAGTGATCGTATATCCGATCAGGTCATCATCATGGCACACTAGGAGCTTCACTGTCATGGTCACTTCTTGTATGCGGATAGGAAGGTCAACCTCACCCATGCAAGGGGTTTCCATGTGTCCTAACCCTATGAGGTATGCCTCAATTTGCCGCATTTCTATTCCTGAGTCCATATAATGAGACCATCTAATGGAACTAGTTGCAACACCTGAATCAACTAAAGCCCTAAGCTCGTGGTGAGTGTTGCCGTGTTCTATCATGATTGTAATGAATGGTCTCCTATCCACTATGCTAGGATGAGCAATTGACTTTGCTTGACACATGCCCATGGGGTATCTGGGTGTTTCTTCTAGATGGTTATAATGTTCTCTCACTAGTTCTTGTCTTCTTAGCTTCATGCACTTAATGAGTTCAAGAGCTTCTATCTGAGCTTCCACGTATATTCGCTTTTCTTCCTCATTACGCTTCTTTTCCAACGTGAGTCGTCTAACCATATCCTTAGTGAGAGGTTCTTGATAAAGCTTGACTCTACATCCACTAATGTAATTAGGCATTATCTCTCCTTCTAGGGTGGCTAATTGTACCGCCCCACTTGTCGAGAGTGTGTTAATGGTCATAGCTCCATAACCTCGTTTTTTTAGTTTCCATGCATGTTGTTTCAAGGTATAGACAAGGTAGACACTAGGACTAAGTCACCTTCTTTGAAGCCTTTGTCTTTCACATGTGCATCGAAACAGGATTCTGGTCACATCTTTGCTGCATATATGCTTGTTGTTGCTTTCAGCCTGGTTTCTCCTAATCGTTCCAAGTCCATTATCCTTGATGATAGTTCATGGTTGCTCCACTCATGTTCTTGTGCAACCTTAAGGGTGGGTATCAAAAAGTCCAAAGGAAGCACATTGTTTTGACCAAAAACCATCTAAAAGGCAATTGCATTGAGTACGGTCTTGTAGGACCCTCGATATGCCCAAACAATGTGGTGTAACTATTTGTCCCAATGTGAATGTTTGTTATTCACGAGTTTCGTCAGTACGTTACAAAGGATCTTGTTAGTGCTTTCTGCTTGACCATTGGCCTAAGTATGATATGGGATTTCTTGTGAATCACCATAAAATCTTGTAGCAAATATTCAATGACCAGGTTTAGAAAGTGAGTCCCTTGATCGGTCACTAGCTCTATAGGCAATCCATATCTCATAAAGACATTTTGAAATAAGAATTTTGTAGTCGTGTGTGCATCATTCTTTTTTGTGGCCTTTGCCTCTACCCATTTGGTAAGATAATCTATCGCAACTATGATATATCTTGTATGAGTACCTTTTGCAGGGGGGTTAATGGGTCCTACAAAGTCTATACCCTACTTGGAAAATGCACATCCTCCCATCATGGGTTTCAATGGCATTTCATCTCTGGGACTGGGAAACTGAGTCCTTTGGCACACATCACATCTCTTAACATAGGTGTGTGCATCCATGTGAAGAGTGGGCCACCATAATCCTGCAAATAGTATGGCTTTGATTATCCTATTGGGGCCAACATGACCTCTTGCAACACCTTGGTGTGGAGTCTCTAATACACTCAAATAATCGCTTTCATGAGCACATTGTTATAGGTATCCGTCTCTTCCTCGTTTGTACAAGTTATCACCAATAAGTGAGTAGTCTTGAGCTTCCTGCTCTAGACTTCTTTGTCTTGCTAATTTCATTCCTTGAGGGAATGTTTTCGTCCTCAAGTATGTCCTTATCAGTTCACTCCATTTTGGTGTGAGAGACACATGATACAAAGTGGCATGTTCCACTGGGGGTTTTTCACAACAGACAAGACATTCTTTACACAACTTATAGACATCTGCTTCCATAGAAGGCCAATATACTCCTAATCTATGCAGAGTCTGCAATGTATGATGTTTTGAATGATGTTTCTTTAATGCACCTACATGTGCTAATTGCAACCAATTCTCGTATTCTGATTCATCTACACAACAAGCAAGAATTTTCTTATTATCCTATTTATATATACTTCCTGCCATTATTCGGTATCTTTGTGACTTGGTAATCTCTCCTTCTTTGATCCTAATCCTAGGATTCTCGGGTCCAAATGTGAGAATAGGGACGATGAGCTTTGCCCATTCTGGTACTATTTCAAGGTTAAATAGGCATGCATATAGCAGTTCATCTACTATTCCTTGAGGAGCTTCTCCTGTAGTTAACCTTGAGAGATGTGTTGGAGCAAGTCTATGACAAGCCTAAGTACTGGCTTGAGTCTCACAAAGTCTTAGAAGAAGCTTTAAAAAGAAGACTATGTAAAGTTCACTTGTGAACTACCTCTTGTAACTTTTGAAGAGTTTACTTAATGTAAAAGTAAGAGAATCTTAAGTGGTTGAGTCCACTTGATCAAGAATGGAAAGAGGAGCCACGAATTTGTGATTTGTGGTAGGTAGAGAATCAAATCAATCATTGATTGATTGGAGACTGATTGAGGGAAGTTAGCCTCCCAAACTCAACTATAAATAGATGGCAGTTTTAGTCGTGGTTAGTGAGACCTATGTGAAGACCTCCAAGAGCTGAGCTTTATGCCATATCAAGGTGTGATTACAAGGCCCACATATGTATCAGTAAGTCATTGTATTGTACAAGCCATATACTTTCATTTTCATGATTATTTGAGTTCATCTTTCCATGTTCTTGTGAAGTGTACTACTCACTGCCATTACTCTCAGTTTTCTCAGTCAGCTTGTAGAGATGTTTTCTCTGAGCTTGGTGCATCATTTTCAGTGATTTAACTTGGTAAAGTTAGCTCTATAAGTCTACTATATGCTCACAAACGTTCATGTCATTTGGATGTTGCAATCTTCAGTTATGTGCATTTGAAGTCAACAGGGTCTGTTCATCTTCACTTCTCTGTCAGGTACCTGACTTTTTTACTCATCTTGTCAGAGTCATTTCTCAGTGGTTACTTATTCAAATTCAGTGATTTAAAGCTTTTTGGATTTAACTTACTGTCTAGTATAACCATACAAAGTTTCATAATCATTGGATTTCTATATTTTGAGTTATGTTTATTTTTCTGCTCACTGGTCTATTTTTGTAGCAGCCCGTGAAAATCGGGATGATGTCATCACTTGTTAAAACTCATTCTCAGTGTGTGGTTCATTATTTTTGATGCGATTACTCTTGAAAGTTAGCTCTTTAAGTTGCCTAGACTTCCCCAAGAGGAATTGAGCTAATTGCTGCTGTGCTCAGAGAATTATGTAAAACACTGGACAGGTGTATGAACCAAGAATAGCAAGTTTTCACCTCTGAGCTAACTCCAACTTATCTGTTTTGATCTATCTTTTTGAGAATGATCTTCCAAGGTACATAGGGTGTTTAATACATCCATTGGCAAGCTAAAAGGGCCCACCATATACTTCTGGAGTTCATTTGTCTGGTGTAGATCAAGGATTTTGCAACACCTCTTCATCTTCAAGCACATACCTATCCATCTCTTCACAGTGGTATCAGAGCAAGGTTGGACAACATGGCAGATGGATTTCCTTCATCAATTGACAAATTGGATAGAGGTTATTACTCAGCTTGGTCATTAAGAATGGAAGCTTATCTCCAAGGTAGAAGTTTATATGGTTATGTGGCTGGAGATGAAGTTATGCCAAGTTTCAGGAACAAAAGTCAACCAACACAAGAAGAGCAAGAAAGATTTAGCACATGGTGCTCCAAGGATGCACTTGCAAGGTCTTATCTCCTCAACTCTATCTCAGATTTTTTGTTGCCTCACATTAGAAGTTTTAAGACATCTCAGGAAGTGTGGGATGCACTTGAAGCTTTCTTTTCTTCAAGTACCAAAGCTAGGAAGCATCAACTATGGCTGGATTTCACAACTCTCAAGAAGGCTCCCAAACAAAATGTGTCTGATTTTGTCACAAAGCTCAAGGACATAGCGGATCAGTTGGGAAGCATTGGAGAGGTAATAGATGAAGAGCAAATTGTAAGGCAAGTCATCAATGGCTTGAAGGCAGATGATAAGTGGGAAGCATTCACCACAGCTATGGATTTGTACATGGACATGCATGTACCTGATTTCAACACACTCATTGGACAACTACTTACTCAAGAGGCAAAGCTTATTAAAAATGGAGAAAGTTCTAAAGGTAATCAATCTTCAGCTTTATACACGGATAAAAGCAAGACTAAAGATAACAAAGGAAAGGCAAAGAAAGTGGATGATGAAGCAGGTACATATCAAGCTAACTATGCAGGTAGAGGAAGACATGGCAGAGGTAGAGGAAGAGGAGGTAGACAAGGCAGGGGGAGATCCCAAGACTCCAACTCATGTTCTATTTGTGGATTAACTAATCATACAACTGAAAATTGCTTTAGGAATTCCAGGAATCAAAGAGGCAGAGGATACAATAAAGGAAGTTATGGCTACTCAAGAGGAAGGTTCAACAACTACCATGGCAACTACAACAACTACAATCATTCAAACTATCAAGGAGGCTACAAAGGAAGGAGAGACTACAATAACTACACAGAAGACTCAAACAAAGAGGATTCATTATTGATCATGAACATGGCTATGCCACAAGGTAAATCTGATGAGCATGTTTTCTACATAGATTCAGGTTATTCAATGTGGCAGGAAATGTGGCACTCCTATCAGATTTAGAAGATCCAAGGAATAAGCATGAGGTACAAACAGGAGATGATACAAAACATCCTGTGGAGAAAATAGGAAATGTCAAAGCACCCGATGGAAACATAAACCTACTCAGTAAGGTACTCTATGTCCCTACCATTACAAAGAATTTGATAAGTGTTGGGCAGATAGTAGAGAAAGGGTTGCAAGTCAGGTTCACAAAAGCAGGAGCATTTGTTGAAGATCCAAGTCAAGGATTCAGAAGAATTGCAAAAGGTGAAAAGACAGGTAGATTGTTCACATTTGAATTAGAGGACACTAGAAACATTGCTCTCTTTAATTATGGTAGTCAGACACTCACAGAATTGGAAGTATGGCACAAAAGGTTAGCACATATTGGTGAAAGGTCATTAAAGCAAATCTGCAGGGACCAAAGTGTACTTGGACTTCCTAATTTGTCAAAACAACATATGATTTATAAGTGTAGTGCATGTCAATTTGGAAAGTCTCACAGGTTACCATTCATGAAGAAAGGTTATATGCATGGAGATCTCTTGGAGTTGGTTCATACAGATGTATGGGGACCTAGCAAGGAAGCTTCAATATCAGGATCAAGGTATTATGTTTCCTTTATTGATGATTGCAGTAGATATCCTATTCTTTATGAAACACAAAGATGAAGTTTTTTCATGTTTCAAAAGATATTGCTCTTGTGGAGAATCAAACAGGTAAATCACTAAAAAGGCTAAGGTCAGATGGAGGGGGAGAATACTTCTTCCATGATTTTGATTCTTTTCTTCAAGAAAGAGGAATCAAAAGAGAGGTAACTACAAGGTACACTCCTGAGCAAAATGGAGTGGCAGAAAGGAGGAATAGGACAATTGTTGAAGCTGCAAGGTCTATGTTAAATGAAAAGCATTTACCTAATCACTTATGGGCTGAGGCTGTATCTACAGCCACCTACTTGATTAATAGGTTGCCTTCAAAATCCCTTGATGGGATGAATCCATATGAGGCTTGGAATGGAAGAAGACCAAGCTTAGAGAATTGTAAAATTTTTGGATGTATTGCTTTTGCTCATGTTCCTTCACAGGTTAGAGGCAAGATGGATCCAAAGGCAGAAAGGTGTGTATTTATTGGATATGACAACAATCAAAAGGGCTACAGGTTATACAACCCTACCAACAAAGGATTCTTGGTAAGCAAAGATGTAGTTTTTGATGAGAACAATTCATGGTATGAAGATTCATGCAGGAAGATCAATTTACCATATGATATTGAAGAAGATTTTCCAAAGCTTGGTAGAGAACAATCAAAGATTGAAGAACAAGACACCTCAGAGGATGATGAAGAATCTCACATGGAAAAGATCAAAGCATGGAAGTCTAAAGGTAAAGCAAAATTGCAGGAACTTGGACATGAGGCAGAATCATCACATCATGGCCTAAGAAGATCTATGAGGGAAAAGAAAAAACCAGAAAGGTATGGGTTTGACACCTCATTAGTAACTAAACATTCTATCTACATAGCACAGGACATAAACCAAGAGGAGCCATCATCATTTGAAGAGGCCAAAGCAAAAACAGAATGGAAGCATGCAATGAAGGAAGAGATTGAAGCACTTGAGGAAAACAACACTTAGGATTTGGTGCCCAAGACTTCATCCATGAAGGTAATAGGCTCAAGATGGGTCTATAAACTCAAGAAGAATTATGATGGTTCCATTAACAGGTATAAGGCAAGGCTTGTAGCAAAAGGCTTTGCACAAACTCAGGGAATTGATTATGAGGAGACCTTCTCTCCTGTGGCAAAGATGCCTACTATTAGGGTTTTGCTTAGTATTGCCTCTTCCAAGAATTGGAAGATACTTCAACTAGATGTAAAGAATGCATTTTTGAATGGTTGGATAACAGAAGAGGTATATATGGCACAACCACCTGGTTTTGAGAACCAAATTTATCCTGATTATGTGTGTAAACTTAACAAAGCATTGTATGGTCTCAAGCAAGCTCCAAGAGCTTGGAATTTCAGGCTTGTTTAATTCTTGCAGGACAAAGGCTTTCAACCAAGCAAGGCAGATCCTTCACTCTTTATTAAAAAGAGTAATTCCAAGGTCATGTACCTATGTGTATATGTAGATGATATTATATTGACAGGAAATGATGCAGATGGTATGAAGAAGATCAAAGATCAGATGAGAGAAGAGTTCAAGATAAGTGATTTGGGTTCACTTACCTACTTCCTAGGTTTGGAAGTTTTCTACAAAGATCATGGTTTGTTTCTCACTCAAAGAAAGTACATTAAGGACATGTTGGAAAAATTCAAGATGCAAGATTGTAAGATTGCAGGTACTCCAATGGAGGTCAATCACAAATTGAGCTCACATGAAGGTGAACTCATAGAGGACATCACATCATATCAAAGTCTAGTGGGTAGTCTCAACTATGCCACATTGACAAGAGTAGATATATGTTACAGTGTGAGTGTGCTAAGCCAATTTATGCACACACCAAGGAAACCACATATGGATGCTGCCAAAAGGATTCTCAAGTATCTCAAAGGAACCATAAATGAAGGACTTTATTATCTTTATGTATCTGATTTAGGTTTGAAGCTATTTTCTGATGCAGATTGGGCTGGCTCCAAGGAAGATAGAAGAAGCACTTCAGGTTATCTTACCTTTGCAAGTTCAAAGCTTATTTCATGGTCATCCAAGAAGCAAACCACAGTTGCTCTCTCTTTTACTGAAGCTGAATATAGAGGTCTTGCCATAGCTACACAAGAAGCTATGTGGATGAAGACATTATTCAAAGATCTTGGATTGGAGTTTGCAACTCCAACTATTTTTGGTGACAATATGAGTTCTATTCACTTGGCTGCTAATCCTATTTTTCATGCAAGGACTAAACATATTGAAGTTCATTATCACTATGTACGAGAGAAGGTTCTAAGCAAAGAGATTCAAATATCATATGTGTCCACTTATCAACAATGTGTAGATATTCTAACCAAAGCATTGGATGGTACAAAGCTTTGCAAATTCAAGGCTATGATTGGTTTGCAGGTAATCTTGGAAGATTGAAGACCTCAAGCATACTTGGCTTGAGGGGGAGCTGTTGGAGCAAGTCTATGACAAGCCTAAGTATTGGCTTGAGTCTCACAAAGTCTTAGAAGAAGCTTTAAAAAGAAGACTATGTAAAGTTCACTTATGAACTACCTCTTGTAACTTTTGAAGAGTTTACTTAATGTAAAAGTAAGAGAATCTTAAGTGGTTGAATCCACTTGATCAAGAATGGAAAGAGGAGCCACGAATTCATGATTTGTGGTAGGTAGAGAATCAAATCAATCATTGATTGATTGGAGAGTGATTGAGGGAAGTTAGCCTCCCAAACTCAACTATAAATAGATGGCAGTTTTAATCGTGGTTAGTGAGACCTATGTGAAGACCTCCAAGAGCTGAGCTTTATGCCATAGAAAGGTGTGATTACAAGGCACACATATGTATCAGTAAGTCATTATATTGTAAAAGCAACATACTTTCATTTTTCATGATTATTTGAGTTCATCTTTCCATGTTCTTGTGAAGTGTACTACTCACTGCCATTACTCTCAGTTTTCTCAGTCAGCTTGCAGAGATGTTTTCTCTGAGCTTGGTGCATCATTTTAAGCGATTTTACTTGGTAAAGTTAGCTCTATAAGTCTGCTATATGCTCACAAATTTTCATGTCATTTGGATGTTGCAATCTTCAGTTATGTTCATTTGAAGTCAACAGGGTCTGTTCATCTTCACTTCTCTATCAGGTACCCGACTTTTTTACTCATCTTGTCAGAGATGTTTCTCAGTGGTTACTTATCCAAATTCAGTGATTTAAAGCTTGTTGGATTCCTCTTACGGTCTAGTATAACCATACAAAGTTTTATAATCATTGGATTTCTATATTTTGAGTTATGTTGATTTTTCTGCTCACTGGTCTATTTTTGTAGCAGCCCGTGAAAATCGGGATGATGTCATCACTTGTTAAAACTCATTCTCAGTGTGTGGTTCATTATTTTTTATGATATTACTCTTGAAAGTTAGCTCTTTAAGTTGCCTAGACTTCCCCAAGAGGAATTGAGCTAATTGCTGCTGTGCTCAGAGAATTATGTAAAACACTGGACAGGTGTATGAACCAAGAATAGCAAGTTTTCACCTCTGAGCTAACTCCAACTTATCTGTTTTGATCTATCTTTTTGAGAATGATCTTCCAAGGTACATAGGGTGTTTAATACATCCATTGGCAAGCTAAAAGGGCCCACCATATACTTCTGGAGTTCATTTGGCTGGTGTAGATCAAGGATTTTGCAACACCTCTTCATCTTCAAGCACATACCTATCCATCTCTTCAGAAGATGATCGTGCATAAAGGGCATGAAAACCAAGTGTGCATGATAAAGAAAGTATTATATGGTTTAAATCAAGCACCACATGCTTGGTATGAAAAGATACATGCCTATCTCATTGCATATGGTTTTGAGAACAGTCCAACTGAAAGCAACTTATATATTAAGCATGCTAATGATGTGCTTCTAATCATTGTTGTGTATGTTGATGACATGCTTGTCACTGTTCCTCATGAGAAGCATATTGCTGATTTTAAGGCTGATTTTCATGCCTCATTTGAGATGTATGATTTGGTGCATTTGCATCATTATCTGCGCATTCAGTTTATGCAAGTTGATGGCAGAATAGATTTGTGTGAAACAAAATATATTGACACATTATAGTAGCATTTTGGCCTTGAAGAATGCACACCTATTGCCACTCCTATGGAGATGGTTTATGATTGAGTCTTCATGATGTTGGAGATGCATTTGATTGTGTTCTCTATCAGCAGGCTGTTGGATGCTTGATTTACTTATGCATTACTCGGCTAGATATTCAGTTTGTTGTCTCACATATGAGCTGGTTTATGCATTGCCCAGGAGTCAAGCATTGGCAGGCGGTTAAGTGCATCTTTCACTAGCGGAGTGGTACCCGGCTACTTGGGTTGTTTTATCCCAAGGGGGGATTGCTCTTGCCACATTTACATGATTTTTCTGACTTTGACTGGGCTAGTAGCTATGACACTCATGTGTCCACTAGTGGCTTTTGCTTCATTCTTGGTAGCTCATGTATATCTTTGTTGAGCAAGAAGCAGCCTATTGTGGCCACTTCCAATTGTAAGGCTAAGTATAGGGCAACTTTCACAGTGACTGTTGAGTGTGTGTGGCTCAGATGCCTTATGGGTGATTTGGGTGTTGGTCAGTCTTCTGCCACCACCATCTTCACTAACAGCCAGAGCGCATTGGCAATTGCGAAGAACCCTGTGTTCCATGCCAGCACTAAGCATGTTGAGGTGCATTATCATTATGTCAGGGAGAGGTTCTCTGTTGGAGAGATGAGCTTGACATATGTGCCCACATAGGAGAACATTGTAGACCTTTTCACGATGGCTTTGCCTAGGGAGAATTTTGAAGCTTTCCGCAAAGCTTTGGGCTTACTTACTTTTGTGGATTGATTCCACATAGCTTGTCACTTCCTTATACATGAGTGCCAACTTCTTGTTCACCCCATCACTCCCAAGGGGGATTTGTTGATATATTTAGGTAGCGATGTATGTGAACATACTAGGACCATCGAGGCACTTTTTTCCCTATTTAGGAGGTTTTTTCCCTCGGCTTGTATATACATCTATTTCCCTAATGGGTTACTGTTGGGGGATTCTTAGACAAGAAGGGATTTGAGTGTTTGTAGGAGAAAAGGGGAAGACCAGAAGAGAAAATACACACTCGAAGCCTCTGTCGATTGATTACAGTAAAACAAATACAAGGTTGAAGCACAATACAACCAATACTTTTGTGCAAAATCCCACAGAGTGCTCAATTACAAAATACCAAATAGGCAAGGGACTTGTTGCTGCCTCCTCTGCACCAAACCTCCACCTTCTACAAGCCTGCTCTTGTGCACACCTTGCACCAAGCTTCCACTAAGGGGGAGGGATGGATACCTTCTGTCGGTGCACGCACACTTCAGTAAGACCTTGGGATCCTTGAGGGACAAGCTTAGCACTCCTTTGCACACTTCCTTGGTCACTCTTCATGCACACCTTGCACTTCACTTCTCTGCATCGCACACTGTGTGTCTCTTGCACTTCTCTCTCTTGCTCCACTTAGACTATGCTCACTCTTGCTTACACTTGAATGGTCCAAGAATGGTCCTTGCCTTGATTTGAGTGTGTCGATTCACGTATGCTCCTAACTGCAAGAGTATCTTGGTGCTCACTTTGATGTCGCAAGATTGTCTTCACAAGTGGCAGCCAACGACTCCCTGTTTTGTCTTGTAGTGACTTTAGAGTAAAACCAAAAAAATTAATTGGGGGGGGGGCATACTTTTACTTCTGTGTACGCTGCCGCTTCACATACCTTCACATTTTCCTTTTAACTCTTCAAATGTGCACATAAGGGAGGGTTCACCTGAACCTCCCAAAACACTTAAAAAATACTTTGAACCTTAGGAAAATTAGAGAAATACCTCTGCAACCTGCAACCCACTTTCTCCAATTTACCCTTTGTGGACAATTAATTGTGCACTACCTGTGCACTTTGACACCTCCACTTTAGCACTTTGACTTTGCACCTGTTGACTTTGCACCTGTTGACTTCGACCTTGACTTTGTTGACTTTGACCAATTTGCCTTTGACCTTTTGTTGGCAGTAGCCTTGGTACACCAGGACGTACAAGACATGAAAGTCAAAGAAGGGAGTCAGAGCGAAGGGACAACACAAGCAAACAGGGCAGTCAAAGAAGATCTGGCAAGTAGGCCAATATTTTTTCAAGACATTAATGCAAATCAAGAGATGGACATGCAGGGAGGAAGAGCAAGTAGGGAGCTCGAAGATATGTATGGCAGATCACTAGAAGAAATCCCTACAACAACAGTGATTTTTATCACTAACAATCATTGTAGATATCATTTCACCTTTTTGTAGCTCCATTTTGTGCAAGCCAAGGAGTCCTTGAGCTTGAGGAGCCTTAGAAGTAGTTGCGTACCAATTTTCGTATTTTTTAGATCTCATTTGAGCCCCCAAATAAGCCCTGGAACCTAATTTTTAACTAGGCCGGACACTAGGTCTGGACAGGGCCAAAAGCTAGTCAAAAACTATAAAAAGAGCTAGAGAGCTCATTTTTGAGGTTAGATTGTAATTGAAACGAACTTGTAAGAGCTTTTGAAAGTAATCTAAAGAACTCCATTGATTCTCTCTCTTTGTCTTGCCGTGTGTGCGCGTGTGTGTATATGTGTGTGCATGCTTGTGTGCTTCTCACTCACGCACTTGTGCCGCCACTTGCTCGAGGTCTTCATACCATCCTCACGTCTTCCCGGATTGACATTAAAGGAGGTGCTACTCATCATTGAGCTACACCAAATTTTGGCGCCGTTGCCGGGGATCGAGCTTTGAGGACGAGCGTGTGATGGTAAGACGTAGAGTTGACGCGTTGGAGTTGTAGGTATTTTCTTCACTTTCATCGATTTTCTTTTACTTTCTTCACCATCTTCATCACCATCATCATCATCACCATCTTCCACCTCCATCTCCATCATCGCGAAAATTTCAGTTTTTTGACTATATCCCCATCTCCACCTCATTTCCCTCATTTCACTTGTGAGAGAGAGCGAGAGAGCGAATTTGCATGTGCTGTTTTTTTTTGCATGTTTTGTGAGCATTCTGCAGGTACAGGCCGCATCATCATCCCCAGCACTCTGCGCAGGTACAGAATTCTGAGTAACTGTCTGTGTGTCACCGAGCTCTGTCAATCGCGACCGACAGAAAAATTGCTCTAATTGCTAAACAAAGTGCATATCCATGACCTACAGGCCTAGAGCTTCCCAAAAATGTGTTTAGTTTTTTGAAATTCCACATATTTCTGTCAATCGCGATCGCTCTGTCAATCGCGATCGACAAACCACGACGGACAGATCTGTCAATCGCGATCGACACGTCAATCGCGACCGACAACCCACGACGGCTCTGTCAATCGCGACCGACAGAGTCAACGACCGATTGACCACGACCGACTGACCATACGCGTGACACGTGTCAATCGCGATCGAGTCATCAATCGCGATCGACACAGTCAACGACTGTTTGACCACGACGGACAGACCACGACGGCTCTGTCAATCGCGACCGACACGGTCAACGACTGTTTGACCACGATCGACAGACCTCGCGACCGACCTGTCAATCGCGATCGACTCATCAATCGCGACCGACACAGTCAACGACTGTTTGACCACGACTGATTGACTTTTCGTAACCCCTGTCAATCGCGACTGACCAGTCAATCGCGACTGACAGCCACGACGGACCTGTCAATCGCGATCGACACGTCGATCGCGACTGACCTGTCAATCGCGACCGACAGACTTTGCGAACGCGTTAGAAGGGCAAATTAGGTCAAATTTTCAAGGCAAAATCATTGGTCTAAATTTTGATTGAGTGTGGGACAAACACTAGGGTGTAGTATTGCATCGCGAGGCCGTGCCACAAGCTACTCGAGTATTCCTGTTTGACTGTTAGCTTGTATTGAATCCTGATTTAACTCCCTAAACCCTGAACAGTCATAACTTTTTCATACGAAATCCAATTTTTGAGCTCTTGGGCTTGTTGGAAAGCTCGTGGCATATACTACACGCCCTCAACTGTTTTTTATGAAGATAATGCGTTGATTTTCAGAGAGGGTATTTTGAAGTTGACCATACCCAGGGGATCAAAGTCAGGGGTCTTTAGAATTATTTTCCTACAAGTCACAATGCAAATGTGTGTTTGTGTCACATGAATGAAAGTGGTTGGTTTTGTCCTCTGAATATTAGCATTGAGCTAACCGTGGGACTTTTATAGGTCCATTGAGAGCAACTTGGGGCATACAAAGCAAGATTTCTTTGCAAGCTTGAGAACCGGGTTCTTGAGCACCATAAAGCAAGGGATCAACAAGTAAGGTTGGATTATTCTCAACTCCCTCTGTCATTTCCTAGCTCAAGCTAAGAACGAGTAGAGATAGGAGTAAGCCAGGGCGACGATAGGCAGTTATCAAGTTGAAGACTACCTAAAAACTCAAGTTCAAGTTAAAAACATAATCTCTGTACTGTCGATAACCTAAAGGAAAAGAACCTAACGTGGAACGATCAACCTAAAGTACGAAGAACATTCAAGTGTTCCTGACGACGTGATATCAGACAAGACCATAAACACAATAATTAACTAAAAAGAATCAAGTGGCTGGTACCAATTGATTGGCAACGAGGTTGTACTCTGGAAAAAATTGGGATAATCAGTTGGGCATATGAACCTTAGATCAGGACGACATCTAGCAAGAGAGAGACAAAGCCTTAGGTCTTCAGAGGCTAGTGTCAATCACACTGCAAGATCTTGGGCCCAGCAGTTGAGCCACCACTCTCATTACCCTAGCTCGGAGACCAGTGAGTCAGAAATGTCTCAAGGCATGGACAGACCTACGGGAAGTTTAGGAGTGCCTTATTTGTACAGGGTAGAAGGCCCTTACAAAACACAGCTGGAATATCTTAGGACCAACCGACTAGGTGCTAGCATCTATGAGGACGGCCTAGGAAGATCCGTGGTCCAGATTAAAAACCCTGACCAATCCATAGGACTAGAACACCCAGCTGTCAAGTTTGAAAATGGTGCATACCTGGACAAAGAAGGAACTATATATGTTGTCACTAGTCACCCTGATAGGACAGATGACTTCGGGAATGTAATCTCAGAAGCGGACTTAGGTGACCTAGAACAAGGGAACATGGATGCGGAACCTAGAACCCCTCGAGGTAAATCAGTTCTCACTAGGATTATCACGCCTGAATGGGTCCCCCAAGACAACAAGAGCATAGAGTTGCTCCTCAATCGAGAAACTGATGAAGCCTTTTGGAGGTATAAGTCTAATCAGCCAACCGACATAGGAAATATCATGATCTATGAGCTTAAGGATCCAGATAGCCCAGGCAGAGTGACTTACTTAGATCATGCTTCAGAACGGATCTTTGTGGTGACAGAAAATGATAGGCATGCCTACACTTGGAAGGGTGAATTCATTTTCCCCCAACCAAGATCAAATGTATCCTATGGTCACCCTGGGGCTGGAACTTCCCAAGCTCATGGTACGCAAAGAGACAGAAGTAGAGATAGACCAGAAGTAAGTTTTGCCAACCCAGTGGGCAGAGAAAGAACGAGAACAGAGACGAATAGGGTAGAACCTGAGATGCATAGAGCCCACAGGAACCAAAGAAATGTAGATGGATTCCCTCTGCCGAGGCCTAGAGAGCACACAAGAACTTTGAGACCCACCCAGCTAGTCAAGTCCATGAAGAATTACTTTGACGGCACAGGAGATCCCTATGATCATGTGGCGGAGTTCAAGCAAGTCTTGAGAGCTGAACAAGTGGAGGATCTGTTCACGCAGTACAATGCCTTCGGTCTAACCCTTAGGAACACAGCACTCACGTGGTTTCAGCCATTAGATGAACGCCAGTTCAGGAGCATAGACCAACTCCTAGAGGCTTTCATCGTAGAGTTCTCTAAGAGTGGCATAAGACACAATACCTCCTCATTGATCCACAGCTTCAAACAGACCCCCCAAGAGACTGTCAGATTGGCCGGAAGAAGATTTAGACAATATCTTGAAAGGTGCCCAAATTTCAGAGCTACCCACATCTGCTAAACAAGTAGC
Source organism: Ceratopteris richardii (assembly GCA_020310875.1). Taxonomy (NCBI): domain Eukaryota; kingdom Viridiplantae; phylum Streptophyta; class Polypodiopsida; order Polypodiales; family Pteridaceae; genus Ceratopteris; species Ceratopteris richardii. The sequence goes on from CM035413.1 coordinate 177,059,999, forward strand.
CTTATTCCTTGATGGATTGCTGAGTACGAAATTGAGATCCTATGTGTATCTAAAGAACCCTAGGACCATAGAAGAATGTGTACGCATGTGCATTGACATTGAAGATAACCTAGGGGAAGAGCTAGAGCTTTCCAAAATCTACAAAGATTCAGATAGTGCATCTAGCCACTCTTCCACGCAATCTACATCAATTGAGGAACTCGCTGAGAAGGTAGCTCAGAAATTAGGTGTAACTAGCAAACAAATCCCAAGGTTTGCCCCAGCGAAGAGGTGCTATACATGCGGTGGCGACCACATGGCAAACGTGTGCCCCATTATGGCTCAACCCGAGGTCAATCCAAATAGCCAATATTGCACCATAGAACGGAAGTACACAAATCACACTGCACAAGATTGCCCATACAACAAGCAGGCTGTTAGGCAACCCTACCCTCAGCCCTACCAACAAGGCAGATACCAGAACCAGTACCCTCCACCACCACAATATGCTAGACCCCAACAAACCTACCAACCACAATATCAGGCCCAACAAAGACCCCAACCGGTGCTAGCTCAACAGCCTCCAAACCCCGCTAACGTGATTCCAGTAAAGTATGCTGTTGCAGAAGAAAACCTGAATAGGGCCATAGTACCAGTAACCCCATTGATCTCAGAAAGTGACCCAAGTGACCATAGCTTTGACTCTACACATGTCGATAGTTCCCAGGCTTACTACATGCAGTCTCCAGAACATGGTGAGTCTTACTATAGTGAAGAACCAAGTGAACCTAGTTGGGAGTCAGATTACACGAACGTCATGTATGCAAACCCCAACCCCAGGCCTCAACCTAGGCAAGTAAGACCTCCATTCCCAAGAGGACCGTGCTACAGATGCCAAGGAGATCATCTCATTCGTGATTGTCCCTTGCCCCCACCTACACAACCCCAGTCAGTGACTATCCAAGGTTTTTGCCAAGATTGTGGAAAAGAGCATCTTTTACGAGATTGCCCAAAGAACCCCAATAATATGCCAAAAATCACTCCGATCAATGTGATTGGTTTGGTTGTAGATTCCTCAGGAAGCATCACTTCCACTGCACCAGTGCAGGTAGTCACTAGAGCTCAGGCATTGCAGCAAAACCAAGAGACAAACCAGGATAAGAACTCAGAGACTGGTGAAACCGAGAGCATAACAAAGAAAAGGACTAGAGCATGGAAAGATAGTCGGGAAAGAATGAAAAGACAATGGGCTAAAAAGATGAGTGAACTTGAGGAAAGCATAAGAGAAACCAAAGCTAGGATAACTGAAATCACCTCTCAAACCCCCTCTCACACTATTCCACCACCACCACCCCCTTCGCCCTCCGACCCAACACCTTCCCCACCACGTCATACGATTCCACCACCTCCTAGGGTAGGATCAGTGTTAGCTGATCCCACTCCCGAAGACATAGACATGATGCTCAAAGCATATCAGGCCAGGATCCAAGAAGGGCCAAACGTCACGGATCATGACAAGTGCTATCCTAGAGCTGACCTAGAGATAGAAAGAACCAAACTATGCGCGAAAATGGTCGCATTGGCTCAGACTATGTTTGAATCCAGTCGCCTTTTCAATTACTCAGGCTCAGCCAAAACGCAATTACACTTGGATGGATTCCTAGAGAAGTTAGAGAGGATAATTGCAAGATCTGACAAGGAAGAAAAAAATCAAGACCAAGAAAAAGCAAGCAAAAACAGGAATCATTCCCAATCAGAAGTGTATGTGGCCAATGCCCCTAAACCGGACAACTTCCCATCCTTAGAAAGAATAGAGAGGCCAATAGCACAGCCAAAAAAGGAACCTACCCCTCAAAGAAAGGAAAGGGCAAGAGAACGGATAAGCCAGCCTCTTCAGGAAGCCCGTGGGCCTCCTCAAGAAGCTTATCTTCCCCCCCAACAGGCAGATGAGCCTCCCCCAAAAGCTTATGTACCTCCACAGGTGACCCACATTCCTTCTCTGGGAGCATATGAGCCTGCTCGGAAGAGTAATAGAATAAGTAATCCTCTCCAAGAAGCTTGTGCTCCAGCCATCTGTGGGAACGAGGAGAGAGCCAACGATAGAATAAGCCCTCCTTCCCAGGTTGCTTACGTGCCTAATTCTACGGAGCCAGACACTTCTTCTTCTATGAATCGGTTTGCACCAGACTTCCTACGAGAGATTCAAGAAGACAAATGGGATAACGAAAGCGAGGTCGCCCCTCCTTTTGAACTTGTGGACGATGCACACGACCAATTCCCACAAGACATCCCATCTATTTACGGGGAGCATGAGAGTGTTCAGTCTCACGAGAGATTAGACTTTGAGTCTAATTCCATACAAGAGCTACCCCACTTCACAGGCCCATGGGAAGCAAAGTCCACATGTATGAGAGCACCCACAGTCATGGTAAGGAACGACGACTCAGTCATACCTAGGAACACAGAGGTAGTGAAGAACACTAACGTGCAGTGTAATCTCAAGTTAGAAGAGCTACTCAAGGTTAGACCTGAATTATGGAAACATGTAGCCAAACAAGTACCAGAGATAGCAAAACCTCGTTCCCAGGTAGGATCCCATAGGACAGTACCGGAAATTCCCTTGGATAAGATAGGAGATATGTGTGAAGGTGAAGAAGGGAACACCTACCTTCCCATCACCTACCAGGACTACACCACGAAGGCAATTTTGGACTCAGGTGCAGGAGTTGCAATTGCCACTACCTCCTTATGGAAGCGTTGGGGCAAGCCGGCACTCAGGCCGACGAGAATGAAATTGCAAATGGCCGATGGTCACATAGAGAGACCCTTAGGATTGCTAGAAGGAATAACTCTCACCACTTGTGGTGTCGAGTTTGAACATAGTTTTGCTATATGTGACTTCAGCAAAAATCATGCCTATGAGATGATTTTGGGAAGACCATTCATGCGACAGTTGCAAGTGGTACAGGATTGGGGAACCAATTCTTTGTACCTGCAGCACTTAGGTGTTACAACCAAAGTCAATCTCAAGGATTATTCTCATAGAGATGTCCCTCCTATCCAATGGAATCCCATCCATAGAGCCAAAGATGATACAGAATCTGTGCATTCCATAGGATCAGGATCCTCCTGGATGCACGAAGACACTCACTTATGGATGTGCAAAGTAGCAGTGGAGGAAGAGAAGAGAGAAAAGGCCAGAGAAATAGGTGCAAACGAAACCCATAGACCCATTCAAGACCCAGCCTATGCACCTGTAGTTTTTCCAGACGAGGAATTTGAACCCCATGGCTGGGCAGAAATTTTAGCAACAATGGACGTAGCCATCAATGAAGAACAATGGACACCTCACTGTGATGAGGATGGCTATGATATTTCAGTCTTCTCCATAGAGCCAATCATGGGAGAGGCAGTTCTAGAAGAATGCGAACCTAGCCCTGATGCATTTGAGGATGCAAGTGACTCCGATCTAGAGTCAATCATTATGGACCCACCATTTGCATCAGATGAAGAATATCTCCAGGAAGTGGAATTTCAACCTCAGAATCATGGAGAAGTTACAAATGATGTAAGATTAGCAACGCATATGACCCCTAAGGAAGAAGGAAAGAAACGAAAGAAGAGAGAAGCCTTACCAGAAGAGGAAGAATCTTTGTTTGAGGTCCCAGAAAATTTTAAGAAGTACGAGATAGATGACAGGAGAGTCATGATAAGAATGCCTAAACGAGAGGCACAATCAGGAGAGGCCTATGATAACAAAGAAACCACCAAGAAAATAGTAGTGGCCATAGAAGAAGGAGAGGAGAGATGCACGTATATAGGCCATGACCTGACAGAAGAAGAAGAGTACGAATTGATTACCTTGCTAAGAGAATACAGAGATGTATTCGCTTGGAGTTACAAGGATTTGAAAGGTGTTGACCCCGACATATGCTCACACACCATCCCCATGACCTCAGATGCCAAACCCTCTAAGCAAAAGCCTTATACATATAGCGATAACTATGCTGCTAAGATCAAGGAAGAGATAGATAGACTGGTCGAAGCTGGATTTATCTATGAAATTGAGCACACTGAATGGGTATCCCCCATCGTAGTGGTGCCCAAGAAGAATGGCAAGCTGCGTGTGTGCATTAACTTGAAAAAGGTTAATGCCGCCACTATTCGAGATAACTATCCGCTTCCCATCACAGAACATCTCTTAGAAAGAGTGGCAGGCAAGGAAGTGTACAGCTTCCTCGATGGATTTTCGGGTTACAATCAAGTAGCCATAGCTCCAGAGGATCAGCATAAGACAGCCTTTGCCACAGAATGGGGCATCTTTGCTTTTAGAGTAATGCCATTTGGGCTTACCAATGCACCAGCTACCTTCCAAAGGCTGATGTGCCACGTGTTTAAGGAGTTTCTGAGGAAGAGTTTAGAAGTCTACGTTGATGATCTCTGTGCTCATTCCAATGTTAGACAAACCCATATTCCTGAACTCAGACAAATCTTTGACAAATGTAGAGAATACCAAGTCTGCCTGAACCCAGAAAAGTGCATTTTTATGGTCAGGCAAGGCAAGATCCTAGGACACATAGTGTCAAAGAATGGCATATCTACCGACGAAGAAAAGGTGAGAGCCATAGCAGAGCTACCTAGGCCAAAGAATGTCAAGGAAGTACAAGCTTTCATGGGGCATTGTGGTTATTATCGACGATTTATACACATGTATGCTGTCATCGCAAAGCCCATGTATGGACTTCTGACTAACTTTGAGTGGACGGATGAATGTGAGAATTCCTTCCAAGAACTTAAACGAAGATTATGTTCAGCACCAATCTTGACCACACCAGATTGGAATAAGCCATTCCATGTTCATGTTGATGCATCCAATTATGCTATTGGATGTGTGCTTGCACAACCTACTGGTGAAGGTAATATGGATCTTCCAATTGCCTATGCCAGTAGACAATTGAATGCGGCTGAACGGAATTACACCACTACAGAGCGCGAAGGATTAGGCATGGTATATGCAGTCAAGAAATTTAGGCACTATTTGCTTGCAAATAAGTTTAAATTTTTTACTGATCATCAGGCATTGTTATATCTCGTAAACAAGCCATGCAATACAGGAAGATTAGTGAGATGGTTTCTCTTGCTAATGGAATATGACTTTGAGGTTGTGGTAAGAAAAGGTAGGACTCACTTGAGAGCAGATCATCTCTCTAGGCTCACATCGGGAGAAGCCCCACAAGGAGTGTCAGATGACCTTCCTGATGCTTACTTGTTTAATTTGGAAGTTATACCGCAGTGGGCTAAGCCATTGGTACCAGTATTGACATACGGGCCTAACCATCCAGTGGTAAACACACGGAACAGAGAGGTTGTAAAAGCCCAAAAATACCACATCATGGCAGGAAGCATGTACAAGCACACAGATCAAGGGATCTTGGCTTGTTGCGTAGAAGAGGATGAGTACGCTAAATGGTTGCAATTAGCACATGTAGGTGCGTTAGAGCAACACCACTCAAAGCAACGAACTTTACAGACTCTAAAGAGATTCGGAGTGCATTGGCCAACTATGGAAGCAGATGTCCAAAAGTTGTGCAAGGAATGCCCAATCTGTTGCACTAAACCACCGGTGGAACATGCCACTCTCTATCAAGTATCCATTGTGCCAGATTGGAGTGAACCTCTAGTATCATTCTTGAGGACAAACACATTCCCTCCAGACATGACTCTAGCTAGGAAAAGGAGTTTAGAACAAGAAGCCCAGGATTACTCACTCATTGGTGATAATCTATACAAACGCGGTAAGGATGGTTACCTGAGACTGTGTGTCCATGAGAGTGAATATCTGAAGATCTTGGAAACTGCCCACCAAGGTGTAGCAGGAGGACACTTTGGACCAGATCGGGTGATCAAAGCAATTCTATTTGCGGGTTTTTGGTGGCCAACCCTTCACATGGATGCACATACCTATGTGAAACGGTGTGATGTCTGTCAGAGGACTCAGTATCCTATACGCAAAGATGAGATGCCACTGAAACCTATGATGGGTGGACGTGCATTCTCTAAGTGGGGAATAGACTTCGTAGGTCCTATTAATCCCCCAGCTAAGGGTTCTCATGCGGAATACATCATTGTGGCAACAGATTATCTCACCAAGTGGGTAGAGGTAAAGGCTACAACCAAGAACGATGCTCAAACAACTGCCAAATTCTTGTTTGAGAATATATTCACGAGATATGGACTACCTATAGAGCTTGTAAGTGATAGAGGCACTCATTTCTTGAATGAAGTAATTGAAAATCTACTCCAAGAATTCTTGGTAATACACAAGAAGTCTGCCCCTTATCACCCTCAAGCTAATGGACAAGCTGAGAGCACTAATAAGATTTTATGCAATGTATTGACGAAATTAGTGAACACTAAACGCTCTGATTGGGACAAACAGCTGCACCATGCTGTTTGGGCATACCGAGTTGCCTACAAAACGGTACTCCAAGCCACTCCCTTTCAGATGGTATTCGGTCAAAACGCTGTGCTACCCTTGGATTTCCTGATTCCTACGTTGAAAGTAGCACAAGAGCACGAATGGACAGGTCACGAACTCTCCTCTAGGATCTTTGACCTTGAACGATTAGGGGAAACAAGACTAAGAGCCGCTGCAGGAATATATGCAGCCAAGAAGAGACAGAAGGCATATTTCGATGCCCATGTGAAGGATAAAGGCTTGAAAGCAGGAGATCTAGTCCTAGTCTATACACTCAAACAACACGCGAGGAAGTTAGAAAAGAGAGGCTATGGACCTATGATCATCAATAGGATCTCCACAAGCGGAGCAGTACAATTGGCCACATTAGAGGGTGATGTTCTCCCAAATTATATTAGCGGTTGCAGAGTCAAGTTGTACCAGGAACCCCTCACGGAGGAAATGCTCAGCCGACTCAACACTGCTAAGAAACGCAAAGAGGAAGAAAAGCGAGTTAGAGAAGAAGCTCAAGCAGAAGCTTTAGAACGCATCAGAAGGATGAAATTACGAAGGCAAGGGAGAGAGCAGCCTAGGACAAATGACTATGCAGATCAAGGATATCATATGGCAATGTGTGAAGTCGCAGGAACCAGCTCACCTAGGATAACTGATCGACGTCCTTTCGTAACCCTAGATATAGGACAAGGAAAAAGTGCAAGGACTGTAAGAGCCTTGATTGACTCAGGTGCAGCCACTAGTGCTGTTAGAACGTCTTACTGTCAAGAGTTACAGTTAACTGTCAATCCTGTGGAAGCATATCTTATAGGATTGGGAGGCGTGGAGACCCCTTGTATAGGCGAGGTGGAACTTCCCCTCTACATTCATGATGAGGCAATGACAGTTAAAGTGCTAGTGTGTCAAGATGAGGATCTCACTGAACCTCTTGTCTTGGGTCAAGATTGGATTTATGACCAAGCAGTCAATTTAAACCTAAGAAGTGGACTTCTCCAGGTTTGGATCAATCATAGTCGAGTTACAGTAGAATTAGACAATGGAGCACTCAAGGAACTAGGAAAGGCACGGACTCCTGGTCCTTCCAGGGGTACACATGAAGATGACCATGCTGTTCTTGTCCAAAACTATGTGTTGCAGAGGAATGATATTCGCAAAAAAGAAGTCAGGAATGCAACGGAACTCCCTTCTTTTCCAAAGGCTAGAAGGAGGCAGCAACCCAAGGTGGATCAAAGGCAGAAGAAGCAGAGTACTACCTATGTCCGAGATCAAAAGTACCTGCGCAGCAGAATGGCCCAGAAAATAAACCAGGTGTGGGTGCGGAAAGGCGAACAACCGGTTGCACTACCGTCAACTACAGGGGCAAAGCCTCTTATTAGTGACCAACAACACGACGCTAATAAGAAGTCTTTCAGAAATTCTTCTGCTAAAGTAAAATCTATTTGGGTGCCCAAGAAGTCGATGAAGGCAAGCCCACAATCAAGACAAATTTGGGTGCCTAAGGCTTGCTTGATGGCACAAGTCGCTACGCTGAGGCCACAACCTAAACAGCATAACGCAGCTACGCATACTGCCAGTATTCACTCGTTCTCAACGCTCATGAACACACCAAGACCCAAGAGCGTGCATGTAATCAATTGTAAATGGGTCCCAAAAAGGCCTCGTTTTCAAACCACGACATCGAGGAAGCTCTCTAGAGACTCTCCGAAACAGAAAACAAAGCCCATTCACTGCAATTGGCAGTCTAGGGCCTGTAATAAACCCCCCGACCCCAATTTGTAAATTCATGCCCACTTACTAACTGCAGTAGTCTCCTAGGACAACACAAGCACTAACTCCACACACTGTCTTCATGCACTCACTAACCACTAACTCACCATCCACCTCATGTTAATGTTGTAACGGGGACAACACAAATTTATTCTGTCCATTACGATGTTAACACTTGGTTCTATATTCTCACAGAACCAACCAGCAAACAGGGCCATGGCAGAAGCAGGTACCAGTTCTCAAGCCGGATCTGGTGCCCAGATTGTGGACATAGAAACACTTCTCCTTGAGCCACGTCTCACCGCAAGACCGCAAGAGCTTCAAGCAGTGCATGTGCTCCCCATCCAGGATCCTCCTCAAGGACACACTTCTCAAGTAGGTAAGCATGCGCATTGGTTCAGTGATGTTGCTGGACCACTGGGCGATGGAACCTATTTCTGGGAAGCAGAATTGGAATTCAATGGCAAATGGGGTCGATACCACTTTTTCACACGCGAGTTTGAAAGCTATCAAAATGCCGAAGTAATGAGATCAGTTTGGATCAAAGCGGGGGTGGACAGTTATTTCAGGACTCACTTACCAAAGCCGGATTTTTTACGATGTTCATATCTGATCAGTACCATCACGCCAAGCAGGGCCAAAGGAGGCGACAGCACCTTTGTGTTGCCATCACTGCTGCCGGGTAATGAGCTTAAAAGATTCAAGTTGACCCTCAATCTGGTAAGAGAAGCATTGGGCATGTATGGCATGCACATCCCAACAGAAAAGGAAACCATGGTCCCAGGTCGAATGAAGCACAAGGATCTTAACAAGTTGAAGGATATGGTAGCGATGACACCTACCATTGCGCTGCACCTGCGAACCATCATGCAACATTTTGCTTTCCCCGCCCAGGAACGATTCACAATGCCCCCGAAAAAAATATGGTTCAGTTTATATCTAGCAGAAACAGAAAGCCTTCCCATCAATGTGCCCCACTGGATCATCGATCAGATCCACCTAGCGCATCAAAGGTGGAACAAGAAACAGAAGAATGTGCTCCATGGGTGTTGTGCTCTGACCAGAATAATTTATAGATGCTTGGCTTATGACGTGCCTGTTCAGCGGGCACTCGTATGGTCCCGAGTCCAAGAATTCCAGAGAAGATTATCAGCAGCAGGTCCCCCATCAAAGAAGATGAGGGGGGGAGTCCAACTACCCTGTGCTCAACCAAGGGGAGCTACCACTACACCAGAAATCACCCCTCCCCAGACACGACGAGTTAGGCCATTCACAATCCGGCTACCGAGACCAAGCACAGAGGGGCCTAATCTGGTGTTTCCCCCCATTCCATCCGATTTGGAATTTCCACAGGGATTTACTCTTGAGGACCTCACGGATGAAGAAATTGCCAGATTAATCTATGACTCTAACCTCGAAGCTGAAGCAGCGCGAGCTCAGGAACCACAACCCCAAACAACATTGGCCCCCACCCAACCACAAGTTGTAGAAGTCGATGTAGATGAACAAGAGGCAGGAGGAGACGGAGAAGAAGCCGACGAAGAACAACATCAAGAATATGACGAACTCTCCGAGTTAGCAAGTGCCCCAGCATATTCGGCACAAATCAAGAGACTATATCGAACCATGCGACTGGTTCAAGAACAGCATCAGATGTCTCTAGAACAGGGCAAAAGACTCATGAACGACTTGCTAGCTGAGGAAGGTGTGGACGAGTTGTTCATTGAGTCCATGAACCTTCATGCCGACGCCGTAGGACTGGACGAGGCCATTCATGAGGCAGTGGCCTACATTCACAGGTTTGAGAAAAGGGTTCCTGCTCGTCCCAGGAGGTCCGGGAAGCAAATTCACATCAATACATCAGCACCAGGCGAGTCAGCGCAAGCAGAAGAATATCACGAAGCACCGTTGTCACCACCATCCCCACCTCACACTGCACAATTCACTCCACCACAGGACACTAGCACTACCACATCCACTACCACTACCATTGTCATGGGTATCCCACTCTCCCCGGGAATCCAATTCGGGGGAGTCACCATGCCCACCTTCACCACCCTGTTCACCGATGTCACCTCCACTCCACCCACGATTCCCATCTACACCGTCACTCAAACAGTTGACACGATGGAAACATCACCAGCCACAGCACTGCTTCCTCCCCCCATGTCACCTTCCTCACCCATACCCCCTCCACCCACATCTCCGCTTACATCCACATCATTCACCTCTCCCATTCCCGCCCCCATTCCCCCTGCATCTTCACCCCTCCCAGCATTATTTAATGTAAATAACATATTTTTAGCATTAAACCAATGTGTATACCAGCTCCAGAATGAGTACAAAGCTCTGGACAACCGGTATCAGCAACTGGAAACGCACCATCAGAACTTACAAAGACAGTTTCACATTCTACAAACAGAAAATGCAGAACTGAATCAACGCTACACGACGCTTGAGCAGGCTCACCAAACATTATTGGCGGCACCCCAACCATCGACAGAATCAGGTGTCAAACAACTAGAAGCTTTGCTCGAGGTATACCAAGCCGATAATCTCAAAGTCCGGCGTAACCTGGCGCTTCTCAGAAAACACATGGCGGCCGCCCTTGAAGAAAACAAGAGACTGCAGCAGCAAAATGAAGCAAATCTAGAAGCAGCAATGGAAGGCTCTCCACACGAAATTGATCCAGAACAGTTTAAAGCTGTTCCCTCAGAGACAATGAAGACCATCTTGGACAGCTATGCAGATCTATTAGAAGCTCATGATGACTTGGAAAGGGAACGTGATGCGCTGCGCAATCAACTCCAAGAGCAACAGACAGCACCCAAAGTCACAGAAACGACCACGACTTCAGAGGAAGTCAAGACATTGAAAGAGCAGGTGGCCGAATTACAGGCAAGATTACTCACACACGACAGGCAGCCCTCTCCAGTTGTCGAACCAGAACCCGAGGATTTGGTACCCATCGAGGTAGATGAGACGTATGAGGAACCTTACGTTCCTATGCCAATGCCAGGTGGTGAGCAAACCGCAGAAGGAATGGATACGTTAGAAATTGAAGTACCTGAGTGGCTCCAAACACTAGAGAAAACGGCATCAACTCATGAAGATCGAGTGGCAGTTCAAATCCAATCTATGGCAAAGATAGAGGACACTATTATTAAATCAGAATACTTCCGCAGCATGTCCCACCATAGATGGATAGGAACCAATGATGATCAATACGTGCCATATTGCATACTCCTAGCGGACTATAATGCAGAAATCCAACAAAGATGTGGCAAACCTCCAACGTTTGCTACTCAATTTGGGCCAGATGACATCCCAGCGAGCGCTCAAAAAGGATCCATTCATCAACCCACTTGGAGGATCCGACTCCTCGAAACCTACCCGGAGATGGTTCGCACCTGGACGAATATGCCTCTTTTTATTAAATATAACCCTTGTTATGTTCCTGTACTCCGCAGACGCACATGGCCAGAGTTTACCATTGCAGTCAAGAATATCAAGGGATGCGCCAAATGGTTAAACTACGTCTATCTAGCACCCCCTCAAGGGCCTCCCACCGTCAATTACATGATTTCCACTATACGGCACTGGAGCATCCGATTAAGGAATACCCCTGATGTAATGGCCCAGATGTGCATGAAAATTTTTTAGTTAATGCTTATTACATTCAGGACATTCAAGAATATCAAGGACCCACACTTCTCAGGCGTCGGATTCCTTACAGGAAACCAAGATTTAGTTTATGACATGAGCACCACTCCTTCCATAGAGGTGATATATGCTTGGCACGCCAGAATAAAATACCTCCCAGCCTGCTTTAAACAAACATTCAAAGAGATGTTCATAACAGGGTTCTGGGAATACCACTCAGAAATATTTGTACCCAGACCCTCACATCTCCTCCATTTATTTGCTGTGGAGCAAACCATTCACTCAGAACAGTTACGGGTGCCACATCCAGATGTCCCAGGGCCAGTCAATTGGGATGCATTGCTGACAGATCTAGCAAGGGGACTCCGGTTAGAAGAACACCACCTCGCCGCCGATGTTGTACAATACTACGTCCAAAAAGCAGCTAGACAAGGGTCTGTCAGGGGCGACAGACGCGAGAGTGGGGGGGGTGTTGGCAGTAGCCTTGGTACACCAGGACGTACAAGACATGAAAGTCAAAGAAGGGAGTCAGAGCGAAGGGACAGCACAAGCAAACAGGGCAGTCAAAGAAGATCTGGCAAGTAGGCCAATATTTTTTCAAGACATTAATGCAAATCAAGAGATGGACATGCAGGGAGGAAGAGCAAGTAGGGAGCTCGAAGATATGTATGGCAGATCACTAGAAGAAATCCCTACAACAACAGTGATTTTTATCACTAACAATCATTGTAGATATCATTTCACCTTTTTGTAGCTCCATTTTGTGCAAGCCAAGGAGTCCTTGAGCTTGAGGAGCCTTAGAAGTAGTTGCGTACCAATTTTCGTATTTTTTAGATCTCATTTGAGCCCCCAAATAAGCCCTGGAACCTAATTTTTAACTAGGCCGGACACTAGGTCTGGACAGGGCCAAAAGCTAGTCAAAAACTATAAAAAGAGCTAGAGAGCTCATTTTTGAGGTTAGATTGTAATTGAAACGAACTTGTAAGAGCTTTTGAAAGTAATCTAAAGAACTCCATTGATTCTCTCTCTTTGTCTTGCCGTGTGTGCGCGTGTGTGTATATGTGTGTGCATGCTTGTGTGCTTCTCACTCACGCACTTGTGCCGCCACTTGCTCGAGGTCTTCATACCATCCTCACGTCTTCCCGGATTGACATTAAAGGAGGTGCTACTCATCATTGAGCTACACCTTTTGACTTTGACTTTGACTGTAGTTGACTTTGACCTATATGACATTTATGGGCTCAACAGTTGCCCACCACCTAATGTGTTCTCCATCCCGAAGAGCTACAGCCAAAACTCAGAGTATAGAGGACACCATGAGTATGCACTTGCAAAACTTCAAAAAGACCTGAGTAGCTACTAAGTCCACCAGAAAGAGGAGAGAAGAAGCACCAGAGAAGAACCAATAAGGGGGATTGTGCCATGGAAAAGCAAAGGAGTGCAATGGGAGGGTAGAAAGGAGGTGGAGGGGAGGTCTGAGGGGCGGAGATGGATAGGGTAGGGAGGGGTAAGGATGTGGCTGGCAGATTGGTAAAGGGAGGGATTGGGAGTAGGAATCAAGGGTCTGGAGAGGGTTAAAATGATCAAACAGTAGAGCTATAGAGGGTGCATATGGGAAATATAAAAACCTAAGGTAATATAAGGTGAGAATAGACCATGTGGACAATGTGGTGAAATAGAAACATGTGATAAATGTGCACAAAACATGTGGGTTTTGACCAAAAGTCAGAGAAAAAGTTGGAATTTGGAAAAATAAAGCAAAACAATGAGTCCAGAGATGCCAAAAAACATGAAAATGACTCCAGGTTTGTAAAAAACGGCCAACCGAGGCACGACCTAGAGCCAAAAGCTTTGAGCCATAAAAAATAAAAATAAAAATAAAAAATACTAATAGAAATTTATATGTTTTCTAAAATAAAAATAAATTATCGTCCTTTTTTTTGTCCCTTATTCAAACGCCCAGACAGAAATAAAAAATAAATAATAAAATAAATGAATATATATATAATAAAAAATAAGAAAATAAAAAAATAAAAATAAAAAAAATAAATAAATGGGGGGGGGGTGTCAGAACAAGGGGCGGGGGGGGTGTCAGAATTAGGGGGGGGGGGGGGGGGGGTGGGGGCGGGAGGGGGAGAGAGAGTGTTTTTTTTCTTTTTTTTTTTTTGGGGGAAAAACGAAACCGCCTAGGGGGGCCTATTTTTTGAGAAAAATTATCCAAAAAAACTGAAAAAATACATTAAAAAATCCAAAAAAATGCAAGAAAAATCCAAAAAATCTTCAAAAAATTCGCATAGATTTTCCTACAGGCCTAAGCTATTTTTTTGCACTCAAACCTACAGAGAGCTTCCTTTATTCCTCAAATTTGGCAAGAAAATCACACATGAAAAAGGAGAAAAATGCTAGAAATATTCTAAAAAATTATTGAAAAATTCTGAAAAAAATTCCTAAAAATTCCAAAAATTGTACCTTTGCAAAGTTTATGAAGTGGCTGCTAAATTTGCTAAAAACTCAAGAAACAAGCATGAATTGGATAAAGAAAACTACTAAAACTGAGCAAGAAAATGACCGAAAAAAACTATGTACAACCTGGACAAATTTTGCAGGTTCCAAGTGATCCATAAATCTTCACTTTTGTTGATGATAGGCCTTGAGCCTTGTATTGTTGACTCAGAGAAACTCGTCCATAATCTCCAATTGTACTGCACTTCATTGGTTTTGTCTTCTCATTGGGCACACTGGTCATCTGATAGGGGTACCCTAATTCCTTCATTAGAATGTTATCTCCTCCAGCAACTTTATGACTAAATCTGCAAAATTTTATTTTTACTATTCGGGCTTCTTCATCCAATGGAACCCTCTGTTTCCAAAGACTGGCAGGTACACCTTCCACATTCTTGTAAAGCCCTACACTTGCTATCATAAGAATTAACATAACAGATGATAGCCATACATCTAAGTCCATAGTCAATCTATCTATGGTTAAAGTTTAAGAGTCTAATTGCAAACAGGCTGAGAGAATTTTGTGTAGGAACATCTATATGTGAGAAAGTGTTGAGTGTCTTCTGGAACAGGTGCAATCCCGATGGTCAAAGAAATGGTCAGTTCTGAGTGCACAGTGTAAAGTTTTACACAAATGAGGAGTCAAAATCTAAGTTGGAAGGTAAGCCATCTTTGGCTAAAAGCATTTTCTTAAACGGGTTCTAGTTTGGGAGAACCATGTGTTAGATTTTGCGGGTGTCAAAGTCAACTCTACAAGAAGGCAGTTTCAGACATAGGTAGATTGTTTGGATCATTTCTCATAATCTACTCAAGCTTTTGAAGTGTTTTAACTTGGAGGAGGTGTGCAAAATCTAGATAACACATTCTACAAAGTTTCATTAGAAACGTTACATAAATGATTAATCAATGAGTCAATAATGTGCATCAAACTTTTATGTGAAATGACTTTCTTCACAGTTAGCTAAAATCTGGATAGTTTGGTGCTTGTCTTCCAAAATTGGTTGGAGTTTAAAGTTATTCTTGATATAGAGCTGATCTAACATCTTTTGGAGATTAACACTCTCCATCAATGGTATCAGAGCAGGAAGTATAAAAATTGAGGAAAGGAAGACCCTGACTACTGTAGATATACAAATTTCACACCTTGAAGGTTCAAAAGGATAAAGTGTGGAAGAAAGTTTGAAGGAAGACACATAAAGGCTATCAAAAGGATCAGAAGGAGCAACATTCGAAGCTAAGGTACATTCATTCCTTATAAGGATTAAAGATTTGATAGTACAGTTGAAGAAAGGATGGGAGATAGTCTCCAAATTGAGAAGTTGGATAGAGAGAACTATCCAGCTTGGTCTATGAGAATGGAAGCTCATCTTATGAGCAAAGATCTGATGGGATACATCATAGGAGAGGAAGAAAAGCCAGAGTTTAAAGATCCTAGTGTTCCAACTAGGGAGGAGCTTGCAGATATAAAGATTTGGATGAAGAAGGATGCTCAAGCAAGGACCATAATCTACATGGCAGTAAATGATTATTTGCTTCCTCATATCAGAGGACTTGAAAGTGCAAGTGACATATGTAATGCTTTGGAAGAGCATTTTCAGAATACAACCAAATCAAGGAAAGCTTCATTATGGGCAGAGTTTACTACATTTAAGAAGAAGGCTTCACAATCAATATCTAATTATGTGACAAAGATGAAAGACATTGCTGATTCTTTAGGTGCAGTTGATGAAGATATTGAAGAAGATAAGTTGGTAAGACAAATTCTCACAGGGCTAAGAGGAGATGAGAAGTGGAAGCCTTTTATTTTGTCTACAGAACTTTCATTAGATCATTTCACTCCTGATTTGAATCAATTGTTAGGACATATGTTAACTTTTGAGAACGATATCAAAGGAGATGTTGATAAGAGTGCAGGTCATGCAATGTATTCTAAAGACAAGAAG
The DNA here is from genome assembly GCA_020310875.1 of Ceratopteris richardii. Taxonomy (NCBI): domain Eukaryota; kingdom Viridiplantae; phylum Streptophyta; class Polypodiopsida; order Polypodiales; family Pteridaceae; genus Ceratopteris; species Ceratopteris richardii. Next base: position 177,076,325 of record CM035413.1, read on the forward strand.
AAAGCTAGCAAAGGAAAGCAACAATGAGTTGAAGATGAAGGTACTCCAAGTCAAGCAAACTTCCTAAGAGGAAGAGGAAGTGGCAGAAGTAGAGGAAGAGGCAGAAATGTTGATATATTTAGGTAGTGATGTGTGTGAACACACTAGGACCGCCAGGGGCACTTTTTTCACTCTTTAGGAGGTTTTTTTCCCCCGGATTGTATATACGCCTATTGCCCTAATGGGCTACTTATCATTGTACATTCTCTAGTAATACATTCCGTATTGTGTGTTTGTGCTCCAAGCTTCTTCTTCTTCCTTGTGCTGTTCGCGTGCTCCTACAGACGTAAACAATTGGTATCAGAGCAGGTCGTTGCTTCATCTAGGGCGTCGTCGACACTCCTTTGTTTGCAGTCTCAGAATCGCACGAATTTTGGTGAGCATACTCAGCGTGTTTCTGAGATCAAAACAGCTTCGATATGTGGTGCCGAAATCGCGATCTGAGCTCGTTTCAGCCTCTGAATGCACTATCGCAGCGCTTGTGCAGCCTATTTTGTCTTTTTGTGCCAAAGGTATATACGAGTTTCTGTTCGCCAGTTTAAGCGTCTCGAAGTCTGCTACAGGTCTAGCAGAACTCGTCTGGGCAGTTTTGTTCAACTTTTTGAGATACAGTCAATTTTCTGCATCAAGGTATTTTACTCACCGGCCATGGCTGAAAGCAGTGATGTATTCCATATATTGGTTGTTGAGGATAAGTTGGATGGTACCAACTACCCATTATGGGTTTATATGATGCGACATGTTTTGGTTGCAAAAGGATTGTGGAACATTGTGCAGGGTGTTGAAAGACGTCCTTTTACACCTGTAACGACAGGTACTACAAATATAGGTGTTGGAGCTGATGAAGATGGTGTCGAAGATGATATTCTGCAGATTCCTGTTCGTGCTGCTGTTTCTGTTGCACCTACTGCAGAGCAAATTTGTTGGGATGGCAGAGATGCCCAGGTACATGCATTGATAGCTTTGTCTGTCAAACATGCCATTATTCCTCATATTCGCTCTTGCAGAACAGCTAGGGATGCTTGGGATACACTTACCACATTGTACCAAGCTAGGAATGAGGCTCGTGTTGCTTACCTCCGAAAACAGTTGGAGAGTGAGCACATGAATAAAGGTGATTCTATGGATAGTTTCCTAACAAAGATCAAAGATTTGAAGGAACAGTTGATTTCTGCTGATGAGGTTATACCAGATAGCTCACTTGTGCAGAACGTTCTGAATGGTCTTCCTGATTCATATCAGAGTTTTGCTTCTACTCTTCGGTTGATGATGAAAGGAAATCTGAATGCCTTATCATTTGAGGAGTTAGTCTCTCTTCTGTTGCAGGAAGATCAGTCCAGGCAGAATAGGTCCATTATGCGTGTTGCAGATCAAGCTTTCCTGGCTAGTCAGAAGGGCAAAGGAAAATGGAGCTCTTCTACTAGTAAGCAGAAATCTGCAAATGCTGCACATTCAAAGAACCAGGATAAAGATGAGAAGAAATCAGAAAAGCAGAAATTGTTTTGCAAGTACTGTAAAGGGAATGATCATATCATAAAGAACTGTCCAAAACTGGCTGCAAAAGAGGCAAAGAAAAAGGAGGCTGGAATGGTTGTTGCAGAAGCCTCTATACCAAAAACAGAGTCTGCTAGTCTTGTGCAGGAAGAAGAATGGGCGTTTACTACTGTTTGCAGTTTTGACCCATCTTCTCATGAGCAGTGCATGTCTGCATTGGACTCAGATTTTTGGTACTTTGACAGTGGGGCGACCAAACATATTACCTCGCAGCGCAGTTTCTTCTCTTCACTCGATCCTGCCCCTACAGGGAATACTGTCACATGTGCCAACAACTCCTCTTATCCTGTTATGGGAGTTGGTAAGATCATTCTGACTACTGCTGATGGTAGTTCTTTCACCTTGTCAGATGCCTTATTTGTGCCAGGGATCAAGAAGAATCTGTTATCAGTTTTTGTATTAGCAAGATTGGCTTGGTTGTGAAATTCGTTGATGACAAGTGTACAGTTCATGATCTATCAAAGGCGATGTGATTATTGCTCCTAGCATTTTATGTCGTGGGCTGTATAAGCTCATAGACTATGAAAGATCTGTGAATGATTCGGCATGTGCAGTTCATGATTCTCAGGCTATGTCAGATGCAAAGCTTTGGCATGTATGCTTTGGTCATCTGAATTTTGCTAGTTTGCTACGCCTGTAGAAATTTGATATGGTGTCTTCTTTGCCCAAGCTTGAGGCACTTGGAAAACATGTATGTGAAGGCTGTATTTACAGCGTTCCTCCTTTCCAAAAGATGGTTCAATTCGGGCTACGCAGAAATTGCAGCTTGTACATAGTGATGTCTGTGGTCCTATGCAGACACCCTCTTTTCGGAATTACCTTTACTTCGTGACTTTCATTGATGATTTTTCCCGGCATGCATGGGTATATCCACTCAAAGCAAAGTCCGAAGTGTTCGTGTGCTTTAAACAGTTTTTGGTTTTGGCTGAAAATCTGTCAGCATGTAAAATGGGCACCCTCCGTTCTGATCGAGGGGGGGAATATATGTCTTCTGATTTTAATGCATTTTTGGCTGAACGTGGGATAAAACACCAGAGTACAGTGCCGTATACACCTCAACACAATGGAGTTGCTGAACGAAAGAACAGGTCACTCATGGAGATGGCGAGGTGCATGGTCAAGAGTCAGGCTTTACCACATAGTTTCTGGCTTGAGGCTGTCACGTGTGCATCATATGTACTGAACAGGTGTCCCACTAAAGCGCTGTAGCCTATCACTCCATATGAGGCTTGGCATGACCGCAAGCCATCTGTTGCTCATCTGCATGTTTTTGGTTGTTTGGCATATGCATTAGTGCCTGAACAACATTGCGGAAAATTGGATGATAAGGTAGTAAAATGTATTTTTGTTGGGTACATTTCTGAAAGTAAAGGCTATCGACTGTATCATCCACAGACTAAATGCATTCTGGTTAGCCGTTATGTTGTCTTTGTGGAAGATGCTATTCAGCCATTGCTTTCATGTACTAAGGAGACATCTGTTAGCTCCAAAGACATGTATGATACGTTGATGCCTCTTTTTACAGGTGGACAGTCTAGTGCTGGTCCTAATGAGGCAACTTCTCAGCCTTTGCAAGTTTCATATGATGATGCAAATCATTCTATTTCTGATGCAGATTTACATGATGCACTTGTTGATGAGAGAGCTGATATTGAGCAGGCAAAAACTATGCCAAAATGGCTGGTGCAGACTTTGCGTGACAACAAATTAGATGCACCTTTGTCATATCGTACTCGTTCAGGCTCTCATAGTGCCTCCTTTGCATCAGATTGCTATGCTATGGCTGCGTCTAGTCTCTGTGATGAGAATGAGCCTGTTTCTTTTGATGAAGCACAGAATTCAGAAAATTGGATGGCTGCCATGCAATCTGAATATGATGCTATAATGAAGAATGGTACATGGTCTTTATGTGACTTGCCTCTTGGCAAGAAGGCCATTGGCACTAAGTGGGTATACAAGCTGAAGCGTAAACCTGATGGTACAGTTGACAGGTATAAGGCTAGGCTTGTTGCAAAGGGTTATGCGCAGGAAAGAGGCATTGATTTTGATGAGACCTTTGCACCTACATGCCGTATGACTACTGTTTGGAGCATTTGTGCACTTGCAGCCCATCATGGTTGGAATGTACATTAGTTGGACATTAAAACAACATTTCTGAATGGTGACTTGCATGAAGAAGTGTATGTTTTTCAGCCCCGTGGCTTTGTGCAGAAAGGGCATGAAAACCAGGTGTGCAGGTTAAAGAAGGCATTATATGGTTTAAACCAAGCACCATGTGCTTGGTATGAGAAGATACATGCCTATCTGGTTGCACATGGTTTTGTGAACATCCAACTGAAAGCACCTTATATGTTAAGCGTGCTAATGATGTGCTTCTGATCATTGTTGTCTATGTTGATGACATGCTACTCACTAGTCCTATTGAGAAGCATATTGCTGGTTTCAAGGCTGATTTGCATGCCTCATTTGAGATGTCTGATTTGGGGCATTTGGATCAATATTTGGGCATTCAGTTTATGCAAGTTGATGGTGGAATGGCTTTGTGTCAAACGAAATATATTGACACATTATTGCAGCGTTTTGGCCTTGAAGACTGTAAGCCTATTGCCACTCCTATGGAGACAGGTTTACGATTGAGTCTTCATGATGCTGGAGATGCATTTGATGCTGTTCTCTATCAGCAGGTTGTTGGATGCTTGATTTACTTATGCATTACTCGGCCAGGTATTAAGTTTGCTGTCTCATAGATGAGCAGGTTTATGCATTGCCCAGGAGTCACACATTGGAAGGCGGTTAAGCACATCTTTCGCTACTTGAGTGGTACTCGACTACTTGGGTTGTTTTATCCCAAGGGGGGATCACTACCGCTAGATTTGCATGCTTTTTCTGACTCAGATTGGGCTGGTTGCTATGACACTCGTGTGTCCACCAGTGGTTTTTGCTTCATGCTTGGTAGCTCATGTATATCTTGGTTGAGCAAGAAGCAGCCTACTGTGGCCACTTCCAGTTGTGAGGCTGAGTATAGGGCAGCTTTCACAGTGACTGTTGAGTGTGTGTGGCTCAGATGCCTTATGGCTGATTTGGGTGTTGGCCAGTCTTCTGCCACCACCATCTTCACTAATAGTCAGAGCGCATTGGCACTTGTGAGGAACCCTGTGTTCCATGCTCGCACTAAGCACATTGAGGTGCATTATCACTATGTCAGGGAGAGGTTCTCTGCTGGGGAGATCAGCTTGGCATATGTGCCCACGCAGGAGAACATTGCATACCTTTTCACGAAGGCTCTGCCTAGGGAGAAGTTTGAAGCTTTTCGCAAAGCTTTGGGCTTACTTCCTTTTGTGGAGTGATTTCCACATAGCTTGGCACTTCCTTATACATGAGTGCAAGCTCCTTGTTCACCGGATCACTCCCAGGGGGGATTTGTTGATATATTTAGGTAGTGATGTGTGTGAACACACTAGGACGGCCGGGGCACTTTTTTCCCTCTTTAGGAGGTTTTTTTCCCTCGGCTTGTATATACGCCTATTGCCCTAATGGGCTACTTATCTTTGTACATTCTCTAGTAATACATTCAGTATTGTGTGTTTGTGCTCCAGTGCTCCTGCAGACGTCTAACTCCAACAAGAAATAACAAAGATAATGTCAGAGATTGTTGGATATGTGGTAAGACCAATCATCTATCTCATGATTGTTGGCATAATAATCGAAGCAATGGTAATTTTAATCAGAATTTTAGGAAAAGAGGAAGAGGTGGCAGATATCAGAGAGGAAACTTCAGAGGTAGAGGTGGTAGGAATTCTTTTGGAAGAAGTGGAGGAAGAAACTTCCAAAATCAATCCTACAATAACACCTACTATAATTATGCATCAGATCAAAAAGAAGATTCAACTCTTATTATGAATGCAACATGTGAAGCCTCACATGAAGACATGAGAGTATTTTATATTGACTCAGCATGTAGTAATCATCTGAGTGGAAACATTGCTTTGATGACTGATCTAGATCATAAGGCAATCAATCACACAGTTCAAACAGGTGATAATACAAAGCACAAAGTAAACTCAATTGGTTCAGTTAAATCCAAAGGTGGAAGTACTCTCTTGAGTAAGGTTCTGTATGTTCCTACAATTCCAAAGAACTTGATTAGTGTAGGACAAATTGTGGAAAAAGGATATGAGGTAAGGTTCACTAATAATGGAGTTGTTGAAGACCCTAGTCAAGGGTATAAACAAATTGTTACAGGAAAGAAGGAAGGAAGGCTCTTCACATTAAAGATACAAGGTAATATTGGACATGCTATGTTTACATATGGAGAGCAAAAGGTGTCTGAATTGGATCTTTGGCATAAAAGACTTGGACACTTTAATGAAAGAGGTATCAAAGAAATGGTTAACAATGGTTCAGTGCTTGGATTCCTAATGTTACAGGTCAACACATGACATACAGATGTGAAGCATGTCAGTTAGGTAAGGCTCATAAGCAATCATATAATAAACATGGTTTTATGTATTTAGAAAGACTTGAATTGGTACATACAGATGTGTGGGGTCCTTCAAAGGATTTCACTATAAATGGTTGAATATATTATGTCATATACGTTGATGATGCTACTAGGTGGATCACAATCTATGTGATCAAAGACAAGTCAGAAGTGTTTAATACATTTAAACACTATCATGCATATCCAGAAAGAATTACAGGTCAAAAATTGAAGAGGTTAAGGTTAGATGGAGGGGGAGAGTATTTCTCTAATGAGTTCAGTGATTATTTGTGGAATGCAGGTATAAAGAGAGAGGTTACTTGCAGGTACTCTCCTCAACAAAATGGGGTAGCAGAGAGCAGAAATAGAACTCTTGTTGAGTTTGCAAGATCAATGATGAAGGAGAAAAATTATCCTAATTATTTATGGGCTGAGGCTGTAAACACAGCCACATATTTGGTCAATAGGTTACCATGTAAAGATTTGTATGGTATGACACCATATGAAGCTTGGTGGAGTAAGATACCTACCTTGGATCATTGTAAAATATTTGGATGCTTGGCATATGCATATGTGCCATCACAATTGACGCATAAATTGGAACCTAAAGCAGAGAAGTATGTATTCATTGGTTATGATGACAAGCAGATGGGTTATAGGTTGTGGAGTCCATCCACAAAGCAATTCCTTGTGTCTAAGGATGTTACATTTGATGAGCAAGGTACTTGGTATGCAGGTACATTTAATGTTCATGCAGATGTTGAAGAATTTGTGAATCAAAAGAAAGGTAAATCAAAGGTTCAGCTATTTGATGAAGAGGAGAACAATGAAGTACATGTTGAAGTTGAAGAAGTGCCAAGGTTTGATCCAAAATGTGATGAACCAGAAACTTCAAGAAGTGGAGAACTCAGAAGGTCATCTAGGCACAAATGGCAACCTACAAGGTATAGCTATGATACTTCATTCTTGACTACTAAAGATTATGCTTACATGTTAAAAGCAAATGAAGATCCATCCACATATGATGAAGCCAAAGGGAAGAAGAATTGGGAAAAAGCTATGCAGGAGGAATATGATGCATTGATGCAAAATGAGACCTGGGATTTGGTTCCTAAACCAAATAGTCAGAAGATCATTGGATGTAAATGGGTCTACAAAACAAAAAGGTTTGTAGATGGAAGTGTATCTAGGTACAAAGCCAAGCTTGTTGTAAAGGGATATGCACAGACATATGGTATGTACTATGATGAAACTTATAGTCCTGTTGCAAAGATGACAACCATAAGGACTCTCATAGCAATTGCTGCTTGCAAAGGTTGGAAATTATCTCAATTAGATGTGAAGAATGCATTTTTGAATGGTTATATTTCAGATGAAGTCTACATGGAACAACCAGATGGTTTCAAAGATCAAGTGTATCCAAATTATGTGTGTAAGCTCAAGAGAGCTTTGTATGGATTGAAGCAGGCCCGAAGGGCATGGAATTATAGGCTTGTAAAGTTCTTAAAGAAACTTGGATTTCAAGCATCAAAGGCAGATAGTAGCTTGTTAGTCAAAGCAAGTGAGGATGGATTTATTTATGTTTGTATTTACGTTGATGACATAATACTTACAGGAACAGATGACAAAGGTATACACATGATTAAGAAGCAGATGGAGAAAGAATTCAAAATCAGTGATTTGGGAAATTTGTCATTCTTTTTGGGAATGGAGATTTCATATACTCAACATGGAGTATCTGTAACTCAAGAAAGGTATCTGAAAAATTTGCTAACCAAATTTAAAATGGAAGATTGGGCACCAAATCCAATGGAAGTAAATCATTGATTGAGTAGATATGGAGGAGAAGAATTCAAAGATATGAAGCTTTATCAGAGTAATTTGGTGGGTAGCCTGATTTATGCTACATTAACAAGACCTAACTTGTCATACACAATTGGAGTTCTATCTGAATTCATGCATTTTCCTAGAAAGGAACATTGGATTGCAGGACAAAGAGTACTTAGGTACATCAAGGGCACACTTAAAGAAGGTTTGTATTATGGATTTACTTCAGATACAAGAGTCAAAATATACAATGATGCAGATTGGGCAGGTAATTCTGATGATAGAAGATCAACACATGGATATTTGTGTTATGTGGGAGATAAGCTAATTTCATGGTGCTTGTTTGTTATTGATCTTTGGAGTTGTCCTCTCCAATCATTTAGCATAAAGAATCAACAAGACATCTTTATTTTGTCAATCCTGGAAGTATTCTTGAGACCACAGCCCCTTCAAGATGATAGAATCCAAGAAATAAGAGAATAATGGCTGGAATTTTGAGAATAGTGAAAATGAAGAGGAAATTTCTAGGGTTTGGATTATCTTGAGCAAATCTACACCATTTTCTACAATCTTGGTGTCTATTTTTATCAGCAGAACACAATCATGAAGTCAAAATCAAAAAGTATCACCTGGATCATATAGACGAGACAATCGCGATTCTGTGCAAACAGACGATTTTCAGCTCCAGCACCATTTTTCATCAACTCATCACTCAACAGAACAGTATTTAGCTCTCTTCATACACATTCTACAGATTTACACAATAGAAACTCACAAATCTCCATGGATGCACAAGATCTAGACTCACAAATCAAAGAAACCACATAGAAGAGGAGAAACACGATTTTCAGCAGAAACTCCTTCTCTATTCACTTAGATAGCAAATACACAAATGATTAACCAACCCCCTCATAATAGAGGAAATTAGCTTATATACATTTTCAAGTGTCCCTTTTCACACTTGGATTTTGGTCCTTTCCTCTATTATTCTAAAAATATGCTATCTAGGAGTTTCCAAAAATTCTAGAAAAAATATATAAGATTCTATCCTACATAAGGAAGACTCTTCCTTATTTTTACAACAATTGCATAAATATTTCTACAAATTTCTATCATTTTACAATAATTTTCCTTCAAAAAAGGTTTCCAAAAATGCATCTTCCAACATCCTTCCCCTCCTAAGCCTTTCGGCTCTTGACGAAAGATTTTCCTGCTCCTCTGCACTGATCACTTTTCTTCATTTCTTCTTTCTTTGATATACTTGTGACAGCAAATCATGACTTTTTCTTTTTGTTATATTTAGATTGTTGACCATCTCAAATAATGCCTTTCTCCACTGTACTTCAGCTTCAGGTTTATCCATGACATCCTTTTTCAAGTACTCTGTGTAGGCAGCTTCATATGTTGTAAGTCTGGACTTTGTAACAACTGATAGGTTTCCAAAAATCTCTGACTCCCTCTCAAAAAACCCATAATCAAAGGCATCCTCAAAAATCTGTAAGTAATGACTACCCAAAAATATAATTCTGTTGTAGTAGGCCAATAAGCAGATTCTGTCAGGTGTTTCGCTCAAATCAAATAATAAGGCGTCTGTTGGAGAATTAAAGCCGATATAATTCAAGGTTCTAATATCTGTGTCAGTATAAGTTTCTATACAAGCCAGAATTAACCTCATTATTCTTACAAGTAGTATGCAAGCAGGGTCATTGACATCTTTGTATGTAGTTATTACAGACTCAGCAGTATTCACCATGTAACTCTTGGTAGGCCATGTGCCTGCCTTTGGACCTGCTACTTTTGGGAAATTCATCCACTTTGGTGGGATTTGACCTTCTCTTCTTCTATCCCAAAAAGTTGTCCATTCTCTTCTTCGTGCCACTGGACAATAGGCTGGATTGATCTTTAAATGAAGAGGTGCCTCTTTCCAGATTTTCCTACATTCTTTGTTGGCGTCCAACCATTTATTTCTCCACTTAGGGTTGGCTCTCTCAAATAGTTCTTTGGTGACATTGATGTCCTCTTCATACTCAAAGTATTTGTTTGGAGGTAGCCCAACTCTGGCCATCTGGTAGTTCTTTATACTCTCCAAAATCATACAAAATGGTATCCCCAATCCATCTGCTGCCCAGTGATGCTGATCTGGATTGATTCCTTTATTCAATGCGAATGAGACAATTTGTTCTTCATACTCATCATGCATCTTTCTGATGAACTCCATTCTAGAATCTCTACTTGTCAGCAATTTCTTTACAAAATCCTCTGAATATTCTTCTTCTAATTTTCTATCTGCTGGTTCATTGTCATGTTGTATTCCCTCAATATTGTCTACCCCATGTTCTTCTGCATGTGTGGTTTCCACATGTGTCTCTTCCTGGATTTGTGGCTTATTCAACTTCTTCTGCAATTCTTCTATAGTTAACATCAGACTCCCATTCTGTTGTGCCCACAATTCTCTTTCTTTTTTCCGCTCATTCCGTTCCTTTTCCCTCTTTGTCTTCCACTCATTTCTTTCCTTTTCCATGTCCAGGTATAGCCTCTCATAGATGTAGCAGCATGTGTACTTGCCTGCCTTTCTAATTTTTTGGCTTCTTTCAGTTATCTTTGTAATTCCTGAATCTCTTTGAGTAATCCTTCCTTTTCTCCCTCTATCATCTAGACTGTCTGACTTTCCTCCTTCAATGGCCCTTCCTCCAATAGTAGCTTATTGATTTCTTCATTAGCTTTAGTCAAAATCTGATAGGAAGTTTGTAGAGTTCTATATCTCCCCTCAATCTTTCTCAATTCTTTTTCCAATTTATCATTCTGCTCTGTTAGTTGCATACTCTTCTCTTCCAAGTATTGAATCATGTTTTGCTTTTGTACTTCCAGCTTTTCCAAAGCAATTATTTTATTGAAAACTCCTCATTCTTCTCTTGCACCTTCCTTAGTTGCTCTGCCATATGCTCCTTTTCCCTTTTATGCTCTTTAATAACCATACTGCCTTTTTCAAATTCCGACTCTGCTACCATCCCTGAAATGATCATATTTCGGCTTGAGGGTCTAAACTGTTCAATATTATTCATAATGAGTTGACATGCTGATCTAATACTCTTTGGAATTCTTTCTAGTCCTCCTTCTATCGCTATTTGTTTGGTTTCTAGCTGTTTTTCCTCTTTGCATTCACTCTCCTCTTCCTCTTCTCCTTCATATTCTATAACTTTAGCCTTGTTTTCTTCATGCTTGGCTGAGTGTCCAATATTTTTAATTCTGCCATGTCTTCTTGGACACCTGAACTCTTTTGCTCCAAAACATCTGAGATCAGCTTTATTCCTTGTACCTTTTCTTGCTCCAACACCTGTTGAGTTGCTTCAGAACAATATCCTTCCTTTGTTTGCATCTCCTTTTCCTGGCTTATAGTTTCCTGGAACAATTTGTATTCAGTTTCTTCACCATAATTTCTCTGACACTCACCTGCTTGTTCTTCTTGTTTCTCCTTTTCCTGTGCTAAAATTGTTTCAGCTGCTTCTAAATTTTTGACCTGATCATTGCCTCTATCTTCTTTGCATCCTTTCCCCTATTCATCAATGTCCATGATGTCCATTTCTTCCTCTTGTTCTTGATCCTCTTTGGATGTGAATTCCTCATTATTCTTCAAATCATGCAACACATCCTTTATACTCTCAATGATTTCTTTTTCCACTACTTTCCGAGTAACCTTTTGAACATTACCTTCCTCACATACTTCCTCTCCCTCCTGTAGTGGATCTTGTTCTGTGCTTTTATGTTCTATGACTGAGCTGTACACCTGAGCCTTCTTAGCTATTCCTTCTATGCTCTCCTCCAGTTTAAAGTAAGTCTGTGAGGGTTTTGTCCATATAGATTTCATTCCAACATGCACTATTCCACAACTAACTTCTTCCCTTATTTCACTTGCTTGTTCTATCATTACTGCCTTTCCCTTCATTGTTCTTCTTTCATCTTCCAGATTAAGCTCTTTTTCTGCCTACTCCTGAAGTGGTTTCTCCTGAGACTTCTTCTTTAATTCCTCAAGTGTCTTTTGTTTCTCAGAAGTCTGTATAATGACATTGGGAGTATTTGGTATTGACAAATTTAGACTTTTTAACAGAAAGCTCTCAATATCACTGTCAGAATCAGATGAGAAGTGTGAAGGTCCTCCTTTTTCTGGTTCTGTGGGTCTTAATACTTCTTCCTCCAAGGATAGCTTCTGTGTTTCTTCCATGACTACTTCCTCTCTTTGTTTGGTGATAACAATTTCAGCTATAGATTTACCCTTTCCCTTCCTGGTCAATTTCTTTTTTTGTACTGGCTTCTTTGGAACCTTCTTTTTCACCACCATAGTGGTTCTGATCTCTGGGGGTCATTGTAATTCCTTAAGATAAGCTAGCAATTCAACCTCTTTTCTGACAAACACCTCCTCAGTTTTAGCTGTCATCATTTGGTCATGAAGAGCTTCATAGTGCTCCACCTCCTCCTGAATCCAGTCTGTAGCTTTGCATGAGTAGTCTTCCAGCATTTTCTGGTATTGTGCTTCATACATAGCTCTCTTGTTATTCCCTTGGGTTAGATAGGTGTATAGTTGCTCTTTGCTTGTTTGGGGTGGATGTGGTTCACTAGAGGCTTGAACCTGTTTCTGTGCCTCCTCATGTTCCTCTTTTGTGGCTTCCTCCATTTCTAGCTCCACCTTCCTTGGGTCCAACCTTCTTTTCTTGACAGGAATTACTTCTTCAGATATCATTTTCCTTTTCATACTTGTTCCCCTCATGCGGGTTTGTCCTTCTGTTTCTCTTTCAGTCAATTTCCTTGGAGGACTCTTGATTCCAGCCATAAGATTTCTGAAATACTGTGCCTCTGGAGCCACTTTTAGTTGATCTTCCATCCCAAGAACATGATAAATGATTCTTGTTAAGAACTGAGCTCCGTTCATGAACTTCTTCTGCTCCCAGTGCTTTGCTGCTTCTTTCAGTTGTTCATGGATGTATGGGGAGACATCCATAACTCCAAAAGGTTTGGTTCTATCTTTGTTATTGAACATCAATAATGTGACTGACTTATGAGGCATTGTGTATCTTGGTAATTTTGGAAAACAAAAGTACTGTAAGAACATCCTTACAGCATATTCCTCATTCTCTCTTCCTTTGAAATCAGTGAATTTTGCATATCCTGTGTAAGTCTCCTTATTCTTTTTGACAAAACTTGGGTCAAGTTTAGTTCCCATTGTGTAGAATTGCAGTGCTGCTCTGATATGTTCTGCCTTGATAGTGACACCTACTTCCTGATTATCCTTGTTTTTGACTTTGCATCTGAAATAGGCATCATTCCCTCTTCCTATTTCTGTCAAACTGTTCATTACCTGTGATACTCTCTCAAAGTCAATGAAAAAGATAGGCTCGTCCAATATCCTGTGCAACCCTACTGCCTTCCATCTTTTCATGTTGACTGCCACTCTTTGGAACCTGTAGAACTCCTGGCACAACATTGTATACTTGTATCCCCCTACCCCCACCGTGAATATGTGCTGGCCAATTATGTTTAGGGTCTCCTTAAGTTCCTTCACCACTTTCTCAATTTCTGGAACTTCTGATTCTTCCTCTGACTCCAAGTCCACCTGTTCCTCCACAGCTTCACTATCCAGAAACCAATGGCCTCTTGATAGCACAACTGATTCTGCCTTGAAGTCATGAATTGGCAGCTCCTTAGTGTTCACCATTTTCTGAGGAAAAAAATAAAGAAAAACTCTACCCACATAAGCTGCAAGAAATCAAAGAGTAATATGTTTTTCAGAAGTCATGTCATGAGAAATTCAAAATAAACTTCATTTTTTCTCCAGAAAAGACTCAACAAGTGATCATCACAAGTGTACCAAGATATCTAGTGCAGTCCCTTTTCCTAACCATTCTTTTGGAAAGATAAATCATGTATCAAATGATAGAAAAAAAAACACTAACAAAAAATTAACTAAAGAACTGACTAACAAGAAATAAAAACATAAAAAATAAATAGATCTCTACTATTCTTCTCCCTAGATCTTGCTTTGTGACATATGATTTTTGTAAAAAACAACAGAAAGTAAACAATTTTTCACAATTTCTCATTCTCTTTTTTTTCAACAGATTTTCTTTTCTCCCCTTTTTTCAGCAATGATTTTTTTCCTTTTTTTTTCAAATATTTTCGTTTTTTTTTTCTTTTTTCATTTTCATTTTTTTCATAATAATTTTTTCTATCTTTCCTTCCCCTCCTAATTCTCTTTTTAGAAAAGAAAATCAAGTTTAATATGTATTTTTTCAAAATTTCTTTGATTTTCTAGATATAGTTCAAATCCGGATGATCTTTCTTCCACTGAAACAATTCTGATTTTTTAACCCAGTACTTCCTGACTCCAATTGGTCTATTTCTGAGCAACCAATCATTCCCTTTGGATAAGTATTTTGTAGGAGCTTTTGGTCTCCATATCCATTTTGTCCTTGATTCCTGTTTTAATGAGTAGACCTGCTGTAGACTTTGATTCCATGTGCTTTTTGCTCTGATGCTTTGATTCTTTGAACCTTGCCATGATCTTCTTCTTATCTCACCAACCTTCTTTATTCCTCCAATCCTTTGCTGATTTGGATCATATGAACCTTGATTATTCAGCATTTGTATTGGTAATGTCTGTGTATCCTCAAGTGCAAAAGTGAATCCTTCCAAGTGTATATCATGCACATCTGATTGAATTTCCTGTTTTTCATTACTCAATAGAAAGATTAAAAACCTTTTGTCATTTATGTTCAATTTAAGCTTCATTTTTTCAAAATCCAAGATCACTTTACCTTGTTGAAGCCATGGTTGACCTAAAATCACTTTTTCAGTCATCAAATTATCTAGCCATTCTTCACAGTCTATTGTCATATTTTCTTCATTAAACTTTACTTCAATAGTTAGTCAAGACATGCTCTGCACTACTTGACCTTCCAAAGATTTGATTAGGGTTCTACTATCTTTTCTTTTTATGTTGAATTTACTTACCAGGGCTGAACTAATCAGGTTTACTTGTGCTCCAGAATCTATCAAAACCCTAATGTTTTCATTTTGAAAATCCATTATCATCACAGGGACATGTTCCTTTGGTTTGAGAGGAGATGCACATAGACAGACTTCCCTAAGCTCATTGATTTTTCTTATCCTTTCCATAGCTTCCTGTTGAGCTTCTTTTCTGATATTTTCCTCTTCTCTTTTCCTGTTTTGGGCTTGTTGCAACCTTCTCCATTCATCAACAGTTAATGGGCAATCATATCTCTTAACTCTACATCCACTTATAAAGTTTGGCATGATTTCTCCTTCTATGTTAGCTAGTTGAATGGCTCCACTGTTGCTTATTTGATGTATAATATATGGTCCATGTCCTTTTTTCTGGAACTTTTTCTTATGTTCTTTGACTGTGTAAGCCAGCACTAGATCTCCTACCTGTAGATCTTTCTCTTTTATGTGAACATCATGATAAGCTTTTTGTCTTTTCTTGTCCACATATAAACTCATAATGGCCTGGAGTCTAGATGCTCCCAACTTTTCCAATTCTATCACTCTTTCTGATAGTTCATGCCCAGTCCAATTATAGTGACTTCCTACTTTTAATGTTGGAATAAGGAATTCCATAGGTAAAACTGCATTTTGTCCATATACTAGATTGAATGGTGTGCTCCCTATTGCAGTTTTGTAAGCCACTCTATAAGCCCATAGGACATGATTAAGTTGTAGATCCCAATCATTTTTGTTTGTGTTTACTAATTTTGATAGTACAGTACAAAGTACTTTATTAGTGCTTTCTGCTAGTCCATTGGCTTGTGGGTGATATGGGGCTGATTTTCTATGACTGATCAAGAAATATTCAGTGATGTTTTCTATGATCTGGTTTATAAAATGGGTCCCCCTATCACTTACTAGTTCAATTGGAAGTCCAAATCTGGTGATAATGTTTTCATATAGGAATCTGGCAGTAGTATTAGCATCATTTCTCTTTGTGGCTTTGGCCTCAACCCACTTTGTCAGGTAGTCTGTAGCCACTATGATGTATTCGGCATGGGATTGTTTTGCTGGAGGATGTATAGGTCCAATGAAATCCAATCCCCATTTACTAAAGGCTCTGGCTGAAATTAATGGAACCAAAGGCATATCATTTCTTCTATTTGGCTGACTTACCCTTTGACAGACATCACACCTTTTTACATAGATTCTTGCATCAAGAAATAGTGTTGGCCACCAAAAGCCAGAATATAAAATGAGTTTGGCAGTTCTCTCACTTGAGAAGTGTCCTCCTGCCACTCCAGAGTGTGCCATTTCCAACATTTCCAGATATTTATTCTCAGGAACACAAATTCTTAGGTATCCATCCATTCCTCTTTTATACAACTGTTCTCCTATCAATTGATATTCCTCAGAGATTACTTGTAAGTTTTTTTATTATGTACCAGTTTTCACTTGTTTTCCTTTCTCCTTCCTTCTCAACTCTCTAATGATATTCCCACTCCAATCTGGATTTTTCTGGAACCAATATAGAGTTATGAATTCTGAGTCTTGTAATGTTTGGCACTTAATGTTTGGCACTTCTTGCAATTGGCAATGTATTTCGATACATCTTGAATTTTATTAGGCCAATGTACCCCCGTCCTATTGAGATTACTTAGGGTGACTACCCTAGAAGCGTGAGTGCAAGGGTTCCAATGATGAGCTCTCCTCAGGTATTCTTGTTGCTCCTCCTCAGGAGTGCAATATTCTAATTATACCAGTATGGTTGAGATGGTATAAATGCCCAGCTAGTAACATGAAGTTTCTGCTTTGCAAAACTAGGTGTGCATTATTCCCAATTGTTCTACAAGGTCCCATGGTTAATAATGGTACTAAAGTCATGGCCCACTCAGGAACACTTTCTATCTTAAAGAGATAAGTGTCTGGCTGATTGTCATCTAAAGGTGAACTGGGTTCTTTAGACTGGATTCGAGATAAATGATCTGCCCTTAAGTGTGTTTTCCCTTGTCTGACCACTACTTCAAACTCAAATTCCATTAGCAATAAAAACCATCTGACTATTCTCCCAGTGTGACAAGGTTTATTTACCAAGTATAACAAAGTTTGATGGTCTACAAAGAACTTAAACTTGTTGGCCAAAAGGTAATGTCTATATTTTTTTACAGCAAATACCATGCCCAATGCCTCTCTTTCAGTGGTTGTGTAATTTTTCTCTAATAGATTCAATTGTCTACTAGCATAGGCCACTGGAAAATCTAACTTGGTTCCTTCTATTGGTTGTGCTAACACACATCCCAAAGCATAATTGGAAGCATCCACATGGACATGAAAAATTTTGTCCCATTGAGGTGTTTTCAGAATTGGGGCTGTTACCAAACAAGTTTTTAGAGTTTCAAAGGCTTGGTCACACTCCTTGGTCCACTCAAACTTTGTAATTAGGGCATATAAGGGTTTTGCTATGTTGGTCTTGAAAGCTCTATTATGGCCTTTATTTTCTTCTCATCAGTTGAAATTCCATTTTTAGAGACTATATGACCCAGCATTCTTCCTTGTCTCACAAAGAATACACATTTCTCTGGATTTAAGCATACTCTGTAGGTTCTGCATTTCTTGAATATATCTTCTAAGTCGTGCAGGTGATCTTGTCTCTTTAATGAAAAAGTACAAAGATCATCTACATAGATTTCCATTACTTTTCTCAAAAACTCTTTGAAGACATGACACATCAATCTCTGAAAAGTTGTTGGAGCATTGGTTAACCCAAAGGGCATAACCCTAAAGGCATAGATTCCCCATTCTTTGGAGAATGCAATTTTATGTTGGTCTTCCAATGCTATAGGGACCTGGTTGTATCCTGAAAATCCATCTAAAAAACTATAAACCTCCTTCCCAGCAACTCTTTCTAGAAGATGATCTGTTATAGGCAGTGGATAATTATCCCTTATAGTTGCTGCATTTACCTTTTTCACGTTAATGCATACCCTAAGTTTTCCATTCTTTTTAGGTACCACAACTATAGGAGATATCCATTCTGTATACTCAATTTCATAGATGAAATTGGCAGCTAATAGCTTGTCAATTTCTTCCTTTATCTTGGCCGAGTATTTATCATTAAATGTGTAATGTCTCTGTTTACTAGGTTTTGCTTCAGGTGTCATAGGAATCTTATGCTCACAGATTTTAGGATCAATACCTTTCAAATCTTTGTAGCTATAAGCAAATACATCCCTATATTTTCTTGCCAAGTTTCTTAGTGCCTCTTCTTCTTGAGTTGTCATGTCATCAGCCACTACAATGTGTCTTTCTTCTCCCTCCTCCTGAGTGATCATGATCTTCTTAGTTTCTTCCTCATTGTCATAATCTTCTCCTTTCTTCTTTTCCCTCTTTGGTTTCCTTCTGAGAAGTAATCTATTTTCCACTTCATAAGTCTTAAAATTTTCTGGTACATCAAATTGTTGGTCTTTGTTCATTTCCCTTGTCTTCTTCTCATTTTCCTGATTTTCTTCTGTTTCTTTGTGTTTGTTTTTCTTGTACTTACCTGAAATCTTATCCTTAATAGCATCTTCAGCTTTTACCTCCTCCAAAAATTGTTTTTTTCCTTTTTGTAATATTATTTCTTCTTCTATGTCCTCTTCTGTTCTAGATACCTTTATCATTTGTATTCCAATGTGAAAAATATCATATCCTTCTTCATTTTGAAATTCCACTCCTACATATTCATCACTGGCTAGATCCATGGTAGCCAAAATTTGATTCCACCCATAGGGCTCAAATTCCTCATCCTTGAATTATTGAGGTACATAACTCTCATCTTGTAGCCCTCTTTCTTCCACACAATCCTCTCTTCTTAATCTCCTTTTCTTATTGGTCACATTTCTTATCATATTGCACCTCCATACAGATGATTCAGCTTCATCCTGATCCTCCATTTCTGATTCCTCACTCAACTCTTGATTCTGATGAATTTTATACCATTCTTGAGGGGTTATGTCACAGTAGTGCCCATTTCTTAGATTTACCTTGGTTATTCTTCCTTTGCTCTGTAGGTATAAGCAATCATTACCCCAATCTTGTACAATTTTCATTTGTCTCATGAATGGTCTTCCTAGGATAAATTCATATGAAGTAGATTGTGGGAATTCAACTATAGCAAAGGTATGTTCTATCTCTATCCCACATATGTCTACAATCACTTTTTCCCATATTCCTAGAGGTTTTTCAATGTGTCCATCTACAAGTTGCAATCTCATTTTTGTGGGTAATAATTCACTTTTTCCCCATTTTTCCCAAGTTTGTTTAGTCATGATGGCCACTCCTGATCCACTATCCAAAATGGCTTTGGCCTGATTTTTACCAAATTGTATTTTTAAAGTTGAGTTTCCCTCTTCTCCCTCACAATATCCTCCTATCTTGTCAATGGGAACACAACTCCTATATTTCCTATAGTTGTGGGTGAAGATTTTCTGGTGTTGTCTCCCATTTTTTCACTTGGTTTTGTAGATGAGGATTTTGTTTTATTAAATCTTCCCATGTGGTGTGATACAGAAATGTGCATCTTTTGTCTATATTCACTTGGAGTGTTACTTGTGGGTTTTCTTCCTTGATACTCTTTCCTCTTGTTTTTGTTGTCTCAGATTCCTCAACAGTTTTTTGAGAATTGTCTTCTTCCCCATTTTGAGTTGTACTTCGCGAATGATCTGTTTACACTTCTGCATTCTTTCATGTTCTAAGTCTGGCATAGGATAAGCCATTGTATGGTCAGCAGGGCTTGGTCCCTCTTGAATTCCTCCTTTGTATGCTTTTATCAGAGTGTCTAGACTTTTTGAATTTCCTATTTCCAATTGGGTCTGTGTCTTTGAAGAAGAAGTATTGTTTGATTGTTCCCTATTTTCTTCTTCCATATTTTTATTCATTTTATGCTTCCTCTCCCATTTCCCTTTTTGTCTATTTTTCTTCACCTTTGAGTTTGATTCTTCGTTTTGTTCCTTAGTTGTTCTTTGTTGTTTTGTTTGTGACCTTGTTACAGCATTTACATCCACTAACTCAATGTCACTCAATTCTTCCTGTTCCATGATACTGACTGCTTTTAGTGGTATGTTATTGGATGTGTTTTGTTGTTTTTGGGGATTTTTTGGGCAATCTTTTATCAAATGCTCCCTGCCACAATCCTTGCAATATGCTCCATCTATTCTCAATGTAGGAGGTTGTGGACAGTCTCTAATAAAATGATCTCCCCCACACCTATAACAAGTTATCTTTGGTCCTCCTTTGAATTGAGGTTTTTGATTGGACATGTAATTATTGGTTATATACATGAAAGTGGCAGTGTCCATCTCAATTCTTCCATTTCCCAAGTCTAAGGCTTGTAATTCTGGCTCTCTTGATTCATAACCTTCCCATTCTTCTTGAAATCCCTCATTCCATTGATAATCTTCTTTGTATGGTGATTTTGTTCTTGAATTTCCCTCCTCTACTGGTGCGTATTTGATTGGTACTACATTTGTCGGTATAGGAGGTTGTTGCCCTAGCACAGGTCTTGGTTGCTCACTATACATTGATTCTCTCTGGCTCCCATAGTCTCTCTCCTTTATGAGTTGTTTATTATAGAAGCATTCCTCCCTGGTATGGTTGGTCCACTTCCTCTCTAGTGTACAGTATTTGAGTGTCTTTCTGTCTTGCAAATGTGGAGGTTTTTGATATGGGCAATGTTGTATCAAATGACTTTCCCCACAATTATAGCATTTTTTATTTGTGTTTATCCTGGTGTTTATCAAATTGGTTTTAGTACTTACCTCTAGAGCTTTAGCAATGGCCTGAGCTAACTCTTCTGTTGGAGGAATTTTGTCTTCATATGATCTAGGTTGATCAAATGCTAACAAATCTTGGCCTCTATTGTCCTCCAAATCTATTGCTTCTTTCACACAAGCTCCTAGATCAGGGCATCTCCTGTAGTACACTAGGGTTCTTAATTGAGCACTTCTCAACCCTTCTATGAATAGTGATACCTGTCTAGCCATGGAAGGGACTTCCTCTTTAGGGCATCTATCAATATATTGCTTAAATCTCCTGGCTGCTTCTCTGACATTTTCATCTTTTTGTTGCTTGAAACTATGTATCAAAGTAGCTGTGCTATGTTTTATCCCAGTTTTTGAGAATTCTCCAATAAAGGCCTCTAGGAAGGATTCAATATCCAGGTACATTTCTTTTCTTAAAGGGATGAACCATGATAATGCTGGTCCGGTTAATGTTAGACCAAATGCCTCAAATTGAACTTTGTAATCTTCCACCTCCTCTGCTCTAATTAATTGCCTAAACTCTGCAGCATGAGCATGGGGGTCTGAATACCCTTCATATTGATTTTTCATACATTTGGCTACTTGGTATGGTCTAAGCATTCTACCCTGAGGTTGCCAATGGTGTCTTCTTCTGAGTGGAAATTCATTATATCCTTCTGGTTCTTTGTCAAAGGGATTTGGTGAAGCATGTGTCCTCCTCCCATGCTGTTGCTCATTATTAGTGTAGTTTTCATGTGGTCTAGGTAAATCTGGTTGTCCCATGTTATGTTCCCAAGGTCCTTTGTCAGCGCATTGCCCTAAGTCATTTGAATTTTCTGGGTCTGGGGAGAAGATGTACACACACCCTTGCCTATCCTCATATCTACCATCTTTGAATTGGGCTACAGGTGTTATGTTTAAGGGAACTTCTAAGTTTCTTAATCTAATGAGAAGCTTATGCATCCCATCCTGATATACATAGGTGCCAAACCTATTTGTATACATGTACTTGAGGATATTTCTGTAATCCCCAGTTTCAATGGGCTCATTTGTTTCATTTAAATTTTCCATTTGAGATGAAGTATAGATGAACAAGAGATGAATAGATGATGAGTATTGAGTGTATCATCCATCAGATGTATGAAGAGTTCAATAGGAAGAATGTTCAGAGAATTGCGCTTCGATCTTTTCTCTAATTCTCCTTTTGTGTTTGATTTTATCAGAAATCCTTTTGTACACATCTAAATCCATAGTTAATTTATCTCTGGTTAAAGTTTAAGAGTCTAATTGCAAACAGGCTGAGAGAATTTTGTGTAGGAACATCTATATGTGAGAAAGTGTTGAGTGTCTTCTAAAACAGGCGCAATCCCGATGGTCAAAGAAATGGTCAGTTCTCAGTGCAGAGTGTAAAGTTTTACACAAATGAGGAGTCAAAATCTAAGTTGGAAGGTAAGCCATCTATGGCTAAAAGCATTTGCTTAAACAGGTTCTAGTTTGGGAGAACCATGTGTTAGAAGTTGCAGGTGTCAAAGTCGACTCTACAAGAAGGCAGTTTTAGACATAGGTAGATTGTTTGGATCATTTCTCATAATCTAATTAAGATTTTGAAGTGTTTTAACTTGGAGGAGGTGTGCAAACTCTAGGCGACACATTCTACAAAGTTCCATAAGAAACTTTACATAAATGATTAATCAATGAGTCAATAACGTGCAACAGACTTTTCTGTGAAATGACTTTCTTCACAGTTAGCTAAAATCTAGACAGTTTGGTGCTTGTCTTCCAAAATTGGTTGGAGTTTAAAGTTATTCTTGATATAGAGGTGATCTAACATCAAGGATAGCTTGGTCTTTTGGAGATTAACACTCTCCATCAGAATGTATTACCACTAGAATGTACAAAGATAAGTAGCCCATTAGGGCAATAGGCATATATACAAGCAAGGGAAAAAAACCTCTTAAAGAGGGAAAAAAGTGCCCCAACGGTCCTAGTGTGTTCACACACATCATTACCTAAATATATCAACAAATTCCCTGTTAAACTTAAACTTCAGATTAAGTCATCTGTTTAAAGTTTAATTCAAGTCTGGGTTCTTGGGATGGTTAGGGGTCTGTAAACAGAGGCCCTGTTTGTATTTTCCCAAATCTATAGATTAAGAATATACTACTTCACCGAACTAACACACTAAATTGGATTATCTTCTCAGTACTGTTTTGAATACGTTCTTCAACACACTTCCACACCAGATAGTTGCTGTATAACTTCTTCACTTATCACGTTAATCAATTTACTTAATACTTCATTGAACTTCACTTAATGATTAAACTTAATCAACAGAATTAACAACAGACTCAGATTACACAGATTTTTGGCAACAGTGCTTCGCTTGTGGCTCTCACCCAGACGAACAGTCCGGCGACTACACCTTCTGCTTCACGGGACTCTTTTCATTAATCTCTCCAAAGGTTACAACTTTGCGCTACGCCTTTACATCATGCGTGCAACTTTTCAGAATATATATTACAAAATTTATGAGTTCCTTTCCGGTGGCTTACACTGGCACGCAGGGTGGACTCGAACCCAAAATTTTAATTACATAGTCATGACTCATCTATGATGCCCTAAATATACATAGTGCGAGCTAATTTGAAGGTACGTGTAATCTTCTGCTTTAGAGAATCTAGCATATCTTTCAAAATTGCAGGTTCTATAAGTTGTGCATTAGTCCTAAGAGAACTGGCAGCAATGACTTGGCTTATAAGTAACTCCGCCTGCGTCTGCAAAAAGGATTTCTGTAAATAAAATTCATTGGCCAGAGCAGCGTCTCGTCGCAGCTTCATTTCTGCTATGTCTGCATCAATGCACGAGAGCATGTCTGCCTGAAAACCCAAGTGCTTTTCTCTTCTTTCAAGTTCTTGAACTTGAAATTGCATCGTCTTGTAAAAGTCTTCTCTCTCCTTTTGCACACCTGCAAGTTCCTTCTTCAACTCGAGGGTCTTGGCAATCTCTTCAATAAACTCTTGATCTGTCTGGAACAATCTCTCAGTGACATTATGCAGTTCAGCTTCTGCTTTAAGCACATTGGCAGCAAGTGACTACGAGGCCTCTTCCAAAACATTGTACGCATCCCATGTACTATGGAGCTCATTGCCTAAGGCGGTCATAGCATCTGTCTTGTTGGCAACGGTAATTGCGGTGTCTCGTTGAGCAATGATATTGTCGTTTTCTGCTAACTGTGCTTGGAGTTGTTGGATTTGAGTCTGCAATGAATGATTCTCGGCTTTAGCTTTAAGTACTTCTTCTTGGAGAGGGGCAATATCTGCTTCGAGAAGGTCAACCGCATCCGGTTGATGAGATTCTTCCCGCGGTGAGACTTCAGCTACGTCTTCCACAATAACGTCTTTTTCCAACTGCTTACTAGGACACGACGGGATAGATTCTACCTGTAAGGAAGTGGCGGTGTCATGGAAGACTTCAACGTCTTGAACTCGAGTGGAACCCTGCACCTGGCGTTGTGATGGACTAATGCGTCTGCGTTTCCGCTGGAAGAAATGGAGTAGGTCTTCATCATCATCGTCCTCCATCATCTGCGTAGACTCCTCATGCAAAAGCAGAGTAGTCGTTGCAGGTGGTTGTGCTGCTTGTATCACCGGAAGAAGAAGGGAGAGGAAATGCGGCAGCTGAGTTCTCGGAATCTCGTTCTTGGCTATTTGCTTGGTAACTGTTTGGCATTCATGGTGAATGCACTAGAAGAAAAATGATGTGAAATTGATGGTTTCTCTAGAAGTAGTGTCTATCATGGACTAAAATGGATGGGAGATACCATACGTGTGTTTTTGTAGGTTTAAGGCTGCTACGAGAAATTGCGGCACGGTGCGCTCTGGCTCGGGGCGGCAGAGAATGGCAAACTCATTAGATGAGTGCCGAGGGAAAAGTTCTTTCATAGTTGCCATCGGAAGGAGTGGTCCATCGACCAACCCTTCCTGAGGGAGATGGAATCCCTTAGCAACCGTGTTTAGTGTAACAGCTACACGGGGGTTTAAGCACGTTAAGGGTGAGCACTGCTCTGTAGCAGGCGTGGCGGCCATGGCAGAGATAATCTACACATGAAAGGATGACATTGCACTGAATGCCAAGGCAATTTAGCGAAGGCCAAGAGCCCTCGAGTGCGTAGGTACTCACTCACATCGGGAGTGAGACCCGCACGAAAGGTTACTATGTTTGCAAGAGCTTCCATGGTGCACTCAGACACAAACGAAAACACAGAGCACACAAGGGACAAACACACAAAGACACAATAGCGACTAACAATGAGAAGAACAAGATTAAGTAGAAACACTGGAAAAGTCAGGCAACAAGAACCCTAATCATAATGCAGTATTGGAAATATACCGAAGTAATGGTGACATGCATGTATTAACAGACATAGTGACACAGAGGCGCCTATTAATCATGGTTAGATAAGAAAACGGAGGGATTACGATCAGTTGGTCAACCGAAGCATGGAGATCAGAACAGAAAGGTGATGGAAAAGAGTGGGAAGCGTGAAAGAGTAAAAGTACCAAAGACACCTCATGCATGGGTAGATGATGGATAGTAGGGTCGAAGCTTCAAACCATTAATCACTTTAGGTAGAAGATGACCAGTTAAGGTGGATAACCGAAAAGTTGCAGGTCCCACTTGTTCAGCAATCCGGTAGGGACCAAACCAGTGTAGTTTAAATTTTCCGACGGATCTATTAGACTTAGCATTATAGAAGAGGACTAATTGGTTTACCGTAAACACGAGGGTTTTGAAAAAACAATCGTGGGTTTTGGCTTGTCTCAACTGCACTTCCTACATCACCAAAAAACTCTCCAGACATTGTTCATCTAGGGACCGTAAAGCCTCCAATCAAAAGGAAAAAGATTCTTCTAGTAATAGCTTCGGTTCCAGAGCCACACGCAGACTGGGAACCACCAGTTCCATAGGAGCAATTGCTTCTAATCCATATGCCAACTTAAACGGAGTTGTTTCGGTTGCCACTTTGTATGTGGTACGATAAGCCCATAGTACAGCAGGTAGAAATTGGTCTCATCTCCCTGGGCAATCTAACACCAGTTTCTTCAAGATGTTTAAGAGAGATTTGTTGGTACTCTCAGCAAGTCCATTTGCTCGTGGGTAATAGGGAGAGCTAAATTTATGCACAATCTAGAATGTTTTCGTAAGCACTTGCATTAATGTATTTGCAAAGTGCATACCTTGATCAGTTACTATCTCCAAGGGTAACCCGTAACGCGAAAACATGTCCTTCATTAAGCATTTAACAACCGTAGCCACTGTAGCTGATTGGAGAGCCCATGCGGCCCATCTAGTTCTATAATCAGTGCATGTCAAAATATATCTTTTATTGGTGACTGTTGTCGGGGGTGTAATTGGTCCTATGAAATCCAAACCCCATTTTTGAAAAGGTTGCAAAGGCACAATGGGTTGAAGCGGAAAGTAGTGTCGCTGCAAAGGTTGACCGAAATGCTGGCACTCATCGCACTATTGTACATGTTTGGTGAGGTCACGATACATAGTGGGCAACCACAATCCACTCTGCAGAATCTTCCGATGAGTCAAGTCAACCGCAAAATGTCCTCCGATTGGGGCAGTATGGGCCATGGTAACGACTGAAGCAATTTCAAGTGGGGGGACACACCTGAGTAGTACTCCTGAGTGATCCATGTCATGTAATTGTCCGACAATCAATCGAAAGCGTCAATTGTACGTGGCTAGTCTTCATCTAGCAGCTGAAGAAATCATACCAAGCGGGCATCCACTAGTCAAGAACAGAAGCAAGGTATTATAGTAAGAAGAGGGTACTAGTAATTCCTGTTGATCATCCTGTATTGTCTCTGCTACATAGATGGCTGGTGTTGTATCATCAATTCCCTCCGGAGGCTCACCGGAATCCAACCAAGAGAGAAAGTCAGCAAGAGCGTGTGGTGACCCTGGTCGATGTATGACTCAGTAATCAAATTCTTCAAGCAGCAGGACCCAGCGTGCTAGACGTCCTCCCAAATGCTGTTGTCGCACAAGATACACCAATGCTGCATGGTCTACGTGGAAGGTGAAGCGTCTGCCAACTAGATAATGTCAAAATTTTTTCACAGAATATACTAAGCCAAGACATTCGTGTTCAGTAACTGAATAGTTACGCTCTACCGGGGCCAATCTGCGGTTCACATAATATACGAGACGAAACCATTTATCCATCTGCTGCATCAGCACGCTAACAGTGGCACTGTCGGATGCATCTACAAAGACATGAAATGGAAATTCCCAATTGGGTGCTTGTAAAATGGGAGCCCGAGTTAACAATGATTTCAATCTGTCAAAAGAAAGTTGACACTCTTCGGTCCATTCGAACTGACGCGGGCTACTGGTTACCAATCGATTAAGTGTGTTGATGTGTAAAACACCACAAGGAATGAATTAATGTGACACTAGAACACCTCTATGGTCACCACTAACTCATTGCCACTCCAAACTTTGAGAAATGATAGCAAAAACCAAGAACTTTACTTCTTCAGATTTTTTCCAGTCATTGAAATGACATACCTTCAGTATTTTGCTAATTTCTCTTAGCTCAAATATTATTTCTCCAAGATATTTTGGTGGATGAAATTAGAAGAGTAGAGCTTTCCAACAAGCTATTATTTGCAAGAAACAGATCTCTAGAACTCAAGTTATGGCCTTCACAAGATGACTATGTATAACTACCAAAATTGGAAATTCTTCCTATTATAGTAAAAAGCGCTTGTCTAAAAATGGAATTCGATGCATAGCATCGACTTGCAACAAGAATTTGATGCCGGGCATCGACTTGGGGTGTTTTTAGC
The DNA here is from genome assembly GCA_020310875.1 of Ceratopteris richardii. Classification (NCBI taxonomy): domain Eukaryota; kingdom Viridiplantae; phylum Streptophyta; class Polypodiopsida; order Polypodiales; family Pteridaceae; genus Ceratopteris; species Ceratopteris richardii. The sequence goes on from CM035413.1 coordinate 177,103,861, forward strand.
CACTTTTTAGCACGGATTTGATGTCAGGCATCAACTTCCCGCATAAAACCTTGACCTTTCAGATGCCAAAACAATAGATGATTTCATGTATACTTAGAACATCACTTATCCTTTGGAATTCGATGCTAGGCATCGACTTGCTCTACAAACTTCATGTTTTTAGAAGATTCAACAACAAGTAACATACAGAGAATAAAAATAATGACTTATCAGTAGAGATTCGATGCCAGGCATCGAGTTGCTTGGAAAACTTGATCTTTTGAACTCATCACACAATAGGTAATCATGGAGATGATGGAGAGAGTCTCATACATAGAACTTTACTTAGTTCTTCTCATAACTATAAAAAACTCAGAAGTTTTATAGATGCTTTCTCACTCAGAGAAGCCGGACTCTATTCAGTCATATAAAAATGAACTCCTTCTCACTTTCTCATTGTCTTCCACTTCTTCTCTCTCTTCGCGTCAGTTGATACAAACTAACTTATATAGATTTTCTCATTCTCGTGACTTTTAAAAAACTTCTAGAACTAAAGTTAACTAACTTTACAAATATAATACACTTGTGAATTTGTCCCTTCACATAGGCATGTGGTTTTCTTCTAAAGATTTGACCTTCAAATATATGTCCAATTAGTGATTGTTTCTCCAACAGCTCCCCCTATATCACTATTTGACATTCTGTGTTTCTTCATATCATCTTCTTTTCTTTTACTCCTGCCATGCTTTTGAATCTGCTGATCTTCACAGCATCCAAGCTCTTTGTCATTATGTCTGCTATCTGATCTTTTGTAGAAATGTACTCCACTTCTATTTCTTTCTCCATTACCTTTTCTCTCAGGAAATGATAATGTATCTCTATATGTTCTGTTCTTGCATGAAATAATGGATTTGCTGCAAGATAAAGTGAACTCATATTATCTCCATGTATTCTAGGTATACCTTGATCAATGCCCAAGCTTTTGAATAGTGCCTGCATCCATATGACCTCCTTAGCTGCTTCCACAAGTCCTTTGTACTCAACTTCAGTTGATGATAATGCTACTGTATGTTTTTTCTTTGAACACCAACTTACAAGCTTATCACCAATGTATATCATGTAGCCATGAGTTGACCTTCTGTCATCCTGGTTACCTGCCCAATCTCAATCACTATAGGCTCTTAACTTCAAATCTGATGTAAAAGGATAATATAATCCTTCCTTTATAGTTCCTTTGATATATCTGAGAACTCTTTGACCTGCAATCCAATGTGGGTCCTTTGGACAATGCATGAACTGTGATAAAACTCCCACTGCATAACTAAGATCAGGTCTTGTTAGTGTAGCATAAATCAAACTACCCACAAGAGGTTGATACTTCCTCATATCTTTGTATTCTGCACCATCATATTTACTGAGCTTGTGATTAACTTCAAGTGGAGTTGAAGCTTCTCTGCAATTTTCCATATCAAAATTCTTCAATAGATTCAGAAGATACCTTTCTTGTGATATATATATGCCATGATCTGTATAAGTGACTTCCATTCCAAGAAAGTATGACAACTTTCCTAGGTCACTGATCTTGAACTCTTTCTCAAGTAATCTCTTTACCTCCTTGATTCCTTCATCTGAAGTACCTGTGATTATAATGTCATCTACATAAATACAAATGTAGATTGTACCTTCCTCTGCTCTTTTGATGAGTGGACTTGGATTTGCTTTTGAACTTTGATATCCAAGTTCATTCAGATACTTCACCAGTCTATAGTTCCATGCTCTTGGAGCTTGCTTCAATCCATAGAGTGCTCTTCTCAACCTGCAAACAAAATTTGGATACCTGGAATCTATAAACCCTTGAGGTTGTTCCATGTATACCTCATCTGATATGTATCCATTCAAGAATGCATTCTTTATATCCAATTGACTTAGAGTCCATCCTTTTGAAGCTACAATAGCAATGATTGTCCTTATAGTTGACATCTTAGCTACAGGACTGAATGTCTCATCATAATATATGCCATAGGTTTGGGCATAGCCTTTCACCACTAGTCTAGCTTTGTATCTAGCTATACTTCCATCTGCAAGCTTCTTCACTTTATAAACCCATTTATTTCCAATTACTTTCTTACCATTTGGTTTAGGAACAAATTCCCATGTCTTGTTCTCCTCCAGTGCATTGAATTCTTCCTTCATTGCTTCTTCCCATTGCTTCTTCCCATTGCTTCTTACCTTTAGCTTCATCATAGTTCTGAGGTTCTTCATCATCTTTGACCATATATGCATAGTTCTTCTGAGTTATGTAAAAAGTATCATAAGAATACCTTTCTGGTTGCCTTCTAGTCCTGCTTGACCTTTTGGGTTCACATTCTTCATAAGTGTCTGGATACACCTCTTCATCAAATATAGGAGCTTCTTCATTCCTTCTCGTTAATCCACTTCTAGATGTACTTGCTTGCATATAGTCTTCATCTCTATTTACCTGCACAATTGATTTTCCTTTCTCACATCTTCTTACCTCTTCTTCAAATTCTTCAGTTGTATGACTTCGATCTGCATACCAACTTTTCTGTTCATCAAATGTAACATCTCTAGAAACAAGAAAATTGTTTGGTTAGAGGATTCCACAACCTGTAACCCATCTGCTTTTCATCATAACCAATAAACACATATTTTTCTCCCTTTGGTTCAAGTTTATGTCTAAGTTGTGATGGCACATAAGCATATGTAGTTGATCCAAACACTCTACAATGATCTAGTGTTGGTTTCTTACCCCACCAAGCTTCATATGGAGTCATTCCATTTAGAGCTGCACATTGTAGTCTATTCACAAGATATGTAGCTGTATTTAGAGCCTCAACCCAAAGATAATTTGGACAATTCTTCTCCTTCAGCATAGCTCTAGCAAACTCAACCAAAGTCCTGTTCCTTCTTTCTACTACACCATTTTGTTGTGGTGTATACTTGCAAGTTATTTCTCTCTTAATACTTGCATACCAAAGATAATCATGGAACTCTTGGGAGAAGTATTCTCCCCCTCCATCAGACCTCAGTCTCTTAAGATTTTGACCTGTGACTCTCTCTGCATATGCATGAAAATGCTTGAAAGCTCCAAACACTTCTGATCTTTCCTTCAAAACATATAATGTTATCCATCTTGTAGCATCATCAATGAAAAGAACATAGTACCTTGAACCACTGATAGATCCTTCTTTTGTTGGTCCCCATACATCTGTATGAATGAGCTCTAGTAATCCATCATGTTTGAATCCTTTCTTTTGAAATGGTAACCTGTGTGCTTTTCCCATTTGACATGCTTCACATTTATAAACCATATGTTGACTTTGCACATTTGGTAATCCTAGTACAGACTGATTAGCAACCATAGCTTTAATTCCTCTTTCATTGAAGTGACCTAATCTCTTATGCCAAAGATCAAGTTCTGTAATCACTCCTTCACCATGTGTGAGCAAAGCTTGACCAATGTTCCCTTGTACTCTTAAAGTAAAGAGTCTACCTTCTTTCTTAACACAAACAATTTGATTCTATCCATTCCCTGGATCTTCAACAAATACTCCTTCATTTGTAAACTTGACTTGAAAACCTTTTTCAACTATCTGTCCCACACTAATCAAGTTTTTAGGTATTGTGGGAACATACAAAACATTGGTTAGCAAATCTGCTCTACCCTTGCATTTCACTTTTCCAATTGAATGTACACTATGTCTTGTATTATCACCTGTTTGAACTGTATGACTAGAATGCCTTTTTCCAATTCTGACATCAATTCTATGTTTCCTCACAAATGATTAGAACATCCAGAGTCAATGTAAAATACCTTTAGATCTTCTTTATCTGATATGCTGATTGAGTTCATCATCAATGATGTATGACTTTCATTCTGTGTGTCATTTGCATAGTTGTAGTAGGTGGTGTTGTAGGATTGATTCTGTCCCCAACTTCTTCCTCCACCTCTACCATAGCCTCCTCTTTGATCTCGTCTACCTCTTTGAAAATTACTTTGATATCTTTCACCTCAGCCTCTGCTATTGTTGTTTTGATTTTGGTTTGATCCTTGTTGGTTGTGCCAACCATCATGAGCCAAATGATTACTCAATCCACAGATCCAACAAGCCTTCTTGTTGTTATTTTGATTACCTCTTCCTCTTCCAAAACCTCTTGCTCTTCCTCTGCCTGTGCCTTTACCTCTTGCATAATAAACTTGAGAACTTGACTCTTCTTCACCTTTGCTTTACTTTTATCTCCTTTCTTCTTGTTCTTCATGTACATTGCAGAACTTTGTCCTTTATCTCCATCTCCCTTCAAATCTTGCTCATATGTGAGCATCAAACCAAGTAACTGATTCAAGTCTGATACAAAATGATTCAAAGAAAGTTCTGTTGATAAGACAAAAGTTTTCCACCTTTCATCTCCTCTAAAGCCTGCAAGTAGTGTGAGCAATCAATCTGTGATCTTCAACATCTTCATCTATGGATCCAAGACTATCTGCTAGATCCTTCATCTTAGTGACATAATCACTAATACTTTGACTTGGCTTCTTCTTGAATGTTGTAAACTCTGACCATAGACTTGCTTTCCATGCTTTAGTAGTGCTTTGGAAATGATACTCCAATGCATTCCATATATCTTCAGATGATTCCAATCCTCTGATGTGTGGTAGCAAATGATCAGAGATTGTATTGTAGATGTAAGCTTTTGCACTTGCATCCTTCTTCTGCCAGTGCTTTAAAGCATCAAGTTCCTCTTTCTTTGGTCGGCTTTCATCTTCAAATACTGGCTTCTCTTCTTCACCGGTTACATATACCATGAGATCCTTACTCATAAGTAAGGCTTCCATTCTCATTACCCATGCGGGGTAATTATCTCTGTCCAGTTTGTCAATGGAGATATGATCTGCCATACTCCTTCCCTTCTGCTGCAACCTGTCAGCTTAAAAGATAAAGGATAATACCTTTTGAAGTTCTTTGTGTATGAAGATACTTTTGAAGTAACCTTTTGATGCCTTGTGTCTTCAAATGCTTCACCTTTCAAACTTTAATGGAAAACTTTCCAAAACTTCTCGTACCTTTGCCGCCTTCTGCTCTTTAGAACCTTTCTGCTCTGATACCACTTGTTGATGTGTAAAACACCACAAGAAATGAATTAATGTGACACTAGAACACCTCTATGGTCACCATTAACTCATTGCCACTCCAAACTTTGAGAAATGATAGCCAAAACCAAGAACTTTATTTCTTCAGATTTTTTCCATCACTGAAATGATGTACCTTTAGTATTTTGCTAATTTCTCTTAGCTCAAATATTATTTCTCCAAGATATTTTGGCGGATGAAAGTAGAAGAGTAGAGCTTTCCAACAAGCTATTATATGCAAGAAACGGATCTCTAGAACTCAAGTTATGGCCTTTGCAAGATGACTATGTATAACTGCCAAAATTGAAAATTCTTTGTGTTATAGTAAAAAGCGCCTATCTAAAAATGGAATTCGATGCTTAGCATGTTGATACAAACTAACTTATATAGATTTTCTCATTCTCGTGACTTTTAAAAAACTTCTAGAACTAAAGTGAACTAACTTTACAAATATAATACACTTGTGAATTTGTCCCTTCACATAGGCATGTGGTTTTCTTCTAAAGATTTGACCTTCAAATATATGTCCAGTTAGTGATTGTTTCTCTAACAAAGTGGTATGGCCAGATGAGCAAGCCAATGCATATGCCGTCCATGCCACTGGATTTGGCCCAAAAATTGCATGAAATCTTTAGGTGTCTTAGGAGCAGGAGCCTCCAGTACGGCCTTCACTTTATCTGGATCCACCTAAATGCCTTGTTTGGAAATAACGTGTCCAAGCAACTTGCCACAGGAAACAGAGAATACCGATTTATTTGGGTTCAGGCACAAGCGATATTCCCGACACTTTGAAAAGCAACACCGTAAATGGTACAGGTGTGCCGACCTATCACCGGATAACAAGAAATCATCCAGATACACTCTCATAAATGTGGTGAGATAAGGAGAAAAGATTTCCTGCATGCAACGTCGGAACGTACTGGGAGCATTACGCAGTCCAAACCACATTACGGTACACGCATAGACAGCCCTGTTGGTAATAAATGCAGTCTTGGGTATGTCCTACTCGGCCATTTGGACTTGATTGTACCCACTGTATCCATCTAGAAAGGAATACATCTCCCTGCCGGCCATGTCATCTAACATGGTATCCAGAAACGGCAACGGAAACGGATCAGGTACAGTGGCGGCATTGAGCTTTGGGTAATCCACGCATATCCGCAGCTGCTTGTTTTTCTTCAGAACTATAACAATGGGAGAGATCCATTCTGCATGCTCAATAGGCACAATAAATCCCACCTTCAACAATCGATCAAGTTCGGCTTTAAGTCATGCCGCATAGTTAGGATTCATCCTGTAACTGGGTTGTTTGATGGGTCTCGCATCCGGTTTTAGCACCAATCTGTGTTGATAAATCCATGGGTCCAACCCCTTCATATCCCTGTAGTCCCATACAAACACATCAGTGAACTCTCGTAGCAGCTACAACAGGTGCTCAAATAAGCAAAGTATTGATGGACTTTGAGAACTAGCCACATCGACCTTCCACTAGGACACCACTGTAGCTCCCTTGTGACTCACTAATTTGACTCACCATGTTCTAGAACTCACGTGGTATTTTGGCTATATTTAATGAATAATATGAGCCTTCTTGAAGTATTTGAAGATTTCCCAAAGGTATTTACATAATTTGAAACTTGTACCCTACATAAAACAAATGTTCGCAACACCCTGTTATCCTCTAAGTCTATTGCTTCCTTTACACATGCTCCTAGGTCAGGGCACCTTCTACCAAGATAGTGCAGGTCCAGTTAGGGTTAGACCAAATGCTTCAAATTGCACTTTATAATCCTCAACTTCTTGTGCCCTAGTTAATTGTCTAAATTCTGCAGCATGGGCATGAGGATCAGAATATCCTTCATATTGATTCTTCATGCATTTATCTACTTGATAGGGCCTAAGCACTCTTCCCTGATTTTGCCACTGATGTCTCCTTCTAAATGGAAAATCATTCAGTCCTTCTGCTTCTCTTTCAAAAGGATTTAGGGAAGTATGTATTCTCCTACCTTGTTGTTGTTCACTATTATTGTGAGTTTCATGTTGTCTTGGCAAGTCTGGTTGCCCTAGGTTTTGTTCCCAAGGTCTCTTGTCTGCACATTGCCCTAAGTCATTAGAGTTTTCTAGGTCCTGTGAGAAGATGTATACACATCCGTGTCCATCCTCATATCTGCCATCCTTGAATTGTGCTACTGGTGTTATATTCAGGGGAACTTCTAAGTTTTTCAATCTATGACAAACTTATGCATCCCATCCTGATATACATAGGTTCCAAAACTATTTGTATACATATATTTGAGAATATTTCTGTAATCACCAGTTTCAGAAGATTCATTGGTTTCATTTAAATTTTCCATATTATTTTCTTGCCCAAAATCTTTTTCTTGTAATTCTCCTATCACTGGTTCTATCTCCTTCCTTCCTAGATCTTGCTTAGGAGGTGTGTACAATTTATTACCAGATCTAAGAATCATTCAACTTACTCACAATCTTTTGAAGAAAATTGTGTTTTCCACGATTCTGTGGAGAGAATCGTGTTTTTCCCGATTCTGTGGAGAGAATCGTGTTTTTCCCGATTCTGTGGAGAGAATCGTGTTTTTCACGATTCTGTGGAGAGAATCGTGTTTTCCACGATTCTATGGAGAGAATCGTGTTTTCCACGATTCTATGGAGAGAATCGTGTTTTCCACGATTCTCTGGAGAGAATCGTGTTTTCCACGATTCTCTGGAGAGAATCGTGTTTTCCACGATTCTGTGGTGAGAATCGTGTTTTCCACGATTCTGTGGAGAGAATCGTGTTTTCCACGATTCTCTGGAGAGGATCGTGTTTTCCACGATTCTGTGGAGAGAATCGTGTTTTTCACGATTCTGTGGAGAGGATCGTGTTTTCCACGATTCTCTGGAGAGAATCGTGTTTTTCACGATTCTGTGGAGAGAATTGTGTCTTTCACAATTCTGTGGAGAGAATCGTGTTTTCCACGATTCTGTTCCCAGATAATCGTGATTGCTCACAATCGTTAGAAACACGATTTTCTTATAAAAATCGTGCTCTGAGAATCGCGATTTTGTGCTTTATTTCAGAGAATCACGATTTTATGTTTGACTACAGAATCGCGATTTTGTGCAGATTTTGAAAATTTTTGAGGTTCTTAATTTTTAAGTTTTTGTTTCTCCAAAAGAATCGCCTTGTTAAAATTTTTAACATGCAATAAAAGAGATTTAACAATATTATTATTTTTTTCTCAGTAAAAATCAAAATTCTAAAAGTTGCGATTCCGTGATTTTTATTATTTTCTATGTTTTCTATGCTCAAATCATCATATGAGAACTTGAAATAATGCAAAAATTTATTGGGAATTCTTTACCTTGCTTGCTTGATCAGAAAAATATCCAAAAGCTTTGTGGTTGCAGGAAGTCGCGATTCTGTCCACTCTCTCTCTCTCTCTCCCTCCCTCACTCAAATGAGCTTTTTTATGAGATTCCAGGGTTTTATAGACTTCATACAATTGCGATTTTGTGCGATTTTCTCAAAATTTTCACTTTTCACTTGTTCAATTTTTACCCTTCAACAATTTTATGGTTTTGATTCACTATTCCTAACTTTTCATCACAAGTTACTCCCTTTATCTCGATGGTGAAAATCGCGATTCTATACCCAATTCTCAATTTACTCACTTGATGCTCAATTCTCACTGATATTTTGAAATTTGATTTTCTTTACTCACTCACTTTATGAAGACCTCTTTCAATCACTTACCTCAATACCCAAATGTGCAAAAATGATTCAAATTCTTTTCCTTACAGAAAATCGCGATCCTATGAAGAGAATCGTGTTTTTTCTGAACTTTCGGTTTTTACAGTTTTTGATTTTTCTTTCCTCTTAGTCCTCTTCAAGATTCTTCACTAACTCCAAATCACTTGTCATCTGCAATTATACACCATCAAACTCATAAGAAACATATTTTTTGAGAAATTGGATAGCAACTTTCACTTATTATTATTTTTTTTCAATTTTCAGAATTGTTTTCCACTTTCTCTTCCACTTTCAACAATAATACTCCAGTCCAACTTTTTTTAGAAAAAATAAATTTGTTTGAATTTTTTGATGGATTTTATGAATTTTTTTTAGTATTTTGCCCTAAATCAAGGTAAACACTTACTTTAGGGTTTTCTGTTTAGAGGTCCATTAACCTTTTGTTTCATGATTGGTTATACTCTTTTATGCTTGAAATCTAATTAGCTTATGAGCAGAGCTTCCCAAAGAAAAATGTGCTAAGAAGTGCAATTATCAATTCATGCAAAGATAAACTCAAACATCCTTCTTTTCAAGATGCAAATAACTCTTTTCTCAAGATTGTTGCTTTGCCTTTAACTAAACAAATGGATCTTTATCTATTTGCATATAGCTACTTTACTTGACTTTCCTCAATGCAATCATGTCATCTTTACTGAGATCAACAATTTTGCTTGGTACTTGGTCAAAAAGCACTCTACAAATGCAAAGATAGTCACATTTTATCTTATCCTCAACTATCTTGATTCAGTTTTTCACATACCTACACTTTACTTAAAAAATGATATGAGCAACTATCAATTTGCAAGAATTTCACCACTTCTTTATCTCAAAAGGCTATCTCTTGCTTTCTTTTCCCAAAAGACAAACAAAGAAACCTACCTTTTCATATTTCTTTTTCTTGATTAAAGAGTATTACCTTTTCAATGTGTTCAATACCATCATCAATGGAAGATCGAGCAAGGTCCAACTTCAATGAAGCTTTTGCTTTACTTCCCCGGCAACGGCACCAAAAAATGTTTGTTGTTACCCTTTGGAGTTGTCCTCCCCAATCATTTTAGCATAAAAAATCAACAATACATCTTACATTTGTCAATCCGGGAAGTATACAAAGACCACAGCCCCTTCTAGATGATGGAATCCAAAAAATAAGAGAAATATGACTAGATTTCTGAGAAATAATGAAGATGAAGAGAATTTTCTAGGGTTTTGATTATCTTGAGCAATACTACATCATTTCCAATGATCTTGGTGCCTAAAGTGTGTTATTTTCTTAGCAGAACACAATTATGAAGTCAAATCTCAAAAATGATACCTGTAACATTCAGACGAGACAATCGCGATTCTGTGAAAATTGACAATTTCCATCTCGAGTTCTATTCTTCAGCACTTTCTCACTCCATACATCAAGAATCACCTCTCTTCATACACATTAATCAGAACTACACAATAGAAGCTTGCAAATTCCATGGTTCACACATAGAATAGACTCAACAAATCTATAGAAAGTACTTGAAAGGAAGAAACACGATTTCTGCAAGGAGAGCTCTTCAAATTACTTGGATAGCACAAATAATACAAGCAACCCTCTCAAAATAGAGGAAATTATCTTTTATACGTTTTCAAGTGTCCCTTTTCACACTTGATTTTTGGTCCTTTTCCCTTCTAATCTAAAAATATGCTATCAAAGAGCTTCCAAAAATTCTAGAAAAAATACATATGATTCTAATTTACATGAAGAAGACTCTTCCTCATTTTTACATCATTTGCATAAATATTTCTTTTTTGAGCCAAAGATACAAGTAGAGAAAGATTCATAAGATCCACGTGAGAGTAACCAAACAAAGAAGACACAAAGTTGGAAGACTAGAAGAGAAAAACTTAGAAATAAATGGATGAAAAATAAAAATAAAGAGGACAAGAAGGATGTAAAAGGTAGTGGGAAATTGCAGGAACAAGAAGTGCAAGATAATACTTCACCTAAGTCCCACAGCCAGAAACTAGATAAACCAGGATCAATCCTAGTGGATCTAGTATCAGAAGACCTGGACATGTGATTGAAAGCTTATCAACCTAGAATCACGACTAGACCGAACATAGAGCAGCATGAGAAACTCTACCCACAAGGGGAACTAGAAAAGGAGAGATTGGCTTTATGCAGAAAGCTCATAGAGGTAGCCCAAGCCACCATAGAAAAGACTACCCCAGTCCTCCCAGAAACAAGAATATCTGAGAATCAATTCAATGAATGTTTTAAAGAGGACTATAAAAAACCAACGAGAACACCTAAAGAGAAAAGTAGTGAGGAAGAACAACTGAGCACTCAAAACAAACCCACTTCAATAATCCCAGAATTAGAAGCCGATTGGCGAGAAGACTTATGGGCCAAGATCCAAGAAGAGTGATGAAAAAAGAATGAGAGTTCAAGACCACCCTTTGAGGAATTAGACATTGGGGAAATCCAGTTGACTCCAAATTTGGAAGAAGTATAGAAGAGGTTTCTATGTTAGACTGAAATAGGGAGGAGGTACACAACTTTTCCACTCTACCTAATTATATGGGAGAATACGAGAAAGGGTCTATGGTTTTTCATGCTCCCACAATTCAAGGCAAAGAAGATGGGTCTTCAGGTAAGACCTCATACAACTTAGCAGAGCTCAAGAAGACCAAGGTACAATGTCTTTTGATCGTGGAAGAGTTACTACGAGCCAAACCACAATTATTGAACCAGTTAGTGGGACAATTGAGAATAGAAACTGGAGAGCCAGCAAAGGAAAATAAAGAAACTAAAGTTCCATCTACCATACAAATCCCCCTGGATAAAGTTGGAGAATTTAGTGAGGGAGATGAGGGAAATACATGCCTACCTATCACATTTAATGGATACATGACTAAAGCCATTTTAGACACCAGAGCGGGTGTAGGCATAGCCACAAAATAAATTTGAGAGAAATGTGGAAAACCAGCCGTACGACCAACACGTATGAAACTTCAATTAGCAGATGGCCATGTGGAGAGTCCCCTAGAAATATTGGAGAAAATTAAGTTGACTACCTACGGAGTAGAATTCGAACACACTCTAGATGTATGTCAATTTTGAAAAGAAAATAATTATAGAATGAGATTAGGAAGACCTTTCATGAGACAATTGAGGGTACTACAAGACTGGGGAAGAGACGCTTTATACCTAAAACATCAAGGGACCACTACCAAGATAAATTTACATACATTCTCATATAGGGACATACCCCCACTACAATGGAATCCCATACACAAGGAAGAGGATGATTTGTAAATTCACAATGCAGGTTCTAGTGACCAATCATGGATGCACGAAGATGTTCAACTATGGATGTGCAAGGAAGCAAAGCGAGAGGAGAAGAAAACTCAAATATGGCCTATTGGGCATCAAAATTACTGACTCATAGATGATCCTATGGATATGCCTCAAATTTTCCCAGATGAAGCACTCAAACCGCATGGATGGATGGAGATTCTAGCCACCTTAGATGTGTGTGTAAACGAAGAAGTTTTAACTATGAATGGATGTGTAGATGAAGAAGGTTATGATGTAAATTTTTACATGGTAGTCCTTCACGAAATAGAGGTAGGAGAAGTAATAGAAAAGGAGTGGAGGCAAGAGTAAGAAAGCATAGAAATGGAGCCAAAATTTGATTCAGAGGAACGGTATTTAGAAGTAATCCAAGCCGAGAATGAAGATGGAACACCCAAGGTATTAGCAATAGAAGTAGCTCAAACAAGACTGAACAATGAGGAAACATTAGATAAGGTAGAACCAACCCCAGACCTTTTTGAAGTCCCAGAGCACTTCAAAAGATATGAAATAGAAGAAAGAAAGATAGAAATTCAAATGCCTAAAAGGGAGGCCAGAGAAGGAGAAGCTTATGATAACAAGGAGCAAACTACGAAAGTAGTAGTGACCATGGAAGATGGAGAAGAGAGATGTACGTATATTGGAAAGGACGTGTCACTAGAGGAGGAAGAGGAACTCATAAATCTAATTCGAGAATATTGAGATGTATTTGTCTGGACCTACAAGGACCTCAAAGGTGTAGATCCATCCATTTGTGCCCATAGAACTCGAATGACACCTGATGCAAAACCATCAAAACAATGCCCTTATGATGTCTATTCGGCAAAAATTAAGGAGGAGATAGTCAAACTGTTGGTAGCCGGATTCATTTATGAAATTGAACATACAGAATGGGTGTCACCGTTAGTGGTTGTACCCAAGAAAAATGGAAAAATTAAGAGTGTGTATTAACCTAAAGAAAGTAAACGCAGCTACAATCCATGATAGCTACCCATTACCTATCACTGATCACCTCTTAGAAAGAGTTGCGGCTAAGGAGGTCTATAGCTTCTTAGATGGATTCTCAGGATACAACCAAGTAGCTATCACTACAGAGGATAAACATAAGACAACATTCGTGACTAAATGGGGATTCTACGCTTTTAGAATGATGCCATTCGGACTCACTAATGCCCTTGTTACTTTCCAAAGGTTGATGTGTCATGTATTTAAGGAATTCCTATGGAAGAGTGTTGAAGATACAACATATAATTCTTGAGTCCACTCTATTTTCATCATCAATTTGTACCTTTTTCTACCTTTCATTCAGTTAATAAAGCACTCTTGTATAGGTGTGTGTGAGTGCCACACTAGAGAATAAGTGGGATTCGTTCTCCTTTCAGTTAAGAAATCCCACATAGCATGCTTTTTTGCCATTTTGTATATAAAGAGGTCTCCACCTTTGTTTTGGGGAGAGCTTTTCTAGAAGTAATGAGATAATGCTAGTTTGTAGTTAGACTCTTGCTCTCTTGTCATCATGATGTGCAAGCGTACTTGTTCTCTTTTTGTCTAACACTTGTGACATGTTGATGTGCGATTACGTCGTGATTATGCTTGTGATTACGATTATGTGCATCATTAGCGATGCTTATTTTCGTGTCTTCTTGTTAATTACGTTGTTAATCGATGAAGTGACATTACGTCTGCTGAGTGCTTCTACGCAAACATTTGGGTCTCATGAGATGCTTCCCCGATTGACAAGTATGAGTTTTGATGCTACAACGTTAACAACTTTTGGCGCCTTTGCTGGGGAGCGTTCTCTTGTCACTTACGTGATGGTTTTTGGCATGAAAGAGACGTGTATGCAAGTTTTTCATGAGGATTTGTTGAGTTCTTCATTTTCTAATGCTCTTGTGAGCATTTGCGGCTTACAAGATTCATAATAACTTGTTGAGATGAGCCATTTTTGGTGTGATGAGGATCCCCTTTTTGGTTGATTAATCCATCATGTGTGGTGATTCTTCAAGTCACGAGTAGGATAGGAGTATTGTTTAGAAATCTTTTTGTTATTATGTTGATTTTTTCTATTAACTTTGTTGAAATTTCTCTAATCATGTGTGAATAAGTTTCTTTTTGGGGTTCTTCTACAAAAATCATTGGAGTATGTGGCTCATCAACTTCATCAACTGTTGGTGCAATTCAAGCCTTAACACTTGGCTTGGATATCAACCTTGAAGAATCAACACAAAGCTTGGATCTTGGAAGCCTAGCTTGGGTTAATTCATGAGGATATCACTTGAAGAATGAACCATAGGAACCTAGTCTTATTGTTCTTACCATTTATCTCATGTAAAAGTCTATATGACTTTAACCACTCTTGTAATCACACCTACCTGAGAAAGTCGTGGAACATTTGATTGATTGAGTGGGTGAATGATTGAGAGAATATCTCAATCAACTTTTAGGTGAAAGATTCTAGGAGATTAGTTTGAATTCAAATTCAAATGACCAATCAACTCCTATAAAAGATGTGAAGAAAAGTCGCGGGTAAGTAAGTTCATTTTTTCAGCTCATATCCCGAGGCTCCAACCATCATTCCCAACAGTGGTATCAGAGCAAATAAGGTAATCATGGGTGATGGTTTCCCTTCCTTCATTGACAAATTAGATAGGAACAACTACCAAGCTTGGTCTCTAAGGATGAAGACCTATCTAAAAGGAAGGAGCTTGTTTGGATTCATATCAGGAGATGAGGAATTGCCCTCATTCAAAGCTAGAGGCCTACCCACCAAGGAAGAGCAAGAGAGACTCAATCAATGGTGTGCAAAAGATGCTTTGGCAAGGTCATATCTTCTAAACTCTATTTCTGATTTCCTTCTACCACACATAAGGAATTGCAAAACTTCCCAAGAGACTTGGGAAACCTTGTCAACTTATTTTTCATCAAGCACAAGGGCCAGAAAGAATCAGCTATGGGTTGAGTTTACAACTCTTAGGAAGCAATCAAAGCAATCTGTCTCAGATTTTGTTACCAAAGTCAAGGACATTGCACATCAACTTGCAAGTGTTGGAGAAGAGATTGAGGAAGAGCAAATAGTCAGACAAGTGATCAATGGACTAAAGGCAGATGACAAGTGGGAGAGCTTTACCACAGCAATGGACTTATACATGGACATCCAAGCACCTGATCTAACTACTCTGATTGGACAACTCTTTACACATGAAGCAAAGATCACAAAGAATGGAGAGCAATCAAAAGGTAATAATCCCTCTGCCCTTTATACTGATAAGAAGATAAAAGATAAAGGCAAAAGTAAGAAGGTTGATGAAGAAGGCTCTACCTCCCAAGCAAACTATGCAGGGAGAGGTAGATCTTCTAGAGGTAGAGGCAGAGGAGGTAAGTCAGGTAGGGGGAGACCCTACAACCAATCTCCATGCAATATTTGTGGCTTGTCTAATCATACCACAGATGAATGCTACAAAAACTACAAGAACCAAAGAGGAAGAGGTCACCAAAGAGGAGGATACTCTCAAGGCAGAGGCAGATTCAATCAATCTCAAGGCTACCATGGCTACAACAATAATTATAACAACAACTACAATCACAATGGCAACTATCAAGGTGGATACAGGAATAGGAAAGATTACAACAATTATGCAGAGGAGCAAGATGATTCCTTATTGATCATGAATATGACATCTAAGTCAGGTATCAATGATGATCACTTATTCTATATTGATTCAGGTTGCTCTAATCATGTAGCTGGAAATGTTGCATTACTTTCTAATTTGGAAGAACCCAAAGGCAAGCACCAAGTGCAGACAGGTGATGACACTAAACATTCAGTTGTTAAAGTAGGTAATGTCAAAACCAGTGATGGTAATCAGAATTTATTGAGCAGAGTATTGTATGTTCCAACAATCACCAAGAATCTGATGAGTGTAGGTCAGATTGTGGAAAAAGGTCTACAGGTCAGGTTCACTCAACATGGTGCATATGTGGAGGATCCAAGACATGGATTCAGAAGGATAGCCAAGGGAGAAAAATCAGGTAGATTGTTTACCTTTGAACTTGAAGACACTAAGAGTATTGCTTTGTACAACTATAAGGATCAAACACTATCAGAATTAGAGATTTGGCACAAGAGATTAGGTCACATTGGAGAGAGGACCTTAAAGCAAATGAGTAGGGATCAATGTGTGCTTGGGATACCTAATGTATCCAAGCAACACATGATATACAAGTGTGGGGCTTGTCAATTTGGTAAGTCACACAGATTGCCCTATACCAGGAAAGGTTTTATGCATGAAGATTATCTGGAATTGGTGCATACAGATGTTTGGGGACCTAGCAAGGAGCCATCCATATCTGGATCAAGGTACTATGTGTCCTTCATTGATGACTATAGCAGGTGGACTGTCTTATACTTCATGAAACATAAAGATGAGGTATTTAATTGTTTCAAAAGGTATCTTGCATTAGTTGAAAATCAAACAGGTAGACATTTGAAGAAACTAAGGTCAGATGGTGGTGGAGAATACTTTCATAATTTTTAGACTTCGTTTGAGTCTTCAAATAGGCCCTAGAACCTAATTTTTAACTAGGCCAGACACTAGGTCTGGACACGGCCAAAACCTAGTCAAAAACTATAAATAGAGCTAGAGAGCTCATTTTGAAGCTAGATTGTAATTGATTTGAACTTGTATGAGCTTTTTGGAAGTAATCTAAAGAACTCCATTGCTTCTCACTCTTTGTCTTACCTTGTGTGCACGTGTGTGTGTATGTGTGTGCATGTTAGTGTGCTTCTCACTCACGCACTTGTGCCTTCACTTGCTCAAGGTCATCATACCATCCTCACGTCTTCCCGGATTGACATTAAAGGAGGTGCTACTCATCACTAGGCTACACCAAATTTTGGCGCCGTTGCCGGGGATCGAGCTTTGAGGACGAGCGTGTGATGGTAAGACATAGATTTGAGACGTTGGCATTGTAGGTAATCTCTTTACTTTTCTGATTTTTCTCTTTCTTACCTCACCATCATCATCACCATCATCATCATCACCATCTCCCACCTCCATCTCCTTCATCGCGAAAATTTTCAGTTTTGATCTTATCACCTTCTCCATTCCATTTCCCTCATTCCACTTGTGAGAGAGAGCGAGAGAGCAATATTGTGTGCATTGTTTTTGCATGTTTGTTGAGTTTTCTTGCAGGATCCAGCTGTATCATCCCCTCCAGCACGTCGCGCAGGTACGGAAATGTGCAGAATTGTCTCTGTGTCGCAAGCTTCTGTCGATCGCGATTGACAGAAAGTTTCATCTTTTGGTAAAACTAAGTGCACCACAGTAGACTAGAGACCTTGCACATCAGAGATCCACAAAAATTTTTGAAAAATTGGCTTTTTTTCAGTCCATCGCGATTGATAGCATCAATCGCTATTGACACTGTCCATCGCGACGGACAGCCAGTCAATCGCGAATGACAGACCCCGACGGACACGTGTCCATCGCGACGGACACCCCTGTCCATTGCGATTGACAGCCTAATCGCGATTGATAGCCTAATCGTGATTGACAGCCCTTTTCGTCAAGATTCTTGACCATCGCGACATACAGAGGCCCGATCAACACATAAACACGGAAAAACCCGAAATTTCAGTCCGTCGCGACTGACAGCAGTCCATCGCGACCGATACCCTCTGTCCATCGTGACTGATAGGAGTCCATCGCGACCGATACCCTCTGTCCATCGCGATCGACACTCCCTGTCCATCGCGATTGACACGTGTCCATCGCGACTGACAGGCCACGACGGACAACCCTGTCCATCACGATTGACAGCCCAGTCGATCGCGATTGACATCCATTTTCGACTATTTTTTAGGGTTTTGTAATCTGAAGATTTTGGCTAATTTTGGGCATGAACATTTCACTCTAGAGCACATAAGGAGGCGATAAGAAAATAACTTGAGAAGTCTTGTTTGCCTGTTAGCCTGTTTTAACCCTAGAACTCTGAACTGGCATAACTTTCTCATACGAAATCCGTTTGCTGTGATTTTTGTTTTGTTGGAAAGCTAGTGGGGAGTACAACCAAAACTTCCACTAGTTACGGTAAAATTATTACCAGGAATATTCGATAGGGTATTTTGAAGTTGACCATATCTAGGGGGAACAAAATTCAGGGATCTTTAGAATTGTTTTCCAAAAAATTACAGT
Organism: Ceratopteris richardii; assembly: GCA_020310875.1. Taxonomy (NCBI): domain Eukaryota; kingdom Viridiplantae; phylum Streptophyta; class Polypodiopsida; order Polypodiales; family Pteridaceae; genus Ceratopteris; species Ceratopteris richardii. The sequence goes on from CM035413.1 coordinate 177,122,307, forward strand.
GCAAATTGGTGTTTGTGTTACATGAATGAAAGTGATTGGTTCTATCTTTGGAATTTAAGTCATGAGCTAACTTTGGAACTCTTACAGATCTATTGAGAGCATCGAAGGGCATTCTAAGCAAGAGTAAGTGCAAGCTTGGGAACACGCTTCCTGGGCACTCAAGGACAACCAAGAAGGAAACGAAAGGTTGGAAACTCTCAACTCCCTCTGTCAATTCCTAGCTTAGGCTAAGAACGACTAGTGATAGGAGTAGGCCAGAGCGGCGATAGGCATTTATCAAGTTGAAGACTACCTAAATACTCAAGTTCAAGCTAACGACATAATCTTTGTACGGTCGAGAACTTTAAAGGAAAAGAACTTAACGTGGAACGATCAATTTCAAGTGCGGAAATATACTCAAGTATACCTGACGTCGTGATATCAAACAAGACCATAAACACGGTAATCAACTAAAAAAGAATCAAGTAACTGATACAAAAGAACTCAGCAACGAGGTTGTACTTGGGCAAATTTGGGCTATTCAATTAGGCTTATGAACCTTAGATCAAGGCGACATCTAGGGAGGGATAGACAAAGTCTTAGGTCTTCGGAGGCTAGTGTTAATCACACTGCTCGGTCTTGGGCCCAATAGTTGAGCCACTTTTCTCATTACCCTAGCTCGGAGACTAGTGAATCAGAGATGTCTCAAGGTATGGAGAGACCTACGGGGAGTTCAGGTGTGCCATATTTGCACAGGGTAGAAGGCCCGTACAAGACGCAGTTGGAATACCTTAGGACCAACCGATTAGGTGCTAGCATCTATGAGGACGGCCTAGGAAGATCCGTGGTCCAAATCAGAAACCCAGACCAATCCATTGGGCTAGAGCACCCTACTGTCAAGTTTGAAAATGGTGCATACCTTGATAAAGAGGGAACCATATATGTGGTCACTAGTCACCCAGATAGGACAGATGAATTCGGTAACGTGATCCCAGAAGCGGACTTAGGTGACCTAGAGCAAGGAAACATGGGTGTAGAACCTAGAACCCCTCGAGGCAAATCTGTTCTTACTAGAATCCTCAATCCCGAGTGGGTTGCCCAAGACAACAAGAGCATAGATCTGCTTCTGAACTGAGAAACTGACGAAGCCTTTTGGAGGTATAAATCTGATCGGCCAAATGATATAGGAACAATCATGATCTATGAGTTTAAAGATCCAGATAGCCCAGGCAGAGTGACCTACCTAGATCACCCTTCAGAGAGGATGTTTGTGGTTACAGAACATGATAGACATGCTTACACTTGGATGGGTGAGTTTATTTTCCCCCAACCAAAATCTAATGTGTCCTATGGTCACCTGGGAGCTGGAGCATCCCAAGCTCATGGAGCTCAAAAAGACAGACATAGAGATAGACCTGAGGTAAGCTTTGCCAACCCAGTGGGAAGAGAAAGAACGAGAACGAAAACAAATAGAGTGGAACCTGAGGTCCTTAGAACTTCAAGGAATCAAAGAAATGCGGATGAGTTCCCTCTACCAAGACCTAGAGAGCACACAAGGACTTTGAGACCGACTCAGCTAGTTAAGTCCATGAAGAACTACTTCGATGGCACTGGAGATCCATACGATCATGTGGCTGAGTTTAGGCAAGTCTTGAGAGCTGAACAAGTTGAAGATCTGTTCACGCAGTACAATGCCTTTGGTCTAACCCTTAGGAACACTGCCTTGACATGGTTTCAACCACTAAAGGAGATGCAGTTCAGGAGCATAGCCAGCTAAGCAAGTGGCTTTGTTCTTGGATGGATTGCTAAGTACCAAATTGAGATCATATGTGTACTTGAAGGACCCTAGGACCATAGAAGAGTGTGTATGCATGTGCATTGACATTGAGGATAACCTAGGGGAAGAACTAGAGCTTTCCAAAATCTACAAAGACTCAGATAGTGCCTCTAGCCTCTCTTCCTCGCAATCCACATCAATTGAGGAACTTGCAGAGAAAGTAGCTCAGAAATTAGGTGTCACTAGCAAACAGATCCCAAGATTTGCCCCAGTGAAAAGATGCTATACTTGTGGAGGTGACCATATGGCGAGTGTATGTCCCATTATGGCTCAACCCCAAGTAAATCCTAGTAGCCAGTACTGCACCATAGAACGAAGATACACAAATCACTCCGCACAAGACTGCCCATACAATAAGCAAGTGGTTAGGCAAACCTACCCTCAGCCATACCAACAAGGCAGATACCAGAGTCAATACCCACCCCAACAGTACACTAGGCACGACCTCAACAAAATTACCAACCGCAATATCAGACCCAACTGAGACCCCAGCCAGTGCTAGCACAGCAACCACCTGCTCCTACTAATGTGATTCCGGTAAAGTATGCTGCTGCAGAAGAAAACCTGAATAGAGCTATAGTCCTTGTAACACCATTAATTTCAGAAAGTGATCCGAGTGACCATAGCTTTGATTCTACACATGTTGATAGTCCCCAGGCTTACTACATGCCGTCTCCTGAACATGGTGAGTCCTACTATAGTGAAGAGCCAAATGAACCTAGTTGGGAGTCAGATTACACAAACATCATGTATGCAAACCCCAACCCTAGACCTCAACCTAGGCAAGTAAGACCCCCATTCCCTAGAGGACCATGCTACAGATGTCAGGGAGATCACCTCATTCGTGATTGCCCCATGCCTGCACCTACACAACCCCAATCAGTGACGATCGAGGGCTTTTGCCAAGAGTGTGGAAAGGAGCACCTTTTACGAGACTGCCCAAATAATCCTAATAATATGCCAAAAATCACTCCTATCAATGTCGTAGGGTTAGTGATAGACCCCACAGGAAGTGTCACTTCCACTGCACCGATACAAGTGGTCACTAGAGCCCAAGCCTTACAGAAGAACCTAGGTGTAGGCCAGGAAAAGAGCCTAGATGTTAGTGAAACGGAGAGCATGACAAAGAAAAGGACTAGAGCTTGGAGAGATACTCATGAAAGAATGAAAAGGCAATGGGCAAAGAAAATGAGTGAACTTGAGGAAAGCCGAAGAGAAACGAGAGCCAGGATAACCGAACTCACATCTCAAACTCCCTCGCACACTACCCCACCTCCGCCATTCCCAACTCCATCCGACCCGCCACCTTCCAACCCGCCTCACCTAACCACACCACCCCCTAGAGTAGGATCAGTCCTAGCAGATCCCACTCCCGAGGATCTAAACATGATGCTTAAAGCATATCAGGCCAGAATCCAAGAAGGGCCAACCATAACGGATCACGAAAAATGTTACCCTAGAGCGGAACTAGAGCTTGAAAGAACCAAAATTTGTGCTAAGATGGTGGTATTGGTTCAGACCATGTTTGAAGCAAGTCGCCCCTTTAACATCTCTAGTTCAGCTAAGACACAGTTGCACTTTGAAGGATTGTTAGAAAGAATAGAGAGGCTAATTGCACAATCCAAAAAGGAACCCGCTTCTCAACACAAGGACAAGGCAAGTGAAAGGGCAGGTCTTCGTGCCCAGGAAGCCTATGTGCCTAACTCTACGGAGCCAGACACATCATCTTCTATGAATCGGTTCATACCAGAATTCCTACGAGAGATTCAAGAAGACAAACGGGTTAAAGAAAGTGAAGTCCCTCCTCCCATTGAACTTGTGGATGATGCACACGACCAATTCCCACAAGACATCCCATCCATTTATGAGGAGCAGGAGAGCACCCAATCTCAGGAAAGATTAGACTTTGAGTCTAACTCTCTGCAAGAATTACCCCACTTCATAGGCCCATGGGAAGCTAAGTCTACTTGTATGAGAGCACCCACAGTCATGGTACGAAATGAGGACTCAGTCATACCTAGGAACACAGAGGTAGTGAAAAACACTAAAGTACAGTGCAACCTCACCCTAGAAGAACTACTCAAAGTGAGGCCAGAGCTATGGAAACATGTAGCCAAACAAGTACCAGAAATAGCAAAACCTCGTTCCCAAGTAGGATCCTAGAGAACAATGACAGAAATACCATTGGACAAGATAGGGGACATGAGTGAGGACGAAGAGGGAAACACATATCTTCCTATCACCCATTAAGGATACACCACCAAGGCCATTCTAGACTCAGGCGCAGGAGTTGCAATTGCTACTACTTCCCTATGGAAGCGTTGGGGCAAGCCAGCACTCAGGCCCATGAGGATGAAATTGCAAATGGCGGATGGTCACATAGAGAGACCCTAGGGCTGTTAGAAGGAATAACTCTCACCACATGTGGTGTTAAGTTCGAGCATACATTTGCTATATGTGATTTTAGCAAAAACCATGCCTATGAAATGATCTTGGGACGACCCTTTATGCGACAGTTGCAAGTGGTACAGGACAGGGGAACCAATTCCTTGTACCTACAACACTTAGGTGTTATGACCAAAGTGAATCTCAAAGATTACTCTCATAGAGATGTCCCTCCTATCCAATGGAATCCCATCCATAGAGCCAAAGATGATACTGAATCGGTGCATTCCATAGGATCAGGATCCTCATGGATGCATGAAGACACCCACTTATGGATGTGCAAAGTAGTAGTAGAAGAAGAGAAGAGAGAAGAAGCCAGAGAGATAGGTGCAAAAGAAACACATAAATCAATTCAAGACCCAGCCTATGCACCTGTAGTCTTTCGTGACGAAGAATTTGAACCCCACGGCTGGGCAAAAATCCTAACAACAATGGATGTAGCCATCAATGAAGAACAATGGACACCTCACTGTGATGAAGATGGCTATGATATTTCAGTCTTCTAGGAGAGGCAGTGTTAGAAGAGTGTGAACCTAGCCCTGATGCATTTGAGGATGCAAGTGACTCCAATCTAGAGTCAATCATCATGGACCCACCTTTTGTATCAGATGAAGAATACTTCTATGAAGTAGAATTTCAACCCTAGAGGCATGGAGAGCTTACAAATGATGTAAGGCTAGCCACACATGTGACCCCGAAGGAAGAAGGAAAGAAAAGAAAGAAGAGAGAAGTCACACCAGAAGAGGAAGAATCTTTGTTTGAGGTCCCGGAAAATTTTAAGAAGTATGAGATAGATGACAGGAGAGTCATGATCAGAATGCCTAAACGAGAGGCGCAATCAGGGGAGGCCTATGATAACAAAGAAACCACCAAGAAAATAGTGGTAGCTGTGGAAGAAGGAGAAGAGAGATGCACGTACATAGGCCATGACCTGACGGAAGACGAAGAGCACGAATTGATAGCCTTGCTAAGAGAATACATAGATGTATTCGCTTGGAGTTACAAGGATTTGAAATGCGTGGACCCTGACATATGCTCACACACTATCCCCATGACCTCAGATGCCAAACCTTCTAAGCAAAAGCCATACACATATAATGATAATTATGCTGCTAAGATCAAAGAGGAGATAGATAGACTGGTTGAAGCTGGATTCATCTATGAAATTGAGCACACTGAGTGGGTATCCCCCATCGTTGTGGTGCCCAAGAAAAATGGAAAGTTGCGTGTATGCATTAACTTAAAGAAGGTCAATGCAGCCACGATTCGAGATAACTATCTACTTCCTATCATAGAGCATCTCTTAGAAAGAGTAGCAGGCAAGGAAGTGTACAGCTTCCTTGATGGATTTTCAGGCTACAATCAAGTAGCCATAGCTCCAAAAGATCAGCATAAGACGGCTTTTGCCACTGAATGCATTTTTTCCTTTAGAGTAATGCCATTTGGGCTTACCAATGCACCAGCTACCTTCCAGAGGCTGATGTGCCATGTATTTAAAGAGTTCCTGAGGAAGAACTTGGAAGTCTATGTTGATGATCTTTGTGCTCATTCCAACATTAGACAAACCCATATTCCTGAACTCAAACAAATCTTCGACAAATGTAGAGAATATCAAGTCTACCTAAACCCAGAAAAGTGTGTTTTTATGGTCAGGCAAGGCAAGATTCTAGGACACATAGTGTCAAAGAATGGCGTATCCACTGATGAAGAGAAAGTGAGAGCCATAGCGGAGCTACCTAGGCCAAAGAATGTCAAGGAAGTACAAATTTTCATGGGGCATTGTGGTTATTACCGATGATTTATACACATGTATGCCATCATAGCAAAGCCTCTGTATGGACTTTTGACTAACTTTGAGTGGACTGATGAGTGTAAATTCCTTCAATGAGCTTAAACGATGATTATGTTCAGCCCCAATCTTGACTACACCAGATTGGAATAAACCCTTTCATGTTCATGTGGATGCATCCAATTATGCTATTGGATGTGTACTCGCACAACCTACTGGGGAAGGTAATATGGATCTCCCAATTGCCTATGCCAGTAGACAATTGAATGGAGTTGAACGAAATTACACCACTACTGAGAGAGAAGGCTTAGGCATGGTATATGCAGCTAAGAAGTTTAGACACTATTTGCTTGCAAATAAGTTTAAATTTTTTACTGACCATCAAGCATTGTTATATCTTGTGAACAAGCCATGCAATACAGGGAGATTAGTAAGATGGTTTCTCTTGCTAATGGAATATGATTTCGAGTTTGTGGTAAGGAAAGGGAAGACTCACTTGAGAGCAGATCATCTCTCTAGGCTCACATCTGGAGAAGCCCCACAAGGAGTGTCAGATGACCTTCCTGATGCTTACTTGTTTAATTTGGAAGTGGTGCCACAGTGGGCTAAGCCGTTAGTGCCAGTATTGACATACGGGCCTAACCACCCAGTAATAAACACACAGGATAGAGAGGTAGTAAAAGCCCAAAAGTATCACATCATGGCAGGTAGTATGTACAAGCACACAGATCAAGGGATCTTGGCTTGTTGTGTGGAAGAGGATGAGTATGCTAAATGGTTGCAATTAGCACATGTAGGTGCATCAGAGCAACACTACTCAAAGCAACGAACCCTACAGACACTAAGGAGACTCGGAGTGCATTGGCCGACTATGGAAGCTGATGTCCAAAAGTTATGCAAGGAATGCCTAATCTGCTGCACTAAACCACCTGTGGAACATGCCACTCTTTATCAAGTGTCCATAGTGCCAGATTGGAGTGAACCACTGGTATCCTTCCTGAGGACGAAAACATTCCCTCCAGACATGACCCTAGCTAGGAAAAGGAGTTTAGAACAAGAAGCCCTGGATTACTCACTCATTGGTGATAATCTATACAAACGTGCTAAAGATGGGTACCTCAGACTATGCGCCCATGAGAGTGAATATCTCAAGATCTTGGAAACTGCTCATCAAGGTGTAGCAGGGGGACATTTTGGACCAGACCGAGTGATTAAAGCGATCCTATTTGCAGGCTTGTGGTGGCCGACCCTTCACATGGATGCACATACCTATGTGAAACGATGTGATGTTTGCCAGAGAACTTAGTACCCTATACGCAAAGATGAGATGCCATTGAAACCTATGATGGGTGGACGAGCATTCTCTAAGTGGGGAATAGACTTTGTAGGTCCTATTAATCCCCCAGCTAAGGGTTCTCATGCTGAATATATCATTGTGGCCATGGATTATCTAACCAAGTGGGTAGAGGTAAAAGCCAACGAAGAACGATGCTCAAACAACAGCTAAGTTTTTATTTGAGAATGTGTTCACCAGATACGGGTTACCTATAGAGCTAGTCAGTGATAGAGGCACTCACTTCTTGAATGAAGTTATTGAAAATCTGCTCCAAGAATTCTTGGTAGTACATAAGAAGTCTGCCCCCTATCACCCTCAAGCAAATGGCCAGGCTGAGAGCACCAATAAAATCTTATGCAATGTATTGACGAAATTAGTGAATAATAAACGCTCTGACTGGGACAAACAGCACACCATGCTGTTTGGGCATACCGAGTGGCCTATAAAACGGTACTCCAAGCCACACCCTTTCAGATGGTATTTGGCCAGAATGCAGTGCTACCATTGGACTTCTTGATACCTACATTGAAAGTAGCACAGGAGCATGAGTGGAAAGATCATGAACTCTCTTCTAGACTTTTTGACCTTGAACGATTAGGAGAAACAAGATAGAGGGCGGCTGCAGGGATATATGCAGCTAAGAAACGACAGAAGGCATACTTTGATGCCCACGTGAAGGATAAAGGTTTGAAGGCAGGCGACCTAATACTAGTCTACACTTTGAAACAACATGCAAGGAGACTAGAGAAAAGAGGCTACGGACCCATGATCATTAATAGGATCTCAACAAGTGGAGCAGTGCAACTAGCCACATTAGAAGGCGATATTCTCCCAAGCTACATAAGCGGATGCCGAGTCAAGTTATATCAGGAACCTCTGACGGAAGAGATGCTAAGTCGACTCAACACTGCTAAGAAATGCAAAGAAGAAGAAAAACGAATTTGCGAAGAAGCTCAAGCAAAAGCATTGGAACGCATCCGGAGAATGAAGTTGAGAAGACAGGGTAGAGAGCAACCTAGGACAGATGCATATGCAGATCAAGGATATCACGTGGCTATGTGTGAAGTTTCAGGTATCAGCTCTCATAGGATAATTGATCGACGTCTTTTTATAACCTTAGAGATAGGACAAGGAAAGGGTGCAAGGACTGTAAGAGCCTTGATTGACTCAGGTGCAGCCACTAGTGCTGTTAAATTTTCTTACTGTCAAAAGTTGAAATTAACCGTCAATCCTATAGAAGCATATCTCATAGGATTGGGAGGTGTGGAAACCCCTTGCATGGGCGAGGTGGAACTTCCCCTCTATATTCAAGACGAAGCAATGACAGTCAAAGTACTAGTGTGTCAAGATGAGGACCTCACTGAGCCTCTTGTCTTGGGTCAGGACTGGATCTATGATCATGCAGTCAACCTAAACCTAAGAAGTGGACTTCTTTAGGTATGGGTAAATCATAGCCGAATTACAGTTGAATTGGAAAATGAGGCACTCAAGGAACTAGGTAAAGCACGAACTCTTGGTCCTTCCAGGGGTGCACATGAAGTTGACAATGCTATTCTTGTCCAAAACTGTATGATGCAGAAAGAGGATTGTCTCAACAACGGAGTCAAGGATAAGACGGCACTCCCTTCTGTTCCAAAGTCCAGAGGGATGCAGCAACCAAAGGCAGATCAAATACAGGAGCAGAGTACCACCTATACTGGAGGCCAAAAACACGTGTGAAGCAGAATATCTCAGCCGTTGAAACAAGTGTGGGTGCGGAAAGGCGAACACCCTGTTGCAACCATGCCAACCCCACGGCCAAAACCACTTATTAGTAATCAACAACACGACACTAATAAGAAGTCTTTCATAAATTCTTCGACGAAAGTGGTCTATTTGGGTACCCAAGAAGTCAATGAAGGCCAGCCCACAATCACAACAAATCTGGGTGCCTAAGGCTTGCTTGCGGGCTCAAATAGCTACACGGAGGCCACACCCGGTACAACATGTTTCATTCACTCGAACATCAGATGCCCATGCTTATACATCACGCGCGGGCACATATTCTTCCATGAGCACAAGTACAATCACTTGTAAATGGGTCCCTAAAAAGCCTCATTTTCAAGTAGATACCCCTATCCAACTCTTGAGAGTCTCCACAAAATCAAGATCAAAGCCCATCCACTGCATTTGGCAACCTAAAACTTGTAATAAACCCCCAGACCCCAGTTGTAAATCCATGCCCACCTACTAACTACATCACTCTCCCACTACATCATTCCACTTAGCTTCTAGGTCTACCCAATTCCTAACTACACGCACAAGCACCGAGCACTTAATAGCCTACTAATCTCTCCCGAACCTCATGTTAATGTTGTAATGGGGACAAAAACAGTTCTATCTTGTCCTTTACAATGTTAACACTTGTTTCTATATTCTCACAGAGTCAGGAGGCAATAACTAACATGGCAGATACGGCAGGAACTAGCTCCCAGGCAGGCACCAGCCCCCAAGTCATGGACATTGAAAGACTTTCGTTGAGGAGGAATTGAAGGAACACCCAGTGGCATTGAGGGCATTACACGCCATACCGATTCAGAATCCTCCACAGGGGCACACAATGCCGGTCAACAAAAACTCACATTGGTTCAGTGATGTGGAAGGATCTCTGGGTGAAGGCACTTACATGTGGGAGGCCGAGATAGAATTCAACGGGCGTTGGGGCAGGTATCACTTCTTCACCAGGGAATTTGAGAGACTGTAGAATAATGAAGGACTGAAACCTATATGGAAGAAGGCGGGACTCTACGATTACTTCAAATTCCAATTGCCAAAGCCCGACTTTCTAAGATTCTCATATTTGATTAGCACCCTCACTCCGAGCAAAGACAAAAAGGGATACAACACCTTTGTCCTCCCATCTCTCACAAGGGGCAATGAGCTGAAGCGCTTCAGGTTGACTATCAATTTGGTGAGGGAAGCTCTAGACATGAAAGGTATGCACATTCCTATAGAGAAAGAGACTATGGTCCCCGACAATATGAAGAACATGAATCTGACAAAATTAAAGGACATGGTGGCAATGACACCTACAATTGCCATTCACTTGCAAATGGTCATGCAGCATTTTGCATTTTCCGCTCAAGAAAGGTTCACAATGCCACCTAAGAAGATATGGTTTAGTCTATAGTTGGCAGACGCCTTCGATTTGACAATCAATATGCCCCACTGGATTATCGACCAAATCCACTTGGCTCATCAAAGGTGGTATAAAAAACAAAAGTCTGTACTGTATGGATCCTGTGCTCTCACCCGGATTGTGTATAGATGTTTGGCTTATGATGTGCCAGTGCAGAGGGCATTAATTTGGACCAGGGTACAGGAATTCCAATGTAGACTATCAACCGCAGGACCGCCATCTAAGAAAATGAGAGGCGCAGTTCAGATGCCCTGTGCACAACCCCGCAGTGCAACATTGACACCAAAGACAACTCCACGACTTCCAAGGCGGGTACAACCCTTCACTATCAGATTACCAATACACAACACTCATGGAAAGAATCTGGTGTTCCCACCTGTACCAACCGACCTAGAGTTTCCTCATGGATTCACATTAGAAGACCTAACTGATGAGGAGGTAGCCAGAATAATCGAAGCTGTTAACGCGGAAGTCAAGGCAGAGCAAGCTAGTGGACCACAAACTGCTACAGACCAACCCAATCCCAGACAATCCGAGGAAGAAGAGCAGGAATATGATCAAGAAGCTCTGCAAGTACTTGAGGGTGCCCCGGCTTATACGAAGGAATTGAAAAAGCTCTATGATACCATCAACAGGGTTCAAGAGAAACATAGACTGTCCCTCGCAGCAGGAAAAGCTCTCATGAACCAAATCCTTGAGGAGGAAGGAGTAGACGAGCAATATCGCGCCACACTTGATATGATATCTGATGCTTTAGGAGTCCTTGAGACGGTGCATACCGCCCTTGCACAAGCACAAAGAACGGAGCGAAGATACGGCAGACATCCCCCTCGATCAGGAAAATAGATGAATGTACTAGTATCAGAACCACAAGGCACATCCACAACCACGGGCACAGCACACACCGTTCATGATACTGAGGAAACCCATACATCAAGTGCACCTCCATCACCCCCTTTGCCACCCCTGCGTCCAACTCCACCACATTCACCTCCCACAACCAGTGTAACCACTACTGTCACAGCCTCCGAGTCCACTACCCATACCGAAGCACAGACCGTCAGTCAACCCACATAACCCACACACCCTATCTCCACCTCTCTTGTCTATACGACCACTGACACAGTAATTCTAACTGCAGCCACGGAAAACCTCATTCCCCCGATCACACTTCCTGGCAATTCGTATTCACAATTGCACACACCACTGTACACTTTCACCACTATCACCACACCCACAATTCCCATGTTCACAATCACTCCCACCACTGCATCCACTTTTGATTTTATGGACATATCACCCACCTCCGCACCTATCCCTCCCCCCATACACCCACCATCTCCCATTCCCCCACCTCCCACTTCACCATTTTCCAGCACCGCATCCACACTCCCCTTCCCCTTCCCCTTCCCTTCTGCATTCAACACCCTTCCAGCATCCAGCCCTATTAATAATGTATTTAATAATATGTATCAGTGTATGTCTCAACTACAACAGCACTACCAGCATCTTGATAACCAACATATGAGACTCTTCCGAAGCCATGAAGAACTTCAAGTACGATTCATTGATCTAGAAAGGGAAAAGCAGCTACTACAACAACAATATGTCACTTTACAGGAACAACATGAGCAGTTAGTAGCCAATCCACCCCAGTCAGATGCAGAAGAAAAACAACAAATGGATGATCTGCTACACTCCCATATAACAGAGAATCTCAAGCTTCGACGCAACCTAGCCGTCTTACGTAAACACATGTCTACTGCACTCGAGGAGAATAAACGACTACAGAAACAAAACGAAGAAAACTTTTTGGAAGCAGCCATGGAGGGTTCCCCACAGGAAATCGACCCAGATAGATTCAAGGCCATATCCTCAACGAATATGCAAATTGTGTTGGAAACCCATGCCGACCTCCTGGAAGCCCATGCAGCATTAGAAAAAGAAAGAGACGACCTATTAAAGCAGCTGGCAACCCAGCATGAGTCACCAAGCAAAGTCACAACCGCAGTTGACACGTCTGAAGAAGTCGAAAAACTCAGAGCAGAACTAGAAGAATTACGAAGTAAAGTCATGCAATACGAGTGTCAACCCTCTCCCCTTGTAGAGCCCGAGCCTGAAGACTTAGTGCCAATTGAAATAGAGGAAACCTTCGAAGACCCATACGTTCCCATGCCTGCACCAGGGGGCAAGCAAACAGAAGAGGGCATGGACACCATCGAGATCGAGGCTCCTGAATGGATGCAAAGGTTAGAGAAAGTGGCCACAACCCATGATGATAGAGTGGCAGTTCAGATAGCGTCTATGTCACGTTTGGAAGAGGTAGTCATAAAATCGGATTACTTTAGAAACCTTTCCCATCATCGGTGGATCGGCACATCCGACGACTTGTATGTTCCTTTATGTGTCTTAATGGCGGATTACAATGCTGAAATCAAGCACCACACCTCAAAAGAACCAACCTCGGCTACACAGTTTGCACCGTACGACATCCTAGCAAGTGCCAAGCAGGGAAATATACACCAACCTACGCGGAGGATTCGTCTGCTGGAAACCTACCCTGAGATGGTAAGGACATGGAATAACATGCCTTTGTATATCAAATACAACCCATGCTACTGCCCTGCATTTTGAAGAAGGTCGTGGCCGGAATACACAAAAACTATGCTGACAACCAAAGGATGCGAGAAAAATGGCTCAATTATGTCTACTTAGCACCACCTAAGGGCCAACCTACCATAGGATATATGATTTCGACGATTCGGCATTGGGGGGTCCGGTTCAAAAATGTACCTGATGTCATGGCCCAAATGTGTCTTAAAATTTTTGAACTTATGTTGGTCACCTTCAGGACCTTCAAGAATGTCAAGGAACCTCATCTGTCAGCTCTTGGATTTAATGACGGTAATCAGGACCTTGTCTACGACATGAGCGCAACACCATCTATTAATGTTGTATATGCATGGCACGCGCGTATCAAGTATCTACCAGCCTGCTTCAAACAGACGTTTGAAGAAATGTTTGTCACGGGATTCTAGGAATATCATTCAGAGATATTCATTCCCTGACCATCACATTTATTGTAGTTGTTTGCGGTGGAACAAGCTCTCCATTCAGAAAAGTTACGTATACCACATCCAGAGGTTCCCGGGCCGGTAGATTGGGATGCTCTACTCACGGACTTGGCCAAAGGGTTGAGAATTGTAGAACATCACTTAGCACAAGACGTTGTAGAATACTACATCCAACGACCCACCCAACAAGGGTCTGTCAGGGATGACAGACGCGAGAGAGGGGGGGGGTGTTGGAACAGAAGGACTCACAAGGCAAGGAAGCTTACAAAGGGAGTCATAGAGAAGGGAAGGCACAAGCAGACAGGGTAGTCAACGACGATCTGGCAAGTCGGCCAATATTTTTTCAAGACACTAAAGCATATGGAAGAGGTGGACACACAAGGAGAAGGAGCAAGTAGGGAGCTCGAAGATATGTATGTCAAATCGTTAGAAGAAATCCCTACAACAATAGTGATTTTCATCACTAAGAGCCATTGTAGATACCATTTCATATTTTTTTAGCTCCATTTTGTGCAAGCCAAGGAGTCCTTGAGCTTGAGGAGCATTCGAAGTAGCTACCTACCAATTTTCATAATTTTTAGACTTCGTTTGAGTCTTCAAATAGGCCCTAGAACCTAATTTTTAACTAGGCCGGACACTAGGTCTGGACACGGCCAAAACCTAGTCAAAAACTATAAATAGAGCTAGAGAGCTCATTTTTGAAGATTTGAACTTGTATGAGCTTTTTGGAAGTAATCTAAAGAACTCCATTGCTTCTCACTCTTTGTCTTACCTTGTGTGCGCGTGTGTGTGTATGTGTGTGCATGTTAGTGTGCTTCTCACTCACGCACTTGTTCCTTCACTTGCTCGAGGTCATCATACCATCCTCATGTCTTCCCGGATTGACATTAAAGGAGGTGCTACTCATCACTGAGCTACACCCTTACCTTTGTTTAATTTCATTAATTTGTGATTAACACATAAGGTTCTGTTGTCGATATACGTCTGTGCGACGGTAATTAGTAATTGCTACGTGACGCACTGTGAACAGTATTGACCTGAGTATGAACAATAAACCTGTGAGAGGACTAACCAGAGTCTTGATAGTAATTCATATTAAATGGAGTTTTGAATGTTAACGTATTGCAGTTTGGATAAGTTAATTGGGAAAATCAAGTTACAGGGCCTCTGATTTATCAGACCCCTACCACTCCCAAGAACCCGAAAGAACTTAAAATGCCTGTAATATAAAAGTGCATTTTAACACTGGCGCCGTCTGTGGGAAAGTGGCACAGAACTATGAATAATCAGTAAGGTGGAGTAGTACGCAAGTGGTGCAGAGGTGATATATGCCGGTTACTCGGTCCGGCGAGTCGTATCCGAAGTACAGGAGAGACCAGCATCCCTGGACAGTACCAAATTTGTTAGGGACACCCCCAGTCGGCATAAGCATAGACCGGTTAAGTCCAGTTGTCGAAGGAACAGAGTCTCTTAGTAGTGATTCCGATAGAATTCCGGTAACACAGGAGGAAATTCTGATAGATTCCGGTGTAATTTCGGTGCAGTTTGCAGAAGGTATAGTAACTTCAGAGTGTACAGGGACACAGTGCGCAGTTGACCCGACACTGTCTGGTCAGGATTCGAACTTTTCCGAGGATAAAGTGGTGTTACCCAGAGAGATCATTGCCGGTGAAAGAATACCCTGTTTTGGGGAAAGTTCGACAAATTCCGGTGACAGTTTGGTCCCAGTTGTAGGGAATTTACAGTTTTCCGGTGACCGTGTGATACTCCCTGGTGAATCTTCATTTCGGACACCACTATTCGGGGCAAATTTGCCTGCCTGGGATATCCAAGCTGAGGATAGACTCTTCGATTTGGAGATTCGTGAGAGATTGAACGTTATTTTCAAGCCGGAAGGTGAGCAATCTGAGGACACAGATTCCGAAGGACCGAAAACACCTCCTCAGAACTCAGGAGACAGCAACGGTACCACCGCTAGCACCATGAGTGGTCAACAGCAGCAGCAACAACAACAACAAACAGCAGCAACAGCAACATGCCCTTCCACTGCGACTAGTTCCAACAGGGGTAACTTACACAAAGTTCGGTGGATTTCCAGGTGACGACCCGGATGCCCATATGTGTATTTTTGAGATAAGTTATGCCGTGCTAAACCATCCACCCAATCTGGCATACAAGGCCATCGTGTTTCAGTCAACATTAGTCAATGAAGCAGCACGATGGTTAACAGAGTATGATTTCAATCATTTCGTTACCTATGAGGCAGTAAGGGATGCATTTTTATAGAGGTTCCGGCTGAAGAAGAACCCTGCCGAAATCTTCGATTACTTGTAGAACAATAGACAGAAACCGCACCAGACTGTTCAGGAATATGCCACATTATTTAGAACTCATTTAAGACGATTGCCTCCGGCACATGCTAATTTACCGGCTAAGAAAAATCATGATCATCTGCTGTGTGCGAGCTATGATACTGGATGTTGTTATCGTGATGGCCCTGCAACTAGAGCATAAGGTTGGAGGATTCACCGAAGACTTGGAGTGGCTGAAGGCTAGTAAAAAAGTTACAGATGATCCGGCTAAACAGATGCATTGCACTAAGTGCAAAAATCTCGGGCACACCAGTGCCACTTGTGCCCTTAATCAGATGTATTACGCCATCTGCAATATCACCGGACACTCAACCGAAAATTGTGCGTATAATGCCAAAGTGCAGGGATGAGCAGCTGTAAATGCCATTATACAGGAACCAGGATATCCGGCAACCCACTACGTGCCACCGCAGATGTGAAACAATCAATCGCAAGGATACAGAACTTACCGAGGACAACGGAATACCAACTTTAATACAAATCGCTGGCAGACAGGTACATCACCGGAAGGTACTGCTCTGCCACCACCTCGATGTCACTTTTGCGGTGAGCTTGGCCACATCCGGAGATTTTGCAAGGATGCATCCGAATACGACCAACTAAAGAAAGAGCATCAAAACCTGATGACCAACATGGTCTATATCTCCCCAATGGAATCGCAAGCAGCAGTGATCCAGATAAGATCCGGTAAGCAGTTGCAACCCGCAGCTGAGGTGTTTGAACCTAGCATCCGTGAACAACATCGAATGTATACCAAAGCCAGCCAATGGACCGCCAAAGAGCCAACCGTGTTCCTCGATCCAATTCCGGTGACACAGGTTCCTTTGCCAAAGGTGAGAGTGCAGGAACAAGACTCTACTCTAGGAGAATCATCATCGGAACCAATGAAGAGTGCAATTCCAACAGACCAGGTATGGGATATTCTCTCGAAGGCTTCAATTACACTCCCTTTGGGGCAACTACTTGCCTTGGTGCCCGGAGTTAGGCAACAATTCCAGCAACAGGTCAGTCCTAGATCTTCTAGTACTCCGACGACTGCGACCATACAACCGAAAAATGATTCTACGGTGGATCATTATGTCCCCTTAATTACTGTCTGGCATAAAAATCACAAGATTACACAAGTGTTAATCGATGGCGGTTCCGGTGTGAACATAGCAACTACAGCTCTCTACAAGAAGTTAGGGTGGACCCAAATTGAGCCCGTTCAATTCTTTGTCAGAATGGCAGATCAATCCCGAGTCCATCCGGTGGGACTCGTAAGGAATATCCCCATTACTTTGCAGGTCACCATGTTTAAAATGACTTTCGTAGTCTTAGAACTACTAGAATCCAGCCTCGACTATAATCTTCTGTTCGGTCAACCATGGTTGAAACAGGCCAAAGTTATACAGGATTGGTCAGCGCAAGAATTGACTTTTAAAGATAATCATCATAAATATGTTGTCAAACTAGATGCCATTCAACCTTGTGAGCTTCATGCCAGGCCCTATGTAGCAGAGCCGGTCCACATGTTGGATGGCTTATCTGACGACGAAGAAGAAGCGTTTTTAAAGAACAATAAAGATTTGATTTCCTTAGGTACTATAGATATGCAATCTGTCGTAGACAACTGGAGTCCGGCAGCCTGTAGGGTTGTTCCCGTGACCGGAGACACAGATGTAGATGATAATGTTGCTATGGATGAAGCCACTCTGCAACAACTTTTACAGTCAGCTGACGATCCGGGGAAACCTCGTCAATTCTATGTCCCAGAAGACCAGTTAGTAACCTATAATTTGGGTGATGAAAGCAACCCGCGTCCTGTTAAGATTAAGGCAGGATTGTCCGAGGCATTTCTGTTGGATGTGATGGCTGGGTACAATCAGAAGATCAAGTTGGTGCTGGTAGACCTGCTTCACACCTGCCCTCTCTTCTCTTCAGATATGGTTAGGAGACTCCTTGAGCTTCCAAATGACACCAAGAAACTATATATGTGCTTTACAAAATGATTGAGTAATGACCAAATCAAAACAGATGATTTTGAACCTTCACAACTCCAAAAACTTTCTATTCCTGTATTGATACCTGCTCAGTTCTAAGCTCAGTGTGACCAGCACACTTGCAATTGGTTTAATTCCTTCTGGGAGTATTAAATTAACTTAACAAGCTACCATTAGCAAGTTAAATCACTCCAATTAACAAACTATACACTGAGCATGATCTTTAGCAAAATCAGGGACACCCCCGACTTTTTAGGAACAACACAGAAAAATACCAGTGTCTGTCTCGACTGAGATTTCTCCCAATTGACTGAATAGAATTACTTGAAATTTTGTAGTGTTGTAGAATGCTTTGAGCTGGTTCCAATGAGCCCTGGATCATCTAATTTGGTTCAGTAGATCTTGAGATATGCCCTGTTGAAGTTGACAGACTTGGAGGTAGTCACTCAGAGAAAACACAGAGATAATGACTATGAGTATATGTATTGAATCTATAAAATGTACATTCCCATTGGCATGTAGAGTGATGCCCAATGGTACTCAGAGGTGTAGGCTCAATAGTAGCTCTCACACACTCACAAATTTACTTGGATTAGCCTCGGGAAGAGTGTAACTAGACCCGTGACTTTTTCATAGTCTTTTATAAGTCATCTCTTGAGATTTGAATTTCAAATTCAAATGTAGGCTCCCTCAAATCTCTCATCTAATCACATGGAGATATTCTCTCCATCCAGAACTTCTAATTTCCACGACTTTTGAAGGTGGGTGAGATTACAAGAGGTGAGTTAAGTCACATTGACTTTTACATTGGATAAAAGATAATAAAGCATAGGCATGTGTTCCTATGGTATATGGTTCACATGAATACATCCTTCAAGGGTCCAAACTTTTATGCTTTCCAAGGGTTCAATAGTCCAGGCTTTATGTTGAGTCTTCAAGGCACACAACAAAGCCAAGTGTTAAGGCTTGTTTTGCACCAACAGCTCCCCCTCAAGCCAAACACTTGCTTGAGTCTTCATCTTTAGTCTTCAATGATATCCTATAATCCAATCATGGATTTAAATCTGCATAGCTTGCTCCCATCCAAAGCTTTTGTAAGCAAATCTGCACATTGAATATTAGTGGACACATATGATAATTGGATTTCCTTGCTAAGTAATTTCTCCCTCACATAGTGGTAATGCACCTCTATGTGTTTTGTTCTAGCATGATACACAGGATTAGCTGCTAAATGAAGTGAATTTGTGTTATCACCAAATATGATTGGTGGCCTTGTGTATAGGCCCAATTCTGAATATAGTAGCTTCAACCATATTGCTTCTTGAGTAGCATTGGCTAGTCCTCTGTACTCTGCCTCAGTAGATGATAGGGCTACTGTGGGTTGTTTCTTGGATGACCAAGAAATTGGTTTATCACCTGCAAAGCATATGTAACCAGATGTACTCCTCCTGTCATCCTTGCAACCTGCCCAATCTGCATCTGAGTATACCTTGATGTCAATGTCTGATGAATATGGATAATACAAACCATGATTTTGTGTTCCCTTTAGGTACTTTACTATCTTCTTGGCTGCCTCCAAATGTGGTACTCTTGGCTTATGCATAAATTGGCTAAGTACACTAACACCATATGAGATATCAATCCTGGTTAAGGTAGCATAATTTAGACTACCTACCAAACTTTGATAACCTGTAATATCCTTGAGTTCTTCTCCTTCATGTGCACTGAGTTTGTGGTTGACCTCCATAGGAATGTTTGAGACTTTAGCTTCCTGCAAATTAAACTTCTTGACCATGTCCTGAATGTACTTCTTCTGAGTAATGAATATACCTGAATTTTTGTAGACCAATTCAAGCCCTAGGAAGTACTTCAATAATCCAAGATCATTGATCTTGAATTCCTTCATCATTTGACCTTTGATGTGTCTAATTCCTTGAACATCATTTCCTGTAATAATGATGTCATCAACATAGACACACAAGTATATTACCTCTGAATTGTTCTTCTTTATAAACAATGAAGTATCTGCTTTACTCATCACAAATCCTTGATCCAAGAGATAGGTTGTCAACCTATAGTTCCATGCTCTAGGTGCCTGTTTTAATCCATACAGAGCCTTCTTCAATTTGCAAACATGATTTACCTTATTGGGATCCTCATAGCCAGGTGGTTGTGACATGTAGACCTCTTCAGATATCCATCCATTCAAGAATGCATTCTTTACATCCAATTGGTACATGTTCCAATTCTTGGATGCAGCTACACTCACCATAATTCTGATAGTTGGCATCTTGGCCACAGGAGAAAATGTCTCCTCATAATCAATGCCTTGGGTTTGTGCAAAACCCTTGGCTACCAACCTAGCTTTGTACCTGTTTATTGTACCATCTGAGTTCCTCTTGAGTTTGTAGATCCATCTGGATCCTATCACCTTCATGGAGTCCTTCTTGGGTACCAAGTCCCAAGTATCACTCTCCTTGAGAGCCTCCATTTCTTCATCCATTGCTTCCTTCCATTCTGGTTTAGTAATAGCTTCCTCAAATGTACCTGGTTCTTCACTTAAGATATCCTTTGCAAGATATACAGAGTGCTTGGTTACAAGTGAAGTATCATACCCATACCTAATAGGTTTCTTCTTTTCTCTTGAAGATCTCCTCATAGCTTGAGTTGAGGATTCTGGATTGTCTTCAACTTGCTTCATCTTCATCTTCCCTTTGGATTTCCAAGCTTTGAACTCTTCAATGTTGATGGTGTCTTCATCATCTGAACTTGTGTCCTCATTCTGAGTTGGTTCTTGCCTGACAAGCTTTGGAAAGTCTTCTTCCATATCATAAGGTAGGCTAACTTTCCTGCACTCATTATCATACCATGAATCATTTTCATCAAAGATGACATCTCTGCTTACCTTGAAGCCTTTGTTTGAGGGGTTATAGAACCTGTATCCTTTCTGATTCAAATCATAACCAATGAAAATACACTTTTCAGCCTTAGGGTCTAGCTTTCCCCTTACCTGTGAGGGAATATGCACATATGCAACACACCCAAAGATCTTGCAATGATCCAGAGATGGTCTCTTACCATGCCAAGCCTCATAGGGTGTCTTTCCATCAAGAGTCTTTGATGGCAACCTGTTGATTAAGTATGTGGCAGTAGATACACTCTCTGCCCAAAGATAATTTGGTAATTTTTTCTCATTAAGCATAGACCTAGCTGTCTCCACAATGAGTCTATTCCTTCTTTCAGCTACCCCATTTTGTTCAGGTGAGTACCTTGTGGTAATCTCCCTCTTGATGCCTCTTTCCTGCAAGAAGTCTTCAAAGTCATTGGAGAAGTATTCTCCACCACCATCAGACCTTAACCTCTTCAAATGTCTACCTGTTTGATTCTCAACTAATGCAAGATACCTTTTGAAACAATTAAATACTTCATCTTTATGTTTCATGAAGTACAAAACAGTCCATCTGCTATAGTCATCAATAAAAGATACATAGTACCTTGATCCTGATATGGATGGCTCTTTGCTTGGTCCCCAAACATCTGTATGCACCAATTCCAAGTAGTCTTCATGCATAAAACCTTTTTTGGTATATGGCAATCTGTGAGACTTACCAAACTGACAAGCCCCACACTTGTATATCATGTGTTGCTTGGATACATTAGGTATCCCAAGCACACATTGATCTTTACTCATTTGCTTTATGGTCCTTTCTCCAATGTGACCTAATCTCTTGTGCCACATCTCCAATTCTGATAGAGTTTGGTCCTTATAGTTGTACAAGGCAATGTTCTTAGTATCTTCAAGTTCAAAGGTAAATAGTCTACCTGATTTCTCTCCCTTGGCTATCCTTCTGAATCCATGTCTTGGATCCTCCACATAAGCACCATGTTGAGTGAACCTGACCTGTAGACCTTTTTCAACAATCTGACCTACACTCATCAGATTCTTGGTGATTGTTGGGACATACAATACTCTGCTTAGCAAATTCTGATTACCATCACTTGTTTTGACATTACCTACCTTAACCACTGAATGTTTAGTGTCATCACCTGTCTGCACTTGGTGCTTGCCTTTAGGTTCTTCCAAATCAGAGAGTAAGGCAACATTCCCAGCTACATGGTTAGAGCAACCTGAATCAATATAGAACAAATGATCATCATTGATACCTGATTTAGATGTCATGTTCATAATCAACAAGGAATCATCTTGATCCTCTGCATAATTGTTGTAATCCTTTCTGTTCCTGTATCCTCCTTGATAATTGCCATTGTGATTGTAGCTATTGTTGTAATTATTGTTGTAGTTATTGTTGTAGCCATGGTAGCCTTGAGATTGATTGAACCTGCCTCTGCCTTGAGAGTATCCTCCTCTTTGGTGACCTCTTCCTCTTTGATTCTTGTAGTTCTTGTAGCATTCATCTGTAGTATGATTAGACAAGCCACAAATATTGCATGGAGATTGATTATAGGGTCTCCCCCTACCTGACTTACCTCCTCTGCCCCTACCTCTAGATGATCTACCTCTCCCTGCATAGTTTGCTTGGGAGGTGGATCCTTCTTCATCAACTTTTTTACTTTTACCCTTGTCTTTAGACTTCTTATCTGTATATAGGGCAGAGGGATTGTTACCTTTTGATTGCTCTCCATTCTTTGTGATCTTTGCTTCATGTGTAAAGAGTTGTCCAATCAGAGTTGTTAGATCAGGTGCTTGAATGTCCATGTACAAGTCCATTGCAGTGGTAAAGCTCTCCCACTTGTCATCTGCTTTGAGTCCATTGATCACTTGTCTGACTATTTGCTCTTCTTCAATTTCTTCTCCAACACTTGCAAGTTGATCTGCAATGTCTTTGACTTTGGTGACAAAATCTGAGACACATTGTTTTGATTGCTTCCTAAGAGTTGTAAACTCAATCCATAGCTGATTCTTTCTGGCCCTTGTGCTTGATGAGAAGTATGTTGACAAGGTCTCCCAAGTCTCTTGGGAAGTCTTACAGTTCCTAACATGAGGTAGAAGGAAATCAGAGATAGAGTTTAGAAGATATGACCTTGCCAAAGCATCTTTAGCACACCATTGATTAAGTCTCTCATGCTCATCCTTTGTAGGTAGGCCTCTGGTTTTGAATGAGGGCAACTCCTCATCTCCTGATATGTATCCATACAAGCTTCTCCCTTGTAGATAAGTCTTCATTCTCAATGACCATGCCTGGTAGTTATTTCTATCCAATTTGTCAATGAAGGAAGGGAAACCATCACCCATAATTACCTTATTTGCTCTGATACCACTGTTGGATGTGATGGCTGGGTACAATAAGAAGATCAAGTTGGTGCTGCTAGACCTGCTTCACACCTGCCCTCTCTTCTCTTCAGATATGGTTAGGAGACTCCTTGAGCTTCCAAATGACACCAAGAAACTATATATGTGCTTTACAAAATGATTGAGTAATGACCAAATCAAAACAGATGATTTTGAACCTTCACAACTCCAAAAACTTTCTATTCCTGTATTGATACCTGCTCAGTTCTAAGCTCAGTGTGACCAGCACACTTGCAATTGGTTTAATTCCTTCTGGGAGTATTAAATTAACTTAACAAGCTACCATTAGCAAGTTAAATCACTCCAATTAACAAACTATACACTGAGCATGATCTTTAGCAAAATCAGGGACACCCCCGACTTTTTAGGAACAACACAGAAAAATACCAGTGTCTGTCTCGACTGAGATTTCTCCCAATTGACTGAATAGAATTACTTGAAATTTTGTAGTGTTGTAGAATGCTTTGAGCTGGTTCCAATGAGCCCTGGATCATCCAATTTGGTTCAGTAGATCTTGAGATATGCCCTGTTGAAGTTGACAGACTTGGAGGTAGTCACTCAGAGAAAACACAGAGATAATGACTATGAGTATATGTATTGAATCTATAAAATGTACATTCCCATTGGCATGTAGAGTGATGCCCAATGGTACTCAGAGGTGTAGGCTCAATAGTAGCTCTCACACACTCACAAATTTACTTGGATTAGCCTCGGGAAGAGTGTAACTAGACCCGCGACTTTTTCATAGTCTTTTATAAGTCATCTCTTGAGATTTGAATTTCAAATTCAAATGTAGGCTCCCTCAAATCTCTCATCTAATCACATGGAGATATTCTCTCCATCCATAACTTCTAATTTCCACGACTTTTGAAGGTGGGTGAGATTACAAGAGGTGAGTTAAGTCACATTGACTTTTACATTGGATAAAAGATAATAAAGCATAGGCATGTGTTCCTATGGTATATGGTTCACATGAATACATCCTTCAAGGGTCCAAACTTTTATGCTTTCCAAGGGTTCAATAGTCCAAGCTTTATGTTGAGTCTTCAAGGCACACAACAAAGCCAAGTGTTAAGGCTTGTTTTGCACCAACAATTTCAAGAAGATTTGATCCGACTCCTACATTAGTTTTCTGATGTTTTTGCCTGGGATTATCGCGATATGAAGGGTCTTGATCCGCGAATCTATCAACATCGAGTCGTGCTTACAATCATGTTACCACATGAATCCCAATTATGCAGCACAGGTCAAAGTGGAGCTCGATAGGCTATTGAAGGTGGGATTCATCGTACCAATATAACACGCTGAATGGATATCTCCGATTGTTATTGTTCCTAAGAAAAATAAGCAGCTACGAATCTGTGTGGATTACCGGAAACTGAATGCGGCCACGGTACCTGATCCGTTTCCTCTTCCCTTTCTTGACACAATGCTTGACAAAGTGGCTGGGCACGAGATGTACTCATTTTTGGACGGCTACAGTGGTTATAACCAGGTTAGAATGGCTGACAAGACATACCGAAAAGAGCTTTCATTACAAACTGGGGTGTTTTTGCTTGTACGGTCATGTGGTTTGGGTTATGGAATGCTCCCAGCACATTTCAATGTTGTATCCAGGAAGTTTTCTCACCCTACCTAACCACTTTTATGCAAGTCTATTTAGATGACTTCTCTTTATTCGGCAAGATTGCGGCGCACTTATATCATTTACGATGCTGTTTTGAGAAATGCCGTGAATACCGACTCTGCGTGAACCCGACAAAATCTGTTTTTGCGGTGTCTTGTGGTAAACTCCTTGGACATATCATATCGGCACAAGGTATCCAAGTTGATCCAGACAAAGTCGCGGCTGTGTTGGAAGCACCCGTTCCTACAACGCCGAAAGAGGTTATGCGCTTCTTGGGTCAAATCCGGTGGCATGGCAGGCATCTACGGTGGCTCGCCCATTTAGCAACACCACTAAATCGGCTAATGAATAGCACTCCACGATAGTTCGAATGGACTCCGGAATGCAAAACTGCATTCGATCGTCTAAAAGGATTATTGACACAGGCTCCCATTTTGCAACCTCCTGATTGGGAACGCCCATTCCATGTCTTTGTGGATGCATCGGATATAGCCATTGGCAGTGTCTTAATGCAGCAAACGGACAAATGGTTTCGGCTTGTTTGCTATGCAAGTCGCCGACTCGCTCCTGTGGAAAGGAATTATTCTGTGACTGAATGAGAATGTCTCGGATTGGTATATTTTATAAAGAAATTTAGGCATTATTTTCTAGGCCGAAAATTCACCTTTCATGTGGATCATGCTGCACTTGTATATCTGGTCCGGCAACAACATTTAGGTGGTCGCTTGGCTCGTTGGGTCTTATTGCTGCAAGAGTTCGACTACGAAGTGATTCATCGACTAGGATCAGTCCATGCCTTAGCAGACTTTCTCTCTCGGTTGCATTTCGGCGAAGCTCCGGTGGGCGTTGACGATACCACACCAGGAATTTACGCTGCTGAATCAGCTTGTGACGAATCTACCGACCATCCTGTGCCGCCTTCCTATTATGATACATTGTTAACTTTTTTGACTGATGGATATCTTCCTCTTCATACACCTCCTGTTATGCGATGGAAGATTGCAGTTTATAGTCGCCGATTCCGGTTGCTGGTAGGACAGTTATACTATATGGATCACACTGGTGTCTTGCTTCGCTGCATTCCGCCACATGAAGCAAACTCAGTCATCACTATGGCACATTCGATACCCTCTGGTGGACATTTTGCAGCAGATCTCACTCATCGGAAGATTTTGCAAAGTGGGCTTTGGTGGCCAACCATGTACAAAGACGTACTTCAGTTTGTGCAGCATTGCGACACTTGTCAACGGGCTGGACAGCCATTACAGAGACACTTTTTTCCTCTGCAACCTGTATTACCTTTGGAACCTTTTCAGAAGTGGGGTCTTGATTTTATTAGACCAATCACACCACCAACAACCCTTAGCAACAATCGTTACATCTTGACCTGCACAGATTACGCTACCAGGTGGGCAGAAGCTTGGGCCTTACGGTCCACTACAGCGGTTTCGGTGGCAAAATGCCTGATGAAGGATGTTTTTCCGCGTTATGGATTACCTCTGGAACTTGTGACAGATCAAGGAACACACTTTGCTAACAATTTAATGTGAGTACTAACGCACACTTTTCAAATTCTGCATAAATTTAGTCCCCCATACTATCCTTGTGCTAATGGTTTAGCTGAAAGTACCAACAAGACGCTGTTAAGTATGCTTCACAAATTGATTGTGGAATCACCAGAAAGATGAGATCAGTTACTACCTGCAGTCTTATGGGCATATCGGACTACATACAAAGTTGCAACCGGACTGAATCCTTTCAAGCTTGCTTATGGGTTGGAAGCAATCGCGCCTATGGAGATTGTCGTGCCAAGCTTACGCGTGGCCATAACTCAGAAACTATTACTCGAAGACTCTTTTGTCATTTCTGTTGGAATCACTCAGAGACTTGGATGAACATCGTTAGGAAAGTTTTCTAACTCTTCAAGAAGTTCAGTTGCAGCAAGCCCGGACTCATGATCGTTTCCTCAAGACTCCTGTGTTTACGGTGGGCTGTTTTATAATGCTAAATCAAATCGTTCTGCTAGAAAATTTAAATTACGGTGGTTCGGTCCTTACCGGATTAGTGAGCAAGTGGGACCAGCTACTTTTCGGTTGACTACCTTGACCGGAGTTCCTCTTATCAATGGTTCAAAGTTGCGGCCGTATCACCAAGCACCTGATTCTCGCTGACGTGTTCTTCGTTTTTTCTGCATGTCACTTATTTTCTTTTTATTTTTGCGTGTTAATTGAAATAAGACTGTAAAGCTCCTCATTTTGATACATAATCATGATTAATCACCGCCTTGTGTTATTGATTCTGCTCATGCATGCACGCCGTAATTATGAAGGTTATCATCTCAACATCGCGCGATGATTAAGGGTTTTCGATCACTTCCCATTGTCAAGTGTCTACTTAATCCTCTTCTTTTCCCTGTTAATCGCTATTGTGTCTGTGTGTTCTGTGCGTTGTGTTTCCTGTGTTTGCCGTGTATTCATGTTCTTGTGATTTCGCGTGTGCATCATGGAAGCTTTAGCCAATTTTGCTACCTTCTGTGATGGAATCCCTCATGACGTGAGTGAGTTCTTGCGTATCCGCGGCTTGTTGAACTTCGCTGAATTGCCTTGGCATTCAGTGGAGTGTCACCCTTATGATGCACAGATTATTGTAGCCATTGCCGCCACACCTGCTACCGAGCTGTAGCTCAAGCGTAAGCACCACCTCCTTTACTTGTCAATCCGCGGAGACGTGAGGACCGGTATGAAGACCACGAGCAAGTGAAGGCACAAGTGCGTGAGTGAAAGCACACAAACATGCACACACATACACACACACGCGCACAAGGCAAGATCAAAGAGAGGAACAATGGAAGGATTTTGATTACAAAAAGAAATCTATTACAAAACTGAAATCTACAAGAAGCTGACCCAAAAATGAGCTCTCTAGCTCTTTTTATAGTTTTTTGACTAGTTTTGGCCCTGTCCAGACCTAGTGTCCGGCCTAGTTAAAAATTAGGTTCCAAGGCTTATTTGAGGGCTCAAATGGAGTCTAAAAATTATGAAATTTGGTACGATGGTACTTCTAATGCTCCTCAAGCTCGAGGACTCCTCGGCTTGCACAAAATGGAGCTACCAAAATAGAAAATGGTATTTACAATGATTTTAGTGATGGAAATCACTATTTTTGTAGGGGATTCTTATGAAAAGTTGACAGTTACTTCATGGAGCTCCCTACGTGCTCCTTCTTCTTGTGTGTTTCCACCTTTCTGATGTGCTTCCATGCTTGTGCTTGACTTTGAGTTCCAACACTCCCCCCCCTCTCGAGTCTGTCGTCCCTGACAGACCCTTGTTGTAGTGGTTGTTCCATGTAGTGCTTTGAGGGGTAGTAGCCATTCTGTATGAACGAGAGCCGTCTATCTTCCAAATTGATAGTGTTGGTTGTCCGGTTCTTCATGTGTCACTGCAAGCCTTTACAAGTCGTCATCCCTTGGTATGTGCTTCTTTCATGAATTGCAGCATGAATGCGTCGTTGTGAGCTCTCAAAAATCGCGAGTTGCTCAAAAGAGGTTGTCAAGGTCGAGTTAGAGCAACTACTAGCTTCGAATTGCTTCCTAGGTATGGATGTTGTTCCCAACCGCTAGCTCTTCCAAAGATGATGTTGAGAGCAGTCATGCCAACCACTCATAACCCATAATGAATAATGGGTAAGTGTGTTCGTGCCTGGGTTGAAAAAAGTATGTGCCTTGTGCACGGCCTTGTAATGTAGCCCTACGCATGCTTACTTGGAAAATGCATTGGAAGAAGTATGGTGCAAAAATTGCAGTTCTTGAGCTAAGTGCTCAAGGGTATGCTGACGAAGAGGTTTCCTAAACTATCATGGTTATGCTGTTTCCAGAGTAAAGATACTTACCATGGAGAAGGTTGATGGATGCTTTGTCCCTTCGTGTTGTACTCTCGGCCTTTGGGATGGAACCTTGTTGATGAATGTCCAGGTTGATTGTCCACTGATGAGATCTTTTGAGTGGTGGATCCCCTCTCCTCTTTTCAAAGCAACATTTGCCACTAACAATGTGCATTTCTGAGCTTGGGCTCATGCGCGTTCACTTCCCTATATTGACACTCAGAGGAATATTGGACACGTACCGGTTTCTAAGAGATTACCATGCTGAATGACATAGACCATTCACCAGTGCTACTGTTCCATACTGGTTCAGGAAATATTGAGAATTGAATTGCTTTATATTCTTTGGCAAGCAACATCGGGTAACTACACCAAGCTGAGTTTCACATATTCTCTTTAGCTCACCATATGCAGGAATCTTCTCCTCCAGAACAACCTTGTGCAGATATCTCCTTGAATGCTCTAGTACATGAGGTAGTTAAGCATCCCTCAAGTTGCGGACCTTCAAGCTCTTCACTCCCACCATAGTAAGAGGAAACCATAGTTGTGGATGCCCTGCTCATGCTAAGTTCTTGACATTTATGAGATAAGGCAGCAATTAAATCATCTGCAAGCCAAGACACACTTCTATCCAAACTGATAAATTCCCAGTAATCGATGGTTCAATCTTCAACTAAGCATGACTCATTCATGTTCCATGAGCGAAACCTGGGAACAAGTTCTTCCTCGTTTTTTTTTTTTTTTTTTTTTTTTTTGGGAAGAATTATCACAAAACAAGAACACAAAAGTTAGTATCAGTAGAAAAAATTTGACATATGTCAATGTGCTCTTGTGCTTGGTATTCTCAAGTGTGTCTATGCACGACCGTGTAATGTGGCCCTATAATGATGCATACTTGGGAAATGCATGACCTGAATGGTGCATAAGACAGGGTTGTGCAAAGGACACATGGTTGTCGCTCGTCGAGGTTTTCAATGTTATTTGCAGATATTGATGCCATCTTTGTTGGAGGTATCCATTGTATCTCGAGAGGACAACTGATCATTCCTCCTTATCGGGATCCATTTGAGAACAGTCTGCAACTGGGTAGAGATCACCTTTGGCCACTTCGTGTTTGAATGATCTCCTGAGGGTTTGATCCATCGTGGCTGGTTCTTTATTTTGGTGGATGCTATCGGTACTTTTTTCTTCCAAACCCTTATCCTTGCAGAAGAGGTTCTTTGATCTATATTGGAGCTCTGTGCTTGATTCAGTTCTTTACCTCGCCTTAGTGTCTTTGTTGTGCAGGTTGGTGCCTTGAAATTCCCCCTTGGATTTTGTCTGAGCTTAGGCTTGATTGCTTGGGGTCCTTGGATTGGAAGTGGTCTTTCTTGAGGATAAGTCATGGTAGGCCTAGACCATAGATTTTGAAGTCTAGTGTGAGGGGACTGATTTTGTGCCAGGGCTTTCTTTGGTACCCATATCATAGTGCGATTTGGTTGGGCTCTAAGTAATTTCTTGGCCACCCAAATTTGCTTGACATTACCAAGAAAATGTGATTTTTGTTTCTTGATGTAAGGGTCTTTTGGGCCTTCTATGTGAGTTTTTTGAGAAAACTCATCCTTACATGGGGAGTGCAACAAGGGTTGATCTTCTATACCTACATCAGACTTATGCAAGGGATCAATGGGCTGTGTGGTTTGAGATTGATCTAGAGATTCATCGAGACATTTATCCTTATTACACATAGAATCCCTAGGTGTACAAATGGGTGATGGATTGTCATGATTCACCCTAGAGTCGACCTCCTTTTCCACATCAGTGATACACAACAGTGGTTGATCATCTCCTTCTTGACCATCTGAGTGCAGATCATCCCTACTTATGGCTTCATGAGGGGAATCCAAATTTACAGGAAGAGAGGGTCCTTCCACATCCCCCAAACACTTGGAGTCCTCCATATCTCCATTCTCTAAGGTTTCCTGTGATTTACTCAAAGAAGGATCAGATTCAAAAACATGAGTAGAAAGAAAAATTTTCTCATTAAAAGCAAGCTCTGTGAAAAGATGATTTTGCCCCCAATCATCATAAGGTGGATAGTCATTAGGATTTTCCATAGACACATATGTAGAAGCATGGATGATAGGTGGAGAAGGCACCTCAAATTCTTGATGATTTTGTTTAATGAACCTTTGGGTGCCAATGATCAAGCCTTCATCTATACAATCCATGACAAAGAATGTTTCCGAAAATTGCATATCACCCACCATAACAGGCAACACAACTTGACCCATGCATTCATAATGTTCATCATCCATGAGGATAGAAGAATGAGTTGTTGGTTGTATGTTCTCAAAAAGAATGGTCAAGAAGTCAATATGAATCAAATTCCACTCACAATGAGGATTGATATATGCACTTAACCTTCTACATTCATATCCTATTCTTATATCCACCAACATATTGTGATATTCTCTTGTTGCAAATATGGATCCGACCCCCCTAGACATTTCCCCCGTTTCCTCGATTCCTTGCAATTTTTCTCTAAATGTTTCATCTTGATGTGATATTATCTCATGTATTTCATGTTTATCGCCCTCCGTTTTTTCGATCTTAGCCCCTTTTCTTCTATCTTTTGCTTTTTTCTTTCCCATAACACAATTTTCTCCCCCTTTGTATTGCTCAAAAATCCTTGGGAGCCCCCCTGGTTTCCTAGTCCCACTTGAGGGTCAACTTCAAATTATCCTATCTCAAAATCAACGCATTATTCTTGAAAAAAAACAGTTGAGATCGTGTAGGATTTGAAACGAGCTTTCCAACAAGCTATAGAGCTCAAAAAATGGACTTTGGATGAGAAAGTTATGTCAAATCAGGCTCCTGGGGGTCAAAACAGGCAAACAGGACCTTTGGAGAAAATCGCGATTTTGTGATCTTTCTGAAAATCGCGATGCTGTGAAGTCAAAAAAATCGCGATGTTGAGCACAAAATCGTGTTTTTGAAAATCGCGATGTTGATCACAAAATCGTGTTTCTGAAAATCGCGATGTTGAGCAGAAAATCGTGATTTGAAAATCGCGATGTTGATCACAAAATCGTGTTTCTAAAAATCGCGATGTTGATCACAAAATCGTGTTTCAGAGAATCGCGATGTTGATCACAAAATCGTGTTTCTGAAAATCGCGATGTTGATCACAAAATCGTGTTTCAGAGAATCGCGATGTTGATCACAAAATCGTGTTTCAGAGAATCGCGATGTTGATCACAAAATCGTGTTTCAGAGAATCGCGATGTTGATCACAAAATCGTGTTTCTGAAAATCGTGATTTTGACTCAGAGAATCGTGATTCACAAAATCGTGTTTTTGATTGAAAATCATGTTTTCTCAGAATCGTGTTTTTGACATGAAAATCGCGATTTTGAGCAGAAAATCGTGAATTGAAAATCGCGATTTTGAGCAAAAATTCGTGTTTTCTCAAAATCGTGTTTTTGACTTGAAAATCGCAATTTTGTCCCACAGAATCGTGTTTTTCTCAAAATCGTATTTTTGGCTGAAAATCGTGATTTGTGAGAATCGCGATTTTGAGCAGAAAGTCGTGTTTTTCACAAAATCGTGTTTTTTGCTGAAAATCGTGATTGGTGAGAATCGCGATTTTGAGCAGAGAATCGTGTTTTTTGAAAATCGTATTTTTCACATGAAAATCGCGATGTTGAGCACAAAATCGTGTTTTTGAAAATCGCGATTTTGAGCAAAAAATCGTGTTTTCATAGAATCGCCTTTTTCACAAAATCGTGTTTTTGCTGAAAATCGTGATTGGTGAGAATCGCGATTTTGAGCAGAGAATCGTGTTTTTTTGAGAATCGCGATTTTGAGCAGAGAATCGTGTTTTTTTGAGAATCGCGATTTTGAGCAGAGAATCGTGTTTTTTTGAGAAAAACACAGAATCGCGATTTTTTTCAACCAACTTTTAGGCGGGAAAACTGAAAATCGTGATTTTTCAAAAAATTTTGAATTTTCACAGAATCGCGATTTTCATCACAGAATCGCGTTTTTTGGCGGGAAATTCAAATTTCTGAGCGCCGGCTATGGCGAGCTCCGTATGAGCAGAAAATCATGAAAAAAATGCAGCGCTTGCTCTCCCTTGCACCTCCTAACTCCTTCCCACACAATAATGCATGAAAAATGGTATGAAAATGGTGAAAATGCACTAAAAAACAAGAATTTTCTATGAAGAAGAAGATGGAAGAAGGTGGAGATGATGATGATGATGAAGATGAAGAGGAAAAAACAGAAAATGAACTGAAATGACAGTTTTTTTTTTTTACCTTCCAACGTCGCAAATCTACGATCTTACCATCACAACGCTCGTCCTCGAAGCTCTCTCCCCGGCAACGGCGCCAAAATTTGGTGTAGCTCAAGCGTAAGCACCACCTCCTTTACTTGTCAATCCGCGGAGACGTGAGGACCGGTATGAAGACCACGAGCAAGTGAAGGCACAAGTGCGTGAGTGAAAGCACACAAACATGCACACACATACACACACACGCGCACAAGGCAAGATCAAAGAGAGGAACAATGGAAGGATTTTGATTACAAAAAGAAATCTATTACAAAACTGAAATCTACAAGAAGCTGACCCAAAAATGAGCTCTCTAGCTCTTTTTATAGTTTTTTGACTAGTTTTGGCCCTGTCCAGACCTAGTGTCCGGCCTAGTTAAAAATTAGGTTCCAGGGCTTATTTGAGGGCTCAAATGGAGTCTAAAAATTATGAAATTTGGTACGATGGTACTTCTAATGCTCCTCAAGCTCGAGGACTCCTCGGCTTGCACAAAATGGAGCTACCAAAATAGAAAATGGTATTTACAATGATTTTAGTGATAGAAATCACTATTTTTGTAGGGGATTCTTATGAAAAGTTGACAGTTACTTCATGGAGCTCCCTACGTGCTCCTTCTTCTTGTGTGTTTCCACCTTTCTGATGTGCTTCCATGCTTGTGCTTGACTTTGAGTTCCAACACGAGCAGAGTTGGCCAATTACATGTGTACCATCCCGCATCGTAATCACGTTAGCATCATTCGCTACAGCATTTCGTTTGCCCAGGGAAGGCATGGAGAATGGTCCTCTCCTTCCTATTGCCACCATGGACAAATTATTCCCACGGTCCTCATCGAATGAGTATGCCATTTTGTGTTGCCCTGACCGTGAACGTACCGCCTTACAATTTCTCGTTGCTATCCTTAATTTATAGAAACATACTTACGGCATTTCTTGCCCATTTTATTTGATGATTGACATGGCTTCTCGTGAGCTTGTTAATTTCGCCTCGTTCTATTTCCGGCGCATTCACCATGAATGCGTTACGCTTATTAAGCATGTTAACAAGGGAGAGCTTTCGTGTTCACGATTACCACATATCCTTACCTTTCTGTTCCCAGCCATTCAAGCCGCGCAACCCCCGCCAAGAGCTCCAATTTTGTATCATGAAGAATCTGCCCAAGTGCTTGAAGTTGCAGAAGATGATGATGAAGATCTCTTCCAACTCCTTCGCCAGAAACGCAGACGGATAAGCCCCTCTGAGACTCAAGTACAAGGCTCCACCGCCGGACATGAAGAAGAGGTTTTCCACGACACTGCCACTTCAATCCATGTGGAATCTTCTGGTCCTTCTTCTCCGAATAAGCAGCAGGAACAAAGTGTGTCCACCACCGCATTTGACGCAATTCCTTCTAAGGAGGAATCTCAGCAGCAGACCCAAGTTGATGTGCAAGCCATTGTTGCTGAGATGGTAAATGAAGTCATTACCTTGGTCGATGTTGTAATTGACCGGACTGAAGTGACTACACAGCAGCCTACTAGAATCGTGTTGGTGCCCAACACTCTTATGCCCACTCTTCCACCAATGCCTCCGGTTAAGCCCATTATCCCTGTTCAACCTATTATCCCTGAAGCACGGGATTCATCATCCTCTTCACCTAATTATTCTCCCCCATCTTCCCATCACCTCTTATCAGCTTCTTCATCCCAACCACTTCCTCCTCCTCTTCTTCCTGCGATTCCCATGTTTACAGAATTAGAATCGATGGGTCGTATGTTGATCCAATTCTCACAGCAGCTCCCGATGCAACTCAGAATGGTCACTGATAATATTCTTCAAGAATTGCAGCATAAAGTCGATCTCCTAGAAGCAGATATTACTCCATTGCAAGAAGAAGCAGATGTAGTTAAAGCGGAAAATCATGCTCTGCACGTATAGATTCAGAACCTTCAAGCACAGATTGCCGAACAGGATTCTTTGGTTGCTCAAAGAGATGCTGCGTTGGCTGAGTCAAGAGCCAAAGAGGATTTATTAAGTGCTTGTGATGCAGACATTATCCAGTTAAAACAGTTAGTTCATGATAAAGAGGATGCTCGTGTAGCACTTGGGAATTTATTGGAAGAAACGCGAGTACAGCTTGATGAAGTCGTGTAGCGAGGACAGGAGATGGCTGATTTAGCCAAGCAGACTAATGTCAAACTTCAGAACGCAAATGCCAATTTGTTTGAGGCAAATTCTGCTCTTAAAACATAGATGACTTTAACCGCTCAACTCCAGAGGAAGGCAGCAGGAATTCGAAAGGAAAGAGATGCTTATTACCGGACAATTCAATATCAATCTCAGGAGTTAGAGAGAAGAGAGAAACAGTTGGGTGTTCAAGCAGAACGTTTATCGAGAATAGATAAACAGATTGAAGACATGAAATTGAGTTGAGACGCAGCCCTTGCAAATGATTTCTACCTGCAAGAGGCATTTTTGCAGACACAGGCTGACATCTTAATGAGTCAAGTGATTACCGCAAGCTCTGTTCGTACTGACGCATAGTTAGTCGAACCAGAAACTTTAAAATTGATGCTGGATTCTTTGAAGCAGAAGATTTCCCGAACTTTTAAATTAGCTCGCACCATGTATCTACAAGGTATAGTAGATGAGCCCTAAATTTTGTTTCCATTGCAGGTTCAAGTTCACCGTGCGTGCCAGTGTAAGCCGCCGGATTGGCATTCTGTATTTTCATAATTCCTATATTTTCCTATCCTGCACGAACCGAAAGGTCGTTGTGAAGAGATGTATCTGCTTATCAACTAATAAAAAGACATTGCGGTGATGCTCCGGTAATGACAAGCGGGATTGCCAGACTGTCTGTCTGGTCGATTGCGGTCTGTGGAGAAGTCGTAGTGCAGTATTCGAGAAGTCTGAGTATTGTTATCTTTACCTTTGTTTAATTTCATTAATTTGTGATTAACACATAAGGTTCTGTTTTCGATATACGTCTGTGCGATGGTAATCAGTTATTGCTACATGACGCACTGTGAACAGTATTAACCTGAGTATGAACAGTAAACCTGTGAGAGGACTAACCAGAGTCTTGATAGTAATTCGTATTAAACGGAGTTTTGAATGTTAACATACTGCGGTTTGGATAAGTTAATTGGGAAAATCAAGTTACAGGGCCTCTGATTTATCAGACCCCTACCACTCCCAAGAACCCGAAAGAACTTAAAATGCCTGTAATGTAAAAGTGCATTTTAACACCATGTCAAAGTTTGAAGAATTTCAACTTGTGATAGAGGCTCGCAGCATTGCAGTGGGCCCTCTTCGACTAGTAGCTGATGATCTTGAGCAAGAGATAAGAGTAAACAGAGATCTGATGCAGAGATGGAGGTGAAACAAGTGAAAGCAAGGGAAGAATCATATGAGCTGAGAACTGAAAGGAGGATTCTATAGGAGAGTCCGAGAAGAACAATGTCCAGAAAGAAGAATCCATGTTTGTGAACTCTAAGAACTCACAAACTATGAAGGGGAAGACTGTAGGCTCAGAAGTTACTTCAGTAGAACTAGAAAAGTTAGGGAAACGAAGATCCGACTTGACAGAGGTACTGGAAGCTTGATGACGAGATACTTTTTAGGACAATACCAAGTAGTATCTCTCCACATAAGGTTAGTACACAATACCAAACAGTATCTCTCCACATAAGGTTTGGCATGACAAAGAATGCAGAGCAGCACCACTTGCAGCCTATGACAAAGAATTTTATAAGAGTAACAAGAAATAACAAGCGAGGATCTGAGGAGGATCTCAGGGTGCTGTGTATATTGGGAGACACTATGGCCATGCTGAAGGTTTTGAAGGATGAGACAGATCGACCCAAAAAATTTGCTCATGTCATTAACATAGGGCATAACACACATCGCAATGCCAATATTGCTACTTATCTGAAGGTATTCATATTCCATTGTCTCATGTGTACTTGTCATACCTGCCAGGCGTTCTACAGAAAGCTATGGCTTGCAAATGAATGGGTTTGGATAACCAAGTTCCTATGCCTATAAGCACGAATATTCATTGGGGGGACACTTCTGCAAATCAAGGCGCACTCGCATCATCCTCATAGGATTCAGAAAGTCAGATCTGCCTAATTGGAAACCTACCTGCAATGGATCTCCGAAATGAGTGGTCTCCCCATTCTTGGCGTGAGGTCTCACTAATTAAGTGGATTCTGCTGCAGCCTGGTGCTCGCTAGTATTCTGACTCTATTCATTGAATCATGTCAATACGTGGCTATCTGTTGGACATTGCCCCGAGTTCACGTTATGCATTGAGGTAAAAGTTATGGGGATCCGAG
Source organism: Ceratopteris richardii (assembly GCA_020310875.1). Lineage (NCBI taxonomy): Eukaryota > Viridiplantae > Streptophyta > Polypodiopsida > Polypodiales > Pteridaceae > Ceratopteris > Ceratopteris richardii. Next base: position 177,159,751 of record CM035413.1, read on the forward strand.
TACATAATGATTTTTTATTGCTCTGTACATTCCACAGGTTGCTCTACGCATTCAACGGGCGCAAATACAGATCATCCGAAGGTGCGATGACATTAAGATCACTGTTTTGTCGCAAGATCATTTAACTACTTCTGCTGCTTTACCATTCTTAGTTACAGCTTGATATAGAATATGATAGGTATCAATTCGTGATAAGAGAAACTCACGAGAGGAGGGCCAACAAAGGTAAAAATGAAGAAAGAGGGTTTGTTCTTATCCTTCTCCTGTGAGCAAGTGGCTTCACGAAGGGGGATGGCCCATGGGGCTTAACACATTGAGGGAGAGGTACCGAGTAGAGAGAGAGAGAAAGTGCATTAATTTGCGGAACACTTTAGTTTGAATTCATGGAGAGAGAAACTACGCGATATAAAGTAAATGCTTAGAGAAAATCACAGCCCACATGCATAGATAAATGGATGAACAGCGTCTACATCTTTTTTCTTTTTTCTTTTCCGGAGTGTTTTGTTTTGGAGTAGTTCCCACTGTTGAGCAATGGCACATCATGACCTTCTTAAGACAACACATGATTTTGGTATGTGCAAGTGATTTTGTACTTTTGCCTCCACAATTTTCTAGTTCTACTCTTAATAAACTTCACCACGCAAAGTACTAAGCATTAGAGACCAAACAAAGAAACAATCACCTCGCTGAATTACAATAATGGGACATAAAAATCTATATGCACTCCTAACTTGCATAAGTTGCAAATAGACAATTATTTCTCTCATCACTGTGAAATGGTGCATTATAAAAGTAAAGTATAAACCTTGGAAGATTGAAATTATGGTGTTTCTTTTGCATGAACACATTAACCTTCTAGGTGAGTGTGTTTCAACGTGACCAAATGGTATAAGTGACACTCTTTTCGATCCATGTGATGCTTATGAATTCATAGCTTCATTTTACTTGTTGGAGTGTCCTTTGCGGAACATGCTTATGAATTCATAGCTTCATTTTACTTGTTGGAGTGTCCTTTGCGGAACAAAAAAGGGACGTCATGTTATTTTCTCAAAGGTGCATGCTCTCTAACTAGATTTGGTTATTGCATGTGTTGTTGCTTACAAATATGCTCCAAGGAAACTTTGAAACCTGCAAGTGTGAGTTTGTACTATTGGATCTATCTCATTTGATACGTAAATTTGGTACACTCTATAAAACATGATGCCCTTGCACAATTGAGATGAGTGTTGTTTTATTGATCATGACAAACAATTTTAAGTTTTTCTATGACAAGTTGTCATGAAATATGCTAGAGGGTAATTTCAGTAAAATAGTTAAGAACCGATAGTTTGTAATTCATGTTAATCTCAACTATGTGGACTTTACTTTGAGAGCTAATTTGGTTCAATGATATTCATAAGGTGCAAATTCCTTGTTTCGCAAGTTTCTCTCTCCAAACATGTGTATTATAATGTAAATATTCTTCTTTTTTTTGTTGGAAGAACCCCATTAGAACTTATTTACAGATCTTACAAAACATTCAAAAAACACACAAAACATCAAACAAATTCTAAAAACTCTTTCAAAAATACCAAACAAATATTAACAACACTAAAAAAAAAGCAAAAATTGTTTCAACAAAACATGGGAAAGAAAAAGGCAAAAGAAAGAAGGAAGGGGGAAAAGGTTGCACAAAAGAAGGAAGAAAAAGATGAAATGCATGCATTAATCACACATGATCAAGGTGAAACAAATAGAGAAAAATTGCAAGGGGTAGAGGAAATTGGTGGAATTTCTAAAGGGGTGGGTTTCATACTTGCGACTAGGGAACATAGCAACACTTTTGTAAATGTCTTCATTGGTTATGACCATAGAAATATGAGTGCTTACATTAACCCTAATTGTGAGTGGAATTTAATTCATATTGATTTAGTGACTATTATTTTGGACAACATTCAACTAACCACTCATTCAATTATCCTCATGAATGGTTAAAATTATGATTGCATGGGTCAAGTTGTGTTGCCGATTGTGGTGAATGATATGCAATTTTTGGAAACATTTTTTGTTATGGAAGGTATAGATGAAGACTTGGTCATAGGCACTCAAAGGTTTTTTGAACATCAAGGGTTTGAAGCATCTTGTCCATCTATTATGTCCATCCCCACTAGTGAGTCTTTTGGAAATCCTGATGATTATCCTCATTGTATGGATTGTGGATATAATCATCTATTCAAAGATTGTGCTTTTAATCCACAAAATAGTCTTTCCACTCATGCTTTTTTGTCTAACCTTTCTTTGAGTAAGTCACAGAAAACCGTGGCGGATGGAGAAATGGAGGACTCCAAGTGCTTGGAGGATGTGGAAGGGCCCTCCCTTCCTCTAAGTTTGGAATCTTCTCATGAATCCAAGAGCATGGATGGTCTACACCTAGATCATCAAGAAGGAGATAAAAAAATACTTTGTATGTGTTCTATGGAAGATAAAGTGATATCTAGAGATTCTATGTGTAATAAGGATAAATGCATCGCTGAATCTCTAGATCAATCTCAAACCACACAACCCTATGATCCATTGGATGAGCATGATGTATGTAAAAAGACTCAAACTTTATTGAATTCCCCTTGTAAAGATAAGTTATCCTTAAAGACTCACATAGAAGGCCTAAAAGACCCTTATGCCAAAAAGAAGAAATCACCTTCCCCTTGTAATGTCAAACAAATTTGGGTGGCCAAGAAATTACTTAGAGCCCAACCAAATCGCACTATGATATGGGTACCAAAGAAAGCTCTTATACAATCTCAACCCTCTCACATTATACTTCATAATCTATAGTCTAGATTCACCATGGCTTATCATCAAGAACGACCACTTTTGACCAAGGGATCCAAAGCAATAAAGCCAACACTCAGAAAAGATCCAAGGAGAAACCTCAAGGCTAAGACCAACAAAGCGATGACATATTGGCGGCCTAAAACCTCTTCGTGCAGCATCCATGGGTGTCGGACCCAACCTTGCCCAATGCACAGCATATGTTTAAGTTGCACACCAAGTATGCACATGAATAGGGCCTCATCCAAAGGCCAAGCATTAGGCACACTTAGTTTAACCCAGACACAAAGAGGGCACATGTACATAGATTCAAAAATTTGCTTTTCATTTTTCTTTTTTCAGGTTGGTGGACAAAGGTAGCATCCATTTCAAATGGTTGATGGAAAAGAAGCAGCTCTTGGAGTTGGAAATTTGGAGAAAGCCTCATCATCGCCTCACCATTGAGCACTTTGCTCAAGACCCATCCGCTTTTGCACTATTTTTTGTTGTATGCATTTTTTTAGAGTATGCATAAGTTAGGGTCACATTACAAGACCGTGCATAAGCACTTTTTTTGTTTTCCACCCATGCACCCTTAGTCGCCACTCATGCGTATGGACTAAGAAGAGATGAAATAATTTCATCTATTTGTATCTATCATCTACATTTTGTTATTTCATTCTCATACATCATCCATCCATTACCCAAAAAAAAAAACTGAAGCATTCTAGCATATTCTTCCCATCTACATGAGGCAAAAGATACAAGTTGAAAGACAATCAACTCCAAACAAACATACAAAAAGCAAGATGAAGAAAAGCAACAAAGTAGAGCACTCCAATGACGCAAGCATCCTGCAAATCAAAAGGTACTTCTACACGCTTCTCCACAAAAAGCTCCATATTTGCAAAAGCTTTGTCGAGGATGACAAAGTCAAGGGCGGGGGTGTTGAAGATACAACATATAATTCTTGAGTACACTCTATTTTCATCATCATTTGTACCTTTTTCTACCTTTCATTCAGTTAATAAAGCACTGTTGTATAGGTGTGTGTGAGTGCCACACTAGAGAATACGGGGGATTCATTCTCCTTTCAGTTTAGAAATCCCACATAGCATGCTTTTTTGCCATTTTGTATATAAAGAGGTCTCCACCTCTTGTTTTGGGGAGAGCTTTTCTAGAAGTAATGAGATAATGCTAGTTTGTAGTTAGACTCTTGCTCTCTTGTCGTCATGATGTGCAAACGTACTTGTTCTCTTTTTGTCTAACGCTTGTGACACGTTGATGTGCGATTACATCACGATTATGCTTGTGATTACGATTATGTGCATCATTAGCGATGCTTATTCGTGTCTTCTTATTAATTATGTTGTTAATCGTACGTTGACGAAGCGCCATTACGTTTGCTGAGTGCTTCTACGCAAACATTTGGGTCTCATGAGATGCTTCCCAGATTGACAAGTATGAGTTGTGATGCTACAATGTTAACAAAGAGTATGGAAGTATATGTAGATGACTTATGCACATACTCAGGTCAGAGAAACAAACACATTCCAGAGTTACGAAGGATATTTGAGAAGTGTTGGCAATATCAAGTGTGCGTGAATCTTGAGAAATGTGTCTTCATGGTGAGACAAGGAAAGATCCTAGGACACATCGTATCCAAGAATGGAATTTCCACTAACAAGGATAAGGTTAAAGTAATCCTAGAGCTACCAAGACCAAAAAATGCTAAGGAAGTGCAAGCTTTTATGGGCCATTGTGGATACTATCGTAGATTCATCCACATGTACACCATAATTGCCAAATTGTTATATGGATTATTAACCCAATTTACGTGGATGGAGGAGTGCAAAAAAGCGTTTAATGAATTGAAAAGATGATTAAGTACGGCTCCTATTTCGAAGATACCCAATTTGAATAAACCATTTCATATCCATGTAGATGCCTCCAACTATGCAATAGGATGCATCCTAGCTCAACCTGCAGATGAAAGAAAATTAGACCACCCTATTGCATATGCAAGCAAACAACTAAACCAAGCAGAAAGAAACTATATGACTACGGAATGAGAAGGTTTAGGAATGTTATATGTAGTTAAGAAATTTAGACACTAGCTTCTAACTCACAAGTTCAAGTTCTTCATCGACCATCAGGCCCTATTGTACCTAGTCAATAAGCACTGTAACACGGGAAGACTGGTGTAGCTCAAGCATAAGCACCACCTCCTTTACTTGTCAATCCGCGGAGACGTGAGGACCGGTATGAAGACCACGAGCAAGTGAAGGCACAAGTGCGTGAGTGAAAGCACACAAACATGCACACACATACACACACATGCGCACAAGGTAAGATCAAAGAGAGGAACAATGGAAAGCTTTGATTGTAAAAGAGTTCTCTTACAAAAGCTCTATTCTCTAACAAGCTAACCTCAAAAATGAGCTCTCTATAGTTTTTTGAGTAGTTTTGGCCTTGTCCAGACCTAGTGTCCGGCCTAGTTAAAAATTAGGTTCCAGGGCTTATTTGAGGGCTCAAACGAAGTCTAAAAATTATGAAAATTGATATGATGGTACTTCTAATACTCCTCAAGCTCGAGGACTCCTTGGCTTGAACAAAATGGAGTTATAAAAATAGAAAATGGTATTTACAATGGTTTTTAGTGATGAAAATCACTATTGTTGTAGGGGATTCTTCTGAAAATTTGACATACACTTCTTGGAGCTCCCTACTTGCTCCTTCTACTTGTGTGTCCACCTCTTTGATGTGCTCCTGTGCTTTTTCCTTGACCTTCAACTTCAACACTCCCCCCCCCCTCTCGAGTCTGTCGTCCCTGACATACCCTTGTTGTAATGGTTGTTCCATGTAGTGCTTTGAGAGGTAGTGTCTGTTCGGTAGGAACAAGAGCTGTCTTCCTTCCAAATGTGGCAGGGTTGGTTGTCCGATTCTTCCTTTGACACTAAAAGCCGTTGGAAGTTGTTGTCCCTTGGTATGCGCTCCTTCCTTGGGTTCCAGCATGGTTGTGTCATTGTGAATCGCCATTGATGGCCTCTAGATCTTGTTAAGATGATGTTCATAGTAATCATGCCAAGTACCCATAATGACTGATGGGTAAGTGAGTTCGTGCATGGGTTGAGGAAAGTATGTGCCTCGTGCATGGCCTTGTAAGGTAGCCCTATGCATGCTTACTTGGAAAATGCATTGGAAGAAGTATGGTGCAAAAATTGGGAGTATTGAGCTAAGTGCTCAAGGGTATGCCGACGAAGAGGTTTCCTAATCTATCATGGTGTTTCCAGAGTAAAGATACTTACCATGGTGAAGGATCGATCGATGTTTATCTCCTCGTGTTGTACTCACGTCATTTGTGATGGACCATCAGCTAGTCTTTCATTGTCGATGAATTGTCCGTGTGGATGGTTCACTGATGAAATTCTTTGGTGACTCGTCCTGTCTCCTCTTGTCAAAGTAACATTGGCCAAGTACTGAGAATTGAATTTCTTTATATTCCTTGACAAACGACATTGGGTAACTACACCAAGCTTAGTTTCACATATTCTCTTTAGTTCACCATAAGCAGGAGTCTTCTCACCTAGTATACGGATAAGAATTCTCAGGATACCAAACTACCTCTTGCAGATATCTCCCTGTAGACTATAGTACATGTAGTAGTTAAGCATCACTCAAGTTGCGGACCTTCAAGCTCTTCACACCTGCTAGCCGAGACACACTTCTATCCAAACTGATAAACGCCCAGTAATCAATAGTTCCATCTTCAACTAAGCATGTCTCATTCATGTTCCATGAGCAAAACCTGGGAACAAGTTCTGACTCTCTTCCTTTTTTTTTTTTTTGGAACAATGTCACACACAAGAAGACAGATGTTAGTATCAGAAAAAATAATCGATATATGTCAATGTGCTCTTGTGCATGGGACTCTTAGTTGTGTCTATGCACGGCCATGTAATGTGGCCCTATGTTAATGCATACTTTGGAAATGCATGGCCTGAATGGTGCAAAAGATAGGGTTGTGCAGGGAGCACATGGTTGTCGCTCATCGAGGCTTGATGTCATTTGCAGATGTTGACGCCATCTTTGTTGGAGGTATCCATTGTATCTCGAGATGGCAGCTGATCATTCCTCCTTATAGGGATCCATTTGAGAACGGTCTTTGATTGTGTATCAATCTCCTTTGGTTGCTTCATGTTTGGATGGTTTCTTGAGGGTTTGATCCTTCGTGGTTGGCTCTTTGGTTCTGTGAGGCCTACCGGTGCTTTTGGCTTCCATACCCATACGTCTGTGGCTGGTCGCTTGACTCGCATTGAAGAGGTTACTTGGTCTACTTTTGTTCTTGGTGTTTGGTTCTGACCTTTGCCTCGCCTTGGCTTCTTGGTTGAGACTTTTCGCGTATGGGAGAGCATAGGTTGTTGCGGACGTAAGAGCTTCCTAGGTACCCACATGTGTAATCGCCCTTGTTGAACTGCAACTAATTTCTTAGGTATCCAAATTTGTCGGAGATCTTGTGGTTGAGCTTGTCCGATCTTCTTCCTTCGTCTTCTAGCCTGGTTGACTTGCCTGGATGGGGTTTGTGGGGCCAAGGGTGGTGGCTTCTCTACTTTTCATATCCAGATCTGCTTCATGCCGAGCACTACTTTCCTTTGGAAATCCCGTTGTCTATTTGATATAACAGTGGTCCTATTCTGTTGTGCTTGCCTTGTTGGTTGAGTTGTAGTGGCTGCATTAGTCCTTGCACCAGAGGAGGAGTCCGCTTGTCTTTGAGCCTGTTCTTCCATGATTGAGTTCTCCTGTGACATAGATCTTTTGACGCATACAACATCTCTTTTGCTAAGATTAGTCCTAGGAGAACTACAAGATGTGACATCTGGATTTGTGAGTATGCCATTTTCTAGTTCTAATGTAAAGCATTGTCCCTGGACCCAAACTTGAAGAAGTTGACTTCTTAGGTTCAAGTTGACTGCATTGTCATAAATCCAATCTTGTCCTAAGACAAGTGGTTCTGTAAGGTTCTCATCTTGACACACTAGCACTTTGACTTTCATTGGAACATCTTGAAGGTAGATGGGAAGTTCCACCTCGCCCAAACAAGGGGTTTCCAAACCTCCCAATCCTATGAGATAAGCTTCTATGGGATTGATGTTCAACTGCAAGTCTTGGCAGTAGGAAAGTCTAACTACACTACTTGCTGCACCTGAGTCAATCAATGCTTTCACAGTCCTTGCACCCTTTCCTTGTCCTATCTCTATGGTCACAAAGGGACATCGGTCAATGACTTGAGAAGTCGCTATGCCTGATTTTTGGCACATATCCATGTGATATTTTGGGGCTTTTGAGTTGACATCTAGGCCTAGTCGCCTTAACTTATCTCGCCTAATACGCTCTTTGGCTTCTGCCAGTGCTTCTTCTCTCACCCTTAACTCTTCTTCCTTTCGCTTCTTAGCAGTGTTGAGTCTCATTAGCATATTCTTTGTAAGAGGTTCTTGATATAGCTTGACTCAACATCCACTAATATAGCTTGGCAGGATGTCTCCTTCTAGAGTGGCTAACTGAACTGCACCGCTAGTGGAAATTCTATTAATGATCATGGGCCGTATCCTCTTTTTTCCAACTTACGGGCATGTTGCTTTAGCGTATAAACCAACACTAAATCTCCCTCTTTCAGTCCCTTATCCTTGATGTGTGCATCAAAGTATGCCTTTTGCCTTTTCTTTGCAGCATAGATGCCTGCTGTCGCTCGTAGCCTCGTCTCACCTAAGCGTTCTAGGTCAAAGATCCTAGAGGACAATTCATGTCCATTCCACTCATGCTCTTGTGCTACTTTTAAAGCTGGGATTAAGAAATCTAATGGTAGCACAGCATTCTGTCCGAAGACCATCTGAAATGGGGTGGCGTTGAGTACCATTTTGTAGGCAACTCGATAAGCCCAAACAGCATGATGAAGTTGTTTGTCCCAATCAGAGCATTTATTATTTACCAGTTTTGTCAATACATTACACAGGATCTTATTGGTGCTCTCGGCTTGTCCATTAGCTTGTGGGTGATAGGGGGCAGACTTCTTATGTATCACCAAGAATTCTTGGAGAAGATTTCCAATGACTTCATTCAAGAAGTGTGTCCCTCTATCGCTCACTAACTCTATTGGTAGCCCATATCTCGTGAACACATTCTCAAATAAGAACTTAGCCATTGTCTGAGCATCATTCTTTGTTGTGGCTTTCACTTCTACCCACTTGGTAAGGTAATCTGTGGCTACAATTATGTACTCTGCATGGGAGTTTCTAGCTGGGGGGTTAATAGGACCTACAAAGTCAATACCCCATTTCGAGAATGCACGTCCTCCCATCATTGGCCTCAAAGGCATCTCATCCTTTCTAACTGGATATTGTGCACGTTGGCATGTGTCACATTTCTTCACATAGGTATGTGCATCCATATGGAGAGTGGGCCACCAAAGTCCTGAGAATAGAATGGTCTTGATCACTCGGTCAGGACCAAAATGCCCACCTGCAACACCACTGTGTGCAGTCTCTAAGACCTTTAAATAGTCTAATTCATGAACGCACAGTCTTAAGTAACCATCTTTGCCTCTTCGGTATAGGTTTTCTCCTACTAAGGCATAGCCTTGAGCCTCTTGCTCCATGCTTCGTCTTCTTGCTAGACTAGCCTCTTTGGGTAATCTTCCCGACCTCATAAACTCTACAAATGGAGCACTCCAATCTGGAATTAATGACACTTGATAAAGGGTCGCATGCTCCACTGGGGGTCTCTCTCTGCACATTGGACAATTCTTAATCCACTCATGTATTTCTTTGTCCATGCTAGGCCAATACACTCCTAAATGTTTCAGATTCTGCAATGTTCGTTGTTTAGATAAGTGATTTCCTAGCAATCCTTCATGGGCTTGTTGCAACGAGCTAGTATGTTCATCATCCTCGACACAACAAGCGAGTACACCCTCCGTATCTTGTTTGTACATGATTCTTGCCAATATGTGATATTTCTCTGATTTTACAATTTCTTCTTGTGATGTTTTCACATTCTTATTTGCAGGGCCGAAGGTTAGGACTGGTACCAACTTATTTGCCCATTTAGGAACAACTTCTAAATTGAACAGATAAGCATCAAGTAATTCATTAGACACTCCTTGCGGTGACTCTCCTGAAGTGATGCAAGAAAGGTGATCTGCTCGAAGGTGGGTTCTACCTTTCCTGACAACAACTTCAAAGTCATATTCCATTAGTAAGAGGAACCATCTTACTAAGCGTCCAGTATTGCAAGGTTTATTGACCAAATATAACAAAGCTTGATGATCAGTGAAAAACTTGAACTTGTTCGCCAATAAATAGTGTCTAAACTTCTTCACAGCATATACCATGCCTAAGCCCTCTCGCTTAGTTGTGGTATAGTTTCGTTCAGTTGCGGTGAGCTGTCTACTAGCATATGCTATGGGCAAATCTAAGTTTCCTTCACTTGTGGGTTGTGCTAGCACACATCCTATGGCATGATTGGATGCATCCACATGGACATGGAATGGTTTATTCCAATCAGGAGTGGTCAGTATTGGTGTTGTGCACAAACGTTTCTTCAGTTCATTGAAAGAATTCTCACATTCGTCGTTCCACTCAAAATTAGACAACCAGGCATAAAGGGGTCTAGCTATGATCGCGTACATGTGGATAAACCTACGGTAATATCCACAATGGCCCATAAAGGCTTGTACCTCCTTAACATTCCTTGGCCTTGGCAGCTCCGCTATGGCTCGTACCTTATCTTCATCTGTTGAGATTCCATTCTTAGAAACAATATGACCTAAGATTTAACCTTGACGCACCATGAACACACACTTTTTTGGGTTCAGACACACTCGATATTCTCTACACTTGTTGAAGATTTGTCTGAGCTCAGGGATGTGAAATCTTCTTTCTTGGGAATGAGCACATAAATCATCCACATACACTTCTAAGCTCTTTCGCAAGAAATCTTTGAAGACATGACACATGAGCCTTTGGAATGTTGCAGGTGCATTGGTGAGCCCAAATGGCATCACACGAAATGCAAAGATTCCCCACTCTGTAGCAAAAGCTCTTTTGTGTTGATCTTCTGGGGCAATGGCTACTTGATTGTAACCTGAAAATCCATCAAGGAAGCTATAAACTTCCTTGCCTGCAACCCGCTCCAATAGGTGTTCCATGATTGGAAGCGGATAACTATCTCTGATCGTAGCGGCATTAACTTTTTTAAGGTTAATACACACTCGCAACTTCCCGTTATTCTTGGGCACCACTACAATGGGGGACACCCATTCAGTATGCTCAATCTCATAGATGAATCCAGCTTCAATCAGCCTATCAATTTCTTCTTTTATTTTGGCTGCATATGTATCATTATATGTGTAGGGCTTTTGTTTGGTGGGCTTGGCATCAGCGGTCATGGGGATATTATGAGAGCAAATTCTTGGATCTACCCCTTTCAAGTCTCTACAGTGCCACGCAAACACATCCCTATATTCCCTTAATAGAGCTACGAGCTCCATTTCTTCTCTTGCACTTAGGTCATCTCCTATATATGTGCATCTCTCTTCATTCTCTTCAATGGTCACTACAATTTTCTTGGTCTTTTCTTTATTATCATATGATTCCCCTATGATGGCCTCTCTCTTAGGCATGCGTACCAAAATTTTGCGGTCATCAACTTCATATTTCTTGAAGTTTTCTGGTACTTCAAACAATGATTCCTCCTCTTCTGGTTTCACTGCTTTTCTTTTCTTTTTCTTTTGACTGCTCTCACTTCCATCCTTTGAATTCGCCGTTTTAATACTTGTGAGAGGTTCTTCTTCTTTCTGGGTGAAGACTCCTATATCTTCTAGATAGTGCTGCTCTGAGTTAAAGCAACTATCCATCACAATGGACTCTAGATCATCGTCATTATCTTCTTCTTCTTTGACATCACTAGGGTCACATTCTTCTAGCAAGGGCTGACACATGAACACTGAAATATCATAACCCTCCTCATCACAATGAGGTGTCCATTGTTCTTCATTGACAGCAATGTCCATGGTGGCTAAGATTTCTGGCCAGCCATGAGGCTCAAATTCCTCAGCTGGAAAGATCATCACTGTATAGGTTGGGTCCTTAATTGGTCTATCTCCTGGCGATGTTCCTTCTTCCCTTGCCTTTAAACATTTTTCCTCTTCCTCTGTAACCTTGCACATCCACAAATGAGTATCTTCATGCGGCCATGATGTATCAGGTGAACTTTCAGAATGCATAGAGATGGAATCTTCTTTCGCTTTGTGGATAGAGTTCCACTGTAGGGGTGGTACATCTCTGAAGGAGTAATCCTTCAAGTTGACCTTGGTGGTGACCCCTAAGTGTTGTAAATACAAGGAGTTGGTTCCCCAATCCTGTACTATTTGCAATTGTCGTAGGAAGGGTCTTCCTAGGATCATCTCATAGACATTATTTTTCTCAAAGTCACATATAGCAAATGTATGTTCAAACTCTACACCGCAAGTAGTTAGAGTTATCCCTTCTAGCAATCCTAGAGGTCTTTCAAAATGACCATCGACCATCTGAAGCTTCATTCTAGTTGGTCTTAATGTGGGTTTGCCCCATTGCTTCCACAAGGAGGTGGTTGCAATAGCAACACCAGCACCTGAATCTATGATTGCTTTGGTTGTGTAACCTTTGTAGGTGATTGGAAGATAAGTATTACCTTCTTCACCCTCACACATGTCCCCTATTTTGTCTAGAGGTATCTCTGGTACTTTCTTCTTAGAACCTGCTTTTGGCATATTGGACTCAAGTTCTAGGACTTGATCCTTCACATGATTCCATAGCTCGGGTTTTGCTTTGAGCAGCTCTTCTACAGGGAGATGACACTGAACCTTAGTGTTCTTCATGACAATAGTGTTCCTTGGGACCACTGAGTCTTCATTTCTTACCAATATTGTGGGAGCTCTGATCTGAAGAGACTCAGATTCCCATGGGCCTGGAAATTGAGGCAGTTCTTCTAAGGTATTAGATTCAAAATCTAACCTTTCGTCTTCTTGTTGTTCTGCTTCATCTCTGTAAATAGATGGAATGTCTTGGGGAAATTGATCATGAAGATCATCAATCTCAAGAATAGGAGGGGAATTACCCTTCTCCTTGGCCCATTTATCTTCTTGTATTTCCCGCAAGAACTCTTGAGAGTACTGTTGAATTGAAGGAGGTATTCCAGCATCCGTGGAATTAGGAACATAAGCTCCCATTGGTGGTGAGCTTCTTCTCTCAATAACTGGTTGAGCCTGTGGAGGTAAAGAAACTTGTGGTTTGTTTACCAATTGCTCTAATCTTTCTAGTAAGCCCTGGAAATGCAAATCCGGTTTGACAGAGTTTGTCTGATTGAACTTTTGACTAGTTTCCAGTATAGCTTGAGCTTGTTCTACCATTTTCATGCACATTTTCATCCGTTCAATCTCTAAGTCTACTCTAGTTCTTGTCTAGGTTTGCAGCTGTAGGCCCTTCTTGAAGTCGAGCCTGGTAGGCCTTGAACATGATGTCCAAGCCTTCTGGGGTTGGGTCTGCGAGAACAGAACCTGGTTGCGGTCTATTTACAATGGGTGGTGGGGTGGGATGAGGTGGAGTGGATGGAGTTTCGGCATGCAAGGGGTTTTGAGATGCAATGTCTTCTATTTTTGTTTTTGCGTCTTTCAAGCTTTCTTCTAGTTCCGATAACTTTTTATTCCACTTACAATTGGTCTTTTCTCTGGTATCCTTCCTGTCACGAGGAAGGAGATAAAGAAGAGAGCTCATACACACACTCTCACTCTCAAGGAGAAGCACACACACAGATTGAGGCAAGGAAGAATAATCTTCTTCTTCTTCTTCTATTACATAAAAGGAATGTACAAGAAATGACCTAAAAACAAGAATACAACAAGTGCAATATATAAAGATCAGTACATAAGGAAAAACCTAATATCCGCGAATGAGTGAGCTCGCAAGAAACAAATGTGCCATCACTGTCGGTAGATAAATCTAATAAAGCTCAATGAAGTATCCCTGACATATATCGGTATGACCACCATACATGTGAGAGAAACAAAAAACTGGTACGTGTCATCCTGGATCATCACATGTTGAGCTTGATATCTCAACACTCCCCCTCAAGCTCAACGCCATATCCTGTAATCCAAGCATCTCTCGAAACTTCTTTAACTTCTCAGCTCCAAGTGCTTTGGTGAAACTATCAGCAACCTGCTCATCTATTCTCACATAAACAAGATCAATATTACCTTCTAATACCTTCTCTCTAATGAAGTGATAATGTACCTCGATATGCTTTGTTCTAGCATGGAAAATAGGGTTCCGTGCTAACTGTATGCTGCTAAGATTATCACAATAGATAGTGATAGGCTTTTGCACTTCCACACCTAAATCTGCAAGTAACATCTCCTGCCATGATGCCTCACATGCTTCCATTGCAGCACCTCTATACTCAGCCTATGTACTCGACAAAGCAACAGTGGGTTGCTTCTTACTGCTCCATGTAATAGCTGCACCTCCAAGTGAGAAAAGAAAGCCACTAGTAGATCTTCTATCTGGAGTACTACCAGCCCAATCTGCATCGGTGTATCCATGAACCTGCAAATCTACACCAGCTTCATAAAACAATTCATAATCCAAAGTAGCACTCACATAACGTAGAGTGCGCCTCAGAGCATCCAAATGTGGCTTCCTGGGAACCTGCATAAATTGACTTTCAAGTCTAACAATGTAGCTTAAATCAGGCCTTGTAATTGTAAGATATATAAGACTTCCCACAATTTTCCTGTACATAGTAGCATTTTCCAATGCTTCACCTGATGTAGTATCCAATTTCAAATTCTGATGCTTACAATCAACCATACCATACTTTTGCAGCATATTCAAGGCATATTGCCTTTGTGACATCCATATACCTATTTCTGTGTGTATAAACTCAATGCCCAAGAAATAGCGCAACACACCAAGATCTTTCATGTCAAATTCTTGCATAAGAAGTTTCTTTACCTCTTTGATGCTTTCTTCATTATCACCACCTACAATCAGGTCATCAACATAAATAGCCACAATAGTGATGCCATCATCAGCCTTCCTTGCATATAGCGAGTGATCTGCATCACACATAGAAAACCCAATGCTGGTTAAGTAATCAGCAATCCTTGCATGCCATGCATGCGGAGCCTGCTTCAGCCCATACAAAGCCTTTTGCAACCTGCAAACATATTCTGGATGCTTTGAATCTTCATATCCTTGTGGCTGGTCCATATATACTTCTTCCTGTAAATCACCATGTAGGAAAGCATTCTTCACATCCATCTGATGCAAAGTCCATCCTTTTGCTGTAGCTAATGCAACAAGTGTCCTAACAGTAGACATTTTAGCTACAGGGCTGAATGTTTTCTCATAATCAATGCCATATGTCTGTGCATATTCTTTAGCTACCAATCGTGCTTTATACCTGCTTATGCTACCATTAGCATTATGCTTTACCTTGTAAACCCATTTACAGCCTATGGGTTTCTTTCCTTGCGGCAATGGAACTAGCTTCCATGTATCATTTCCATAAAGTGCAACCATCTCCTCATCCATAGCTTTTTCCCAATCTGCATTACTAATTGCATCTTCAAAACAAGAAGGTTCAGCATCTTGTATTACCTTTGTCATGTAGGCACAATGGCGAGCCATGTAACTATCATATGTCAATCATTGCACTGAATTACGCATCCTCCCATATCTTCTTGGTCCTGGGTCACTTCTTCTTGTATCATCTGCATGTGCCCTTCTTACTCCTAGAGTCTTCACAGAGGGCAATCCAAGTTCCTTATCAATACTCTTTTCTGAACCACTTGAATCTCCATCAACATCTTCAAAACCTGCACCTGTTTTACTACCAGTAGAAAGCTTTTCTTTACCTTTCTTGGATGTATTTGATGAATTTGCTAGACTGAAATTTCCACGCAATCTTCCACTCCATGGATTTGAGTTGGAACTATTACTTGGTGATGCATCCGGTCCACTCAAAACTTGAGATTTTGCACTAGATTTTTCAGCATTTTCTTTGTCATTTGGTTCAAGATTCAGTCCTTCTTTGGCATCTACATAGAAGCTTGACATTTCATCAAATACCACATCTCTGCTCACCTTCACCTGCCGTGTGAGTGGATTATAACATTTGTAACCCTTTTGCTCAAGGGAGTATCCAATGAAGACACATTTTTCTGCTTTCGGATCAAGCTTCGTCCTCAACTCATCTGGAACATGTACATATGCAATACAGCCAAAAAATTTCAGATGTGATAAGTTTGGCTTTTTACCTGTAAACTTCTCTTCAGGTGTAACTTGATGTACAACAGCAGTCGGAGTTCTGTTCATGATGTATATAACAGTATGCACAGCTTTTGCCCAATAACAATGAGGCATATTCTTCTCAGCCATCAAGGCTCTTGCTATTTCTACAATATTTCTATTTTTGTGTTCAGCAACACCATTCTGTTGTGGTGTGTACCTGCAAGAAAACTGACACCGAATTCCATGATTTTTTAGAAAACTGCTGAACTCATTTGACATGTATTCACCTCCTCCATCAGATCTTAATGTTTGAATGTACTTCCCTGTCTGCTTTTCCACCATAGCTTTAAAATTCTGGAAGTGAGTGAACACCTCGCTCTTCTCTATCATGAAATATATCCATACTTTGCGTGTATGATCATCAATGAAGGTAACATAAAACCTGCAACCGCCCATAGATGTGGTCTTTGTTGGACCCCAAACATCTATATGTACTACTTCTAATACATTCTCACAAACATGCTTGTCATGTGGAAATGATGCTCTTGACTGTTTACCAAACTGACATGCTGCACATACCTTTTGCATTTCTGCAACTTTGAAATTTGGTAGTCCATGGACAATCTCCTTTGACTGCATCATTTTCAGCCTTTGCAAGTTTGCATGTCCAATCCGTTTGTGCCATATCTCTATATCTGCAATAACTCCTGCACCTTTTGCAAACATGGCTGCATTCATTTCAGGAATCTTCACATTTAAGGTGAACATCCTACCCACTTTGTTTTTTTTGGCAACCAATCGTCCATCATGCTTGTACTCTTCTACATATAATCCATCAGCATTGAACCTGACTTGTAATCCCTGGTCAACCATTTGTCCAATAGAAACCAGATTCTTTGTTATATTTGGAACATGCAACACATCAGCAAGATGTTTTACCTTCCCGTCCTCCATAGACAATGCTATGTTTCCTGTATGCTCAATAGGATGCGATGTATCATCACCTGTTTCAACATATCTAGGAACTGGCATTTTTTGCAAACTACTAAACCATTCTGCATGACTGGTCATGTGATTTGAAGCACTTGAATCAACATACCAGACATTGTCATTTGATTTTGAAACACCAGCAGACATCGTATTCATCATGTGATGTTGAACCATAAACAGCTTCTCAGAATCATCTGCACTTGTGGATGCATAGTTGTTTTGCTGCCTTTTGTTATTTTGATTCTTTAACCTGCAATCACGTTCAAAGTGTCCAGGTTTACCACAATTCCAGCATCCTTTACTATCATTACCTGAATCATTTCTTTGGAAATTTCTGCGACCTCTTTGGCTCCCCCTGCCTCGAAATTGTCCTCTTCCTCCTGCATGATTCTGTTGTTGACTTTGGTCTTGGTTATTGTTTCCTCTTCCACTTCCAAAACCTCTACCTCTGCCTCTTCCTCTGCCAGAGTAGAATACCTGCTCAGAACTAGGCTTTCCTTGGGAGTTTGAATCCTCACCAAGATTCTTTTCTTCAATAATCAGCATAGCTACCAAATCAGCAAAATTCGGAATATTTTCCCTGGTCTGTATAGAAGTTTTGAACTGCTTATATGCATCTCCTAAACCACGAAGGCACACTTCCACCTTATCATTATCATCTACATTCGCGCCAATAGATGCAAGTGACTCACATATGCTTTTGATTTTTAAAGTGTAGTCACTTACCTACATGCTCTCTTTCTCCAATGTATGCAGCTCGTTCTTGAGTTGCAACTTCCGTTCCTTTGTATTGGTCTCGTACAAAGTGACCAAACTGTTCCAAGCCTCTTTTGGAGTCTTGACATCCTGTATGTGTTAAATCATGCTATCCTGTATGCTAACAGATAGCCAATACATTACCTTTCGTGCTCCTTGATTCCATTCCTCATATGCTCTTAACTGTTCTGCAGTACGATTCCTTTCTGGTAATTGCGGAGCATTTTCATTCTCTCCTTCGATGTACTTCCAATAGCCTTTTCCCATCAGGAAATTCATCATTCTGAATCTCCAAGCATGGAAGTTGTTCTTGTCCAGCTTATCGCTCATAAGCTGACTCATTCCATCTACGTTTGCCATTTCTGCAACAATTCACAACACCGCAACACACTACAAGCAGCACTTCTGCTTGAACACTGTCGCACTATGACGTGACAGTTTGATCTCAGAAAAACACAGTTTTCTTGTATCAACAGTACACGGAATCGCTTGAAATTCTGGATCTAGAATATATGAGTGTCGCCGAACACAATGCAAGTTACAGTTTCTGAAAGTGACCTGGTTTTTTTGTGGGCCCCACCTTGCGGGCTCGAAACGGAGGTCGAGATGGCTCTGAAACTTCTACCTTCACGGCAATTTTCATAGCAAACGGAGGCCGTTCGTGAAATCGCGTTTTCTCCACGCCTTGCCGCGTAGTCTTCACCGTCGCCTTCTCCACGAGCTCTCTACAGCCACGTTGGCTCTGATACCATGTCACGGGGAAGGAGATAAGGAAGAGAGCTCACACACACACTCTCACTCTAAAGGAGAAGCACACACACAGATTGAGGCAAGGAAGAATAATCTTCTTCTTCTTCTTCTATTACATAAAAGGAATGTACAAGAAATGACCTAAAAACAAGACTACAACCAGTGCAATGTTGGGACTTCACTCACTAATTAGGCATGGATATATGAAGACATATGAAGAAAGGAAGAAGGGAAGGAGAAGTGAAGAAAAAGCATACAGAAAATTAAGCCTAAGTGAAGGGACAATTTCACTATTGTAAATTAGTGCAAATTAGAGTCTAGTATTTTCATTTGATCTTCAGAACTTACGAGTTCAAGTCTAGGAGAATGTAAACCATAGGTATATAAGTTAATTTGAGACAAAAAACATGTAGAGAGAACTCAATTTTGTAATCTGAGTAAGTAGAGAAAAGTCGTGTCTTTTCTGAGAGAGATGTTGAGGAAAAACTTCTGAGTCTGAGAGAGTTTTCCATGGCTATGAGCAAAATTAGGCTGAGCCAGTTTGTACACATCTTCTCTGATATACAACATATGTTTGTGTAGAAGGATTTAGTCTAATTCCTCTTGTACATTGAGTTCTAAGTCATTTCATATGACTGTGTAAGTTAGTTGACAGTTACGACTTTTCTGGTGCACATTTACCTAAATTTCTTAAGGTCAGATCTCGAAGTATACTGTAAAGTTTTTAGTAAGTGATAGCTCATTTTAAAGCTACTATCCTCAACTACATTTGGTCAAAAGATCTTTAAGAAATGGGACGCATACTTAGAGAAATCAGCTTAACAGTGAAGGTATGTCAAATCGATGAAGGTGATTTTCAGTTTTCAGACATAGTGAAAAGTTTGATGCAAAATCAAAAGATTTTGAAGTTATTACTTGAAAGTTTTGCTTGTTATGTGTTGCTTAACATTAGCAAGAACTTCTCTTAGTAAATGATCAAAGGAATTTGCAAAGATCAAGCTAATACAGGTCAGATTGAAGAGTTGAAGAAAAGGCACAGATTTTTGTGAAGTGAAATTTTGATTTTCACTAAGTTCAGAGTTGAAGACTCATATTTAGAGTTTTGCTAAGCTAATGATGGTTATGGAGGTCTTCTAATACCACATTAGTTTAGTTCTTGTGGTGTTTTACACACCAACAAGTGGTATCAGAGCAGATAAGGTCCTCGAGAGTAAAGGGAGAGCAGATACAAGAAGAATTGAAGAGTTCTTTATCAAAGAAGGTGGAAGCTGAGGTGTTCAACAAACAAAAGTCATCAGAAGATTATTTCGAAGTTACTCCCAAGGGTAAAGGTCTACAAAAGGTATCATTCTTTAACTTTATACTTACATGTTGAAGCAGAAGCAAGGATACTATGGCAGATCATGTGTCCATTGACAAATTGGACAGAGATAACTATCCTGCTTGGGTAATGAGGATGGAAGCCTTACTTATGAGTAAGGACCTAATGGTATACGTGACAGGTGAAGAAGAAAAGCCTAAATTTGAAGATGAGAGTCATCCAAGAAAGGAAGAGCTAGAAGCTTTGAATCTATGGCAGAAGAGAGATGCAAGTGCAAGAGCTTATATATATAACACTATTACAGATCATTTGTTACCACATATCAGAGGTTTAGAAACAGCTGAAGACATTTGGAATGCTTTGGAGGATCACTTCCAAAACACTACTAAAGCTAGGAAAGCTAGCTTATGGTCAAAGTTCACCACATTCAAGAAAAAGCAAAATCAGAGCATTAGTGATTATGTCACTAAGATGAAGGACTTGGCAGATAGCCTTGGGTCCATTGATGAGGATATTGAAGATCATAGGTTGATAGCACAATTACTTGCATGGTTAAGAGGTGATGAAAGATGGAAGCCTTTTGTACTTTCAATAGAACTCTCATTAAATCATTATGTGCCAGAATTGAATCAATTACTTGGATTGATGCTCACATTTGAGCAAGACTTGAAGTCAGATGGAGACAAAGGACAAAGTTCTGCAATGTACATGAAGAACAAGAAGAAAGGAGATAAAGGTAAAGCAAAGGATGAAGAAGAGTCAACAACTCAAGCAAATTATGCAAGAGGAAGAGGTATTGGCAGAGGTAAAGGTCGAGGAAATGGAAGAGGTAGAGGTAATCAGAACAATAACAAGAAGACATGTTGGATTTGTGGATTGAGCAATCATCTAGCATATGATTGTTGGCATAATCAACAAGGATCAAGCCAAAATCAAAACAATTGTTGGAAGTGAGGTAGGCCCTTAGGCTCATGTCACAAGTCCATGGTTCCATAGTTCTAGTCATGTACAACATTAGTTCCAGCAATCTTCCATATTGACAAAACATGAACATACCACAACTTAATCATACAGATGATGAGACAAAGATAGAGAAAGAATAGACGTCATGTGTAATGTGTTACGTAAGCCATCGCTTACTCATAGTATCGTATATACCAATGTTCAATGTACAATGTGGGAGCAAAATTCTCAACCATTCTATGTGATGAGAAATAGATGAATGAGTGAATGTACAATGTAACAAACATATTCAGATGTATGGGCAGTAATCTGAATATACATGAGATGTGTGATCTAATAGGTTATAGAAGAGTGAATATGAGTGACTGAATGAGGAAGGATCAGTGTGAAACTGATGGTCAACAAACCTACATCTAAACTTAGGCTATGGAAGACCCTAAGTCAGATACGTGTGTGAAAAGATCACATACTTATAAAGTAGCATAGAATTCTAACAAGATTGTTGCCGGAAATCCTCAAACTCATGTGAACACACCTTCTCAAACACCTCATAAAAATATGCATAAAGCATATAAGTACTGATTCTCTTGTACCTATGCCGAATAGGACTCCTTCTGATATGAACGCCACAGCCTCCATAAACTTCAAGTAGTACCTGTGTGCATAAAGAGAATATGTATCTGAATACTTAACATAAGATGTAAATCTTATGTTAACCACCATCCAATGTCTTTGAAGTAGCCCGACATCTTCTTGTAGAAGACAATCTTCAACCTAATATCTTCCTGTAGAAGATAATCTTCAACATCATGTAGATGGTCCCATCCAATGTCTTTGAAGTAGCCAGACATCTTCTTGTAGAAGATAATCTTCAACCTAACATCTTCTTGTAGAAGATGATCTTCAAATACATCATGTAGATGGGCGATCCTCACCATCAAGCTACTAATAATCACGTGTTCTTGCCATGAACAAGAGATAACCTCCTCTCCATGAGGTAGAGTGTGAGCACACCCTTCATCTTCTCCAAGAAGAATCACCAAGAAGAACTCCATAGCTGCTCCTCAACATGCTTCAAGTTAGCACCATGGCTGCCCCATGTGGTAGAAGAAACACCACCTCTACTGAGGTCCAAGCTCTAGAAAGCTTGTGTTGATCCTAGGTGAAGGATGCATAGAATTGATCCAAGATTATTCTTATATAGTATTCTTGTTCTCTTGAAAAGCTGACAATAAAGCACTCCTAAAAGCTTTCGTAAGTTAAACGCTCAACGATCGCTCTTGAAAAACTCAATCGGAATATCGTTCGAGAAATCTCCGTCCGTTCGTCTTCGCTTCTGCTATTGTTCAAAAAGCATAGTCTAAAAGGAATGTTCGCGTTTCGCGCTGCTGGAGTGGGGAATTGAACCCGTGGTCATGATGGGAGGACTCTTAGCTAGCCACGTCGCCAACTCCGTTCGCTGTTATAAAGACTAGCCTTAAGTTCTATACATGCTATAAACTTAGAATATATTTTGACCAATTGGGATATGCACAATATGACATTGTTTCCAACAATTCCCCCTGCAATGTCATATTGGTACAATCTGAACTGAACCTGCAAACTTTATAATATGCAAATTACCACAAGCTTCAAATAGCCTGTCACAAGCTTCAAGCTTGTACTCCCGCACTTCAGAACTTGTTCTTCAAAAGTCTTCTTCAAAACTGAATTTGACTTTCCTTTGAAAAATCTGAACTTGCTGAATATGAACCATAATACTTGAGAAAATATGCAAACTAGATATCCAATAGTGTACACATCAAGCAATCACTGCTTGACAACAAATATAGCATGAACTGTCTCCTGAACCTGCTATCTCCTGTCTTCAAAAACCTGAAAACATACACTGGGATCCACATATTTGCATTTACCTTCCAAAAGGATTTCTCAACGTACTTCTGCTGTGTCATGTAAATACACTAAAAATCAAGAACTGAATCCTGGAACCTGTGACTATCAACTCACAACTTAGTGTATTATGAACACTGCTGGTTCATCTTTGATTGTACTCAACTCAATATGAGTAAAAAAATATATGATGTCATCATGTCTTCATCCTTTAAATCCTTCATACCTCTTTCCTTCAGAACTTGGTATAAACATATATGTGCGCACTTCTGAAATATACCTTTCTGAAATATCAAGCTTCTCTTCAAATAGAATTCTGGAACCTTATCCTGAACAGGAACTTTCTCCAAACATTCTTCTTCTTCCTTCTTCTTTCAAAGCTGGAACATAAAGAGAACCTGACGAAGGAAATATAGGAATACCTGTAGGTATGACTCTGCATTCTTTTACATATGGTTGAAAATAAGTCTTCATGTTTCATCACCTCCTGGATGACTTAACACTAGTATCCAAAATTCTTCAAATATATCTGACTTTATGAAATGTGGAACGTCTTCCTTCTTTCAATAAATCTGATGTTCAGTGATCAATACCTGTATCTGAAACAAAATCTCTGGACCCTTTTTAATAGCACTATACACATGCCAATAGCTTTCCATGTCATTCCTCAGCTTTCCAAATTGTAGAATAAGGTTAGTTGAACCGAACATAACAAAACCTTGCTGAAAGCTTCATAGGATTCATAACCTTCTATAACATAACAAGTATCTTCTTCTATCTCTCTGTAAGACAAATATGATAGAACCTGAATCTTTGACTTACTTCTTCCAATGTTAAGAGTCTTCAAACAAAGGATAGACAACTAAATCATAAATACTCAAGATCATACAAGATCTATTCAAGATCAATGATCTCTCCTGTGTAGAATCTGCTGTCATCAAACCTTCATGACTGAATGTTTGATTTACTTCCTGAATGTCTCCAAGTGTCCATGCTTCTCAAAAAGTTGTAAAACTTTTCTTCAAACAAATCCTTCAAGGAATTTGCAATTCCTACTTGAAACATAAGTGGACAAACTTCTCACCTTGAGAACTCCAAAAGCTGCAAGTTGATACTTCATAACTTTCATATTTTACCCGGGTGAAATGTGACAGTACCTGCTTGACTTTCTTTTGGCTAACTCCACTTCACAATCAAGTTATAGGATCTAATGGAACACCTTTTTGAATACAAGCATGTATCCAAAAAACTCGACAATCATAAAAAGTAGATTCTTCAAATAGCTGGTACATCAACAAGATTCTGAATTTTCTGAAGTTTTCTGAAAATATTGAATATGAGGTAACCTTTTCCAAACATAAAACCTCAACCCAAGTCTCCAACATCTGCTACAAAAAACTCTTTTACCTCAAGAGTTAGATAAAGAAGAAATATACTTCTCTGCAACTTGTCATATACCAAGTAGCTCTGTATTGACAGTCCAAGAATTCTTTGAGGGAACATATAAGCTGCCTGCTTAAAAGCTTCAACTAAAACATAACTCATACATATATGAGTTAAAACATATATCTGCTGCTTTTCTTTCTCTCAATGCAATTCTTTGTCAAATCTACTAAATCATGACCAAGTGTAATGCAAAACAAGAAACTGCTTCTTCTTTAAACAAGATGTTCTCGTAGACTTGTCTTTGGATGTAGAGGATAAAATAGGAAAAGTATATGGAAAATATATGAGAAAAGGAAGCCTTACTTTTCTTTTGGAAATGATGGACTTTCTTTTTCTGCATCTTTCTTCCACCTGACGATGTCAACATCTTCAAACTTCTCTTCCATACCTTTTGTTCTCTTCATCTTGAAGTAGCAAACACTCTTGACTTCTTCAAATGAACTTTTCTCTTCCTCTAATGTAAGAATAAGAGATAAAACAAACATGGTATATAAATGGAAGTGAATATAGAAACATGTTTTACCATCTCCTCATATCTCTGAATCAAAATGTTGTTTCAAATGTCTGAAACGACTAAATTCACCAATCGTTTATCTGAATGATGAATTACCCTTCTAGAGTTACCTTCTCTAGATACATTTGTACCTTGATATCCAACCAACTTACAACAGAAAATTGGCTGAAAAAACTCATCTCATCTCTGCGCTTGTCTTCTTAGATGAACTTTCTTGCCATGAAAGAGATTTCTCAAAAACTCTCTAGAAAAACCTCTAGATACCTATTTCGATGTAGCCTTTAACTTTCATATGATGAAAGCGTATAAAAGCATTCCTTGAATTTCTTCAAATCTCTTCATAACTGCTCTTCTAAGATATGACCTGCAAATGATAATCTGATAGTAGAAACTGATACCTGTGATTTGATGTTGATCTAATTCCTTCATCTTCTCTAAACCATTGTTTTTCCTTGAATTTGAAGCAGTCTTCTCTTCATCAAGTCTGGGTCTTCAAACAATACTTTTGTAAAGTATTTGCATACTCTTCAAAAATATTCGGCTGCTAAAAGATCATCAACTTCATACTCCACACTGATGAATACACATGTAACTGAATTGTCTAATTCTTAAATCTCTACTCATCTAGATTAAGTGTGTATGTCAAATGTCAAATATTAGAAGATGCCTTTAAATCATATGTTGTAAATCTGGAATTCTGGAAACCTGGGATTATGAATGAGCCTTAATGCATTGATGCAAAAGATCTAAAGTTTTGTAACCAAAACCTTAGTGCTCTGATACCAAATGTTGGAAGTGAGGTAGGCCCTTAGGCTCATGTCACAGGTCCATGGTTCCATAGTTCTAGTCATGTACAACATTAATTCGAGCAATCTTCCATATTGACAAAACATGAACATACCACAACTTAATCATACAGATGATGAGACAAAGATAGAGAAAGAATAGACGTCATGTGTAATGTGTTATGTAAGCCATCACTTACTCATAGTATCGTATATACCAATGTTCAATGTACAATGTGGGAGCAAAATTCTCAACCATTCTATGTGATGAGAAATAGATGAATGAGTGAATGTACAATGTAACAAACATATTCAGATGTATGGGCAGTAATCTGAATATACATGAGATGTGTGACCTAATAGGTTATAGAAGAGTGAATATGAGTGACTGAATGAGGAAGGATCAGTGTGAAACTGATGGTCAACAAACCTACATCTAAACTTAGGCTATGGAAGACCCTAAGTCAGATACGTGTGTGAAAAGATCACATACTTATAAAGTAGCATAGAATTCTAACAAGATTGTTGCCGGAAATCCTCAAACTCATGTGAACACACCTTCTCAAACACCTCATAAAAATATGCATAAAGTATATAAGTACTGATTCTCTTGTACCTATGCCGAATAGGACTCCTTCTGATATGAACGCCACAGCCTCCATAAACTTCAAGTAGTACCTGTGTGCATAAAGATAATATGTATCTGAATACTTAACATAAGATGTAAATCTTATGTTAACCACCATCCAATGTCTTTGAAGTAGCCCGACATCTTCTTGTAGAAGACAATCTTCAACCTAATATCTTCCTGTAGAAGATAATCTTCAACATCATGTAGATGGTCCCATCCAATGTCTTTGAAGTAGCCAGACATCTTCTTGTAGAAGATAATCTTCAACCTAACATCTTCTTGTAGAAGATGATCTTCAAATACATCATGTAGATGGGCGATCCTCACCATCAAGCTGCTAATAATCAAGTCTTCTTGCCATGAACAAGAGATAACCTCCTCTCCATGAGGTAGAGTGTGAGCACACCCTTCATCTTCTCCAAGAAGAATCACCAAGAAGAACTCCATAGCTGCTCCTCAACATGCTTCAAGTTAGCACCATGGCTGCCCCATGTGGTAGAAGAAACACCACCTCTACTGAGGTCCAAGCTCTAGAAAGCTTGTGTTGATCCTAGGTGAAGGATGCATAGAATTGATCCAAGCTTATTCTTATATAGTATTCTTGTTCTCTTGAAAAGCTGACAATAAAGCACTCCTAAAAGCTTTCATAAGTTAAACGCTCAACGATCGCTCTTGAAAAACTCAATCGGAATATCGTTCGAGAAATCTCCGTCCATTCGTCTTTGCTTGTGCTATTGTTCAAAAAGCATAGTCTAAAAGGAATGTTCGCGTTTCGCGCTGCTGGAGTGGGTAATTGAACCCGCGTGGTCACGATGGGAGGACTCTTAGCTAGCCACGTCGCCAACTCCGTTCGCTGTTATAAAGACTAGCCTTGAGTTCTATACATGCTAGAAACTTAGAATATATTTTGACCAATTGGGATATGCACAATATGACATTGTTTCCAACAACAATAATGGCAGAGGAAGAGGTGGAAGATTTCAGAATCAATTTCAAAGAGGAAGACAGAATTCAAGAGGAAGTTATGGTAGAGGTGGTGGAAGGAATTGGAATCAGAATCAATCTTAGAATACCACATATTACAATTATGCAAATGATACACAGAATGACATTCATACAACATTGATGATGAATTCAATAAGTCCATCAGAGAAGGAGGATCTCAAGGTATTTTATATTGACTCTGGTTGTTCAAATCATTTGTCAGGTAATATAGAATTATTGTCAGAATTGGAAGAAGGCAATTCAAGTCATACAGTACAAACAGGTGATAATGCAAAACATAGTGTGCATTCAATTGGAAAAGTGAAGTGCAGGAGTGGAGCTGATTTGTTAGCAAATGTTTTGTATGTTCCAACAATACCAAAGAATCTAATTAGTGTTGGACAAATAGTGGAAAAAGGTTTTCAAGTCAGATTTACAAATGAAGGGGTATTTGTTGAAGATCCAGAGGATGGATACAATCCCATTGTTTGTGGTAAGAAGGAAGGTAGACTTTTTACTCTCAAAGTGCAAGGAAATGTTGGTCAAGCCCTAATCACACATGGTGATGAAGTAATTACAGAATTAGATCTTTGGCATAAGAGATTGGGACACTTCAATGAAAGAGGAATCAAAACTATGGTGGAGAACCAATCTGTAATGGGGCTACCAAATGTGAAGAATCAACATATGATATACAAGTGTGAAGCTTGTCAGATGGGAAAAGCACATAGACTACCATTTCAGAAGAAAGGTTTCAAGCATGATGGTTTGCTTGAACTCATACATACAGATGTATGGGGACCAACAAAAGAAGGATCAATAAATGGATCTAGGTATTATGTTTTGTTTATTGATGATGCTAAAAGGTGGATAACCCTTTATGTTCTAAAAGAAAGATCAGAAGTATTTGGAGCTTTCAAACAATTTCATGCTTATGCAGAAAGAGTTACAGGTCAAAAACTCAAGAGGTTAAGGTCTGATGGAGGGGGAGAATACTTCTCTCAAGAGTTTAATGACTATCTTTGGAATGCAGGTATCAAGAGAGAGATAACTTGCAGGTATACACCTCAACATAATGGGGTGGCAGAAAGGAGAAATAGAACATTGGTTGAGTTTGCAAGAGCAATGTTAAAAGAAAAGAATTGCCCTAATTATCTTTGGGCTGAGGCTGTAAATACAGCTACATACCTTGTGAATAGGCTACCATGTGGAGCTTTGAATGGTATGACCCCTTATGAAGCTTGGTGGGGTAAAAAACCAACATTTGATCATTGTAAATTGTTTGGGTCAATTGCCTATGCTTATATGCCATCACAACTCAGACATAAGCTTGAACCAAAGGCAGAAAAATATGTGTTTATTGGGTATGATGAAAAGCAAATGGGTTATAGGCTATGGAATCCTTTAACTAAACATTTTATTGTTTCCAGAGATGTGACCTTTGATGAACATAAGAGTTGGTATGTAGATAAAGATTGTGACCTTGAAACATTTGAAGAAGAGATAAGAAGGAATGCAAGAGGTAAATCACATATGCAGATAGATGGAGATGAAGAACATATGCAAGCAAGCACATCAAGGGTTGGATCATATAGAAGAAATGAAGATGGACCAATATTTGATGAAGAAGTACATCCAGATATACATGAAGAGTGTGAACCAAGAAGATCAACCAGAATGAGGAAGCAAACTACAAGGTATTCCTATGATACTTCTTACTTGACTCAGAAAAATTATGCTTACATGGTTAAGGAAGTTGAAGAACCTCAAAGCTATGATGAAGCAAAGGGTAAGAGACAATGGGAAGAAGCAATGAAGGAAGAGTTTGATGCACTTGAAGAAAACAAAACTTGGGAACTTGTTCCAAAGCCTAATGGTAAGAAAGTGATTGGAAATAAATGGGTTTACAAAATTAAGAAGCATGCAGATGGAACTATAGCCAGATACAAAGCCAGATTGGTGGTTAAAGGCTATGCTTAAACTTTTGGCATAGATTATGATGAGACATTCAGTCCTGTGGCAAAGATGTCAACCATAAGGACAATCATTGCCATTGCAGCATCAAAAGGATGGACATTGAGTCAATTGGACATTAAGAATGCATTTTTGAATGGATATATATCAGATGAGTTTTACATGGAGTAACCTCAAGGGTTTGCAGATCACAAGTTTCCAAATTATGTTTGCACGTTAAGAAGAGCACTTTATGGTTTGAAGCAAGCTCCAAGAGCTTGGAATTATAGACTTGTAAAGTATCTTAATGATCTTGGATATCAAAGTTCAAAGGCAGATGCAAGTTTACTTATCAAAAGAACAGATGAAGGTATGATCTACATTTGTATTTATGTAGATGATATTATAATTACAGGTACCTCAAATGAAGGAATCAAGGAGGTGAAGAAGTTACTTGAGAGGGAATTCAAGATAAGTGATCTAGGAAAATTGTCATATTTTCTTGGAATGGAAATCACTTATGCAGAACATGGCATATATGTATCACAAGAAAGGTATCTCTTGAATCTTCTAAAGAAGTTTAATATGGAGAATTGCAGAGAGGCATCTACACCACTAGAGGTCAATCATAAACTCAGTAGATATGATGGTGCAAAGTTCAAAGACATGAGGAAGTATCAATCTTTAGTGGGAAGTTTAATTTATGCTACACTAACAAGGCCTGATCTTAGTTATGCAGTGGGTGTTCTTTCTCAATTCATGCATTCTCCAAAGGATCCACATTGGATTGCAGGTCAAAGAGTCCTTAGATATATCAAAGGGACTTTGAAAGAAGGGTTGTATTATCCTTTTACATCAGATATAAGATTGAGAGCCTATAGTGATTCAGATTGGGTAGGAAGTCAGGATGATAGAAGATCTACTCATGGCTACATGATATACATTGGAGATAAGCTTGTGAGTTGGTGTTCAAAGAAACAACATACAGTGGCTTTATCATCAACAGAAGCTGAATACAAAGGACTTGTGGAAGCAGCAAAAGAAGTAATATGGATGCAGACATTATTCAAAAGTTTGGGAATTGATCAAGGTATACCTATCATTCATGGAGATAATATGAGCTCATTATATCTTGCAGTAAATCCTGTATTTCATGCAGGGACAAAGCACATAGAAATACAGTATCATTTT
The DNA here is from genome assembly GCA_020310875.1 of Ceratopteris richardii. Classification (NCBI taxonomy): domain Eukaryota; kingdom Viridiplantae; phylum Streptophyta; class Polypodiopsida; order Polypodiales; family Pteridaceae; genus Ceratopteris; species Ceratopteris richardii. The sequence continues at coordinate 177,190,043 of CM035413.1, forward strand.
CTCAGAGAAAAGGTAATGGAGAAGGAGATTGAAGTGGTGTACACTTCTACAAAAGATCAGATTGCAGATATTATGACAAAGAGCTTGGATGGAGTGAAGACAAGTAGGTTCAAGGAGATGGCAGGAATAAAAGAGAAGAAGACTATGTGAAAAAGTCAAAGCATGCTAAATAGTGATTGAGGGGGAGCTGTTGGGGCTTCACTCACTAATTAGGCATGGATATATGAAGACATATGAAGAAAGGAAGAAGGGAAGGAGAAGTGAAGAAAAAGCATACAGAAAATTAAGCCTAAGTGAAGGGACAATTTCACTATTGTAAATTAGTGCAAATTAGAGTCTAGTATTTTCATTTGATCTTCAGAACTTACGAGTTTAAGTCTAGGAGAATGTAAACCATAGGTATATAAGTTAATTTGAGACAAAAAACATGTAGAGAGAACTCAATTTTGTAATCTGAGTAAGTAGAGAAAAGTCGTGTCTTTTTTGAGAGAGATGTTGAGGAAAAACTTCTGAGTCTGAGAGAGTTTTCCATGGCTATGAGCAAAATTAGGCTGAGCCAATTTGTACACATCTTCTCTAATATACAACATATGTTTGTGTAGAAGGATTTAGTCTAATTCCTCTTGTACATTGAGTTCTAAGTCATTTCATATGACTGTGTAAGTTAGTTGACAGTTACAACTTTTCTGGCACACATTTACCTGAATTTCTTAAGGTCAGATCTCGAAGTATACTGTAAAGTTTTTAGTAAGTGATAGCTCATTTTAAAGCTACTATCCTCAACTACATTTGGTCAAAAGATCTTTAAGAAACGGGACGCATACTCAGAGAAATCAGCTTAATAGTGAAGGTATGTCAAATCGATGAAGGTGATTTTCAGTTTTTAGACATAGTGAAAAGTTTGATGCAAAATCAGAAGATTTTGAAGTTATTACTTGAAAGTTTTGCTTGTTATGTGTTGGTTAACATTAGCAAGAACTTCTCTTAGTAAATGATCAAAGGAATTTGCAAAGATCAAGCTAATACAGGTCAGATTGAAGAGTTGAAGAAAAGGCGCAGATTTCTGTGAAGTGAAATTTTGATTTTCACTAAGTTCAGAGTTGAAGACTCATATTTAGAGTCTTGCTAAGCTAATGATGGTTATGGAGGTCTTCTAATACCACATTAGTTTAGTTCTTGTGGTGTTTTACACACCAACATGCAATATATAAAGATCAGTACATAAGGAAAAACCTACTATCCGCGAATGAGTGAGCTGGCAAGAAACAAATGTGCCATCACTCTCGGTAGATAAATCTAATAAATCTCAATGAAGTATCCCTGACATATATCGGTATGACCACCATACATGTCAGAGAAACAAAAAACTGGTACGTGTCATCCTGGATCATCACATGTTGAGCTTGAAATCTCAACACTTCCATGTTCTTGTTTTCCTCTTACTAGGCTCTACTGATTCACTCGACTCCGATTGTTCTGCTTGTTTATCTTGTTTTAATGCTTGTGCCCTAGTAACTGCCTGTACAGGTGCCACATTACTACTACTTGAACTTGAATCCGCCACTAAGCCTACCACATTAATGGGTGTAATCTTGGGTGCACTGGAGGGGTTTCTTGGACAATCTCTGGGGAGATGGTCTTTGCCACATTTAGGACAAAAAGCTTGTATTGTGATAGCCTGTTGGCAGTAGCCTTGGTACATCAGGATCTACAAGACGTGAAAGTCAAAGAAGGGAGTCAGAGCGAAGGGACAGCACAAGCGAGCGAAGGGACAGCACAAGCAAACAGGGCAGTCAAAGAAGATCTGGCAAGTAGGCCAATATTTTTTCAAGACATTAATGCAAATCAGAGAGATGGACACGCAGGGAAGAAGAGCAAGTAGGGAGCTTGAAGATATGTATGGCAGATCACTAGAAGAAATCCCTACAACAACAGTGATGTTTATCACTAATAATCATTGTAAATCTCATTTCACATTTTTGTAGCTCCATTTTGTGCAAGCCAAGGAGTCCTTGAGCTTGAGGAGCCTTAGAAGTAGTTGCGTACCAATTTTCATAATTTTTAGATCTCGTTTGAACCCCCAAATAAGCCCTGGAACCTAATTTTTAACTAGGCCGGACACTAGGTCTGGACAGGGCCAAAAGCTAGTCAAAAACTATAAAAGGAGCTAGAGAGCTCATTTTTGAGGTTAGATTGTAATTGAAACGAACTTGTAAGAGCATTTTGAAAGTAATCTAAAAAGCTCCATTGATTCTCACTCTTTGTCTTGCCTTGTGTGCGCGTGTGTGTGTATGTGTGTGCATGCTTGTGTGCTTCTCACTCACGCACTTGTGCCGCCACTTGCTCGAGGTCTTCATACCATCCTCACGTCTTCCCGGATTGACATTAAAGGAGGTGCTACTCATCATTGAGCTACACCAAATTTTGGCGCCGTTGCCGGGGATCGAGCTTTGAGGACGAGCGTGTGATGGTAAGACGTAGAGTTGACGCGTTGGAGTTGTAGGTATTTTCTTCACGCTCATCGATTTTCTTTTACTTTCTTCACTATCTTCATCACCATCATCATCATCACCATCTCCCACGTCCATCTCCATCATCGCGAAAATTTCAGTTTTTTTGACTATATCCCCATCTCCACCTCATTTCCCTCATTTCACTTGTGAGAGAGAGCGAGAGAGCGAATTTGCATGTGCTGTTTTTTGCATGTTTTGTGAGCTTTCTGCAGGTACAGGCCGCATCATCATCCCGAGCACCCTGCGCAGGTACGGAAATCTGAGTAACTGTCTGTGTGTCGCCGAGCTCTGTCAATCGCGACCGACAGAAAAATTGCTCTAATTGCTAAACAAAGTGCATATCCATGACCTACAGGCCAAGGGCTTCCCAAAAATGTGTTTAGTTTTTTGAAATTCCACAGAATTCTGTCAATCGCGATCGCTCTGTCAATCGCGATCGACAAACCACGACGGACAGATCTGTCAATCGCGATCGACACGTCAATCGCGACCGACAGCCTACGACGGCTCTGTCAATCGCGACCGACAGGGTCAACGACCGATTGACCACGACCGACTGACCATACGCGTGACACGTGTCAATCGCGATCGAGTCATCAATCGCGATCGACTCATCAATCGCGACCGACACAGTCAACGACGGTTTGACCACGACGGACAGACCACGACGGCTCTGTCAATCGCGACCGACACGGTCAACGACTGTTTGACCACGATCGACAGACCCTCGCGACCGACCTGTCAATCGCGATCGACTCGTCAATCGCGACCGACAGAGTCAACGACGCTTTGACCACGATTGATTGACTTTTCGCAACCCTTGTCAATCGCGACTGACCAGTCAATCGCGACTGACAGCCACGACGGACCTGTCAATCGCGATCGACACGTCGATCGCGACTGACCTGTCAATCGCAACCGACAGACTTTGCGAACGCGTTAGAAGGGCAAATTAGGTCAAATTTTTAAGGCAAAGTGATTGGTCTAAATTGTGTTTAAGTGTGGGACAAACTCTAGGGTGTAGTATTGCATTGTTAGGTCGTGCCACAAGCTACTCGAGTATTCCTGTTCGACTGTTAGCTTGTATTGGACCCTGATTTAACTCCCTAAACCCTGAACAGTCCTAACTTTTTCATACGAAATCCAATTTTTGAGCTCTTGGGCTTGTTGGAAAGCTCGTGGCATATACTACGCGCCCTCAACTGTTTTATATAAAGATAATGCATTGATTTTCAGAGAGGGTATTTTGAAGTGACCATACCCAGGGGACTCAAAGTCAAGGGTCTTTAGAATCATTTTCCTAAAAAGTCACAATGCAAATATGTGTATATGTTACATGAATGAAAGTTGTGGGTTGTGTCCTTGAATCTAAGCATTGAGCTAACCGTGGGACTTTTATAGGTCCATTGAGAGCAACTGAGAGTGCACAAAGCAAGGTTTCTTTGCAAGCTCGAGAACCGGATTCTTGAGCACCATAAAGCAAGGGATCATCAAGTAAGGTTGGATTATTCTCAACTCCCTCTGTCATTTCCTAGCTCAAGCTAAGAACGAGTAGAGATAGGAGTAAGTCAGGGCGACGATAGGAAGTTATCAAGTCGAAGACTACCTAAAAACTCAAGTTCAAGTTAAAAACATAATCTCTGTACTGTCGATAACCTAAAGGAAAGGACCTAACGTGGAACGATCAACTTAAAGTACGAAGAACATTTAAGTGTTCCTGACGACGTGATATCAGACAAGACCATAAACACAATAATTAACTAAAAAGAATCAAGTGACTGGTACCAATTGATTGGCAACGAGGTTGTACTCTGGAAAAAATTTGGGATAATCAATTAGGCATATGAACCTTCGATCAGGACGACACCTAGCAAGGGAGAGACAAAGCCTTAGGTCTTCAGAGGCTAGCGTCAATCACACTGCAAGGTCTTGGGCCCAGCAGTTGAGCCACCACTCATACTACCCTAGCTCTGAGACCAGTGAGTCAGAAATGTCTCAAGGCATGGACAGACCTGCGGGAAGTTCAGGAGTGCCTTATTTGTACAGGGTAGAAGGCCCTTACAAAACACAGCTGGAATACCTTAGGACCAACCGATTAGGTGCGAGCATCTATGAGGACGGCCTAGGAAGATCTGTGGTCCAGATTAAAAACCCTGACCAATCCATAGGACTAGAACACCCAGCTGTCAAGTTTGAAAATGGTGCATACCTGGACAAGGAAGGAACTATATATGTTGTCACTAGTCACCCTGATAGGACAGATGACTTCGGGAATGTAATCTCAGAAGCGGACTTAGGTGACCTAGAACAAGGGAACATGGGTGCGGAACCTAGAACCCCTCGAGGTAAATCAGTTCTCACTAGGATTATCACGCCTGAATGGGTCCCCCAAGACAACAAGAGCATAGAGTTGCTCCTCAATCGAGAAACTGATGAAGCCTTTTGGAGGTATAAATCCAATCAGCCAACTGATATAGGAAATATCATGATCTATGAGCTTAAGGATCCGGACAGCCCAGGCAGAGTGACCTACTTAGATCATGCTTCAGAACGGATCTTTGTGGTGACAGAAAATGATAGGCATGCCTACACTTGGAAGGGTGAATTCATTTTCCCCCAACCAAGATCAAATGTATCCTATGGTCACCCTGGGGCTGGAACTTCCGAAGCTCATGGTACGCAAAGAGACAAAAGTAGAGATAGACCAGAAGTAAGTTTTGCCAACCCAGTGGGCAGAGAAAGAACGAGAACAGAGACGAATAGGGTAGAACCTGAAATGCACAGAGCCCACAGGAACCAAAGAAATGTAGATGGATTCCCTCTGCCGAGGCCTAGAGAGCACACAAGAACCTTGAGACCCACCCAGCTAGTTAAGTCTATGAAGAATTACTTTGACGGCACAGGAGATCCCTATGATCATGTGGCGGAATTCAAGCAAGTCTTGAGAGCTGAACAGGTGGAGGATCTGTTCACGCAGTACAATGCTTTCGGTCTAACCCTTAGGAACACAGCACTTACATGGTTTCAACCATTGGATGAGCGTCAGTTCAGGAGCATAGACCAACTCCTCGAGGCTTTCATTGTAGAGTTCTCTAAGAGTGGCATAAGACACAATACTTCCTCATTGATTCACAGCTTCAAGCAAACCCCTCAAGAGACTGTGAGACTTGCAGGACGAAGATTTAGGCAATACCTTGAAAGATGTCCTATTTCGGAGCTACCCACATCTGCTAAACAAGTAGCCTTATTCCTTGACGGATTGTTGAGTACGAAATTGAGATCCTATGTGTATCTGAAGGACCCTAGGACTATAGAAGAGTGTGTACGCATGTGCATTGACATTGAAGATAACCTAGGGGAAGAACTAGAGCTTTCCAAAATCTATAAAGATTCAGATAGCGCATCTAGCCACTCTTCCACGCAATCTACATCAATTGAGGAACTCGCTGAGAAGGTAGCTCAGAAATTAGGTGTAACTAGCAAACAGATCCCAAGGTTTGCCCCTGTGAAAAGATGCTATACATGCGGTGGTGACCATATGGCGAATGTCTGCCCTATTATGGCTCAACCCCAAGTAAACCCTAGTAGCCAGTACTGCACCATAGAACGGAGATACACCAATCACACCGCACAAGATTGCCCATACAACAAGCAAGCAGTGAGGCAACCCTACCCGCAGCCCTACCAACAAGGCAGATACCAAAACCAAAATCCACAATATGCTAGACCCCAACAAACCTACCAACCACAGTATCAGGCCCAACAAAGGCCTCAGCCTGTGCTAGCACAACAACCCCCTGCCCCAGCTAATGTGATTCCGGTAAAGTATACTGCTGCAGAAGAGAACCTGAATAGAGCTATAGTCCCTGTAACATCCTTGATCTCTGAAAATGACCCAAGTGACCATAGCTTTGATTCTACCCATGTGGATAGCCCCCAGGCTTACTACATGCAGTCCCCAGAACATGGAGAGTCCTACTATGGTGAAGAGTCGAACGAACCTAGTTGGGAGTCAGATTACACGAACATCATGTATACAAACCCCAACCCTAGACCTCAACCTAGGCAAGTACGACCACCATTTCCTAGAGGACCGTGCTACAGATGCCAAGGAGATCACCTCATTCGTGATTGTCCTTTGCCTCCACCTACGCAAACCCAGTCGGTGACGATCCAAGGCTTCTGCCAAGATTGCGGAAAAGAGCATCTCTTACGAGATTGCCCAAAGAACCCCAATAGCATGCCAAAAATCACCCCTATCAACGTTGTTGGGTTAGTGGTAGACTCCTCAGGAAGCGTCACTTCCACTGCACCAGTACAGGTAGTCACTAGGGCTCAGGCATTGCAGCAAAACCAAGGGGTAGGCCAGGAAAAGAGCCTAGATGCTAGCGATACTGAGAGCCAAAATAAAAAGAGAACAAGAGCTTGGAAAGATAGCCGCGAACGCATGAAAAGGCAATGGGCAAAGAAGATGAGTGAACTTGAGGAAAGTCTACGAGAAACCAAGGCTAAAATCATAGAGATCACGTCTCAACCGCACTCTCACACATTCCCACCGCTACCATCCCCATCACCCTCCATCCCTTCACCCTCTAAGACAGCCCACGCAACCCACCCACCACCCCAAACAGGATCAGTATTAGCTGATCCCACTCCTGAAGACATAGACATGATGCTTAAGGCATATCAGGCCAGAATCCAAGAAGGGCCAAACGTCACGGATCATGACAAGTGCTATCCTAGAGCTGACCTAGAGATAGAAAGAACCAAACTATGCGCGAAAATGGTCGCATTGGCTCAGACTATGTTTGAAGCCAGTCGCCTTTTCAATTACTCAGGCTCAGCCAAAACGCAATTACACCTGGATGGATTCCTAGAGAAGTTAGAGAGGATAATCGCCAGATCTGACAAGGAAGAAAAAAATCAGGAGAAAGAAAAAGCAAACAAAAACCTAAGCCATTCCCCATCGAAAGTGTATGTGGCCAATTCCACTGAACCTGACTCCTTTCCCTCCTTAGAAAGAATAGAGAGGCCAATAGCACAGCCAGAAAAGGAACCTACCCCTCAAAGAAAGGAAAGGGCAAGAGAACGGGAGAGCCAGCCTCTTCAGGAAGCCCATGTGCCTCCTCAAGGAGCCTATCTTCCTCCCCAAAGGTCACAAGAGCCTCCCTCGAAAGCATATGTACCTCCACAGGCAACCCACATTCCTTCCCAGAGAGCGTATGAGCCTGTTCGGAAAAGTAATAGAATAAGTAATCCTCCCCAAGAAGCTTGTGCTCCAGCCATTTGCGAGAACGAAAAGAGAGTCAACAATAGACTCAACCCTCCTTCACAAGTTGCTTATGTACCTAATTCTACGGAGCCAGACACTTCTTCTTCTATGAATCGGTTTGCACCAGACTTCCTACGAGAGATTCAAGAAGACAAATGGGATAACGAAAGCGAGGTCGCCCCTCCTTTTGAACTTGTGGACGATGCACACGACCAATTCCCACAAGACATCCCATCTATTTACGGGGAGCATGAGAGTGTTCAGTCTCACGAGAGATTGGACTTTGAGTCTAATTCCATACAGGAGCTACCCCACTTCACAGGCCCATGGGAAGCAAAGTCCACATGTATGAGAGCACCCACAGTCATGGTAAGGAACGACGACTCAGTCATACCAAGGAACACGGAGGTAGTAACGAACACCAAGGTGCAACGCGATCTCACTTTGGAAGAGCCGTCTGAGGATAGACCAAACGCGCGGAAATATGTAGCTAGTCAAGTAACTGAAACTGCAAAACCTCGTTCCAGGGTAGGATCCCATAGGACAGTACCGGAAATTCCCTTGGATAAGATAGGAGATATGTGTGAAGGTGAAGAAGGGAACACCTATCTTCCCATCACCTACCAAGAGTACACCACCAAGGCAATTTTGGACTCAGGTGCAGGAGTTGCAATTGCCACCACCTCCTTATGGAAGCGTTGGGGCAAGCCAGCACTCAGGCCGACGAGAATGAAATTGCAGATGGCCGATGGCCACATAGAGAGACCCCTAGGATTGCTAGAGGGAATAACTCTCACCACTTGTGGTGTTGAGTTTGAGCATAGCTTTGCTATATGTGACTTCAATAAGAATCATGCCTATGAGATGATTTTGGGAAGGCCATTTATGCGACAATTGCAAGTGGTACAGGATTGGGGAACCAACTCCTTGTATTTGCAACACTTGGGTGTTACGACCAAAGTCAATCTCAAAGATTATTCTCACAGAGATGTCCCTCCTATCCAATGGAATCCCATCCATAGAGCCAAAGATGACACAGAATCGGTGCATTCCATAGGATCTGGATCCTCATGGATGCATGAAGATACTCACTTATGGATGTGCAAGGTAGCAGTAGAAGAAGAGAAGAGAGAGAAAGCCAGAGAGGTAGGTGTGAAAGAAACCCATAGATCAATCCAAGACCCAGCCTATGCACCTGTAGTTTTTCCAGACGAAGAATTTGAACCTCACGGTTGGGCCGAAATCTTAGCAACAATGGACGTAGCCATCAACGAAGAACAATGGACACCTCACTGTGATGAGGATGGCTATGATATCTCAGTCTTCTCCATAGAGCCAATCAGGGGAGAGGCAGTTCTAGAAGAATGCGAACCTAGCCCTGATGCATTTGAGGATGCAAGTGACTCCGATCTAGAGTCAATCATTATGGACCCACCATTTGCATCAGATGAAGAATACTTCCATGAGGTAGAATTTCAAACCCAGAGGCATGGAGAGCTGACAAATGACGTAAGATTAGCAACACATGTGACCCCTAAGGAAGAAGGAAAGAAACGAAAGAAGAGAGAAGCCTTACCAGAAGAGGAAGAATCTTTGTTTGAGGTCCCAGAAAATTTTAAGAAGTATGAGATAGATGACAGGAGAGTCATGATAAGAATGCCTAAACGAGAGGCACAATCAGGAGAGGCCTATGATAACAAAGAAACCACCAAGAAAATAGTAGTGGCCCTAGAAGAAGGAGAGGAGAGATGCACGTATATAGGCCATGACCTGACAGAAGAAGAAGAGCACGAATTGATTGCCTTGCTAAGAGAATACAGAGATGTATTCGCTTGGAGTTACAAGGATTTGAAAGGGGTTGACCCAGATATATGCTCACACACCATTCCCATGACCTCAGATGCTAAACCCTCTAAGCAAAAGCCATATACATATAACGATAATTACGCTGCTAAGATCAAGGAAGAGATAGATAGATTGGTTGAAGCTGGATTTATCTACGAAATTGAGCACACCGAATGGGTATCCCCCATCGTAGTGGTGCCCAAGAAGAATGGCAAGCTGCGTGTGTGCATTAACTTGAAAAAGGTTAATGCCGCCACAATTCGAGATAACTATCCGCTCCCCATCACAGAGCATCTCTTAGAAAGAGTGGCAGGCAAGGAAGTGTACAGCTTCCTTGATGGATTTTCGGGCTACAACCAAGTAGCCATAGCTCCAGAGGATCAGCATAAGACGGCCTTTGCCACAGAATGGGGCATTTTTGCTTTTAGAGTAATGCCATTTGGGCTTACCAATGCACCAGCCACCTTCCAGAGGCTGATGTGCCATGTGTTTAAGGAGTTCCTGAGGAAGAGTTTAGAAGTCTATGTTGATGATCTTTGTGCTCATTCCAATATTAGACAAACTCATATTCCTGAACTCAGACAAATCTTTGACAAATGTAGAGAATATCAAGTCTGCCTGAACCCAGAAAAGTGCGTTTTTATGGTCAGGCAAGGCAAGATTCTAGGACACATAGTGTCAAAGAATGGCATATCTACTGACGAAGAGAAAGTGCGAGCCATAGCAGAGCTACCTAGGCCAAAGAATGTCAAGGAAGTACAAGCTTTCATGGGGCATTGTGGGTATTACCGACGTTTCATCCACATGTATGCTGTCATTGCAAAGCCCATGTACGGACTCTTGACAAACTTTGAGTGGACGGATGAATGTGAGAATTCCTTCCAAGAGCTTAAACGAAGATTATGTTCAGCACCAATCTTAACCACACCAGATTGGAATAAACCATTCCATGTTCATGTGGATGCATCCAATTATGCTATTGGATGTGTGCTTGCACAACCTACTGGTGAAGGTAATATGGATCTTCCAATTGCCTATGCCAGCAGACAATTGAATGCGGCTGAACGGAATTACACCACTACAGAGCGCGAAGGATTAGGCATGGTATATGCAGTCAAGAAATTTAGACACTATTTGCTTGCAAATAAGTTTAAATTTTTTACTGATCATCAGGCATTGTTATATCTTGTAAACAAGCCATGCAATACAGGAAGATTAGTAAGATGGTTTCTCTTACTAATGGAATACGACTTCGAGGTTGTGGTAAGGAAAGGCAGGACTCACTTACGAGCAGACCATCTCTCTAGACTCACATCTGGAGAAGCCCCACAAGGAGTGTCAGATGACCTTCCTGATGCTTACTTGTTTAATTTGGAAGTTGTACCGCAGTGGGCTAAGCCATTGGTACCAGTATTGACATACGGGCCTAACCATCCTGTGGTAAACACACGGAACAGAGAGGTTGTAAAAGCCCAAAAATACCACATCATGGCAGGAAGCATGTACAAGCATACAGATCAAGGGATCTTGGCTTGTTGCGTAGAAGAGGACGAGTACGCTAAATGGTTGCAATTAGCACATGTAGGTGCGTTAGAGCAACACCATTCGAAGCAACGAACATTGCAAACTCTAAAGAGATTCGGAGTGTACTGGCCAACTATGGAAGCGGATGTCCAAAAGTTGTGCAAAGAATGCCCAATCTGTTGCACTAAACCACCTGTGGAACATGCCACTCTCTATCAAATATCCATTGTGCCAGATTGGAGTGAACCTCTAGTATCATTCTTACGGACAAACACATTCCCCCCAGACATGACTCTAGCTAGGAGAAGGAGTTTAGAACAAGAAGCCCTAGATTATTCACTCATAGGTGATAATCTATATAAGCGCGGTAAAGATGGTTACCTGAGATTATGTGTCCATGAGAGTGAGTATCTTAAGATCTTAGAAACTGCTCACCAAGGTGTAGCAGGAGGACACTTTGGACCAGATCGGGTGATCAAGGCAATATTGTTTGCAGGCTTCTGGTGGCCCACCCTCCACATGGATGCACATACCTATGTGAAACGGTGTGATGTATGTCAGAGGACTCAGTATCCTATACGCAAAGATGAGATGCCACTGAAACCTATGATGGGTGGACGTGCATTCTCTAAGTGGGGAATAGACTTCGTAGGTCCTATTAATCCCCCAGCAAAAGGATCTCATGCGGAATACATCATTGTTGCAACAGATTATCTCACCAAGTGGGTAGAGGTAAAGGCTACAACCAAGAACGATGCTCAAACAACTGCCAAATTCTTGTTTGAGAATGTATTCACGAGATATGGACTACCTATAGAGCTCGTAAGTGATAGAGGCACTCATTTCTTGAATGAAGTTATTGAAAATCTACTCCAAGAATTCTTGGTAATACACAAGAAATCTGCCCCTTATCACCCTCAAGCTAATGGTCAAGCTGAGAGCACTAATAAGATTTTGTGCAATGTGCTGACAAAATTAGTGAACACTAAACGCTCTGACTGGGACAAACAGCTACACCATGCTGTTTGGGCATACCGAGTTGCCTACAAAACGGTACTCCAAGCCACCCCCTTTCAGATGGTATTTGGCCAAAACGCTGTGTTATCCTTGGACTTCCTGATCCCTACATTGAGAGTAGCACAAGAGCACGAATGGACAGGTCATGAGCTCTCCTCTAGGATCTTTGACCTTGAACGATTAGGGGAAACAAGACTAAGAGCCGCTGCAGGAATATATGCCGCCAAGAAGAGACAGAAGGCATACTTTGATGCCCACGTGAAGGATAAAGGCTTGAAAGCAGGAGATCTAGTCTTAGTCTATACACTAAAACAACACGCGAGGAAGCTAGAAAAGAGAGGCTACGGACCTATGATCATCAATAGGATCTCCACAAGCGGAGCAGTGCAATTGGCCACCTTAGAGGGTGATGTTCTCCCAAATTATATTAGCGGTTGCAGAGTCAAGTGGTATCAGGAACCCCTCACGGAGGAAATGCTTAGCCGACTCAACACTGCTAAGAAACGCAAAGAGGAAGAAAAGAGAATTAGAGAAGAAGCTCAAGCAGAGGCTTTAGAACGCATCAGAAGGATGAAACTACGAAGGCAAGGTAGAGTTCAGCCTGAAGCGAATGACTATGCAGACCAAGGATTTCCCATGGCCATGTGTGAAGTCGCAGGAACAAGCTCGCATAGGATAGTTGATAGACGTCCTTTCGTAACCCTAGATATCGGACAAGGAAAAAGTGCAAGGACTGTAAGAGCCTTGATTGACTCAGGTGCAGCCACTAGTGCTGTTAGAATGTCTTACTGTCAAGAGTTACAGTTAACTGTCCAACCTGTGGAAGCATACCTCATAGGATTGGGAGGAGTGGAAACCCCTTGCATGGGCGAGGTGGAACTTCCCCTCTACATTCACGAGGAGGCAATGACCGTTAAAGTACTAGTGTGTCAAGATGAGGATCTCACAGAACCTCTCGTCTTGGGTCAGGATTGGATCTATGACCAAGCAGTCAATCTAAACTTAAGAAGTGGACTTCTCCAGGTTTGGGTCAATCATAGTCGAGTTACAGTAGAATTAGACAATGGAGCACTCAAGGAACTAGGAAAGGCACAGACTCCTGGTCCTTCCAGGGGTACACATGAAGATGACCATGCTGTTCTTGTCCAAAACTATGTGTTGCAGAGGAATGATATTCGCAAAAAAGGAGTCAGGAATGCAAAGGAACTCCCTTCTTTTCCAAAGGCTAGAAAGAGGCAGCAACCCAAGGTGGATCAAAGGCAGAAGAAGCAGGGTACTACCTATGTCAGAGGTCAAAAGTACCGGCGCAGCAGAACAGCCCAGCAAATAGATCAGGTATGGGTGCGGAAAGGCGAACGACCGGTTGCACCACCGTCAACTACAGGGGCAAAGCCTCTTATTAGTGACCAACAACGCAACGCTAATAAGAAGTCCTTCAGAAATTCTTCTGCTAAAGTAAAATCTATTTGGGTGCCCAAGAAGTCGATGAAGGCAAGCCCACAATCAAGACAAATTTGGGTGCCTAAGGCTTGCTTGATGGCACAAGTAGCTACGCTGAGGCCACAACTTAAACAGCATAACGCAGCGACGCATACTGCCAGATTCCACTCGTTCCCGACACTCATGTACACACCAAAACCCAAGAGCGTACATGTAATCAATTGTAAATGGGTCCCAAAAAGGCCTCATCTGCAAACCACGACACCGAGGAGGCTCTGTAAAGACTCTCCGAAACCGAAGGCAAAGCCCACTCACTGCATTTGGCAGCCTAGGGCCTGTAATAAACCCCCCGACCCCAATGTGTAAATCCGTACCCACTTACTAACTGCAGTAGTCTCCTAGAACAACACGAGCACTAACTACACACACTGTCTTCATGCACTTACTAACCACTAACTCATCATCCATCTCATGTTAATGTTGTAACGGGGACAACAACGGCTTTATTTTGTCCATTACGATGTTAACACTTGGTTCTATATTCTCACAGAACCAATCAGCAAACAGGCCATGGCAGAAGCAGGTACCAGCTCTCAAGCCGGATCTGGTCCCCAAATCGTGGACATAGAAACACTTCTCCTTGAGCCACGTCTCACTGCAAGACCGCAAGAGCTTCAAGAAGTGCATGTGCTCCCCATCCAGGATCCTCCTCAAGGACACACTTCTCAAGTAGGTAAGCATGCGCATTGGTTCAGTGATGTTGCTGGACCACTGGGCGATGGAACCTACTTCTGGGAAGCAGAATTGGAGTTCAATGGCAAATGGGGTCGATACCACTTTTTCACACGCGAATTTGAAAGCTACCAAAATGCTGAAGTCATGAGATCAGTTTGGGTCAAAGCAGGTGTGGAAAGTTATTTCAGGACCCACATACCAAAGCCGGATTTTTTACGATGTTCATATCTGATCAGTACAATCACGCCAAGCAGAGTCAAGGGCGGCGACAGCACCTTTGTGTTGCCATCACTGCTGCCGGGTAATGAGCTCAAAAGATTCAAGTTGACCCTCAATCTGGTAAGAGAAGCGTTGGCTATGTATGGCATGCACATCCCCACAGAAAAGGAAACCATGGTCCCAGGTCGAATGAAGCATAAGGATTTGAATAAGTTGAAGGATATGGTAGCCATGACACCTACCATTGCGCTTCACCTGCGAACCATCATGCAACACTTTGCGTTTCCCGCCCAAGAACGATTCACAATGCCCCCGAAAAAAATATGGTTCAGTTTATATCTAGCAGAAACCGAAAGCCTGCCCATCAATGTGCCACACTGGATCATAGACCAGATCCACCTAGCACATCAAAGGTGGAATAAGAAACAGAAGAACGTGCTCCACGGGTGTTGTGCTTTGACCAGAATAATCTACAGATGCTTGGCTTATGATGTGCCTGTTCAGCGGGCACTCGTATGGTCCCGAGTCCAAGAATTCCAAAGAAGACTATCAGCAGCAGGTCCCCCATCAAAGAAGATGAGGGGGGGAGTCCAACTACCCTGTGCCCAACCAAGGGGAGCTACCGCTACACCAGAAGTCACCCCTCCCCAGACACGACGAGTTAGGCCATTCACAATCCGGTTACCACGACCAAGCACGGAGGGGCCTAATCTGGTGTTTCCACCCATTCCATCCGATTTGGAATTTCCGCAGGGATTTACTCTTGAGGACCTCACGGATGAAGAGATTGCCAGATTAATCTATGACTCTAACCTCGAAGCCGAAGCAGCGCGAGCTCAAGAACCGCGACCCCAAACAACATCGGCCCCCACCCAACCACAAACTGTAGAAGTCGATGTAGATGACCAAGAGGCAGCAGGAGACGAAGAAGAAGCCGACGAAGAACAACGTCAAGAATATGACGAACTCTCCGAGTTAGCAAGTGCCCCAGCATATTCTGCACAAATCAAGAGACTATATCGAACCATGCGACTGGTTCAGGAACATCATAAGATGTCTCTAGAACAGGGCAAAAGACTCATGAACGACTTGCTAGCGGAGGAAGGTGTGGATGAGTTGTTCATTGAGTCCATGAACCTTCATGCCGACGCTGTAGGACTGGACGAAGCCATTCATGAGGCAATGGCCTACATCCACAGGTTTGAAAAAAGAGTTCCCGTTCGTCCCAGGAGGTCCGGGAAGCAAATTCACATCAATACATCAGCACCAGGCGAGGCAGCGCAAGCAGAAGAATATCAGGAAGCACCGTTGTCACCCCCATCCCCACCTCACACTACACAATTCACTCCACCACAAGACACTGACACTACCACATCCACTACCACTACCGTTGTCATGGGCATCCCACTCTCCCCGGGAATCCAATTCGGGGGAGTCACCATGCCCACCTTCACCACCCTGTTCACCGATGTCACATCCACTCCACCAACGATTCCCATCTACACAGTCACTCAAACAGTCGACACGATGGAAACATCACCTGCCACAGCACCGCTCCCTCCCCCCATGCCACCTTCATCACCCATACCCCCTCCACCCACATCTCCACTTACATCCACAGCATCCACCTCTCCCATTCCCGCCCCCATTCCCCCTGCATCTTCACCTTTCCCAACATTATTTAATGTAAATAACATATTTTTTGCATTAAACCAATGTGTATACCAGCTCCAGCATGAGTACAAAGCTTTGGACAACCGATATAAGCAACTGGAAACGCACCATCAAAACTTACAAAGACAGTTTCACATTCTACACACAGAAAATGCAGAACTGAATCAACGTTACACGACGCTTGAGCAAGCTCACCAAACATTATTGGCGGCACCCCAACCATCAACAGAATCAGGTGCCAAACAACTAGAAGCTTTGCTCGAGGTATACCAAGCCGATAATCTCAAAGTCCGGCGTAACCTGGCACTTCTCAGAAAACACATGGCGGCCGCCCTTGAAGAAAACAAGAGATTGCAGCAGCAAAATGAAGCAAATTTGGAAGCTGCAATGGAAGGCTCTCCACACGAAATTGATCCAGAGCAGTTTAAAGCTGTGCCCTCAGAGACAATGAAGACCATCTTGGACAGCTATGCAGATCTATTAGAAGCTCATGATGACTTGGAAAGGGAACGGGATGCGCTGCGCAATCAACTCCAAGAGCAACAGACAGCACCCAAAGTCACAGAAACGACCACGACTTCAGAGGAAGTCAAGGCATTGAAAGAGCAGGTGGCCGAATTACAGGCAAGATTACTCACACATGAAAGGCAACCCTCTCCAGTTGTCGAACCAGAACCCGAGGATTTGGTACCCATCGAGGTAGATGAGACATATGAGGAACCTTACGTTCCTATGCCAATGCCAGGTGGTGAGCAAACCGCAGAAGGAATGGATACGCTAGAAATCGAAGTACCTGAGTGGCTCCAAACACTAGAGAAAACGGCATCAACTCACGAAGATCGAGTGGCAGTTCAAATCCAATCTATGGCAAAGATAGAGGACACTATTATTAAATCAGAATACTTCCGCAGCATGTCCCACCATAGATGGATCGGAACCAATGATGATCAATACGTGCCATATTGTATACTTCTGGCGGACTACAATGCAGAAATCCAACATAGATGTGGCAAACCTCCAACGTTTGCTACACAATTTGGGCCGGATGACATCCCAGAGAGTGCTAAAAAAGGATCCATTCATCAACCCACTTGGAGGATCCGACTCCTCGAAACCTATCCGGAGATGGTTCGCACCTGGACGAATATGCCTCTTTTTATTAAATATAACCCTTGTTATGTTCCTGTACTCCGCAGACGTACATGGCCAGAGTTTACCATTGCAGTCAAGAATATCAAGGGATGCGCCAAATGGTTAAACTACGTCTATCTAGCACCCCCTCAAGGGCCTCCCACCGTCAATTACATGATCTCCACTATACGGCACTGGAGCCTCCGATTAAAGAATACCCCTGATGTAATGGCCCAGATGTGCATGAAAATTTTTGAGTTAATGCTTATTACATTCAGGACATTCAAGAATATCAAGGACCCACACTTCTCAGGCGTCGGATTCCTTACAGGAAACCAAGATTTAGTGTATGACATGAGCACCACTCCTTCCATAGAGGTGATATACGCTTGGCACGCCAGAATAAAATACCTCCCGGCCTGCTTTAAACAAACATTCGAAGAGATGTTCATAACAGGGTTCTGGGAATACCACTCAGAAATATTTGTACCCAGACCCTCACATCTCCTTCATTTATTTGCTGTGGAGCGAACCATTCACTCAGAGCAGTTACGGGTGCCACATCCAGATGTCCCAGGGCCAGTCAATTGGGATGCATTGCTGACAGATCTAGCAAGGGGACTCAGGTTAGAAGAACACCACCTCGCCGCCGATGTGGTACAATACTACGTCCAGAAAGCAGCTAGACAAGGGTCTGTCAGGGGCGACAGACGCAAGAGTGGGGGGGGTGTTGGCAGTAGCCTTGGTACATCAGGATCTACAAGACGTGAAAGTCAAAGAAGGGAGTCAGAGCGAAGGGACAGCACAAGCGAGCGAAGGGACAGCACAAGCAAACAGGGCAGTCAAAGAAGATCTGGCAAGTAGGCCAATATTTTTTCAAGACATTAATGCAAATCAGAGAGATGGACACGCAGGGAAGAAGAGCAAGTAGGGAGCTTGAAGATATGTATGGCAGATCACTAGAAGAAATCCCTACAACAACAGTGATGTTTATCACTAATAATCATTGTAAATCTCATTTCACATTTTTGTAGCTCCATTTTGTGCAAGCCAAGGAGTCCTTGAGCTTGAGGAGCCTTAGAAGTAGTTGCGTACCAATTTTCATAATTTTTAGATCTCGTTTGAACCCCCAAATAAGCCCTGGAACCTAATTTTTAACTAGGCCGGACACTAGGTCTGGACAGGGCCAAAAGCTAGTCAAAAACTATAAAAGGAGCTAGAGAGCTCATTTTTGAGGTTAGATTGTAATTGAAACGAACTTGTAAGAGCATTTTGAAAGTAATCTAAAAAGCTCCATTGATTCTCACTCTTTGTCTTGCCTTGTGTGCGCGTGTGTGTGTATGTGTGTGCATGCTTGTGTGCTTCTCACTCACGCACTTGTGCCGCCACTTGCTCGAGGTCTTCATACCATCCTCACGTCTTCCCGGATTGACATTAAAGGAGGTGCTACTCATCATTGAGCTACATAGCCTGACCTTGACTCGGAGCTGGTGGGTGGGGACAATCACGAATGAAATGGTCACCTTGACATCTGAAACAAGATCCTCTAGGGGCTTGTGGTCTCATTTGTCTCAATTGGGGCCTCGATTTAGGATTTGTGTACATGAAATTGGAGTATTCTGGCTCCCAATTTTGCTCCATAGGTGGTGCCTCATATTGATACGAGTAAATCTCACTATGTTCAGGTGACTCTGTGTAATAAGCATGTGGACTACCTTCATGGGAGTAGTCTGAACTATGAGCATGAGAGTCATTCTCTGAGATCAGTGGGGTCAGTGGCACCAATGCTCTATTTGGATTTTCCTCTCCCACAGCATACTTGACTAGAATCATGTTGGCAGGAGCTGGTGGTTGGTTTCCCAATACTGGTTGTGGTCTATATTGTGCCTGATATTGCTGTTGTGGTCGATAATATGGCTGTTGGTATTGGTTCTGATACCTACCTTGTTGGTAAGGTTGCTGATAAGTTTGTCTAACAACCTGCCTATTGTAGGGACAATCTTGAGCCGTGTGGTTCGTGTATTTTCTCTCAATAGTGCAATATGGAGCATTCCTTTGTCTAATGTTTTGGTTTTGCATTGGGCATACGTTAACCATGTGGTCGCCTCCACAAGTGTAACACCGGTTCAATGGGGTAACTCTTTGTGTTTGTCTATTTTGGACTCCCAGCTTCTTGGCAACTTGCTCAGCTATCACATCTATTTCCGTGGAGATTTTTGAAGTATGACTAGTAGAACTATCAGAATCCTTATAGAGTTTGGACAATCCTAACTCCTCACCCAAGTTATCTTCTATGTCAATGCACGTCCGCACACACTCTTCTATGGATCTGGGCTCTTTCAAGTACACATGATCTCAACTTTGTGCTTAGTAAGCCATCTAAGAACAAAGCCACTTGTTTGGCTGGTGTGGGTAACTCTAGAGCAGGGCATCTTTCTAGGTACTGTCTGAACCTTCTACCTGCTAGTCGCACTGTTTCTTGGGGTGTCTGCTTGAAACTGTGGATCAAAGATGATGTGTTATGCCTGATACCACTCTTGGAAAATTCTACAATGAATTCGTCTAGCAGCTGACCTATATCACGATAGTTGCGACTACTCAGTGGTTGAAACCAAGACAACGCAGTGCCCTTAAGAGTCAAACCAAATGCCTCGTACTGGGTGAATAAATCCTCAACCTGTTCAGCTCTTAACACTTGTTTGAACTCAGCCACATGATCATAAGGATCTCCTGACCCGTCAAAATAATTCTTCATTGCCTTGATCTTTTGAGTGGGTCTAAGGGTTCTTGTGTGCTCTCGGGGTCTAGGCAATGGAAAATCATGTTCATCTCTTTGTTGCCTATGTGCCTGATGTCTCTCTCTTTCAGGTCTTTCATTTTCAAATCCTGCTCTATTTCAGCCCACCCTGTGTGCAAAACTTACCTCAGATCTCTCTCTAGTTCTTCCTCTCTAGGCTTCATGAGCTTGGGAGGATCCTACTCCTTGGAGGCCATGGGAAACATTGGATCTTGGTGGAGGGAAAATCAGTTCACTCTTCCAAGTATATGCATGTTTATCATGTTCTGCTACCAAGAATATCTTCTCTGATGTGTTATCCAGGTACATAACTTTGCCTGGTATCTCAGGATCTTTGAATTCATAGATGATGACTATGCCTAGTTGGCTAGGTTGATCTGGTTTGAATCTCCAAAAGGCTTCCTTTGTTTCTCTATTCAAGAATAGTTCTATGCTTTTGTTGTCTTGAGGGATCCAATCTGGAGTGATCACTTTGGTCAAAACTGACTTACCTCTAGGAATCTGGGGTCCTTGTCCTACATTTCCTTGTTCTAGGTCTCCTATCTCATTCTCATGAATGATATTTCCGAACTCATTGGTCCTATCCGGTAGGTTGGTGACCACATACATGGTTCCTTCCTTATCAATGTATGAACCCTCTTCGAACTTGACCACCAAGTGTTCAAGTCCAAAGGGTTGATCTGGATTTTTGAGTTGGACCACTGATCATCTCAGGCCATCCTCATAGATGCGAGAACCTAATCGGTTGGTCCGAATATATTCCAATTGTGTCTTATAAGGACCTTCTAGTGTTTGTAGATGGGCAGTTCCTGAGCCACCTGCAAATTTTCCCATGCTAAAAGACATTTTTGAGTCACTTATGTCAGAGTTTAGTACGTAAGGACAACCACTTAGTTGTTGTGCCCAAGACTTAGCTGTATGGTTGACACTGGACTGAGAAGATCTAATGCTTTGTCTATCCTTGCCTAGGTGTCTACCAGATCTCAGGTTCATAAGCTTTGGCTAAGAGTCCAAAATTTCCCCTTGGTATGGTTCACAAATCCTTTGGAGTCCCCTTGGGTTCTTGGTCCCACCTGAGGGTCAACTTCAAAATCGTGTAGGATTCGAAACGAGCTTTCCAACGAGCTATAGAGCTCAAAAAATGGACTTTGGATGAAAAAGTTATGTCAAATCAGGCTCCTGAGGGTGAAAACAGGCAAACAGGACCTTTTGGAAAAAATCGTGATTTTGTGAAATCAAGAGAATCGCGATTTTATGAATATCAAGAGAATCACGATTTTGTGAACTTCAAGAGAATCGCGATTTTGTGAACTTCAAGAGAATCGCGATGCTGTAAATCTCCAGAGAATCACGATTTTGTGAATCTCAAGAGAATCGCGATTGTGTGAAATGAGAGAATCGCGATTGTGTGAAATCAGAGAATCGTGATTGTGTGAAATCAGAGAATCGTGATTGTGTGAAATCAGAGAATCTCGATTGTGTGAAATCAAAGAATCGCGATTGTGTGAAATCAGAGAATCGCGATTGTGTGAAATCAGAGAATCGTGTTTTCACAAAATCGTGTTTTTGGCTGAAAATCGTGATTTGTGAGAATCGCGATTTTGACTAGAGAATCGTGTTGTTGAGAATCGCGATTTTGAGCAAAGAATCGCGATTTTGAGCAGAGAGTTTTGTTGTTGAGAATCGCGATTTTGAGTAGAAAATCGTGTTTTCACTAAATCGTGTTTTCATAGAATCGTGTTTTTGGCTGAAAATCGTAATTTTTGAGAATCGCGATTTTGAGCAGAGAATCGTGTTTTCACAAAATCGTGTTTTCACAGAATCGTGTTTTAGAGAATCGTGTTCTAGAGAATCGCGATTTTGTCTCAGAAAATCGTGGTTTTCAAAATTTAGAGAATCACGATTTTGAGCACAAGCACAGAATCGTCTTTTCTCAGAATCGTGTTTTTGGCTGAAAATTGTGATTTGTGAGAATCGCGATTTTGAGCCCGCTAAAAATCTTATTT
Source organism: Ceratopteris richardii (assembly GCA_020310875.1). Taxonomy (NCBI): domain Eukaryota; kingdom Viridiplantae; phylum Streptophyta; class Polypodiopsida; order Polypodiales; family Pteridaceae; genus Ceratopteris; species Ceratopteris richardii. Next base: position 177,212,216 of record CM035413.1, read on the forward strand.
TCTCAGAATCGTGTTTTTGACATGAAAATCGCGATTTTGAAAAGAAAATCGTGTTTTTTGAAAATCGTGTTTTAGAGAATCGTGTTTTAGAGAATCGCGATTTTGAGCACAACCACAGAATCGTGTTTTCTCAGAATCGTGTTTTCTGGCTAAAAATCGTGATTTGTGAGAATCGCGATTTTGAGCACAACCACAAAATCGTGTTTTCTTCAGAGACTTTTTAGGCAGGAAATAGAAAATTTTTTCAAAAAAACTTGAATTTTCACAGAATCGCGATTTTCTTCACAGAATCGTGTTTTTTTACGAGAAATTCAAATTTCTGAGCGCCGAGTGATGACGAGCTCCGTATGAGCAGAAAATCATCAAAAACATAGGCGCTTACTCTCCCTTGCACTTCCTAACTCCTTCCCACACAATAATGCATGAAAAATGGTATGAAAATGGTGAAAATGCACTAAAAAACAAGAAATTTCTATGAAGAAGAAGATGGAAGAAGGTGGAGATGGTGATGATGATGAAGATGAAGAAGAAAACTCAGAAAAATAACAGAAATGACAGTTTTTTTTACCTTCCAACGTCACAAATCTACGATCTTACCATCACAACGCTCGTCCTCAAAGCTCTCTCCCCGACAACGGCGCCAAAATTTGGTGTAGCTCAAGCGTAAGCACCACCTCCTTTACTTGTCAATCCGCGGAGACGTGAGGACCGGTATGAAGACCACGAGCAAGTGAAGGCACAAGTGCGTGAGTGAAAGCACACAAACATGCACACACATACACACACACGTGCACAAGGTAAGATCAAAGAGAGGAACAATGGAAAGCTTTGATTGTAAAAGAGTTCTCTTAAAAAAGCTCTATTCTCTAACTAGCTAACCTCAAAAATGAGCTCTCTAGCTCTTTTTATAGTTTTTTGAGTAGTTTTGGCCCTGTCTAGACCTAGTGTCCGGCCTAGTTAAAAATTAGGTTCCAGGGCTTATTTGAGGACTCAAACGAAGTTTAAAAATTATGAAAATTGGTACGATGGTACTTCTAATACTCCTCAAGCTCGAGGACTCCTCCGCTTGAACAAAATGGAGTTATAAAAATAGAAAATGGTATTTACAATGGTTTTTAGTGATGAAAATCACTATTGTTGTAGGGGATTCTTCTGAAAATTTCTCATACACTTCTTGGAGCTCCCTACGTGCTCCTTCTACTTGTGTGTCCACCTCTTTGATGTGCTCCTGTGCTTTGTCCTTGACCTTCAGCTTCAACAACTAGTAAGATGGTTTCTGTTGCTGATGGAGTTTGATTATGAAGTAGTGGTCAAAAAAGGAAATATCCACATGAGAGTTGATCATCTGTCTAGGTTAACACATGGGACACCACCCAATGGAGTAGTGGATGACCTATCAGATACTTATTTGTTCAACTTAGAAGTATTTTTGAGGTGGATAGAAAAATTGATTCCAATACTCACCCATGGACCACATCATCAAATCAACAAGGATGCTAGGAAAGGATTTTTGCAATCACGTAATTTGCACATTGTGGCAGGAAGTGTGTACTATAAAGAACCCAATGGTGTATTGTTGAGGTGTGTGGAAGAGGCTAAACAGAAGAACTTAATTGAGCAAGCTCATGTAAATCGATGGAGAATGCACAAAGGAGCTCATGGAACACTAAGGGAATTAAAAAGATTGGGAGTGTACTGGCCAGACATGCCTAAAGATGTTCATGAGTACATTAGGAATTGCCCAGAATGCCAAGAAAGTACTCTAGAAGACCACACATCATTACAATTCTCTACAATAGCACTGGATTAGAGTAGGACACTGGTGAAGTTCTTAAAAACACGTGAGCATAAGGAAGGAGCAAGTCTAGCTAGAAAGCGATCCCTAGAAGAAATGAGCAAGGAATATATTATACTAGGAAATCAATTATTTAAAAGAGGAAAGGACAATCAACTATGACTATGTGTACATGAATGAGAGTACTTATCTATATTAGAAATGGCACATGCAGGTGCTGCAAGAGGGCATTTTTCAGCCGAAAGAACTATAAAAATTACTCTTTTCGCATGCTTGTGTTGGCCAACTCTACATATGGATGCAGACACTTATGTGCGGAGTTGTCAGGTGTGCCAAAGAGCCAAGTACCCTATTAGAAGAGATGATATGCCTCTAAGACCCATGATTTGTGCAAGAGCCTTTTCAAAATGGGGCATTGATTTCATAGGCCCTATTAATCCTCCAACCAAAGGACCACATGCTGAGTACATAATAGATGCAACAGACTATCTAACTAAATGGGTAGAAGCAAAAGCAACAAGGAAGAATGATGCTCAAACCACAACAAAGTTTCTCTTTGGGAATGTCTTCAATTGCTTTGGACTACCTATAGAGATAGTAGGTGATAGAGGAACGCACTTCATCGATGAAGTGATAGAATCCTTGATGAACGAATTCCTAGTAATTCATAGAAAATCATATCCCTATCACCCTCAAGCCAATGGTCAAGCAGAGAGTTCCAATAAAGTGTTAAGTACCGTGTTGACAAAGATAGTCAACAATGAAGGTGAGATTGGGGCAAACAATTGCATCATGCAATCTGGGCCTTCTAAGTGGCTTACAAGACAACCATTGGAAATACTCCGTTTAACCTAGTTTATGGGAAAAATGCGGTCTTACCAATTGATTTTTTGGTACCAACTCTACGTGTAGCACAACAATATGAGTGGACAGGACATGAACTATCCAAGCAATTAGAGCAAATTGAAAAATTACATGAAACAAGACTCCAATCAGTTGCAAGAGCTTATGTTGTTAAACGGAGGTAGAAAGCATATTATGATGCACACATCAAAGACAAGGGCTTAAAAGAAGGAGATTTACTCCTTATATATACATTGAAATAACATGCCAAGAAACTGCAGTAACGTGGATACAAACCATTATTGATTAATAGAATCTCAATGCGCGAAGCGGTGAATCTAGCTACATTAGATGGAGATATACTTCCCAACTACATAAGTGGATGTTGAGTGAAATGATATATGGATCCATTAACAGAATAGATGTTAGAACGACTCGTAGGAGTGCAAAATCGAAAGAAGGAAGAAGAGGGAATTAGAGAAGAAGCACGTCAGGAAGCCTTAGAGCGCATCAAGAGACAAAAAGACTAGATATGACAAAGGGATGAAGGATATTTACAGGGAGAGGAACCTATTCCCATGACCAACTATGAGGTAAACCTTATGGATAACATGATCCATAGCATCTCGCAACCATACTTAAACCTAGGAATCAGAACCAAAGAGTATCAACTAGTAGATGCTCTGATTGACTCAAGAGCATCTCTAAGTTGTATACAAATGAAGTTAATAATGCATATCCAACCAACCATAAGTCCCACTAAAGCATGCATGATAGGAATTGGAGGTCAAGTTATAGAATGTATTGGAGAAGCCCTAATATCCCGTCACTTAGGGAATTCCACTATGCAGCAAAGAGTTTTGTTATGCAGAGACGAAGAACTTATTGAAAATCTGATCCTAGGGTAAGACTGGATTATTGAGAATGAAGTGAGCATCCATCTTGCACAGGGATACATATTGGCCAAAATAGGACCTAAGTAAATCTTTAGCTTGTTGGAAGAAAGGCCGTCTCACATTCATAAGGTCATCAAACCTAAATAAAAGCACTTAGAGGAGAAGAAGGCAAAGAGTATATCCCAAGCATGCCCTAATCTAAAAGTGTCTGCAAATAAGGATATGATGCTTGATGATGTGACCACCTCACCCATGAGAGATGAACCTAAGAGAGTGTGATGACATCACCTCTAAATCTATCTACACTATAAGAAGAAAACCCACATGGATGTCTACTGCTCGAACATCACACCCCTACAATACTCGTCTACAATGGGTACAAAAGGACCGAAGGACCCAACCAGACAACTCGACATAGAAGCAGATCAGCCACTCAGTGAAGACAAGGAGAGACAACCATTACTCATCATCACAATCAAAACCACCAAGACTTCTTCATGTGTGGCTTCCAAACTCATTAGTAGAGGCCGACAAGACACAACAAGGTATATGGATCCTGAAGAAGGTTAGACAAACTAAAAATCAAGAACTAGAAAAGCTAAATGAGATATCATGCCTACAAAGTGAAGCAAAGAGGTCCAAAAAGACTCATCAAGAGTACCAAAGGAACACGACATTGAAAACTCAGACTTCAAGTAAGAAGGAGACAAGGACCAGAGAACGATAAGCTCAGCAAAAACAAATTCCTCAATCACCAACTACAAAGTGGATATGGATACCAAAGAGGTAGCAAGGATAGTAACAACAAACTCAACAAGATTCTACTTGCACTTATGAAGAGTCCATTGCACATAGAGTATGCATTACAGGGCCACATTACAAGGCCCTGCATTTGGCACAATATCTCTTCAAAAAAACTAGTGGTGCACATTTCCATCATTGGAATAGGTCTTAGTTTCTACTGCCATAGGAATGACCATACATTGTAAATAAATAAGTGCTTTGGCAACTAAGACCCCCAACTTCATGGATATTAATCATATAGATATTGAAGAAGGGGTCCGTCTGATTCACCAACATTTCTGCTTTCCAAACATGCACCGCTACACAGCTATTGGTGCAAAGATGCAAACATGCACCGCTACACAGCTATTGGCTAAAAGATTTCTGCTTTCCAAACATGCACCGCTACACAGCTATTGGCTAAAAGATTCATGAACAATTGAAGCTCCATGGAAACCATTGCTAGGAGAATTTTATCCTTTACATGTGTAAAAGTTATTTTTTACTTGAAAATTCACGACTTCAATTGAGGGAATATCTCCTAGACTGGAGGACTACTTTTAGAGATCCAAAAGTTGAATTCAAATTCAAATTTGAATGTAGCACTCATAAAAGTGGCTTGAAAAAAGTCGCGGTTAGAAGTCTCAATCCCCGAGTTCTCCATTCTCATATTGTAAGAGAGTGAGGTTTACATTGTCGCCTACACTACTCACTATCATCAGGCTATGATTGTCAAGCCTATGATCTTGTACAACATTGCTCATTAACACAATAGATCTACATTGCTCATCTATGGTATCTCTATCATAGTCTTTCATAACAGTCAACTTGTACTGCTCATATCTCAATCATTCCTTCATCATTTTCAATGATCTATAGCTTTTTAGAATCCACTAGGTTATCTACATGCTCACAAATTTTGAAGGAAATCTATTCAGCCAATTCGGAGAAAAGCGCATCAAAGCACTCATTGGTCAAACTCTGCAGAGGTCGTAAAAATTTGGGGGTAATGATTCAATTGCTAAATTGATTGCTCTGTGTACAGTGCATCATTTTAAGTGATCCCACTTGGAATCATTAGCTTACTAAGCTAATTAGATACATCTAAAATGAATTTTTCTAATTCCTACTGTACTGGTAGCACTCAACATAACATGCAGCAAGTGTGAGATAAAAAATAGAAGGTTTTCATTGATCCTTCAACTTGGAAGTAGTCTGTTTTGATTCAATCTTTTCTCACATCATTTCCAAAGTACATAGGCACTTATATAGTATCATTGGAAAGCTAAGATGACCCACAACTCAACTCTAAAGCTACAAGGGGCTGGTACAAAGTAGATTTGGTAGTACCTACTCATTTCTTGGACTGTCCATACATCCTTCCCAACAGTGGTATCAAAGTGAAGCTAAGGTAAAATGGGAGATGGTTTTCCTTCCTTCATTGATAAATTGGATAGGAAAAACTATCAAGCATGGTCCTCGAGGATGAAGACATACTTGCAAGGAAGAAGCCTTTATGGATACATCTCAGGAGATGAGGAGATGCCCATATTCAGAAGCAAAGAACAACCTATAAGAGAGGAGCATGAAGGACTCAACACATGGTGTGCCAAGGATGCATTAGCAAGGTCCTACATACCTAACTCAATCTCTGATTTTCTTCTTCCACATATTAGGAACTGTAAGACATCCCAAGAGATGTGGGAAACATTCTCTTCATATTTCTCTTCCAACACAAGGGCTAGAAAGAACCAATTGTGGATTGAGTTTACTACTCAAAGAAAGCAACCCAAGCAAGGCATCTCAAAGTATGTGACCAAATTCAAAGATGTAGCAGATCAATTGGCAAGCATAGGAGAAGAAATTGAAGAGGAGCAGATTGTAAGACAAGTAATCAATGGTATTAAAGCTAATGACAAATGGGAGAGCTCCACAACTGCCATGGACCTGTACATGGACATGCAGATTCCAAACCTTACCACTCTCATGGGGCAACTATTTACCCATGAAGCCAAGCTCAAAAAGAATGGAGATTCATCAAGAGGTAATAACTCTTCTGCCCTACACACTGATAAAAGTAAGTCCAAAGAGAAAGGGAAGAACAAAAAGGTTGAAGATGAAGGAACTACCCCCCAAGCCAACTATGCAGGGAGAGGTAGAACCTCATGAGGAAAGGGTAGAGGAGGTAAGCCAGGTAGGGGGAGATCTTGTAACTCCTCACCATGTAATATTTGTGGATTGTCAAGTCATACTACAGATGAGTGTTACAAGAACTTCAAGAATCAGAGAGGTAGAGGATATCAAAGAGGTGGATATACACAATCAAGAGGAAGATTCAATCACCTTGAAGGATACAACAACAACTACAACAACAACTACAATAGCAACTACCAAGGAGGCTACAAATCAAGGAAGGATTACAAAAACTACACAGAGGAACAAGAAGACTCACTTCTCATTATGAAAATGACTTCAAAACCAGGTATAAATGATGATCATCTCTTCTACATTGACTCAGGATGCTCAAACCATGTGGCAAGCAATGTAGCTCTTCTCTCTGACCTTGAAGAAGCAAAGGGTAAGCTTCAGGTACAAACAAGTGATGACACCAAGCACTCAATGATTAAAGTAGGAAATGTTAAGGCCTCTAATGGAAATAAAAACTTGTTGAGTAGGGTTCTATATGTACCTACCATTACCAAGAATTTCATGAGTGGTTGAAAGATTGTGGAAAAGGGTTTGCAGGTGAGGTTCAACAAATATGGAGCATTTGTGGAGGATCCCCAACATGGATTCAAAAGAATTGACAAAGGAGAAAAAATAGGTAGATTATTCACTTTTGAACTTGAAGATACAAGGAATATTGCACTCTATAGTTACAAAGATCAAACACTATCAGAGCTTGAAATTTGGCACAAGAGATTAGGGCATGTTGGTGAGAGCTTTAAAACAGATATATAGAGATCAATATGTACTTGGGATACCTAATGTATCCAAGCAACACATGATCTATAAATGTGGTGCTTGCCAGTTTGGAAAATCTCACAGGTTACCCTTCCCAAGGAAAGGCTACATGCATGAGGGCTACCTAGAGCTTGTCCATACAGATGTATAGGGACCAAGCAAGGATCCCTCAATTTTTGGATCAAGGTATTATGTATCCTTCATTGATGATTACAGTAGATGGACTGTAATCATCAAAGAGAGGAGAAATAGATTAATTGTTGAAACTGCTAGGTCAATGTTAAATGAGAAAAAATTACCTAACTACTTGTGGGCAGAGAGTGTATCTACTGCCACTTATCTTGTAAACAAGTTGCCATCCAAATCACTTGATGGGATAACCTCATATGAAGCATGGCATGGTAGAAGACCTTCACTTGATCATTCCAAGATCTTTGGATGTGTTGCTTATGTGCATATCCCTTCTCAGATAAGAGGTAAACTAGACCCTAAGGTAGAGAAGTGCATCTTCATAGGGTATGACTTGAATACGAAAGGATACAGGTTTTACAACCCTTCAAGCAAGGGATTCATGGTTAGTAGAGATGTTGTCTTTGATGAGAATGACTCTTGGTTTGAAAGTGAATGCAGGAAAGTAAAACTACTGTATGACTTGGAAGAGGAGTTTCCAAGCCTAACTAAGGAGGAGCCTAATCAGAATGGAGATATCAACTTAGATGATGAGGACATCATTAACTTAGAGGAATTCAAGGCATGGAAGTCCAAAGCCAAAGTCAAGATGAAGAAGTTGGAGGATATACCTGAATCGTCCAAGCAAGCAATCAGAAGATCACAAAGGGAGAGCAAGAAACCAATCAGATACGGGTATGACACTTCCCTAGTAACTAAGCATTCTGTTTATCTTACAGAAGACTTGTCATTTGAAGAGCCATCATCATAGGAAGAAGCAAAGACCAAGGCAGAATGGAAGGAAGCTATGGATGAGGAAATTGAAGCACTCAAGGAGAATGATACTTGGGAACTAGTGCCCGAGAAGGAGTCTATGAAAGTAAATGGTTCTAGATGGATCTATAAGATCAAAAGGAATTCTGATGGATCAATAAGCAGGTACAAAGCTAGGTTTGTGGCTAAGGGTTTTGCACAAACCCGAGGAGTTGATTATGAAGAAACCTTCTCACCTGTGGCCAAAATCCCAACCATCAAGGTATTGGTAAGTGTGGCTGCATCAAAGAATTGGACATGTATCAATTGGATGTAAAAAATGCATTTCTAAATGGCTGGATTTCAGAGGAGGTGTAGGTGGTTATGAAGATCCAAACAACGTAACATATGTATGTAAATTGAACAAAACTCTTTATGGATTGAAGCAGGCACCTAGGGCATGGAGCCATAGGTTGACTACATATCTTCAGGACCAAGGATTTATCATGAGTAAAGTAGATACATCTCTGTTTGTCAAAAGAATTAATTCAGAGGTAATATACCTATGTGTATATGTTGATGATATCATACTCATAGGTAATGATGCTAATGGCATCAAACAAATTAAGAATCAGATGATGTAGGAATTCAAAATTAGTTACCTTGGATCACTAAAATATTTTCTTGGACTTGAGTTAGTCTACACTAACTCTGGAATTTATATTACTCAGAGAAAGTATATACACGACATGTTGAAGAAGTTTCAATTGCAAGATGCCAAAGTTGCAAGTACTCCAATGGAGGTAAACCTAAAATTAAGTGCTCATGAAGGTGATCTGCTTGAGAACATTGCAGGCTACCAAAGCATAGTGGAAAGCTTGAACTATGCTACATTGACAAGGATTGACATTGCATATGGGGTAAGTGTTCTAAGTCAGTTTATTCACAAACCTAGGGCACCTCATTTGGAAGCTACCAAAAGGATTTTGAAGTACCTTAAGGGCACTCAAAATCATGGGTTGTATTTCCCTTATACATCAGACTTGGACATCAAGATATATTCTGATGCAGATTGGACAGGATGCAAAAATGATAGAAGGAGTACCTCAAGACACCTATCTTTTGGAGGTAACAAACCTATATCATGGTCTTCAAAGAAGCAACCTACTGTTGCTTTATCTTCTACAGAGGTAGAGTATAGACGATTGGCCAATGCTACTCAAGAGCCCATATGGATCAAATTGCTGTATACAGATTTGGGTTTGCATACTACATTCCCAACGATACTTAATCCAAGCTCATTACATCTTGCAGCAAATCCTATTTATCATGCTAGGACCAAGCATATAAAGGTCCACTATCATTATGTGAGAGAGAAGATATTGAGCAAGGAAATTCAGTTGGCTCATGTCTCTACTAATATGCAATGTGCAGACTTATTGACTAAAGCATTAGATGGTACAAAACTTTGCAAGTTTAAGTCAATGATTGGATTGCAAGACATTCATGAAGATTGACAAAGAAGACCAAGCCAAAATGTTTGGCTTCAGGGGGAGTTGTTGGTGCAAAGTTCAAGCCTATGCATTTGGCTAAAAGATTCATGAACAATTAAAGCTCCATGGAAACCAGTGCTAGGAGAATTTTATCTGTTATATGTGTAAAAGTTATTCTTTAACTTGGAAGAATCTTTGTAACTCTCAACAAACTCGTGGAGTTTAGTAGTTGAAAAGTCACAACTTCAATTGAGGGAATATCTCCTAGATTCGAGGACTACATTTAGAGAGAGACAAAAGTTGAATTCAAATTCAAATTTGAATGTAGCACTTATAAAAGTGGCTTGAAAAAAGTCGCAGTTAGTTTCAATCCCCAAGTTCTCCATTGTCATATTGTAAGAGAGTGAGGTCTACATTGTAGCCTACACTACTCACTATCATCAGGCTATGATTGTCAATCCTATGATCTTGTACACATTGTTCATTAATACAATAGATCTACATTGCTCATCTATGGTATCTCTGTCATAGTCTTTCACAATAGTCAACTTGTACTCCTCATATCTTAGTCATTCCTTTATCATTTTCAATTATCTGTAGCTTGTTGGAATCAGCTGCAAGTTATCTACATTCTCACAAAGTTTGAAGGAAATCTATTCCGCAAATTTGGAGAAAAGTACGTCGAAGCACTCAGGGGGTCAAACTCTACAAAGGTCCTAAATAATTGGGGGTAATGTCTCAATTGCTAAATTGATTGCTCTGTGTATATTGCATCATTTTAAGTGATTCCACTTGGAATCATTAGCTTACTAAGCTAATTAGATACCTCTAAAAGGAATTTTTCTAATTCCTATTGTACTAGTAGCACTAAGCATAACAAGCAGCAAGTGTGAGATAAAAAATAGAAGGTTTTCATTGATCCTTCAACTTGGAAGTAGTCTGTTTTGATTCAATCTTTTCTCACATCATTTCCAAAGTACATAGGCACTTGTATATTGTCATTGGAAAGCTAAGAGGGCCCACAAATCAACTCTAAAGCTACAAGGGGCTGGTACAAAGCAGAATTTGGCAGTACCTACTCATTTCTTGGAGTGTACATCCATCCTTCCCAACAATAGCACCTCAAAAGATCATAGTACAGCTCTTATGCAACCAAACAGATTGGTAATCAGGTGAACCAGACGCCCTATATCCAAGAGCATTTATTCAAACCAAAGAAGTAGTGGGGCCACAAGATGTTATTGAATGGAAGTGTAGCATTGACCATCTTGATCTACCAAGCCTTAGGTATTCGAGAATATCTTAAGGAGATGCCTTCATCAACAGAGATGGCTAAGTATGCAGAGCTAGCCATTCTACTAAGGAAAAAGAAGGGAGTAAAAGTGACAGAAGAAGAAGGAACCAGGCAGCAACCCGGGATGAGAGGAACAAAAAGATTAAGGGAAATGTTAAAGGCAGAGGAAGCACTTCCTACTTCCAAAAGAATACACGTACTTCCAAGAACCACCGTCGATAATACCAAGCCCATCACGGAAGAAGAACTAAAGGATGCTATGGAAGACACTCACCAATATATGGAAGGACAAGTGAATCTGCCAGTTACAAGGGCATCACTATTATCAATCCCATGTAGAATCTTCTTAGGGAAAGAGGCTGACAAAAGTCCATAGATACAGAGAACTGGGATTGATGAACTCTAGTTCACCTTCGGACACCCAGGAAGACCAAGAACCATCCCTGATGAATGTGGACATCAAAAGCCTCAATCTATGTGTGTGCTCCTCGTTGAGTTTGAGAGTGTGTGAATGAGCTCTCTTCCTTATCTCCTTCCTCATGACAAGATTCACAGTTTGTTTGGTGAGGATGTAGCACATTCACTAGAAGGAGGATCCACTAGTATAGGATGGTGGAACCAAATTCCCATTGGGAATTTTTCACCTATGGCCAAGGAGAAAAGCATTCATCATCCATGGATAACATTAATCATTAAGGTAGAATGAAAAAATATTTCCTATGGATATGGGAAAGTTTCTTCTTCTAGTGCTAAGGAGATTTTGGAAAGATTTTTTCTTCCAAGTATAGTTCATTTTATTAATAATTTGTAAATGTGAGGATCTATACTAAGGAATGGATATAAGATGAATCATTCACAGTCTCCTTCAAGGGAAAGAGCTCAATTGGGAAAAGTACTACTTGTGGGAAAAGTTCCACTTATGGGAAACGTTCCTCTTGTTTGAAAAATTCCACTTGTAAGAAAAGTTCCATTTATTTGGATAGCTTAGGTTGAGAAGTGCAAAAGTTCCAAGTGTATAGACAATTTACACTATTATCAAGTTGAAGTAATTCTAAGCTTACTCGTAAAGACAAGTAAGAGTAGGCATTTTACTCTATAGGAAGTACCTTCTAGCTTTCTTTTGGAGCAATAGTCTATCTTGAAATTTTTTTCTATACATTTTCTAACAATAGTGGCACTATCCTTTGTAGGGAATAAAGGAGATTAGTTAATCATACTAGTTAGATTGAGTCCCACTTAAAGATTCTAGATGAGAAGGTTTTATTTCTATTTCTAATGATGAACTTAGATGACATGAGGAAGATATAGTTGTTGGCATTAGAGAGATCATAATAGAGTGATGACTTCTGCTTCAAAGTGGGAAGATATAGAGAAAAATATGAGTTGTAAAAGCATGAACTTCTTAGTGTCTAGTCACAAGGATGATGACCTAACACTTGTAAGGAAGATTGATACTTATGACTGTAGCTCAAGCGTAAGCACCACCTCCTTTACTTGTCAATCCGCGGAGACATGAGGACCGGTATGAAGACCACAAGCAAGTGAAGGCACAAGTGCGTGAGTGAAAGCACACAAACATGCACACACATACACACACACACGCGCACAAGGTAAGATCAAAGAGAGGAACAATAGAAAGCTTCGATTGCAAAGAGTTCTCTTACAAAGCTCTATTCTCTAACAAGCTAACCTCAAAAATGAGCTCTCTAGCTCTTTTTATAGTTTTTTGACTAGTTTTGGCCCTGTCCAGACCTAGGGTCCGGCCTAGTTAAAAATTAGGTTCGAGGGCTTATTTGAGGGCTCAAATGGAGTCTAAAAATTGTGAAAATTGGTAGGATGATACTTCTAATGCTCCTCAAGCTTGAGGACTCCTCGGCTTGCACAAAATGGAGCTACAAAAATAGAAAATGGTATTTACAATGTTTTTAGTGATGGAAGTCACTATTTTTGTAGGGAATTCTTCAGAAAAGTTGACATGTACTTCTTGGAGCTCCCTACTTGCTCCTTCTTCTTGTGTGTCCACCTCTTAGATGTGTTCCTATGCTTTGTCCTTGACCTTCAGCTTCAACACTCCCCCCCCTCTCGAGTCTGTCGTCCCTGACAGACCCTTGTTGTAGTGGTTGTTCCATGTAGTTCTTGGGAGGTAGTATCCATTCTGTATGAACAAGAGCCGTCTATCTTCCAAATTTGGCAGTGTTGGTTGTTCGGTCCTTCATTTGTCACTGCACGCCTTTGCAAGTGGTAGTCCCTTGGTATGTGCTTCTTCCGTGGATTCCCGCATGAATGCGTATCAAGATTGAGTTGGAGCAACTGCTAGCTTCGAATTGCTTCCTAGGTATTGATGTTGCCCCAGGATGTCCTCTAGCGCTTCTAAAGATGATGTTCAGAGTAGTCATGCCAAGTACTCATAACCCATAGTGAATGATGGGTAAGTGTGTATGTGCATGGGTTGAAAAAAGTATGTGCCTTGTGCACGGCCTTGTAATGTAGCCCTACGCATGCTTACTTGGAAAATGCATTGGAAGAAGTATGGTGCAAAAATTGCGGGTCTTGAGCTAAGTGCTCAAGGGTATGCTGACGAAGAGGTTTCCTAATCTATCATGGTTATGGTGTTTCCAGAGTAAAGATACTTACCGTGGTGAAGGGTTGATTGATGTCTATCTCTTCATGTTGTATACCTGGCATTTGTGATGGAACATTGTCGATGAATGTCCATGTTGCTGGTCCACCGAAAATTTTTTTGAGTGCCTAGTTCTGTCTTCTCTTTTCAAAGCAACGTTTGCCAAATACTGAGAATTGAATTTCTTTATATTCTTTGACAAACAACATTGGGTAACTACACCAAGCTTAGTTTCACATATTCTCTTTAGTTCACCATAAGCAGGAGTCTGCTCATCTAGTATATAGACAAGGATTTTCGGGGTACCAAACAAACTCTTGCAAATATCTCCTTGGATGCTCTCATACATACAGTAGTTAAGCATCACTCAAGTTGTGGACCTTCAAGATCTTCACTCCCACCATGGTAAGGGGAAACCATAGGTGTGGATGCCATGTTCATGCTAAGTTCTTGACATCTACCAGATAAGGCATCAATTACATCATCTGCTAGCCGAGACACACTTCTATCCAAACTCATAAATGCCCTGTAATCGATGGTTCAATCTTCAACTAAGCATGACTCATTCATGTTCCATGAGCGAAACCTGGGGACAAGTTCTTTCCCTCTCTTTTTTTTTTTTTTTTTTTTTTGAGGAATGTCGCAAAACAAGAAGGCAAAGTTTAGTATCAAAAAGTGGTTTACATGTGTCAATGTGCTCTAGTGCATGGGACTCTCAGTTGTGTCTATGCACGGCCATGTAATGTGGCCCTATATAATGCATACTTTAGAAATGCATGACCTGAATGGTGCAAAAGACAAGGTTGTGCAAGGAGCACATGGTTGTCGCTCATCGAGGCCTGATGTCACTTGCAGATGTTGGTGTCATCTTTGTTGGAGGTATCCATTGGATCTCGAGATGACCACTGATCCTTCCTCTTTATAGGGATCCATTTTAGAACAGCATTTGGCACTGTAGAGATTACTTTAGGCATCTTCCTCTTTGGATGCGTTCTGAACTGTGGTATCCAGTGTGGTTGGCGCTTTGGTTTGATGGAGGCTACTTGTACTTTTGGCTTCCAAACCCATATCCTTTTTGCACGTCTTCCTACTATTGTTGAAGAGCTGATTTGATCTTCTTTCGGTCTCTGTACGTGGTTCTTATCCTCTTCTCTTTTTGGCTTCTTTGTTGAGACCTTTCGCATGTGGGAGAACATAGGTTGTTGTAGATGTAAGAGCTTCTTAGGTACCCACATCTGTAATCGCCCTTGTTGAGCTAGAGCTAATTTCTTAGGCACCCAAACTTGTTGGATACCTTGTGATTGAGCTTGTCCGAGCTGCTTCCTTCGTCTTCTGACCTAGTTGGCTTGCCTGGATGGGATTTTTGGGGGCAAGGCTGGTGGTTTCTCTCCTTTGCGTACCCAGATCTGCGTCATGCTCGGAACTGCTTTCTTATCGAATGATGTCTTTCTATTTGATGTAGCAATTGTCGTGATCAGTTGTGTTTGCCTCTATGGTGGACTTACTAGTGTGGCTACTTGATTCTTTGGAGAAGAAGAAAGATCCACCCGCCTTCGAACCTGTTCTTCCACGATTGACTCCTTCTGCATCATAGAGCTTTTGACACATACAACATCTTCTTCCATATGATTAGTCTTAGAAGAGCTAAGAGAGTGTGTGGTGCCATGATCGGGGAGCATGCAGTTCTCTAATTCTAATGTAATGCATTGTTCATGTACCCAAACTTGAAGAATCTGACTTCTTAGGTTTAAGTTGACTGCATTGTCATAAATCCAATCTTGTCCTAAGACAAGTGGTTCTGTAAGGTTCTCATCTTGACACACTAGCACTTTGACTTTCATTGGAACATCTTGCAGGTAGATGGGAAGTTCCACCTCGCCCAAACAAGGGGTTTCCACACCTCCCAATCCTATGAGATAAGCTTCTATGGGATTGATGTTCAACTGCAAGTCTTGGCAGTAGGAAAGTCTAACTGCACTACTTGCTGCACCTGAGTCAATCAATGCTTTCACAGTCCTTGCACCCTTTCCTTGTCCTATCTTTATGGTCACAAAGGGACGTCGGTCAATAACTGGAGAAATTGCTATGCCTGATTCTTGGCACATATCCATGTGATATTTTGGGGCGTTTGAGTTGACATCTAGGCCTAATCGCCTTAACTTATTTCGCCTTATGCGCTCTCTAGCCTCTGCTTGTGCTTCTTCTCTGACTCTCATCTCTTCTTCTTTTCGTTTCTTAGCAGTGTTGAGTCTCATTAGCATGTCCTCTGTAAGATGTTCTTGATATAACTTGACTCGAGAACCACTGATATAGTTTGGCAAGATGTCACCTTCTAAAGTAGCCAATTGAACAGCACCGCTAGTGCAAATTCTATTAATGATCATGGGTCCATATCCTCTTTTCTCCAACTTACGGGCATGTTGCTTTAGCGTATAAACCAGCACTAGGTCTCCCTCTTTCAATCCCTTATCCTTAATGTGTGCATCGAAGTATGCCTTTTGCCTTTTCTTTGCAGCATAGATGCCTGCTGCCGCGCGTAGCCTTGTCTCACCTAAGCGTTCTAGATCAAAGATCCTAGAGGACAATTCATGTCCATTCCACTCATACTCTTGTGCTACTTTTAAGGCAAGGATTAAGAAATCTAATGGTAGCACAACATTCTGTCCGAAGACCATCTGAAATGGGGTGGCGTTGAGTACCGTTTTGTAGGCAACTCGATAAGCCCAAATAGCATGATGAAGTTGTTTGTCCCAATCAGAGCGTTTATTATTTACCAGTTTTGTCAATACGTTACAGAGGATCTTATTGGTGCTCTCGGCTTGTCCGTTAGCTTGTGGGTGATAAGGGGCAGAATTTTTATGTATCACCAAGAATTCTTGGAGAAGATTTTCAATGACGTCATTCAAGAAGTGTGTGCCTCTATCGCTCACTAACTCTATTGGTAGCCCATATCTCGTGAACACATTCTCGAATAAGAACTTAGCCGTAGTCTGAGCATCATTCTTTGTTGTGGCTTTCACTTCTACCCACTTTGTAAGGTAATCTGTGGCTACAATAATATACTCTGCATGGGAGTTTCTAGCTGGGGGGTTAATAGGACCTATGAAG
This sequence comes from Ceratopteris richardii, assembly GCA_020310875.1. Classification (NCBI taxonomy): domain Eukaryota; kingdom Viridiplantae; phylum Streptophyta; class Polypodiopsida; order Polypodiales; family Pteridaceae; genus Ceratopteris; species Ceratopteris richardii. Next base: position 177,228,933 of record CM035413.1, read on the forward strand.
TCTATGCCCCACTTGGAAAATGCACGCCCTCCCATCATTGGCCTCAAGGGCATCTCGTCTTTTCTAACTGGATATTGTGCATGTTGGCATGTGTCACATTTCTTCACATAGGTATGTGCATCCATATGAAGAGTGGGCCACCAAAGTCCTGAGAATAGAATAGTCTTGATCACTCGGTCAGGACCAAAATGTCCACCTGCAACACCACTGTGTGCAGTCTCTAAGACCTTTAAATAGTCTGATTCATGAACGCACACTTAACTAACCATCTTTGCCTCTTCGGTATAAGTTGTCTCCTACTAAGGCATAGCCTTGAGCTTCTTGCTCCATGCTTCGTCTTCTTGCTAGACTAGCCTCTTTGGGTAATCTTCCCCACCTCATAAACTCTACCAATGGAGCACTCCAATCTGGAATTAATGACACTTGATAAAGGGTCGCATGCTCCACTGGGGGTCTCTCTCTGCACATTGGACAATTCTTAATCCACTCATGTATTTCTTTGTCCATGCTAGGCCAATACACTCCTAGACGCTTCAGATTCTGCAATGTTCGTTGTTTAGAATAGTGATTTCCTAGCAATCCTTCATGAGCTTGCTGCAACCAACTACTATGTTCATCATCCTCGACACAACAAGCTAATACACCCTCAGTATCTTGTTTGTACATGCTTCCTGCCAATATGTGATATTTTTGTGATCTTACAATTTCTTCTTGTGATGTTTTCACATTCTTATTTGTAGGGCCAAAGGTTAGGACTGGTACCAACTTATTTGCCCATTTGGGAACAACTTCCAAATTGAACAGATAAGCATCAGGTAGTTCATCAGACACTCCTTGCGGTGACTCTCCTGAAGTAATGCGAGAAAGGTGATCTGCCCAAAGGTGGGTTCTACCTTCCCTGACAACAACTTCAAAGTCATATTCCATTAGTAAGAGGAACCATCTTACTAAGCGTCCAGTATTGCAAGGTTTATTGACCAAATATAACAAAGCTTGATGATCAGTGAAAAACTTGAACTTGTTGGCCAATAAATAGTGTCTAAACTTCTTCACAGCATATACCATGCCTAAGCCCTCTCGCTCAGTTGTGGTATAGTTCCGTTCAGCTGCAGTGAGCTGTCTACTAGCATATGCTATGGGCAAATCTAAGTTTCCTTCACTTGTGGGTTGTGCAAGCACACATCCTATGGCATGATTGGATGCATCCACATGGACATGGAATGGTTTATTCCAATCAGGAGTGGTCAGTATTGGTGTTGTGCACAAACTTTTCTTCAGTTCGTTGAAAGAATTCTCGCATTCGTCGTTCCACTCAAAATTAGACAACAAGGCATAAAGGGGTCTAGCTATGATCGCGTACATGTGGATAAACCTACGGTAATATCCACAATGGCCCATAAAGGCTTGTACCTCTTTAACATTCCTTGGCCTTGGTAGCTCCGCTATGGCTCGTACCTTATCTTCATCTGTTGAGATTCCATTCTTAGAAACAATATGACCTAAGATTTTACCTTGACGCACCATGAACACACACTTTTCTGGGTTTAGACACACTCGATATTCTCTACACTTGTTGAAGATTTGTCTGAGCTCAGGGATGTGAAACCTTCTTTCTTGGGAATGAGCACATAAATCATCCACATACACTTCTAAGCTCTTTTGCAAGAACTCTTTGAAGACATGACACATGAGCCTTTGGAATGTTGCAGGTGCATTGGTGAGCCCAAATGGCATCACACGAAATGCAAAGATTCCCCACTCTGTAGCAAAAGTTATTTTGTGTTGATCTTCTAGGGCAATGGCTACTTGATTGTAACCTGAAAACCCATCAAAGAAGCTATAAACTTCCTTGCCTGCAACACGCTCCAAAAGGTGTTCCGTGATTGGAAGTGGATAACTATCTCTGATAGTAGCGGCATGAACTTTTTTAAGGTTAATACACACTCGCAACTTTCCGTTCTTCTTGGGCACCACTACAATGGGGGACACCCATTTAGTATGTTCAATCTCATAGATGAATCCAGCTTCAATCAACCTATCAATTTCTTCTTTTATTTTGGCTGCATAGATATCATTATATGTGTAGGGCTTTTGTTTGGTGGGCTTGGCATCAGCAGTCATGGGGATAGTATGAGAGCAAATTCTTGGATCTACCCCTTTCAAGTCTCTATAGTGCCACGCAAACACATCCCTATATTCCCTTAATAGAGCTACAAGCTCCATTTCTTCTCTTGCACTTAGGTCATCTCCTATATATGTGCATCTCTCTTCGTTCTCTTCGATGGTCACTACAATCTTCTTGGTCTTTTCTTTATTATCATATGATTCTCCTATGATGGCCTCTCTCTTAGGCATTCGTACCAAAATTTTGCGGTCATCAACTTCATATTTCTTGAAGTTTTTTGGTACTTCAAACAATGATTCCTCCTCTTCTTGTTTCACTGCTTTTCTTTTCTTTTTCTTTTGACTGATCTCACTTCCATCCTTTGAATTTACCGTTTTAATACTTGTGAGAGGTTCTTCTTCTTTCTGGGTGAACACTCCTATATCTTCTAGATAGTGCTGCTCTGAGTTAAAGCAACTATCCATCACAATGGACTCTATATCATCGTCATTCTCTTCTTCTTCTATGACATCACTACGGTCACATTCTTCTAGCAAGGGCTGACACATGAACAGTGAGATATCATAACCCTCCTCATCACAATGAGGTGTCGATTGTTCTTCATTGACAGCAATGTCCATGGTGGCTAAGATTTCTGGCCAGCCATGAGGCTCAAATTCCTCATCTGGAAAGATCATCGGTATATAGGCTGGGTCTTTAATTGGTCTATCTCCTGGCGAAGTTCCTTCTTCTCTTGCCTTTAAATGTTTTTCCTCTTCCTTTGCGACCTTGCACATCCGCAAATGAATATCTTCATGCAGCCATGATGGATCATGCACAGAGATGGAATCTTCTTTCGCTTTGTGGATAGAATTCCACTGTAGGGGTGGTACATCTCTGAAGGTGTAATCCTTCAAATTGACCTTGGTGGTGACCCCTAAGTGCTGTAAGTACAAGGAGTTAGTTCCCCAATCCTGTACTATTTGCAATTGTCGTAGGAAGGGGTACTATTTGCAATTGTCGTAGGAAGGGTCTTCCTAGGATCATCTCATAGACATTATTTTTCTCAAAGTCACATATAGCAAATGTATGTTCAAACTCCACACCACAAGTGGTTAGAGTTATCCCTTCGAGCAATCCTAGAGGTCTTTCAAAATGACCGTCAGCCATTTGAAGCTTCATTCTAGTTGGTCTTAATGTGGGTTTGCCCCATTACTTCCACAAAGAGGTGGTCGCAATGGTAACACCAGCACCTGAATCTATGATTGCTTTGGTTGTGTAACCTTGGTAAGTGATTGGAAGATAAGTATTACCTTCCTCACCCTCACACATGTCCCCTATTTTGTCTAGAGGTATCTCTGGCACTTTTTGCTTAGAGCCTGCTTTTGGCATATTGAAATCAAGTTCTGGAACCTGAACCTTCACATGATTCCATAGCTCGGGTTTTGCTTTGAGCAGCTCTTCTACAGTGAGATGACATTGAACCTTAGTGTTCTTCACGACATCAGTGTTCCTTGGGACCACTGAGTCTTCATGTCTGACCAGTATTGTGGGAGCTCTGATCTGAAGAGATTCAGATTCCCATGGGCCTGGAAATTGAGGCAATTCCTCTAAGGTATTAGATTCAAAATCTAACCTTTCATCTTCTTGGTGTTCTGCTTCATCTCCGTAAATAGATGGAATGTCTTGGGGAAATTGATCATGAAGATCATCAATCTCAGGAATAGGAGGGGAATTACCCTTCTCCTTGGCCCATTTCTCTTCTTGTATTTCCCACAAGAACTCTTGAGAGTACTGTTGAATTGAAGGAGGTATTCCAGCATCTGTGGAATTAGGAACATAAGCTCCCATTGGTGGTGAGCTTCCTCTTTCAATAACTGGTTGAGCCTGTGGAGGTAAAGAAACTTGTGGTTTGTTTACCAATTGCTCTAATCTTTCTAGTAAGCCCTGGAAATGCAAATCTGATTTGATAGAGTTTGTCTGATTGAACTTTTGACTAGTCTCAAGTATGGCTTGAGCTTGTTCTACCATTTTCATGCACATTTTCATCCGTTCAATCTCTAAATCTGCTCTAGGGTAACTCTTGTCTAGGTTTGCAGTTGTAGGCCCTTCTTGAAGTCGAGCCTGGTAGGCCTTGAACATCATGTCCAAGCCTTCTGGGGTTGGATCTGCAAGAATAGACCCTGGTTGTGGTCTATTTACAATGGGTGGTGGGGTGGGATGAGGTGGAGTGGATGGAGTTTCGGCATGCGAGGGGATTTGAGATGCAATGTCTTCTATTTTTGTTTTCGCTTCTTTTAAGCTTTCTTCTAGTTCCGATAACTTTCTATTCCACTTGCAATTGGCCTTCTCTCTGGTATCCTTCCATGTTCTTGTTTTCCTCTTACTAGGCTCTCCTGATTCACTCGACTCTGATTGTTCTGCTGGTTTATCTTGTTTTAAGGCTTGTGCTCTAGCGACAGCTTGTATAGGAGCCACATTGCTAATACTTGAACTTGAATCTGCCACTAAGCCTACCACATTAATGGGTGTAATCTTGGGTGCACTGGAGGGGTTTCTTGGACAATCTCTGGGGAGATGGTCTTTGCCACAATCAGGACAAAAAGCCTGTATTGGGATAGCCTGTCCTTGACTCGGAGATGGTGGGTGGGGATAGTCACGAATGAAATGGCCACCTTGACATCTGAAACAAGATCCTCTAGGGGCTTGTGGTCTCATTTGTCTCAATTGGGGCCTAGGGTTAGGATTTGTGTACATGACATTGGAGTATTCTAGCTCCCAATTTTTCTCCATAGGTGGTGCCTCATATTGATACGAGTAAATCTCACTATGTTCAGGTGACTCTGTGTAATAAGCATGTGGACTACCTTCATGGGAGTAGTCTGAACTATGAGCATGAGAGTCATTATCTGGTATCAATGGGGTTAGTGGCACCAATCCTCTATTTGGATTTTCCTCTCCCACAGCATATTTGACTGGAATCACGTTAGCAGGAGCTGGTGGTTGGTTTCCCAAGACTAGTTGTGGCCTATATTGTGCCTGATATTGCTGTTGTGGTCTATAATATGGCTGTTGGTATTGGTTTTGATACCTACCTGGTTGGTAAGGTTGTTGATAATTCTGTCTAACAACCTGCCTATTATAGGGACAATCTTGAGCCGTGTGGTTCGTATATTTTCTCTCAATAGTGCAATATGGAGCATTCCTTTCTCTCATGTTGTGGTTGTGCAATGGGCATACATTAGCCATGTGGTCGCCTCCACAAGTATAACACCGATTCAATGGAGTGACTCTCTGTGTTTGTTTATTTTGGACTCCCAGCTTCTTGGCAACTTGCTCAGCTATCTCCTCTATTTCTGTGGAGATTTTTGAAGTATGACTAGTAGAACTATCTGAATCCTTATAGAGTTTGGATAATCCTAACTCCTCACCCAAGTTATCTTCTATGTCAATGCATGCTCGCACGCACTCTTCTATGGATCTAGGCTCTTTCAAGTATACATATGAACTTAACTTTGTTCTCAGTAAGCCATCTAAGAACAAAGCCACTAGTTTGGCTGGTGTGGGTAGCTCTGGAGCAGGGCATCTTTCTAGGTACTTTCTACACCTTCTACCTGCTAGTCACACTGTTTCTTGGGGTGTCTGCTTGAAGCTATGGATCAAAGATGAAGTGTTATGCCTGATACCACTCTTGGAAAATTCTAGAATGAATTCGTCTAGCAGTTGACCTATATCGCGATAGTTGCGACTACTCAGTGGTTGAAACCAAGCTAAGGCAGTGCCCTTAAGAGTCAGACCAAATGCCTCATACTGGGTGAACAAATCCTCAACCTGTTCAGCTCTTAACACTCGTTTGAACTCGGCCACATGATCATAAGGATCTCCTGACCTGTCAAAATAATTCTTCATTGCCTTGATCACTTGAGTGGGTCTAAGGGTTCTTGGGTGCTCTCGGGGTCTAGGCAATGGAAAATCCTGTTCATCTCTTTGTTGCTTATGTGCTTGATGTCTCTCTCTTTCAGGTCTTTCATTTTCAAATCCTGACCTATTCCTGCCCACGGTGTGTGCAAAACTTACCTTAGGTCTCTCTCTAGTTCTTTCTCTCTGGGCTTCATGAGTGTGGGATGATCCTACTCCTTGGAGGCCATGGGAAACATTGGATCTTGGTGGAGGGAAAATCAATTCACTCTTCCAAGTATATGCATGTCTATCATGTTCTATTACCAAGAACTTTGCCTGGTATCTTAGGATCTTTGAATTCATAGATGATGACTATGCCCAATTGGCTAGGTTGATCTGGCTTGAATCTCCAAAAGGCTTCCTCTATTTCTCTATTCAAGAAGAGTTCTATGCTTTTGTTATCTTGAGGGATCCAATCTGGTGTGATCACTCTGGTCAGAACTGACTTACCTCTAGGAGTCTGGGGTCCTTGTCCTACATTTCCTTGTTCTAGGTCTCCTATCTCATTCTCATGAATGACATTTCCAAACTCATCGGTCCTATCTGGTAGGTTGGTGACCACATACATGGTTCCTTCCTTATCAATGTATGAACCCTCTTCGAACTTGACCACCGGGTGTTCCAGTCCAAAGGGTTGATCTGGATTTTTGAGTTGGACCATTGATCGCCTCAGGCCATCCTCATAGATGCGAGCACCTAATCGGTTGGTCTGAATATATTCCAATTGTGTCTTATAGGGTCATTCTGGTGTTTGTAGATGGGCAGTTCCTGAGCCACCTACAGATTTTCCCATGCTAAAAGACATTTCTGAGTCACTTGTGTCAGAGTTTAGTACGTAGGGACAACCACTTAGTTGTTATGCCCAAGACTTTGCTGTGTGGTTGACACTGGACTGAGAAGATCTAATGATTTGTCTATCCTTTCCTAGGTGTCTACCAGATCTCAGGTTCATAAGCTTTGGCTAAGAGTCCAAAATTTCCCCTTGGTATGGTTCACAAATCCTTTGGAGTCCCCTTGGGTTCTTGGTCCCACCTGAGGGTCAACTTCAAAATATCCTATCTGAAAATCAACGCATTATTCTTATAAAAAACAATTGAGGCCGTGTAGAATTTGAAACGAGCTTTCCAACAAGCTATAGAGCTCAAAAAATGGACTTTGGATGAAAAAGTTATGTCAAATCAGGCTCCTGGGGGTCAAAACAAGCAAACAGGACCTTTTGGAAAAAATCACAATTTTGTGAACTTCAAGAGAATCGCAATTTTGTGAACTTCAAGAGAATCGCGATTTTGTGAACTTCAAGAGAATCGCGATTTTGTGAACTTCAGGAGAATCGCAATTTTGTGAACTTCAAGAGAATCGCGATTGTATGAAATCAGAGAATCGCGATTTTGTACCTTGAGAATCGTGTTTTCACAAAATCGTGTTTTCACAAAATCGTGTTTTGAAAATCGCGATTTTGAGCAGAGAATCGTGTTTTTTGAAAATCACGATTTCGAGCAAAAAATCGTGTTTTCACAGAATCGCCTTTTTCACAAAATCATGTTTTTACTGAAAATTGTGATTGGTGAGAATCGCGATTTTGAGCAGAGAATCGTGTTTTCACAAAATCGTGGTTCACAGAATCGTGGTTCACAGAATCGTGTTTTCACAGAATCGTGTTTTTGCTGAAAATCGTGATTTGTGAGAATCACGATTTTGAGCAGAGAATCGTGTTTTTTGAAAATCACGATTTTGAGCAAAAAATCGTGTTTTCACAGAATCGCCTTTTTCACAAAATCGTGTTTTTACTGAAAATCGTGATTGGTGAGAATTGTGATTTTGAGCAGAAAATCGTGTTTTCACAGAATCGTGTTCTAGAGAATCGCGATTTTGTCTCAGAGAATCGTGATTCACAAAATCGTGTTTTTCACAAAATCGTGGTTCTCAGAATCGTATTTTTTGACATGAAAATCATGATTTTGTCTCAGAGAATCGTGTTTTCACAAAAATTGTGTTTTTCACAAAATCGTGGTTCTCAAAATCGTGTTTTTTGACGTGAAAATCGCAATTTTGTCTCAGAGAATCGTATTTTAGAGAATCGTGTTCTCGCAGAATCGTGTTTTTGGCTGAAAATCGTGATTTGTGAGAATCGTGATTTTGAGCACAACCACAGAATCGCGATTGTGAGAATGACCACAAAATCGTGATTCTGAGAATGACCACAGAATCATGATTCTTTGAGCAAGCTTTTAGGTGGGAAACAGAAAATCGTGATTTTCAAAAAAATTTGAATTTTCACAGAATCGCGATTTTCATCACAGAATCGCGTTTTTTGGCGGGAATTTTGAATTTTTGAGCGCCGAGCAATGGCGAGCTCCGTATGAGCAGAAAATCATGAAAACCACAGGTGCTTGTTCTCCCTTGCACTTCCTAACTCCTTCCCACACAATAATGCATGAAAAATGGTATGAAAATGGTGAAAATGCACTAAAAAACAAGAAATTTCTATGAAGAAGAAGATGGAAGAAGGTGGAGATGATGATGATGAAGAAGATGAAGAAGAAAAATCAGAAAATGAATAAAAATGACAGTTTTTTTTTACCTTCCAACGTCACAAATCTACGATCTTACCATCACAACGCTCGTCCTTGAAGCTCTCTCCCCGGCAACGGCGCCAAAATTTGGTGTAGCTCAACCGTAAGCACCACCTCCTTTACTTGTCAATCCGCGGAGATGTGAGGACCGGTATGAAGACCACGAGCAAGTGAAGGCACAAGTGCGTGAGTGAAAGCACACAAACATGCACACACATACACACACACGCGCACAAGGTAAGAACAAAGAGAGGAACAATGGACAGCTTCAATTGCAAAGAGTTCTCTTACAAAGCTCTATTCTCTAACAAGCTAACCTCAAAAATGAGCTCTCTAGCTCGTTTTATAGTTTTTTGACTAGTTTTGGCCCTCTCCAGACCTAGTGTCCGACCTAGTTAAAAATTAGGTTCGAGGGCTTATTTGGCTCAAACGGAGACTAAAAATTGTGAAAATTGGTAGGATGATACTTCTAATGCTCCTCAAGCTCGAGGACTCCTCGGCTTGCACAAAATGGAGCTACAAAAATAGAAAATGGTATTTACAATGGTTTTAGTGATGGAAATCACTATTTTTGTAGGGAATTCTTCTAAAAAGTTGACATGTACTTCTTGGAGCTCCCTACTTGCTCCTTCTTCTTGTGTGTTCACCTCTTAGATATGTTCATATGCTTTGTCCTTGACCTTCAGCTTCAACAATGACATATCTCAATCTCACAAAAGATATGCTTTTCCATTCATATGGAAAAGTAAGGGGAAGAGAAGAGGCCAACAATTTTCATTAAAGTATCAATATAGACTCATTCAATAGAGCTTAGTCCAAACTATATGGATAACAAACCAAGGATTTATGAGTTGGGATGATGGATTCTGCATAGGAGAGATAAGGATAGTCAAAACTATCGCTCATGAAAATCCTCAAGGTTTTGGGAATACCTAGAGTGGTTTGAAGGAAACGCTATCATTGATAGTCTATAAGGGTTTGGAATCACCTCTCTTATGGGAATTTTCTCTATGATCTTATTCTTTATTATCTCCATAGATTTTCACACTTGTGTTTCACATTATGACTCCACAAGGGACACATCATATTTCATGGACTAAAGTCATTTGATTTATGTTGATTTTATGGTGGTGATAGCTAGAAAGGTTTTTTTGTATGGAGATAGTAGGAACTTTGAGAGAGATGGTTTCCCACTTTTATTTTGACTTCGCAAGACTTTGTGTAAGGGGAAAGATAAAGGAAAACAACACGTATAAATGACTATGTCCAATGTACATAGGGGCCAATGGAAGTGACCATGAGAGAAGCCTTAAAATGCTATTTTGAGGAAAAAATGGACCTAAGGGGTAGGAAATGCTAGAAAGTAAGGTTATTAGACCTTAGAAATAAAAGGAAGGCTAGAATACCTTCACACTATAACCATTTTGTTATAAGAAAGGTGGTTGGAGAAGGATATGAGGAGCTTCATCCTCAATTAGTCTAGAACTCTATATAAGAGTTGGTCACATGGTGTGGTGGAGACCCATCAGATGCATCTAGTGTGTCTTTTTCTTTGTCTCATAGACTCGTCTACATCACCATCATCTTCTCCATCCAACACAATGTCTTAGACCAGCTTGTGTTTAGTGGAAGATAGACTTCTCTAATGTGCAAATTCAAAGAGTAGTTGGTAAAAACTGCTTATAAAGACCCAAAGTAGCCCCATGGTTGGTTTTTTTGTTTGGGTCATTAAAAACTCAAAGCCTCAAAAAATGGGCTAAATTGTTTATAAAGAAAGGCAATTGAATTGAAGAAAATAATCATACAATTGGGACTCAAAAAGGGGGAGATCACTTGTACGTTCTGAGAGGAATTAAACAATAAGTAGAGTAGGAATAATTCATGAACATATACTCCCTCCATTGAGAAGGCTTGATATGATTATGTTCTTGGGAAGGATACAAAGTTCACTTTTTGAGCAAGGTTGAGAAAAACATTTTTTTAACTTTGTATATAGATCTTGAAGGCCAATATGCTTCTCTCCTTCAAAGAAAAGGATGGTTCTTTTCATCCATACATGACGAATGAGTACATATGTTATCAAGATCCTAATTCATGTGCACACAGAGGTTATGAATGTGGAAAACACTCAGAAAAATAGATATGTAAGAAGACAAGCCAAAACAAAGTATTGGTTGCAATCTTCCTCCATGCACTTTGTTTCGACCATCCATAGAGTGCATGTATTTATAGGATTTTTGATTATGTCAAAAATAGTGGTTACATTAGAGTGGCTTCAAAAAGCATGCGTGAAAGTAAAAGTTGGTCTCTTTTGTAGAGATTTTTTGCTTTTAATAACAAAAATCACGGTCTACAATGATAACTATCCTAACCACTAATTTTACTAACTCTGTAAAAATAGAACCCTCTATGTGGGTTTATTTACAAACTATATAAAATATAAATCTGATTATTAATATCCATCCTTTCACGCCTTTCATGCCCTCACCAACCTTCAACTCCTATATCAAAAACACCAAAACACATTAATACATTAATAAATTAACACTCCAACAATTCCTTGTTCAACACATTCCATAAGCATAACATGCCCATCATTTGAAAAAGCAACTTACCTTAGTTGAAAAGACAAAAATAAACATGGATGGACAGACACATGTTCCATCACAGAACAAAAATAATCATGTCCCATGTAAAAACACATGCATGGAAACGTTCATGGAAGAGTTACATTAATGTGTATGTGTATGATATGTAGAAATTAAGTGATCATAATGGGATGTTAATTGTGTTTTATGTATCCATTGACATTCTTCAATAGAGTGATTTTTGTACTTAACTAAATATCAATGATATTGAGTACCTGTGCGTGTATTAGTGATATCATGATCAATTATTTTCGCAGGATCTAAGATTTCAGATTGTTCTTCAATTAAAGGAGGGTCATCAAGAAGTGGAGTGAGTGGTAAAGTTCCTTTAAATGGTTTAAGTAAACTAGTATGAAAAGAGTTATGTATATTCCAATGAGATGGTATATCTAATCTAAATGAATTATCATTAATTTTTTGTATAATGAAAAATGGTCCATAATAGTGTGGTGCAAGTTTAATTTTAGGATGTTGCAAAATATTTTTCAGACGTCTTTTAATGATACATAACCAAACAATATCATTCTCCTTAAATTCCTTGGCTAATCATTTTGTATTGACATTACATGTATAATGTTCCTGACTTTTCCTAATGTTCTCTTGAACATCACGAAGAATAGAAATATGATCTTGAACAATAGAATCAACCATCGGAATATCAGTTTGAGTGAGTGACATGGGAGTGCTTTGACCATAAACAATTTCAAAAGGTGTGCATCCAATAATGGCGTGTGTGGTGTTATTGTAAGCAAATCAAAGCAACCACAACTTTTTATCCCAATTAGTGGGACTGTCTAATGCATAACAATGCAATAAACCAAGAATATTATTGTTTGTAGCCTCACTTTATCCATTACTTTCGGGATGAAATTCAGAGCTAAAATCTATTTTAGAACCAAAATGTTGAAATAAGGCAACCCAAAAATGATTGCAGAAATGAACATCGTGATCAGATAACATTAATTTAGGAAATCCGTGATGTGGGATAATGCATTTGATGAATAATTTTGCAGCCTCAGGTGCAGACAATTTTTTTCTACAAGAAATGAAATATGCATATTTAGGAAACTAGTAAAATCTATCAACTATTGTCCAAATCATATTGTCATGTGATGAAGTGACAAGAAGACATGTGATAAAATCCGTAGAGATTTGTTCCCATGGTTCATTCGAAATGGGAAGGGGCATTAGTAATCCAAATCGTTTACCATGATGATGTTTTACACGCTGACATATGATGCATTGAGAAACATAATGTGCAATATCTTTTTCCATGTGGGGCCAAATGAAGAAATCTTTGCAAGCAAATATGGTTCTTTATAGGCCTCTATGACCCATGTAAGATGGTTCACACATTTCTTTGATGACAAAATCTTTAAAATATTGGGTTATGCATAGTCTATGATGAAAATATAAAGTAACCAATGATGAAATGTATAATGTTCATCAGTTAAAGGTGCACCATTGTTGAATTCATGCCATGCATGTGAAAAATGCAAATTAGATGCATAAGTGGAAATCATTTCTTGAAAGGAATGAATTTGAATTGTAGAAATATTATGCAAAACAACAGAATGTGAAGGAAAATGGCTAAGAGCATTGGCTATGACATTAGCTTTACCTGGTTGATATTGAATTGACTTTGACACCTGCAACTTCTAACACATAGTTCTCCCAAAGTAGAACCCGTTTAAGCAAATGCTTTTAGACATAGATGGCTTACCTTCCAAATTAGATTTTGGCTCCTCATTTCTGCAAAACTTTACACTGTGCACTGAGAACTGATCAATTCTTTGACCATCAAGATTGCACCTGTTTCAGAAGAGACTCAACACTTTTACACATACAAATGTTCCTACTCATAATTCTCTTAGTCTCTTTACAATTAGGCTCTCAAATCTTAGCCATAGATGGATGAACTATGCAGTTAGACATCTACAAAAGGATTCTTGAAATGATCAATCACAAAAGGAGAACACAACAAAATATCGGGTGCAACTTATTCTTCTATTCAGGAAATTTTACAACTGGATGATGAGAGAGATCTCCTTCACTTCTAAAGTGTCTCTCAACTATTCCAGCATCTAATTCTTCTTATCTCATACTCTCTCATACTTGCTCTGACTTTTTACTTATATATATAGGCATATATGTACAAGCTTATGACCATACAAAAGGTATATGTGAGATAACTACAAAATAATGTACATATGTATACAAGTCTTCATTTTCTGAACATGCACTATCTTCCGGCTTCATAAACTAATCTTTCTTTCAATCTTTGACTTCAATCCTTTATTCAAAACATCAATTGGTCGTTGACTTGCACCAACAGCTCCCCCTCAATCATCAATTGAGGTTTTCTCTATCTTCTTTATACCTGCCATTGTTGATATATTTAGGTAGTGATGTGTGTGAACACACTAGGACCGCCGGGGCACTTTTTTCCCTCTTTAGGAGGTTTTTTTCCCCCGGCTTGTATATACGCCTATTGCCCTAATGGTCTACTTATCTTTGTACATTCTCTAGTAATACATTCAATATTGTGTGTTGTGCTCCAAGCTTCTTCTTCTTCCTTGTGTTGTTCGCGTGCTTCCACAGACGTCTAACTCCAACAATTGGTATTAGAGCAAGTCGTCGGTTCATCTAGGGCGCCGTCGACACTCCTCCATTTGCAGTCTCAGATTTGCACGAAATTTGGTGAGCATACTTAGGGTGTTTCAGATATCAAAACAGCTTTGTTCTGTGGTGCCAAAATTGCGATCTGAGCTCGTTTTGGCCTCCAAATGCACTATCACAATGCTTATGTAGGCTATTTCATATTTTTGTGCCAAATGTATATACCAGTTTCTGTTCGCCACTATAAGCGTCTCAAAGTCTGCTACAGGTCTAGCGGAATTCTTCTCGGTAATTTTGTTCAGCTTTTTGAGATACAATCAATTTTTTGCATCAAGGTAATTTAGTCACCGGCCATGGATGAAAGCAGTGATGTATTCCGTATCTTGGTTGTTGCGGATAAGTTGGATGGTACCAACTACCCGTTATGGGCTTATATGATGTGACATGTGTTGGTTGCAAAAGGACTGTGGAACATTGTGTAGGGTGTTGAAAAACATCATATCACACCTGCAACTGTTACAACTGCAGGTATTGAAGCTGATGTAGAAGGTGGGGAAGATGATGATATTCTGCATATTCCTGTTCGTGCTGCGGTTTTTGTTGCACCTACTGTAGATCACATTCGTTGGGATGGCAGAGATGTTGTTGCTCTAGCACAATGGTAAGTACCACGTTAAGAAGCTTCACCTCCTTAATGTCAATCCGAGGGAGAGGTAGGAGTGATATGAAGATCGTGAATGTGAGATGATGTGAGAGTGAAGGTGAGAAGCACAAAGATGCACACACACATACACACACACAATGAAGAGACAAGCAAGACACAATGGAAGGTGGGAAATTAACTCTATTACTCAAGAATGCTCTTACAAGCTCAAACTAGCTCTATGCTCACACTAACCAAAATGAACCAACCTCAAAAATGAGCTCTCTAGCTCTTTTTATAGTTTCTAGACTAGTTTTGACCGGTTTCACATCTAGTGACCGGCCTAGTTAAAAATTAGGTCCTAGAGGCTATTTGGAAGGGTAAACGATGTCTAAAAATAACGAAATTTGGTACGAGTATTCTACCTAAGCTCCTCAAGCTCGAGGACTCCTCGGCTTGCACAAAATAGAGCTATGGATTACAAAATGTGGTTTTCTATGATACATATGTTACAATTAGTGATAATAATCACTGTTGAATGTTTTGAGAATTAATAAGAATTATATTTGTTTAAAAAATTGATCCACCTGGCTCCCTGCTTCGTCTTCACATGCTTCCGTGGCGTCTGTGCCTCTGACTGCTTCCAACACCCCCCTCCCTCTCGCTTCTGTCGTCCCTGACAGAACCTTGTTGTGAGGTCTGCCGGATGTAATTCTGTAGGAGGTCTTGAGCAAGGGTGTGCTCTGATACACGAATACCTCGGGCTAGATCAGCCTCGAGTTTCTCCCAGTCGATAGGTTGCGGCTCGTCTGGTGGTGGGAGCTGATAATGTGTGGAGTACACCATTCGTTCACAGGCGAATAATTGCAATAAGTGTGTGGGCGTGCTTATAAATACCTCTGAATGGTACTCCCAAAAGCCGGTGGTGAACATTTCTTCGAATGTTTGCTTGTAACATGCCGGCAGATATTTGATCCTGCAGTGCCAGGCGTAACACACCCGTAGCGATGGCGTTGTGCTCATATCATAGACTAAATCAAAGTTGCCATGCTCAAAGCCCGGGGTGTTAACATGGGGAGCCTTGATGCGCCGGAAGACTTTAAAGACCATCTGCATCATGTCAAAGATTTTGACAGTCATGTGCGCGGCAATATCATCCATGTGTTTTAATCGAGGGAGCCAATGGCGGATCGTCGCCATCATGTAGCCTACTGTGGGTAACGCGACTGGTGGCTTGAGGTAGGGATAGTTCAACCAGTCTTGGCACTGCTTATTGTTCTGTAGCTTTATAGCGAAGGCAGTCCAAGAGCGGCGTCGTGGTACTGGTCCCCAGCACGGATTAAATTTTAAGTGAAGCGGCGCTTTTACCCACGTGCTCATCATCTCTGGATAATTTTGCAATAAATCTTTGCGCCAGTCTGGTTGAAGGATTTCACCTCTCTGCGCCCTTGGTGGCAAGTCCTCTGGCTCGAATTGAGTGGCATGCGTTGGTTTCATGCCGGTTTCTTTCTCGATGGTTAACTGGTATTCGGCCATTAACATGAAGTATGGTTTATACTGAAGCTCATGCCCAGATATGTATCGTCGCGGGGCCATTTGAGCAAAGAATGGTGATTGTAAAATTTTCTCTTCAATTATGGCCATGGCATGTAGCTGTGCCTCTACTCTGGCCGAGTGTGTCGTTCCGAGTTCTTCTACTGTCTTCATCCACGCGGGGGTAGGTAATTCGTAGGTCATCTGGCCTTCGGCCGTGACACGTCCGCCTGGGATGGGTATCGGTTCATAAGCCTCTTCGAAGGTCTCCTCCACCGGGATAGTGACGGTTTCTTCCTCAGCTGGTAGCTCAGGTGGGGAGTCTGGCCTTGGTGGTGCTTCATAGACAGCAATTCTAGATTCAAGATTTATAACCTGGGCCCGGAGTGCGTTGAGTTCCTCCAAAATTTCAGGGGCAGGGTCCACAGGTGCTGGTAATTCTGCTGTTACTTGTTCGTGTTGTGTTGCTGGTTCTCTGAGCTGTAGCAGTTTGTGATCTTCCTTTAACTTTTGATGTTCCTCGTTCATACGATCATAGTCCTCGAGCAATCTAACATGGTCGTCTAGCAACATCCGCATCGACTCAGATGGGATTGCCTTGAATCTGCTCGGACTTAGTGGCTGTTCTGGATGATCTAAAGCCGCCTCCAAGTTTTCTCTGTTCTGCTCTTGGAGTCTCTGGTTCTCTTCTTTTGCTGCGGCTAAGTGTCTTCTTAATAAGCCCATATTTCTAGTAAGCGTTGCATTGCGGACAATCTGGGCTCTAAGTAGGTTATCCAAATCCGCGGTGGCCTCTTTGGTTTTCTCCTCACTTTCTAGTTCTAACTTGTGATAGGCCTCTCGTAAATCTTGGTATCGGGTATTCAGTGAGGCATTCTCAATTGATAGTGAGTTAAGCTGCGTTTGTAGTTCATTCGTTGTCGCCTGCAGCTGTTGATAGTTGGTGCCGAGTGATGCAAACTCTTCGCGGACTTGCGTCATGCATGCGAACATGTGTTGAAATGCGGTGTCTATGGTGGGTGATAGTAGTAGTGAAGTGCTAAATGTGGATGCAGCGGGAGTAGATGCAGTGGGAATGGGAAATGGGGTTGGGACAGTGGATGCAGTGGTGATTGTGGAAAATTGTGAAGTGCCTAAATATGAGGGTGCTGTGAGTGGAGTGGGTGGTGGTGAGGTGGGTGGTGATATGTCCATGCCATTGGACGTGTTTAGTGTTGTGACTGTGAAAAGGGGTGTGATTGTGGGTGGTTGTGTAGGTGTGAATACAGGATTTACAAACGTAGAGTAGTTTACAGGGGGGATGGTTGGAGCAGCTTGGTGAAACGGGAAAATAGGGGTTATGGTAGGTTGGGGAGGTGAGACTGGTGAGAAGGTTAGTGGGGTTAGGAAGGGGAATGGGGATCTGAGAGGTGGGGGAAACGCTGGGAAGGATGAAGGGGTGAAGGGGTTAACATATGGATGCGGAGGGTTGGGTGTGGGCATGGTGGTATGAATGGGTAAGGACGAGGTTGTGGCTATACTGCTGTGTACAGGTGTGGATGTGGGGAAAGCAGGTGGGTGTGCGGGTGATACGGGATGGGTTGGTGAAAGATGAGGTGAGAGAGGAGTCGAAGGGGTGGATGTTATTTCGAGGATAGTAGTGGTATGTACAATGGTGGCACGGGGTGGCGAATCTACAAGGATGGTTTCTGCGGTTAATGAACGTTCGGGGGCGAGGCGTGCCTCCCTGGCTTGTGCTGAAGATTGGGCTCCTGTTGGTACACGAATATACTCCCCAGGTTTTGAGAGTAGTCGCACTCGGCGGGGATCAAACTGTGGTAGTTGCTTTCTTTGTAAAAACCTGAGTGCTTCATGTGAGCCTACGGATTTGACTAACTCTCTCAACCCTCTGATATATGCGTCTTCGAATCCTCCGGAGATGAGTTCTTGTTCAATTAATGCCTGGCTCTCCTCTTCAGTTAACTTCTTTCGTGCCCAGACTTTCTCCATGGTACGATATAATTTCTTTATAGCCAGTGTGTACGCTGCGGCTTCGAAAGTTTCATCTTCATATGTGCTGGTGTCGCCGTGTGTGTCAGTCTGTTGGCCTTGGCCATCTGTCTGTCCCTCTTGTGAGCCCTGGCTGGCTTCATCGTCGCCTTGATCGTCGTCTGTTTCGGTTCTTTCTTCTTCAGAGCCCGACACAGCTTGTCCCTGTGGCAAATCTCGCGGCGTAGTAGGGTAGCTGGGACGTTCATATTCCTGGGAGAATAGTTGTGCTTCTGAATACTGGAATTCGTTTGAGAATGCATCAGGCATCTCAAAATCAAATGTCGTGTTTATGGGGTCGGCCTCCATATGTGGTATCGGGAAAGAAAACGCTTCCGCACCAATAGTGGTGGGAGCTTCTGCGGTTGTGGTGGGGGGTTCTGTGGTGGTAGCTGCCTGAGGTGCAGCGGTACTAGTGGTGGCCTCTGTAATCACTGGTCTGGACAACCGTATGCGAATAGGTTGTACAGTGGGCGCAGCTTCTGTCTGTGGTCGCTCGGGAGAGGGTTGTGGTGACGGCGACTCTGGCACTTGGAGGCAAGGGATGGTGCCTCGCATGCGCTTACCTGCCCGTGTCCTACTGGGCTTCCTGGCTTTCTTCGTTGTGCCCTTGAATGCCTTCAATTCCTCTCCTGTTAATGCACGCTCGATGGGCAAGTCATAAGCCAAACACATATACACAATTCTTGTGAGTGCACAACATCCGTTAAGCACTTTTTTACGCTCCCATCTGTGCTGTGCCAGGTACATTTGGTCTATGATCCAGCTTGCCAGATCAACTGTTTGAGGTCCCGTACATGCCAAATATAATCCGAACCATATTCTTTTGTGTGGCATGGTAAATCTGTCCTGAGCTGGAAATGCAAAATGTTGCATGCATATTCTTAGTGGCTTTGACAACTCAGGTGTAATGGCCGAAATCTCTTCCCACTTCGTGACATCCCCACGTTTCATCGGTTCTGGAATTAATCTCTCTCGATCTGTGGGTGTGTGGGTTCCATGAATCTTGATGGCTGCTCTGATTAAGTCTTTAGAGAGATAAAATCTCTTGTAAGGTGGATCATCCACTAGAGTAGGCAATATAAAGGTTCCTGGGATGTCCATATTTTCTGATGCCAGCAGGGTAGTGATTAAATAATAGCACCTATAAAAATCCGGTTTGGGCAGAGGATCACTGAAGTATTCTGTGAAGCCTGCTCGGGCCCAAACATGAGTTAAATCCTGGGTGCTTTGTAGGGCTTCGAACTCTCTGGAGAAAAACTGGTACTTTCCCCACGTGCGGTCATCAAAAGTCAGAGAGGATTCAAATATAAAGTCCGCGTCCGCAAGGGGTCCTGCAAGGCCCTGAAACCAATGAGAGTTCCTGTGTATCTTTTCGGTGTAGCCCATAGGGGGGTTATCGATAGGCATGGGCCCTGGAAATCCTTGAAATTCGGGCGGTGGAGCAGTTGGGTGTGATTCTGCTCGTAGCACGTTGAGTGGCACAGCCGCTACACTGGGGCCTGCTCCTGATGTTCCTTCGTCGGTTTGCATGGTGGCTGGTGCGCTAGTGAGAAAGATCTGCTACAAAAGATTAACACATTAGCATGGAAATTAATCATGATCCCATTAAAGTGAGACCGCAATCCCTTTCCACAACTGATGCGTAACCCGTGTAGCCAAGTGCTGCGATGAGATTACGAGTGATGTGTGATGATGGTGTGTGAATTTATACCAGGTTTAAAGGTTAGAGATTTAGCACAAGGTTGTATGTTAGTCGGGGGGTAGTTAGACAATGGGTTAGGGGAAGACGGTTGGACACGTTTCGGTATCCATTTCCTAAGAGTTTTTGAATGGGTGGTGGGGTTCTGCTGAGGGGCAAAAGGTGGTATCGGGTGTGGTGGTGTCGAGGGATGAAAAGGTTTGTAAGGATTATATATTACATGGCATATGGGTTGAGCTATGATACATGGTTTGGGTACCCAAATCTGCGTGGGCGTGGGTCTATGGGTAAGGTACTTCTTGGCGATCCACATTTGTCGGATGTTTGGACCTGTAGAAGAAGGTCGAGGGGATGGTGGAGATCGATTCTGTTTCTGTTCGGCCTTTTGCTTGTTGATCTCGGCTTGGTTGGAGTCCTTCGGTGCTTTTTGTCCTTTAGGCACCCATATTTGTCTGGTGCCGCGTCCTTTGGGAGGCCTAAACTGCCTTCCTTGTTGAATCTTCTGATACTGCCGTCGGTTTTGGTTCCTTCGTCGTGGTTGACTCTGTTGTTGCTGGGGTTGAGAGGTCGGATGGACACTCTGCTTTGGAAAAGAAGGGAGTTCCAACACTTGCGTGACCTGCCCATCAGGAAGTGATGCCTTGTGTAACTTTAATCTAGGCCAGTCCGCAACAAGCTTGGAAGGATGAGCACCGTAGGGTGTCGTGCTCATTTGGCCGCTGATGCAACCCACCTGACCTCTGATTGTGCCCTTCTGTCCTTGCGTTTGGGTAACTGTCGCTTCTAGTTTGCAGGAAGTCCCAGGGGAGATCTCCTGTCGTCCTTCTGATTGACATTCGTCCATCGCCAAGCCCGAGTGGGTTGGTGTAGACGTAACGTGACTGGTCTGCCCAAAAATCTTCCTGTCTTCCGTCGCATGCGTTTCATAGGGTCTAGGGTCACAACCGTCAAGCGGAATGCCGTTAAGGAAGTCAAGCGGTATCACTCGCTTCTGCTCTAAGGTTCCAGTCTGTAAGGAGCCTTGTCTAAGATTTAGGTCCACTGAGTGATCGTATAGCCAATCTTGGCCAAGGATTAGGGGTTCTATCAGGTCGTCATCATGGCACACTAATAGCTTTGCTGTCATGGTCAAGTCCTTAATGAGGATAGGAAGGTCCACCTCACCCATGCAAGGGGTTTCCATGCCTCCTAGGCCTATGAGGTATGCCTCAATTGGCCGCATTTCTATTCCTAAAGCCTTATAGTGGGACCATCTAATCGCACTAGTCGCAGCACCTGAGTCAATCAAAGCCCTGAGTTCTTGGCTATGGTTACCGTGCTCTAGCCTAACTGTAAGGAATGGTCTCCTGTCCACTATGCTAGGATGAGTGGGTGACTTTACTTGACACATGGCCATGGGATATCTGGGTGGTGTTTCCAGATGGTTATAATGTTCTCTCCCTAGTCCTTGTCTTCTTAGCTTCATGCGCTTAATGCGTTCTATGGCTTCTGCCTGAGCTTCTGCTCGTATTCTATTTTCTTCCTCCTTACGCTTCTTTGCCAACGTGAGTCGTCTAAGCATATCCTCAGTAAGAGGTTCTTGATATAGCCTGACTCTACAGCCACTAATGTAATTAGGCATTATATCTCCTTCTAAGGTGGCTAACTGTACTGCTCCGCTCGTCGAGAGTCTGTTAATGATCATAGGTCCATAACCTCGCTTTTCTAACTTCCGTGCGTGCTGTTTCAGTGTATACACTAGAACTAAATCTCCTTCCTTTAGGCCTTTATCTTTCACATGTGCATCAAAATATGCTTTCTGTCGCTTCTTCGCTGCGTATATTCCTGCTGCTGCTTTCAGCCTGGTTTCTCCTAATCGTTCCAAGTCCATTATTCTCGCTGATAATTCATGGCCGGTCCACTCATGTTCTTGTGCAACCTTAAGGGTCGGTATCAAGAAGTCCAAGGGAAGCACTGCATTCTGACCAAAAACCATCTGAAAGGGAGTTGCATTGAGTACGGTCTTGTAGGCCACTCGATATGCCCAAACAGCGTGGTGTAGCTGTTTGTCCCAATCTGAACGTTTATTGTTCACGAGTTTCGTCAGTACGGTACAAAGTATCTTGTTAGTGCTTTCAGCCTGACCATTGGCCTGAGGATGATATGGTGTAGATTTCTTGTGAATCACCATAAAATCCTGTAACAAATATTCAATGACTTGGTTTAGAAAGTGAGTGCCTCGATCGCTCACTAACTCTATAGGCAGTCCATATCTTGTAAAGACATTTTCAAATAAGAATTTTGCAGTCGTGTGTGCATCATTCTTTTTTGTGGCTTTCGCCTCTACCCATTTTGTAAGATAATCTGTGGCAACAATAATATATTCCGCATGTGTACCTTTTGCAGGGGGGTTAATGGGTCCTACAAAGTCTATACCCCACTTAGAAAATGCACGTCCGCCCATCATGGGTTTCAATGGCATTTCATCTCTGCGAGTAGGAAACTGAGTTCTTTGGCACACGTCACATCTCTTTACATAGGTATGTGCATCCATGTGAAGAGTGGGCCACCATAATCCTGCAAAGAGGATGGCTTTGATTATCCTATCTGGTCTAAAATGACCTCCTGCAACACCTTGGTGTGCAGTCTCTAGTATTCTCAGATAATCGCTCTCATGAACACATTGTCTTAGATATCCATCTCGTCCCCTTTTGTATAGATTATCGCCAATAAGTGAATAGTCTTGAGCTTCCTGCTCTAGACTGCGTTGTCGAGCTAAGGTCATGCCTTGAGGGAATGTGTTCGTCCTCAAGTAGGTCACTAAAGGTTCACTCCAGTCTGGTGTGAGGGACACATGATATAATGTCGCATGCTCTACTGGTGGTCTTTCACAACACACCTGACATTCTTTACACAACTTGTGGACATCTGCTTCCATAGAAGGCCAATATACTCCTAATCTATGCAGAGTCTGTAGTGTTCTATGTTTTGAATGATGTTGCTTTAGTGCACCTAAGTGTGCTAATTGCAACCAATTCGCATGTTCTGATTCATCTACACAACAAGCAAGAATCTTTTGATTATCTTGTTTATATATGCTTCCTGCTATTATTTGGTACCTCTGAGATTTGGTAATCTCTCCTTCTTTGATCTTTATCCTAGGACTCTTGGGTCCGTATGTCAGAATAGGGACTAACGGCTTAGCCCATTCTCGTGCTATCTCAAGGTTAAACAAGTATGCATCCGGTAGATCATCCGCTACTCCTTGAGGAGCTTCTCCTGAGGTTAATCTTGAGAGGTGGTCGGCTCTAAGATGTGTCTTTCCTTTCCTGACTACCACTTCAAAATCATACTCCATGAGTAACAGAAACCAACGTATCAGTCGTCCTGTGTTACATGGTTTGTTGACTAAATATAATAGGGCTTGATGATCCGTAAAGAACTTGAATTTGTTGGCCAATAAGTAATGTCTAAACTTCTTTACAGCGTAGATCATCCCTAATCCCTCTCGTTCCGTCGTGGTGTAATTTCTCTCTGCTGCGTTCAGTTGTCTGCTAGCGTAGGCTATGGGGAGATCTATGTTACCTTCATTCGTGGGTTGTGCTAACACATCCTATGGCGTAATTGGATGCATCCACATGTACATGGAGTGGCTTACTCCAATCTGGGGTGGTCAATATAGGTGCTGAGCACAAGCGTCGTTTAAGTTCATTGAATGAATTTTCGCATTCATCTGTCCATTCAAAATTGGTCAAAAGAGAGTACAAAGGCTTAGCTATGATTGCATACATGTGTATGAATCTCCTATAATAGCCGCAATGGCCCATAAATGCCTGTACCTCTTTCACGTTAGTTGGTCTAGGTAAATCTGCAATTACCTTCACCTTTTCTTCATCCGTAGAGATTCCATTTTTTGACACAATGTGTCCTAGAATTTTGCCTTGTCTGACCATGAAAACGCATTTTTCTGGGTTCAAACAAACCTGATATTCTCGACATTTGTCAAATATTTGTCTTAACTCTGGAATATGTGTCTGCCTTACATTTGAATGTGCACATAAGTCATCGACATAAACTTCCAAGCTCTTGCGTAAGAATTCCTTAAAAACATGACACATGAGTCGTTGGAAAGTAGCGGGTGCATTCGTTAAGCCAAATGGCATCACACGAAATGCAAATATGCCCCATTCAGTGGCAAAAGCCGTCTTGTGTTGGTCTTCTGGAGCAATGGCTACTTGGTTATAGCCTGAGAATCCATCAAGAAAGCTGTAAACTTCCTTGCCCGCTACTCTTTCCAATAGGTGTTCCGTGATAGGAAGAGGATAACTATCTCTAATTGTGGCGGCATTCACTTTTTTAAGGTTAATACACACACGCAATTTTCCATTCTTCTTGGGCACAACCACGATGGGGGATACCCATTCGGTATGCTCAATTTCGTAAATGAATCCTGCTTCTATCAAGCGATCTATCTCCTCTTTAATCTTCGCAGCGTAGTTATCATTGTACGTGTAAGGTTTTTGTTTTGTCGGTTTCGCATCTGGAGTCATAGGGATTCTATGAGAACATATATCTGGATCTACTCCTTTCAAATCTTTGTAACTCCAAGCAAAAACATCTCTATATTCGCGCAATAGGGCAACTAACTCTTCTTCTTCTTCAGTCGTCAGATCATGCCCTATGTATGTGCATTTTTCTTCTTCTCCTTCTATGGCAACTATGACTTTCTTGGTTTTCTCTCGGTTATCATATGCTTGTCCATCATTCTCTTTTCTATTAGGCCTTCGTACCATGATTCTTCTATCGTCGATTTCATATTTCTTGAAATTCTCGGGTACTTCAAATAAAGATTCCTCTTTTTCCGACATGGTTTCTTTCTTCTTTCTCTTCTTGCCTTCACTCTTATCAGTCACTTGAGTGGCTAACCTTACCTCGTTCGTAATTTCCTCGTGACTCTGAGTGTGAGTCTCTACTTCGTAGAAATATTCTTCCTCTGATGCAAAGGGTGGGTCCATGATAATTGATTCTAAATCAAAATCGCTTGCGTCCTCAAATGCATCAGTGTTTGGTTCGCACTCTTCTAAAATTGCATCGCCCATGATTGGCTCTATCGTAAAAACTGAAATGTCATAGCCATCCTCGTCACAGTGGGGTGTCCATTGTTCTTCATTGATGGCTACATCCATGGTTGCTAGAATCTCTGCCCAACCATGGGGTTCAAACTCTTCGTCTGGGAATACTACAGGTGCATAGGCTAGATCTTGAAGGGTTCGTGGATGTTGTTCCGCACCTAAGGTCCTGGCTTCTAACCGTTCTTCCTCTTGTTTGGCTACTTTACACATCCATAAATGGGTATCCTCATGCAACCAAGAAGGATCTGATTCTAATGAGTGCACGGATTCCGTTTCTACTGGTGTCTTATGGATGGTATTCCATTGTATTGGGGGTACATCTCTGTGTGAATAGTCTCTAAGATTGACTTTGGTAGTCACTCCTAAATGTTGCAAGTACAAAGAATTAGTTCCCCAATCTTGTACGATTTGCAGCTGACGCATGAAGGGTCGTCCCAATATCATCTCATAAGCACGATTTTTCGCAAAGTCACAAATGGCAAAGGTATGCTCAAATTCTACACCACAAGTGGTGAGAGATATTCCTTCTAGTAAGCCTAATGGTTTTTCTATGTGTCCATCAGCCATTTGTAGCTTCATCCTAGTGGGTCTGAGTGCTGGCTTACCCCAACGTTTCCACAAAGCGGTGGTAGCGATGGCTACTCCGGCTCCCGAGTCTAAGATGGCTTTCGTGGTGTAGCCCTGATGGGTTATTGGAAGATATGTGTTACCTTCCTCTCCTTCGCTTACGTCTCCAATCTTTTCCACGGGTATCTCTGGTACCTTCTTATGTGATCCTATCAGAGAGGGTGTGGTAGCTAGCTCAGGGAATTGATTTGCTACGTGCTTCCACAATTCTGGTTTTACCTTTAACAACTCCTCCAGAGTGAGATTACACTGTACTTTAGTATTCTTGATCACTTCCGTGTTCCTAGGGATCACTGATTCTTCATTCCTCACTATTATCGTGGGTGCTCTCATACTAATAGACTTAGCTTCCCAAGGTCCTGTGAACTGAGGTAATTCTTGTAAAGAATTAGATTCAAATCCTGTGGGTTCACTCAGTTGTTCCACCTCTACCTCATCATATATAGAGGGGATGTCTTGGGGAAATTGTTCCTGCAAGTCGTTTATTTCTTGAATAGGAGGATGAGTTCCTTGTTCTTTTCTCCATTTCTCTTCTTGTATTTCTCTCAAAAATTCATGTGAGTACCTATGTATGGAAGATAGGTTATTTTGACTCTCTGTATTGGGTACTTGAGACAGGGATGGTGCATTCCTTTCCTGTGTCTCTGGGATAATAGGGTTCCTATGCTGATCCTCTCTCTCTTTGCTTTCAATCAAGTGTTCTAGCCTCTCCATTAGTCCTTGAAAGTGTAATTCCGGTTTTGCCATGTTATTCCAATTAAGATATCTAGAGGCTTCAAACAAAGCTTGTGCTAATTCTACCATTTTCATGCAAAGTTTAGTTCTCTCAATTTCTAGATCCGCTCGAGGGTAGTTTTTACTCATTTCCGTTACTTGAGGTCCTTCTTTTATTCTAGCCTGGTATGCACGAAACATCATGTCTAGATCTTCCGGTATGGGTTCCGCTAAGACTGATCCTGATTTCTGAGCTGGGATTTCTTGGTTTAATTCTTGTGAAGTCAATTCTTGTATTTTGGCTCTAGATTCTCTTAGACTTCCTTCCAACTCACTTATCTTTTTACTCCATTTTCTCTTTATTCTTTCTCTGGAATCTTTCCAAGATTTCGTCTTTTTACTACTCGATTCCGCAACTTCACTAATTTCGGCTATTTTCTCATGATTAAGCTGCTGGTTTTGTAAGAGCGCCTGGGCTCTGGTTATAGCTTGGATAGGCACGTATGTAGGGTTGGATCCATCTGCATTGTTTACAATACCTATCACGTTGATTGGTGTCACATTTGTAGTGTTAACTGGGTTCTTAGGACAATCTTTGATTACGTGCTCTTTGCCACAGTCGGCACAAAAGCCTTGGATGCTATAGTACTGTGATTGCCTTGCTATTGGGGGATGTGGGCAGTCCTTTATGAAGTGATCTCCTTGGCACCTAAAGCATGGTCCTCTAGGGCCCTGTGGTCTCTGTTGTCTCAGTTGGGGCCGTGGGTTTGGGTTTGGGTTTGTGTACATCACATTAGTATAATCTGGCTCCCAACTAGGTTCCATTGGTGGACTATCATAATGATATGTCTCCACGTGTTCTGGTGACTCCGTGTAATAAGCGGGTGGACTAGTTACATGAGTAGAGTCAAAACTGTTTGAGTTCGGGTCACTTTCGGTGATCAGGGGTGAAGAAGGCACTAAGGCCCTACTTAGGTTCTCTTCTGCAGCCGCATATTTGACTGAGATGACATTCGCTGGTGGGGGTGGCTGTTGAGCTAAGACGGGTTGAGGTCTCTGTTGAGCCTGGTATGGGTAGTTCTGAGGAGGCCTATAGTAATAAGGCTGAGCATTGTATTGGCCTTGATACCTACCTGGCTGCTGGTATGTTTGCGGGTAGTTCTATCTCACGGTTTGTTTGTTGTATGGGCAGTCCTGAGCTGTATGATTTGTGTATCTTCTCTCAATTGTGCAATATTGGCCACTAGGGTTGGCTTGAGGTTGAGGTGCATTGGGACACATGTTTGCCAAATGATTCCCACCACAAGTGTAACAACGTACGTTCATCGGTAGCTTGGGCACCTGTTTACTAGAAACTCCTAGTTTTTGGGCCACTTTTTCTGCTAGGTCCTCTATCGAAGTAGACAATTTTGTGGATGCTAGAGAAGAACAATCTGAGTCCTTATAGACCTTTGAGAGTTCTAATTCCTCTCCTAGGTTGTCCTCAATGTCTATACATATTCTTACACACTCCTCTAGCGTTCTGGGTTCTTTTAGGTACACATAGGAGCATAGTTTAGCGCTCAACAAGCCATCTAAGAACAGTGATACTTGTTTGGCTTGTGAGGGTAGCTCTTGCATTGGACATCGTTCAACATATTGTGTGAACCTACGACCTGCCAGTCTTACTGTTTCCTGAGGGGTCTGTTTAAAGCTATGAATCAACGAAGACGTGTCATGTCTAACCCCACTTTTAGAGAATTCAGTGATGAATGACTCTAAAAAGTGATGGATGTCTCTAAATTGCCTTTGTTGCAGTGGTTGGAACCAAGTTAAAGCTGTATTCTTTAACGTTAGTCCAAATGCATTGTACTGCGTGAACATGTCTTCAACTTGTTCTGCTCTTAGTACTTGCTTGAATTCTGCGACATGGTCATAGGGATCTCCTGTCCCATCAAAGTAATTCTTCATTGATTTTACTAACTGTGTGGGTCTCAATACTCTTGCATGTTCACGTGGTCTAGGTAGAGGAAAATCATCTCTACCACCTGGTATTCCATGTTCTCTTTGTCTATCCGTCCTATTAGTGTTCGTGGTTGTTCCATCTCTCCCTATGGGGTGAATGAAGCTTACTTCCGGTCTCTCGTGATTTCCTTCTCTTTGATTTCCATGGGCTGAGGATGTTCCTGCCCCTTGTTGATTTGTATTCATGTTTGTTCGGGATGGAGGGAATATCAATTCACCTCTCCAAGTGTAGGTGTTTTTAGCGCGCTCAGGCACCACAAAGACTCTTTCTGAAGTCTCATCCAGGTATACAACCTTTCCAGGTGTATCTGGGTCCTTGAATTCATAGATTGTGATGATGCCTACCTCACCAGGGTTTTCCTTTCTGTACCTCCAAAAGGCTTCATCTGTCTCTTTATTTACGAACAACTCTGTGCTCCTGTTATCTTGAGGGATCCACTCTGGGATGATTACTCTTGTTAATACGGATTTCCCTCTCGGTGTTCTAGGTTCTTCTAACGGTTCTTTTCCTTGAAATTTCCCTTCTGTCTCTAATTGGATTGTGCCAAACTCATTAGTATCGTTTGGCTGCGTACTCAGGACGTACATGGTTCCTTCTTTGTCTATGTAAGCGTCTCTCTCAAATTTCACCACTGGTCTTTCCAATCCAATGGGTTGATTAGGGTTGTGCAGTTGCACCACTTGCCTTTGCAAACCATCCTCATAGATGCGAGCACCTAGTCGGTTGGTTCGGAGAAACTCTAACTGCGTTCTATAGGGTCCTTCAGGTTTTTCTAGGTATGCTACATGAGACCCTCCTTCTGGTCTGTCTGCGCTGAATGCCATTTCTGATTCGCTAGTTTCTGAGCTCTCGTAGGGATAACTATTATTCAATTGCTGAGCCCAAGGTCGTGCAGTGGTTCTTACACTAGCCTCTGATGATCTAAGGCTTCGTCGGTCCGACTTACCTATATGTTTGCCCGATCTAAGGTTCATTAATTTTCTTCCTTGCACGCTCAATTACACACTTAGATCGTCAATGGTTCTTTGTGATTAATTCTTGGTTCTTTTTAATTTTCTCTGGATTCTTGTCTTAATTTATGCGTCAGGAATTCGACTTTCGTTATGATTTTGAGTTATCGTTCCGTCAGACTTATGTTCTTTTCTTTAGGTTTTCGCGTCACACACACCTTTACTTTAAGTCTTAAACTTGATAGACTTAGGTATCTTGAACTTGAGGCGTTCCTATCGTCGTTAATCCACAACTACCGTTTAGCCTAAGCTAAGAATTGACTGAGGGGGTTGAGTAATCTTCCAACCTCGAGTCGGCTTTTCTGGTTGCTCTGATGCCCTGTTGCCCAAGAAGCCGTGCTTCCCAAGCTCTGCTGTCTCCACTGCCTTGCTCGCTTGCCTTTGCTTGCCCTTGCTAGACCTGGAAAATTCCAATATTAGACCAATTCACAAGATGATCAAACACTTGAGCATATACACCTTTTTAATTCCTTCCCTTTTTGCCCAAATTTCCAATGTGTGCCCCCTGGCTTCCTAGTCCCAAACTAGGTGAACCTCAAAATGGCATATCCAAAAATAGACGTATCCTTTATGAAAAAAACAGCTGAGGTCACGTAGTACTCGTCACGAGCTTTCTAACGAGCTATTAAGCTCAAAAAACGGACTTCGGATGAGAAAGTTACATGCGTTCAGGTCCTGGGGGGTAAAAATTGACAATCCAATTTTCCTTCAAATATGAGCTAAGGGGTCTCCTATGAGTCTAATGGTCCAAAAATTTTCCAAAAATACCCCCAAAATTGGTCAAAAATTGAAGTCCAAAATTTGCGATGGGGGTGGGCAATCGCGATGGTCTGGGACCGTCGCGATGGTCCGAGCGAACCGTCGCGATGGCGTGGAATTTGGACAATCGCGATGGCCCGAAAAGGCGAACCGTCGCGATGGCTCGAAGTGAACGATCGCGATGGCGTGAGGTCGAACCGTCGCGATGGCCCGAAATGAACGATCGCGATGGCGTGGAAATGGACCGTCGCGATGGTCCAAAAAATGAACCGTCGCGATGGCGTGATCAGGCGGACAATCGCGATGGCGCGGTCAACGGTCAACGGTGGATAGTCGCGATGGTCCGAAGTGAACCGTCGCGATGGTCCGCGATGCGATGGCTTGAGCCAATCGTGATGGTCCGATTTTGGGCTGTCGCGATGGTCCGAAAAACGAACCGTCGCGATGGTTCAACGTGACACGTGGCACTATCGTGGCGATGGCATAGGCCAATCGCGATGGTCCGGGGTCAGCTGAACCGTCGCGATGGTCCGAATGGACCGTCGCGATGGCTCAAGTGAACCGTCGCGATGGTCCGAAAAAGCGAACCGTCGCGATGGTCCGGCCGAGCCGTCGCGATGGCGTGAGCCTATCGCGATGGTGCGACACAATCGCGATGGTCCGAGCCAATCGCGATGGTCCACCAAACAATGAATTTTTGGGATGCGAGTATGGATTCCTAGTGGCGCAGGTGTGCTCTTCACGCTGGTGTAGTCGCCTTCTCCAAATTCCGAACTTGGCGGACCATCGCGATGGTCTGACACAGTCGGAAATTTCTGACAGAAACTGAAATTTTTACCTTTTCCAAGCTTTCCTGATGCACTGGAGCTCTGTACCTGCAAGAAAACTCAAGAAAACACAAGCACAAACAATCGCAAAAACTCTCTCTCGCTCGCTCGCATGCACAAATGAGGGGAAATGAGGTGAATGGGTGGATATGGTGAATTTTCTGATTTTTTTTGGAGATGAAGATGATGATGCGATGATGAAGATGGAGTGTGGGGAAGGTGAAAAACACTAAAAACTAAGTAAAAGCAACAACAAAAACTGAAATTTTTACCTTCCAACGCCACTTCTTGCTATACTCTTACCATCACACATTCGTCCTAGACTCGATCCCCGGCAACGGCGCCAAATTTGGTGTTGCTCTAGCACAATGGTAAGTACCACGTTAAGAAGCTTCACCTCCTTAATGTCAATCCGAGGGAGAGGTAGGAGTGATATGAAGATCGTGAATGTGAGATGATGTGAGAGTGAAGGTGAGAAGCACAAAGATGCACACACACATACACACACACAATGAAGAGACAAGCAAGACACAATGGAAGGTGGGAAATTAACTCTATTACTCAAGAATGCTCTTACAAGCTCAAACTAGCTCTATGCTCACACTAACCAAAATGAACCAACCTCAAAAATGAGCTCTCTAGCTCTTTTTATAGTTTCTAGACTAGTTTTGACCGGTTTCACATCTAGTGACCGGCCTAGTTAAAAATTAGGTCCTAGAGGCTATTTGGAAGGGTAAACGACGTCTAAAAATAACGAAATTTGGTACGAGTATTCTACCTAAGCTCCTCAAGCTCGAGGACTCCTCGGCTTGCACAAAATAGAGCTATGGATTACAAAATGTGGTTTTCTATGATACATATGTTACAATTAGTGATAATAATCACTGTTGAATGTTTTGAGAATTAATAAGAATTATATTTGTTTAAAAAATTGATCCACCTGGCTCCCTGCTTCGTCTTCACATGCTTCCGTGGCGTCTGTGCCTCTGACTGCTTCCAACAGATGTCTAGGCACATGCATTGATAGCTTTGTCAGTCAAACATGCCATTATTCCTCACATTCGCTCTTGCAGAACAGCTAAGGATGCTTGGGATACACTTACCATATTGTTCCAAGCTAGGAATGAGACTCGTGTTGCTTACCTCCGAAAACAGTTGGAGAGTGAGCACATGAATGAAGGTGATTCTATGGACAGTTTCCTAACAAAGATCAAAGACTTGAAGGAACAGTTGATTTCTGCTGATGAGGTTATACCAGATAGCTCACTTGTGTAGACCGTTCTGAATGGTCTTCGTGATTCATATCAGAGTTTTGCTTCTACTCTTTGGTTGATGATGAAAGGCAATCCGAATGCCTTATCATTTGAGGAGTTAGTCTCTGTTCTATTATATGAAGATCAGTCCAGGTAGAACAGGTCCATTATGCGAGTTGCAGATCAAGCTTTCTTGGCTAGTCAAAAGGGCAAAGGAAAATGGATCTCTTCAACTAGTAAGCAGAAATCTGCTAATTTTGCATATTCGAAGAAGGAAGATAAAGATGAGAAGAAATCAGAAAAGCAGAAATTGTTTTGTAAGTACTGTAAAGGGAATGATCATATCATAAAGAACTGTCCAAAACTGGCTACTAAAGAGGCAAAGAAGAAAGAAGCTGGAATGGTTGTTGCAGAGGCCTCTTCACCAAAAATAGAGTCTGCTAATCTTGTGCAGGAAGAAGAATGGGTGTTTACTACTGTCTGCAATTTCGACCCATCTTCTCATAAGCAGTGCATGTCTGCAGTAGACTCAGATGTTTGGTATTTTGACAGTAGGGCGACCAAACATATTACCTCGCAGCGTAGTTTTTTCTCTTCACTCGAGCCTGCCCCTACAGGGAATCCTATTACATGTGCCAAAAACTCCTCTTATCCTGTTATGGGAGTTGGTAAGATCATTTTGACTACTGTTGATGGTAGTTCTTTCACTTTGTCAGATGCTTTATTTGTGCCAAGGATCAAGAAGAACCTGTTATCACTTTCTGCATTAGCCAAGATTGGCTTGGTTGTGAAATTTGTTGATGACAGGTGTACAGTCCATGATCTGTCAAATGGCGATGTGATTATTGCTTCTAGCATTTTATGTCATGGGTTGTATAAGCTCATAGACTATGAAAGATCTGTAAATGATTTGGCATGTGCAATAAATGATTCTTAGGCTATGTCAGATGCAAAGCTTTGGCATGCACGCTTTGGTCATTTGAATTTTGCTAGTTTGCTACGCGTGCAGAAATCTGAAATGGTGTCCTCTTTGCCCAAACTTGAGGCACCTGGAAAACATGTTTGCGAAGGCTGTATTTTGGGCAAAATGCAACGTTCGTCCTTTCCAAAAGATGGTTCAGTTCGGGCTACTAAAAAATTGAAGCTTGTACATAGTGATGTATGTGGTCCTACGCAGAGACCTTCTTTTGGGAATTATCTTTACTTCATGACTTTCATCGATGATTCTTCCAGGCATGCATGGGTATATCCATTGAAGGCAAAGTCCGAAGTGTTCATGTGCTTTAAACAGTTTTTTGTTTTGGCTAAAAATCTATCAGCATGTAAAATGGGCACCCTCCGTTCTGATCGAGGGGGGAATATGTCTTCTGATTTTAATGCCATTAGGGGAAAAAGTGAACCCTGCATGGGCCTTGTAAGGATCCTTAATTTTTAGGGATTAAAATTAATCTTGTGTGGTATTGAGGAAGAAAAAAAAACCACTGGTGGTTTTTAATATAAAAATACTATTCCCAAGGGACTAGATTCGAATTTTTCCCCATGATGGATTTGTGGCTATTAAGAGCCATTGGATAATTCTCACGAACGGCTGAGATCTAGACGAAGCATCTGTCAAAAAACGACAAAATTGAACGCTCAATGTCCTTGGGATCGTGGGTATTTCAGGCCATTGGATCTTGGAGATGGATGGACACGATTGAGCAATGTGGGTCTGGCAGAAAAAGACAAAATATAGCAATCATTGACTTGTAAGATATGGGAAAAAGGAAGTGAGAGAGTGCAATCGCGTGGGTACCTTACATCCGTCGGATGTAGCTCACGAACGAAGCGGATTGAGGCTCTTTTCCTGGCAGAAAACGACAAAGTAAGCCTTCTTAAATGCATGGCAAGTGGGAAAAGCAAGAGAGAGAATGTATGGGGACGCGAATGAATGTAGTCCACTAGATTTGTATCGATCCAACGTCTCAAATTGAAAAGCCCTCAATCCAATCTTAAAGAGATCTTGAGCATTGGATCAATGGGCTTATCGAACGATGGCGATTGAAAGGCGCATGCATTTCTTTTTCTCAATCTTGACCATTGGATTTCTTGCACATCCAACGGCCTAAATAAAAGTTTGATGACAAAATTCGAATTTCGTGGTTTTTGAAACCACTAAGTAACGTCTACCATCACATTTTGGTTGTTTTGACCAGTCCAAAACCAAGGAAAACTAGGCCTAGCCTACTTGATTGAGGCCCTAGACTGTGGCCACCACCCTCCTCTCATTGGTCCATCACTAATCACCCCTTAATCTAAAAGGCCCATTCAGGGTTCATTTTTTCCCCTAATGGCATTTCTAGCTGAACGTGGGATAAAAAACTAGTATACAGTGCCATATACACCTCAACAGAATGGAGTTGCTGAATGAAAGAACAGGTCACTCATGGAGATGGCGAGGTGTATGTTCAAGAGTCAGGCTTTACCACATAGTTTCTGGCTTGAGGCTGTCATGTGTGCAGCATATGTACTGAATAGGTGTCCCACTAAAGCGTTGTAGTCTATCACTCCATATGAGGCTTAGCATGACCGCAAGCCATCTGTTTCTCATCTGCGTGTTTTTGGTTGTTCGGCATATGCATTAGTGCCTGAACAACATCGGAGAAAAATGGATGATAAAGTAGTAAAATGTATTTTTGTTGGGTACAGTTCTGAAAGTAAATGCTATCATCTGTATCATCCACAGGCTAAATGCATTCTGGTTAGCGGTGATGTTTTTTTTGTGGAAGATGCTATTCAGCCATTGCTTTCATGTACTAAGGAGACATTTGTTAGCTCCAAAGACATGTATGATACTTTGCTGCCTCTTTTTACAGGTGGACAGTCTAGTGCTGTTCCCAATGAGGCAACTTCTCCGCCTTTGAAGGTTTCATGTGATGATGCAGATCATTCCATTTTTTATGCAAATTTACATGATGCACTAGTTGATGAGAGAGCTAATATTGAGCAGGCAAAAACTATGCCAAAATGGCTGGAGCACACTTTGCGTGACAGCAAATTACATGCACCTTTGTCATATCGTACTTATTTAGGCTCTCATAATGCCTCTTTTGCATCAGATTGCTATGTTATGGCTGCATCTAGTCTCTGTGATGAGAATGCACCTGTTCCATTTGATGAAGCACAAAATTCAGAAAATTGGTTGGCTGCTATGCAATCTGAATATGATGCTATATTGAAGAATGGTACTTGGTCTTTATGTGACTTGCCTGCTTGAAAGAAGGCCATTGGCACTAAGTGGGTATACAAGCTAAAGTGTAAACTGGATGGTATAGGTCATAGGTATAAGGCTAGGCTTGTTGCAAAGGGTTATGCACAGGAAAGAGGCATTGATTTTGATGAGACCTTTACACCTACATGCCATATGACTATTGTTCGGAGCATTTGTGCACTTGCAGCTCATCATGGTTGGAATGTACATCAGTTGGACATTAAAACAACATTTCTGAATGGTGACTTGCATGAAGAAGTGTATGTTTTTCAGCCCCGTGGCTTTGTGTAGAATGGGCATGAAAACCAGGTGTGCAGGTTAAAGAAGGCATTATATGGTTTAAAACAAGCACCATTGGTATGAGAAGATACATGCAGGCTATTTGATTGCACATGGTTTTCAGAACAGTCCAACTGAAAGCACCTTATATGTTAAGCGTGTTAATGATGTGCTTCTGATCATTGTTGTCTATGTTGATGACATGCTACTCACTGGTCCTATTGAGAAGCATATTGCTGATTTTAAGACTGATTTGCATGCCGCATTTGAGATGTCTAATTTGGGGCCTTTGCATCACTATTTGGGCATTCAATTTATGCAAGTTGATGGTGGAATGGCTTTGTGTCAAACAAAATATATTGACACATTATTGCAGGGTTTTGGCCTTGAAGACTGTAAGCCTATTGCCACTCCTATAGAGATAGGTTTACGATTGAGTCTTCATGATGTTGGAGATGCATTTGATGTTGTTCTCTATCAGCGGGCTGTTGGATGCTTGATTTACTTATGCATTACTCAGCTAGATATTCGGTTTGTTATCTCACAGATGAGTAGGTTTATGCATTGCCTAGGAGTTAAGCATTGGCCAGCCATTAAGCGCATCTTTCGCTACTTGAGTGGTACTCGGTTACTTGGGTTGTTTTATCCCAAGCGGGGATAACTACCGCCAGATTTGCATGCTTTTTTAGACTCTGATTGGGCTGGTTGCTATGACACTCGTGTGTCCACTAGTGGCTTTTGCTTCATGCTTGGTAGCTCATGTATATCTTGGTTGAGCAAGAAGCAGCCTACTGTGGCCACTTCCAATTGTGAGGCTGAGTATAGGGCAGCTTTCACAGCTACTGTTGAGTGTGTGTGGCTCAGATGCCTTATGGCTGATTTGGCTGTTGGTCAGACTTCTGCCACCACCATCTTCACTGACAGTCAGAGCGCATTGGCAGTTGTGAGGAACCATGTGCTCCATGCTCGCACTAAGCACATTGAGGTGTGTTAAAGGGCCGCCAAACCAGGACGGATGAACCCGGACAGGTGCCTTAAATGTAAAAGTGCTGGACGGCCGCCAAACAAGGACAAGAGTACGAGGACAAGGAGCTTAAATGAAAAAAAAGAATCTTTCAGGGAACGCGCAGGTAACTGCAGAAGTGCGCATCCTTGTAAAAAAAATCCTCTATTTAAGGCAATGAAAAAAAGAGCGGCAGCAGCCCTGTTTTTGTGGGAATTGTAGTGTGTTGTTTGATTAAGTCTCGGTTGAAAGTGCTGTAACGCATTGTGTGCGCGTATATGTTGTTGAAAGGATAAGTTCTATCTTGTTCTGTTCCGTCTGTACTCCGGCTAGTCGATTATTCTCTCCTTAGCACAGAATGATGAATTAGTTGTATTGTGTTGCGAGTCTGTTCGGTGATGATTGAGTGTGACTCTGAGTGTGAACAAGTGTGGTATGTTATTTGGCAGTTCTTCGGCGAAGAAGGTAGCGCGAAGCGTAATCTTGAACTAATTGTCTGTAAAGTTTCTGTAAGCGACCGAATTCGTTACTGTATCTTATATTTGTTGTTTACTCCAACTACGGGAAGACTAGTAGCTGTAATGGTCTGAATGTGAGTAGAACATCGTCGGTTTATGGTTAGTTGTTTATTACGAGGAGATTGATTGTTCGAGTCCGCGTAACTTTAAGATATAGAGTCTAGTTGGTATACCTATCTGCCCTGACGAAGTACGAATTAGGTGACTTTGTTATTAAAGTATCTTTTGCGCGTAAATTACGTAACCGGATTGCTACCCTCAGTCCTGAAGTTTTAATTCCCATACACTGAACAGTCTTCCGTTGTTCAGGGATGGATACTGAGCTAAGGATGGGATGACATTAAGATTGTATGTTAAATTGGGAAAATAGTACAGGGCCTCTGTCTAACAGACCCCTACCACTCCCAAGGACCCACGTGGCTAAGAGAACGATTGCGGTTAGAAAGATTTGGAACCGATTGAACTTGAAGTATTTGAATCGGAATTAGAGTAACGATTAAACGATAACCAATTTAACATTTGGTGCCGTCTGTGGGAAGGTGGCATCAGGTTGCCAGTTATCTATGAACAGTAGCAATAGCGTGCTGGCTGTTTGTTCAGAATCAAACACTACGTTTATCGTTCGATTGACTGACGGTAGCAATAGAGCCAGATTGTTGCCAACTGCTCAGATAGTGCTACTAAAGCAATGATACATGCCGGTTACTCGGTCTGGCGAAACGTATCCTAGGAACCATACGTCTAGAACACAAAAAGTACTAAAGACAACCCTAGGAGAAGAAGGTATAACTCGGCCTGACCCAATGGTCAAGCAAGTTAAGGACGTTAGAAGTAAATCCGGTCATATTCCGGTGGAGCAATCAACGCCTTTGGTACATTCTGGTGTAATTTCGACCCAGCCTAACCAAAGTACAGTAATTCCAAAATCTACCAAGACGCCGCTGGAGACCAGTTTAACAATGTTGGATAAAGATTCAGAGTTATCCACGATTAGACAAACTCTAGGAAAAGAAATCGGTAAAAGCGAAAAAACACTACAGTCTGGTGCACTGTCAGTTCATTCCGGTAATATTCCGGTAATAGAAACACCAACTGGCGGCCAAGGATTAGCATTTTTTGCGGAGTCCTCAGCACGACCCGCGTGCTTGGAAGAAAGATTTCGGATACTAGATATCCAGAAGGAAGGAGAGCTATTCGAAGCAGAGATCTGAAGTATCCTACGCAAAAACAGCACACCGGAAGGCACGCCATCCGGCGATCCAGATTCTGATAGTCCAACTAATCAACCTCAAGATACAGAAGAAGGACCGGATACACTCACGATGAACGGACAACAACAACAACAACAGTTAGGCCAACCAAGGCCGCCTCCAACAGGAGTAACATACACGAAATTTGGTGGATTCCCAGGAGATGACCCGGATGCTCACGTACGCACTTTCGAGATCAGTTATGCAGTCCTCAACCATCCACCGGATCAGGCATACAAAGCCATTGTTTTTCAATCTACTCTGGTCAATGAAGCGGCTAGATGGCTTACAGAATACGACATTAATCATTTCGGAACCTATGATGCAGTACGAGATGCTTTTTTGCAACGATTTAGGCTAAAGAAGAATCCCGCCGAAATCTTTGATTATTTACAGAATAACCGACAGAAGGCGAATCAGACTGTCCAAGAATATGCTACACTTTTTAGAACATATTTGCGACAGATACCACAGGCCCACGCTAACTTACCGGATGACGTCATCACTCAGTGGTTTATCAATGGTTTAAACTCGTAATTGAAGCAGATCATGATTATCAGATGTGTCGGAGCAATGACATTAGATGCAGTCATCGCCATGGCTCTGCAACTGGAATCCAAAGTCGGTGGATTTACAGAAGATCTAGAGTGGTTAAAAGCGAACAAAACTATGACTGAAGTTATAACCAGACAAGTGTACTATATCACATGCAAAAATTCAGGTCATACTAGTGCTAACTGTGCGCTAAATCAAACATTCTGTGCTATCTGCAACACTGCCGGACACTCCACCGGAAATTGTGTCTACAATGCCAGAATACAGGGAACAGCAACAGTCAATGTTGTTATTCAAGAACATGGACAGGCAGCGAATCACTATGTACCTCCGCAACTGAGAAACAATCAACCACAGGGATATCGAAACTACCGAGGACAGAGGAACAATAACTATAATGCAAACCGCTGGCAGAACGAACCACCACCAAAAAATCCCAATTTACCACCGCCACGCTGTCATTTTTGTGGTGAATTCGGACACATTAGAAGATATTGCAAGGACGCAGCTGAGTATGATCAAAGGAAGAAGGAGCGGCAAAACCCAATGGCCAACATGGTACAAATTACACCGGTAGAAACGCAAACTACTACAGTCCAGACCCGATCAGGTAAACAGTTGCAGCCAGCAGCAGAAGTATTTGAACCAGGGATACGAGAACAACATAGGATGTATAACAAGGCTAGTCATTGGACCGCCACAGAACCACCAGTGTTCCCAGAACCCATTCCGGTGACTCAGACCTCGTCGACAAAGGAAGGAACACAACAAGAGGAAGCAGCAGCGGAACCACCACCATCAGTGGACATAACAGCAGATACTTCGGCATCCGTAGAGACCTCAAGTTCAAAGGAGCAGGATAACCAATCTCAGCAGGCCTGGGAAATTTTATCCAAGGCATCTATCACTCTGCCTCTCGGACAACTACTGGCATTAGTACCGGGTGTTCGACAACAGTTCTAGCAACAGTTCAGTCCGGTACCTTCTTGTATTCCGGCGACAACAGCAGTTCAACCAGAACCTGATTCTACGGTTGATCATTCAGTCCCCTTGATTACAGTATGGTATAAGAATCATAAAATTACACAGGTATTGATTGATGGAGGCTCTGGTGTCAACATTGCAACTACAGCCTTATGCAATAGGTTAGGATGGACCAACATTGAACCAGTTCAATTTTTTGTCAGAATGGAAGACCAATCTAGAGTCCATCCTGTAGGACTTGTGCGAAATGTACCCATTACTTTACAAGGTACGACCTTCAAAATGAATTTTGTCATACTAGATCTGCCGGAATCCACTTTGGATTACAACCTTCTTTTTGGTCGACCTTGGCTGAAGCATGCGAAGGTAATACAAGACTGGTCTGCACAAGAGCTTACGTTCAAAGATGCCAGCCGTAGATATGTAGTAAAATTAGATGCTATACAACCCTGCGAACTGCACGCCAGACCATATTTTGCTGAACCTGTCCACATGTTAGATGGACTATCAGATGATGAAGAAGAGGAATTTCTGAAGAGTAACGCTGACTTAATGACCTTAGGGACTGTTGATCTACAGTCCGTAATAGATAACTGGAGTACTTCAGTATGTACAGTTACACCAATCACCCAAGAGACCAAGCAGGTAGATAGGGTGTCAACACATGACAATGAATTACATTCACTATTCCGGTCGACAGACGACACAGAGAAACCGCAACAGCTTTATGTCGCCGAAGACCAGTTGACCTCGTACAATCTAGGAGACGAAGATCATCCACGACCTGTAAAGACGGATAAGGCAAAACTTACCGGAATTATTTAAAGCTGATCTGATTCGACTACTTCGCAAATTCTCAGACGTCTTTGCCTGGGCTTACAAAGATATGAAAGGATTAGATCCGCGCATATATCAGCACCGAGTCATGTTGAAGCCAGAAGCTAAACCGAATAGGCAGCCAAGCTATCGGATGAATCCCAATTATGCATCTCAGGTAAAAGCCGAACTTGACAGATTATTAAAGGTTGGATTCATCGTACCAGTAGAACATGCTGAATGGATTTCACCAATTGTGATCGTGCCAAAGAAAAATAAGCAATTACGAATCTGTGTAGACTACCGGAAATTAAACGCAGCAACAGTACCAGATCCTTTCCCGATCCCCTTTTTGGATACCATGCTTGATAGGGTAGCAGGCCACGAAATGTATTCATTCTTAGACGGATACAGTGGTTACAATCAGGTTAGAATGGGTGAAGCAGATATCCCAAAAACCGCCTTCATTACCAACTGGGGTGTCTTTGCTTGTACGGTAATGTGGTTTGGATTGAGAAATGCACCAAGCACCTTTCAGCGATGTATGCAGGAGATTTTCTCTCCTTATCTCAATTCGTTTATGCAAGTCTATCTCGATGATTTCTCAATTTTCGGAAAAATGATGGCACATTTGCTTCATCTACGGTGCTGTTTCCAAAAGTGTCGAGACTACCGACTCTGCCTTAACCCAAGCAAATCTGCGTTTGTCGTTTCATGTGGCAAACTACTTGGTCATATTGTATCTGCCCAGGGTATCCGAGTAGACCCAGATAAGATTTCGGCAATTTTAGAAGCCCCAGTACCCGCCACTCCGAAAGAAGTAATGTGTTTTATGGGTCAAGTACGGTGGCACGGCAGACACTTACGGTGGCTTGCTTATCTGGCTGTACCTCTGAATAGACTAATCACCAAAACTCCACGACAGTTTGAATGGACTCAAGAATGCCAAACTACATTTGATCGACTCAAGTATCTATTAACGCAGGCACCAATCCTACAACCACCGGACTGGGACAATCCGTTCCATGTTTTTGTCGACGCCTCAGATATTGGGATCGGCAGTATTCTGATGCAGCAAACACATAAGTGGTTTCGCCCTGTCTATTACGCCTGCAGAAGGCTTGCACCGGCAGAAAAGAACTATTCTACCACTGAAAGATAATGTCTAGGATTAATTTACTCCATCAAAAAGTTAAGACATTATTTATTAGGCCGGAAATTTACCTTTCATGTGGATCATGCTGCCCTTGTCTATCTAGTAAGACAACAACATCTAGGCGGACGATTAGCCCGATGGCTGCTACTCTTGCAGGAATTTGATTATGAAGTCATTCACCGACCCGGAAATGCACATGCCCTAGCAGATTTCTTATCTCGCCTAGATTCTGGTGAAGCTCCGATAGGCATAGATGACACGACTCTAGCAATTTATAGTTCTGAGCCACTGACCGATGAGACTGCCGAATTACAAGCAACACCTACATATTATGATCAGATTTTAACTTTTCTCACTGAAGGATGCTTTCCATCTGAGACGGCCAAGGCAGTTCGAAGGAAATTGGCAGTCTTTAGCCGCCGATTCCGGTTAGTGGCAAGAGAACTATATTATGTAGATCACACCGGAATCTTACTTCGATGTGTTCCTCCGCACGAACTTAACTCGGTCATCACGATGGCTCATTCAACCCCTACTGGTGGTCATTTTGCCACAGATCTAACTCATCGGAAAATTCTGCAAGGAGGTCTCTGGTGGCCTACTATGTACCGAGATGTGGCCCAATTCATCAAAAACTGTGATAACTGTCAAAGGTCTGGACAACCACTGCAACGACACTTCTTTCCCTTGCAGCCTATTATGCCACTCGAACCATTTCAGAAATGGGGATTAGATTTTATCGGTCCAATCACACCTCCAGCAGTCTTCAGTAACAACAGATACATACTAACCTGTACAGACTATGCAACGAGATGGGCAGAAGCCTGGGCTTTACGGTCTGCTACAGCAGTTGTAGTAGCGAAATGTCTGTTAAATGATGTCTTCCCACGATTTGGCTTACCACTCGAACTGGTGACAGATCAAGGTACTCACTTCGTAAATCAAGTAATGAAGGTACTAACCCAATCATTCCAGGTGACACATAAACTCAACTCTCCATATTACCCTCGCGCCAATGGTCTAGCCGAAAGCACAAACAAATCACTATTGAATATCCTCCGGAAACTGATCATGGAAGCACCGGAAAGATGGGATCAACTACTACCTGCCGTATTATGGGCATACCGAACTACATATAAGGTAACAACAGGTTTGACACCTTTCAAACTAGCTTATGGTTTAGAAGCAATAGCACCCATGGAAATAGTTATCCCAAGCCTGCGTGTAGCAATCACCCAGAAAATGCTACCAGAAGAGTCGCTAACAGCACGAATGGACACACTCAAGGAACTTGATGAGCACCGATGGCTCAGATTTTTAACGATGCGCGAAGTACAACTAAGGCAAGCCAAGACACACGATCGATATTTGAAGACCCCAATCTTTTCGGTAGGCGAGCTTGTACTTTTCTATAACGCAAAATCCGATAGAGCAGCAGGAAAGTTCAAACTACGCTGGTTCGGTCCCTTTAAGATTTCAGAACAAGTCGCTCCGACAACTTTTCGGTTGACTACGTTGACTGGAAATCCACTCCCCAAGGTAATTAATGGGTCGAAGTTACGGCCATATCATCACACCACTAGCCCGCATTAAGTTTTCGATGATGGACCGCGTTTTGTTTAAACTTTTCTTGTTCTTCCTTTTTGCTTTTTATAAATAGCCACGTTTTGTACGATCTTGATATAACCAGCCGCCCTCTTAACAGTCACTCGAGTATGCACACCTGCATGAAAACCAGTACTATTCCCGCACCGCACAATGATATCCCACCCCTTTCCCCCACCGTAGTGTTTCTATTTAAACTCTGTCGACGACGCCGAAATAAGCTATTGTGTTGCATGCTAGTATTCCGAGCCCTCGTGCATTCTGCATCCGTGCTCATCATCTACCTCAGTAACCGCCATGGAAGCAATAGCCAACTATGCAGCCTTCCGCGATGGTATCCCTACCGAGGTAGGCGAATACCTGCGTTGCAGAGGGTTGGCTAACTTCGCTGAGTTGCCCTGGCACTCGGTGGAAGCCCATCCTTTCTTCACACAGATCATCACCCCCATTGCTCAGTCCCCCGCCACCGAACACCAATGGGTTTTCCTCTCACTCCCTTCGCGAACAGTCATCACCTTCCAAGCCTTCGCTGAAGCCTATCGCCTCAACCCGCAAGGCCGTGAAAATGGCCCGAGTATTCCTATTGCCCACATGAATGAACTATTCCCCCGCTCCTCGTCCAACGAATACGCCATTCTCTGTCGCCCAGAACCCGAACGATCCGCTCTGCAATTCTTAGTCGCCATACTTAACCTGCAAAAATGCACTT
The DNA here is from genome assembly GCA_020310875.1 of Ceratopteris richardii. Taxonomy (NCBI): domain Eukaryota; kingdom Viridiplantae; phylum Streptophyta; class Polypodiopsida; order Polypodiales; family Pteridaceae; genus Ceratopteris; species Ceratopteris richardii. The sequence continues at coordinate 177,273,174 of CM035413.1, forward strand.
ATGGCATCTCACAACCGTTTTATTCCGCTTTAGAATTAGCTGTCCAGGAACCCGTCAACTTTGCGTCATATTTCTTCCTCATAATCCATAAAGAATGCGTAGCCATTGTGAAGCAACTCCAAAAGGGTACCACCCTGCGCTCTTGCCTTCCCCACATCATCTCATTCCTTTTCCCCACCATCCTTGCCGCACAACCACCACCCCAAGGTCCCATTCTTAGGCACGAAGAATCAGTGCAACCTCTCGACGAAGAAGAAGAAGAAGATGAGGAGATCAACCAACTTTTCCGCAATAAGAGAATTCGGATCAGCTCTTCAGAAAGCGAAGCACAAGGATCCACCGGACAGAATCAGGATACCAGAAACGCAGACCAAGAAGAGACCTTCCACGACACCGCCACTTCCATACACAATGAATCATCGGCCGACCACCATGACCAACAGAAGCACACGGAAACAGAACCCGTCTCAACTGAAGAAGCATCAGCACAACAAGAAGATGAAAAACACGTGATCAACAGCGCGCTCAACACCCTACTCAAGGCCGTCGAATCCACCATCGCCCACATTACAGGTGAAAGCCAACCCACCAATCAGGTAACCCACCCTACATCCCCTCGCCCTCAATCCCCACCAGTCAACCCTCTTCCGCCGCCAATTTCCGAATCTTCTTCATCTTCCCCCAATTATTCACCCCCGACATCCCCCCAACTCCAGACCCAAACCTCTACACCACCGCCACACCCACTCCTCCTTTCCTCTACTCCGATCTTTTTCGAACTGGCCAACATGGGCCAACTACTCATCGCCCTCTCACAACAACTTCCGGCACAAATGACTGAGGTTGCAAATACCATTCGGCACGACCTGCAGCACAAGGTAGACCTCCTGGAAGCCGACATCACCCCACTCCAAGAAGAAGCAGACGCCGTAAGAGCGGAGAATCATCAATTGCAGACACAACTAGCTGACCTCCAAGCCCAATTTTTGGAACAACAGGCCTTGATCCAGCAGAGAGATGCGGCATTGGAGCAGCTTTCTGCCAAAGACCAGCTATTACACGAAGCACATGAAGAAATCCGGGAACTCAAGACCGCCCTCCAAGAAAAAGAAGATATCAATTCATCCCTCGAAGAAATGGTCAAAGAAACGAAGGCCCAGCTACAGGAAACAATCCAAAAGAGTCAAGACCAACAACGAGAAGCAGCACAAGTCCAAGACGAGCTACGCAGAGCTCAGGAATGTTTAGACGACGTCAATAGAATGCTGAGACGACAATTAACCAGGGAAGCAAAACACCAAAAAGATCTGGTAGATGCTCGAAGGGAACGAGATACATATTCCCGAACGATTGAATTTCAGAACCAACAATTCGAGCGCCTCGATAACCAACTGCGAAATCAAAGGGATCGAGTCACAGAGATGCAGCGGAAGGTCACTGAAATGAAGACTTCCAGGGACGCCGCACTATCCAATGATTTCTATCTACAGGAGGCTTTTTTGCAGACCCAGGCCGAAAACGTGCTTAACGAAGCAATCGTGCTTAGCTCCGTTAGAATAGATGCGCAAGTTTTAGAACCCGACACGCTAAAACAATTATTAAAAACCCTTAAGAAAAAAATAGCTCACACATTTAGATCAGCCCGGAATATGTATCTCGAAGGTCTCATAGAAGAATAAGTATATTCGCCCATACGAATTCATAATGTAACGATGGATTCGAAATGAGTTTGATAACCAAGTTTTGTTTTTCTGACATTTTTCGCACATGTAAAGTCTTGTTCAGTCTAGCACCGATCTACGGAATAACACGCGGCATAATGATTCTTACTCATGATACAATTTTGACAAGGGAAGGAAGAGTCATGTCCTACTGACATACAATCATTATAGCAAATGACAGTTCAAGCACTGGTGTTTATAAAATGCGTATGCAGACCATAGCATTCTTCACTAGTATTCTTCGAGCTTCAGCGCTAGTTAGCAACTTCCAGCATATTCTTCTCAGCAACCCTTACAAGCATGTCGGAATCTAACATACTCAGATGGCAACTCAGGAAGCGTGCCAGTACACAGACCCATGTTGTGACGACAACCGATACTACCCTACAAGATGATGCAGATGATGCAATAACTTCTACATCAGTAAAGACTCATCATAAATTTTCCACCGAATTTAAAATCGAGCTCGACATCCATTCGAGAAGGAATGAAGATTGGCTACGGAAGATAGGGCTCCTCCAGTTTGCCCAATTACCATGGGAGTAGTGGATCGCTAATGACGAAGCAGAGAATCAATTATATAGCATGCGACAAACAAACGGCTTCATTCTAAATCAGGTACAATTTTCGCCACAACTAGTCTCAGCCGTATTTCAACTACCACTATATGATGGCGCCCGATATCTTAAATGTTCGAATGAAGATTTGAGAAATGAATTTGGTGACTGTGAAGGCCCCAGATGGTATTACATGTTGAAAAATGCCACATATCACCGTCGAGAACAATTTAAATGGTACTTAGAGAAGCTCTGTTTACTAGTTAAATTCGATTTAATGTCTAGAGAAAATTTTTCACCACTACTACATGCCGAAGAAGGAAGTCGGGTTAGCTGGACACATTGGCTGTATAACCGCCTCTACACACAAATCATTGTCGGGGATAAGCGAAGATCCCACACCAACAGCAGACTAGCAGCCTATTTAGCTGCTATATTTAATTTTGTCCAATCAGTAAAGGATGAGAAGCTACACTGGTCCCCCCATTTTTATTCCGGTGAACATGATAGGATAGATACAGGACACCAAACAGAGCCTGAGGAAGCAGACCAAGTCTCCACCTCGTCTGCACATTTCTTCCACACAGGTAATAGCGCACAGAACCAGACCGTAGGGATGCTGTTTCGGCTGTCAATTAAATGAAGAATGGCAGACAACTTGCCAACTGCCAGTCCAGACACATTACAGGACGATCTCCAACCCGATTTTGTGATAGGGATGCAAAACAAACTACAAGATGTTTCTCAATATTTGCGGCAACAAGAACAAGCGCTTCAACACAAAAATGAATTACTACTCGCTACGATGACTAAGTCCAATTCATTAATGACACAGATGCAAAAAGAATTGGACGACAAAGAAGCTTTACTACAGGTGTTACAAAATAACAACCGGCAACTAACGGCAGAATTGATCAACGCAAAAAAGTGTTTTCAAGAATTTAATCAGTGGCAGCAAACTATCCAAACACAAATTCAAGCCGAAATGTCAAGTTTTTCTACCCTGAATGCTAACCTGCAAGCCGAAAATGAAATTTTGCAGTCAAGAATACAGGTTTTGCAGGAGTTCGAAAGGCAGATATTAAAAGATGAGGGCGTAGAACTAAATGCCACATTAATGACAAATGTGGACATAGACTTATTAAAACAGCAATTGGATAGTCGTGTTCAAAATAGTTGGACACTTTTCCGCAGGAGATGGCTGGCTATACTTGTTCCTCCACTTGAACAAGTACGGTCAGAAACGATTCGGGAGCCAAACTTTGGAATAGACCTACAGGCAACGCAAAAGGATGTTGAAGACAGTAATGCACCTGCGGGTTCGAGTCCACCATGCATGCCAGTGTTAAAGGGCCGCCGAACCAGGACGGATGAACCCGGACAGGTGCCTTAAATGTAAAAGTGCTGGACGGCCGCCGAACAAGGACAAGAGTACGAGGACAGGGAGCTTAAATGAAAAAAAAGAATCTTTCAGGGAACGCGCAGGTAACTGCAAAAGTACGCATCCTTGTAAAAAAAATCCTCTATTTAAGGCAATGAAAAAAAGAGCGGCAGCAGCCCCGTTTTTGTGGGAATTGTAGTGTGTTGTTTGATTAAGTCTCGGTTGAAAGTGCTGTAACACATTGTGTGCGCGTATATGTTGTTGAAAGGATAAGTTCTGTCTTGTTCTGTTCCGTTTGTACTCTGGCTAGTCGATTATTCTCTCCTTAGCACAGAATGATGAATCAGTTATATTGTGTTGCGAGTCTGTTCGGTGATGATTGAGTGTGACTCTGAGTGTGAACAAGTGTGGTATGTTATTTGGCAGTCCTTCGACGAAGAAGGTAGCGCGAAGCGTAATCTCGAACTAATTGTCTGTAAAGTTTCTGTAAGCGACTGAATTCGTTACTGTATCTTATATTTGCTGTTTACTCCAACTACGGGAAGACTAGTAGCTGTAATGGTCTGAATGTGAGTAGAACATCGTCGATTTATGGTTAGCTGTTTATTACGAGGAGATTGATTGTTCGAGTCCGCATAACTTTAAGATATAGAGTCTAGTTGGTATACCTATCTGCCCTGACAAAGTACGGATTAGGTGACTTTGTTATTAAAGTATCTTTTGCGCGTAAATTACGTAACCGGATTGCTACCCTCAGTCCTGAAGTTTTAATTCCCATACACTGAACAGTCTTCCGTTGTTCAGGGATGATACTGAGCTAAGGACGGGATGACATTAAGATTGTATGTTAAATTGGTTAAATAGTGCAGGGCCTCTGTCTAACAGACCCCTACCACTCCCAAGGACCCACATGGCTAAGAGAACGATTGCGGTTAGAAAGATTTGGAACCGATTGAACTTGAAGTATTTGAATCGGAATTAGAGTAACGATTAAATTATAACCAGTTTAACAGGTGCATTATCACTATGTCACGGAGAGGTTCTCTGCTGGGGAGATCAGCTTCGCATATATGCCCACGCAGGAGAACATTGCAGACCTTTTCACAAAGGCTCTGCCTAGGGAGAAGTTTGAAGCTTTCCGCAAAGCTTTGGGCTTACTTCCTTTTGTGGAGTGATTTCCACATAGCTTGACACTTCCTTATACATGAGTGATAGCTCCTTGTTCATCGCATCACTCCCAGGGGGGATTTGTTGATATATTTAGGTAGTGATGTGTGTGAACACACTAGGACCGTCGAGGCACTTTTTTCCCTCTTTAGGAGGTTTTTTTCCCCCGGCTTGTATGTACGCCTATTTCCCTAATGGGCTACTTATCTTTGTACATTCTCTAGTAATACATTCAGTATTGTGTGTTGTGCTCCAAGCTTCTTCTTCTTCCTTGTGTTGTTATGTGCTTCCGCAGACATACAACTCCAACAGCCATGTCTTTGAACCTTTGCAGCTTTGGTCCATCCAAGCTTTTGGTTAGCATATCTGCAATCTGATCTTTTGTTGAAATATGTATGACTTCAATCTCCTTATCAATCACCTTCTCTCTTAAGAAGTGATAGTGAATCTCAATATGTTTGGTCCTGGCATGAAAAACAGGATTAGTAGCTAGATATAATGAACTCATGTTATCTCCATGAATAATGGGTGTACTCTGAATGATGTCAAAACTCTTCATGAGAGTTTTCAACCATATGACTTCCTTTGCAGCTTCAACCATACCTTTATACTCTACCTCTGTAGAAGATAGAGCAACTATGTGTTGCTTCTTAGAACACCAAGAGATTAACTTATCTCCCACATAACACAAGTATCCATATGTTGATCTCCTATCATCAAGATTACTTGCCCAATCTATATCACTATATATCTTGATGTTTGTATCTGATGTGAAACCATAATACAAACCTTCCTTGAGTTTACCCTTAATGTACCTCAACACTCTTTGTCCTGCAACCCAATGTTCTTTCCTAGGACAATGCATGAATTGAGACAATACTCCAACTGCATATGACAAATTAGGCCTTGTTAATGTAGCATAAATTAAGCTACCTACCAAACTCTGGTAAAGCTTCATGTCCTTGAATTCCTCTCCTCCATATCTGCTCAACTTATGATTCACTTCCATTGGAGTAGGTGCTACCCTGCAATCTTCCATTTTAAACTTGATTAATAAGTTCTTCAAATACCTTTCTTGAGTTACATATACTCCATGTTGAGTGTATGAAATCTCCATGCCCAAAAAATATGACAAATCTCCCAAATCACTGATCTTGAACTCTTTCTCCATTTGTTTCTTAAGGCTTTGAATTTCCTTCCAATCTGTACCTATAATAATCATGCCATCAACATATATGCACATGTAAAAGAACCCATCATCACTTGCTTTGACAAGTAAGCTACTATCAGCTTTAGATACTTGGAAACCAAGTTCCTTCAAGAACTTCACAAGTCTATAATTCCATGCCCTTGGGGCTGCTTCAAGCCATACAAAGCTCTCTTGAGCTTACATACATAATCTCGAAACCTTCTATCTTTGAACCCTTGTGGTTGTTCCATGAAAACATCATCTAAAATGTAACCATTTAGAAAAGCATTTTTCACATCTAATTGACATAGTCTCTAACCTTTACATGCAGCAATGGCTATGAGTGTCCTGATGGTTGTCATCTTTGCCACAAGACTATAGGTCTCATCATAATATATACCATATGAAAGAGCATACCCTTTCACAACAAGTCTAGCTTTATACCTAGACACACTTCCATCTGCATACCTCTTTGTCTTGTAGACCCATTTGCATCCAATGATCTTTTGACTATTTGGTTTAGGAACCAAATCCCATGTCTCATTCTCCATTAATGCATCATACTCTTCTTGCATAGCTTTCTCCCAATTTTCCTTACTTTTTGCCTCTTCATATGTAGAAGGGTCTTCATCTTCTTTCACCATGTAAGCATAATCTTTAGTAGGCAAAAAAGAAGTGTCATAACTATACCTTGTAGGTTGCCATTTATGTCTTGATGACCTTCTGAGTTCTCCACTTCTTGAAGTTTCTGGTTCATCACATTCTGGATCAAACCTTGGCACTTGTTCAACTTCAACTTGTACTTCATTGTTCTCTTCTTCATCAAATATCTGAATCTTTGATTTACTTTTCTTCTTATTCAAACCTACTTCATCACCTGCATGATTATTGATTGTACCTGCATACCAAGTACCTTGCTCATCAAATGTAACATCCTTTGATACAAGGAATTGCTTTGTGGATGGACTCCACAACCTATAACCCATCTGCTTATCATGATATCCAATGAACACATACTTTTCAGCTTTAGGTTCCAATTTATGCCTTAATTTAGATGGCACATATGCATAAGCCAAACATCCAAATACTTTGCAATGATCTAAGGTAGGTCTCTTACCCCACCAAGCTTCATATGGTGTCATACCCTACAAAGCTTTACATGGTAATCTATTGACCATATATGTAGCTGTATTTACAGCCTTAGCCCACAAATAATTTGGACAATTTTTCTCCATCATTCATCTTGCAAAGTAGGTATTGTTGTAGGATTGACTTTGGAATCCTCAAAGTAACCTCTACTACCTCTACTTCTGAAGTTACCTCTTTGATTTCTGCCACCTCTTCCTCTTGAATTAAAGTTCTGATTATATCCTCCATTATTCTGATTATTATGCCAACAATCATGAGCTAAATGATTTGTCTTACCACAAATCTAGCAAGCTTTGGCTCCATCCGTATTGCTTCTACCTCTTCCTCTACCTTTGCCACCTCATCTTCCTCTTAGGAAGTTGGCTTGGCTAGTTGTACCTTCTTCTTCATTTACTTGTTGCTTGCCTTTGCTATTCTTCTTCTTATCCTTTGAATACATTGCTTGACCTACACTCTTATCACCATCACCTTTGACATCCTGCTCAAAAGTTAGCATGTGTCCTAGCAACTGATTTAAATCAGGAGTGAAATGATCTAGTGATAATTCAGTAGACAAAATGAATGGCTTCCATTTCTCATCTCCTCTCAAACCTTTGAGGATTTGCCTTACCAATTTATCCTCTTCAATATCTTCATCAACTGCTCCTAATGCATCTGCAATGTCCTTCATTCTTGTTACATAATCAGAAATGGATTGAGAGGCCTTCTTCTTGAATGTGGTAAACTCTGCCCACAAAGATGCCTTCCTTGACTTTGTAGTGTTTTCAAAATGCTCCTCCAAATCATTCCATATATCACTTGCACTTTCAAGACCTCTAATATGAGGTAGCAAGTAGTCATTGACTCCAAATGTAGATAATGCTTCTTGCTTGAGCATCCTTCTTCATCCAAGTCTTGAAATCCGAGAGTTCATCCCTAGTTGGAACACTAGGATCTCTGCATTGTGGTTTTTCTTCTTCACGTGTGATGTATCCTATCAGGTCTTTGACCTATGTCTAAAACTGCCTTCCTGTAGAGTCGACTTTGACACCTACAACTTTAGATAACACATAGTTCTCCCAAAGTAGAACCCATTTAAGCAAATGATTTTAGCCATAGATGGCTTACCTTCCAACTTAGATTTTGACTCCTCTTTTGTGCAAAACTTTACACTCTGCACTAAGAACTGATCAATTCTTTGACCATCGAGATTGCGCCTATTTCAAAAGAGACTCAACACTTTTACACATACAAATGTTCCTACTCATAATTCTCTGAGCTTGTTTACGATTAGGCTCTCAAAGTAGATGGATTAACTATGGTTCTTTAAGGATTCTTGAAATGATCAGTCACAGAAGGAGAACACAACAAAATATCGGGTGCAATTTATTCTTCTATTTAGGAAATTTTACAACTAGATGATGAGAGAGATCTCCTTCACTTCTAAAGTGTCTCTCAACTATTCTAGCATCTAATTCTTCTTATCTCATACTCTCTCATATTTTCCCTCACTTTTTACTTGTATATATAAGCATATATGTACAAGCTTATGACCATACAAAAGATATATGTGAGCTAACTACAAAATAATGTACATATGTATACAAGTCTTCATTTTCTGAACATGCACTATCTTCAAGCTTCATAAACTAATCTTTCTTTCAATCTTTGACTTCAATCCTTCATTCAAAACATCAATTGGTGGTTGACTTGCACCACCAGGATCCTCGTGATGGTGATAGTTCAGAGAGATAATCAAACATAAAACAATCCTTATAAGTAGTTGTTGATATATTTAGGTAGTGATGTGTGTGAACACTCTAGGACCGCCGGGGCACTTTTTTCCCTCTTTAGGAGGTTTTTTTCCCCCGGCTTCTATATACGCCTATTGCCCTCATGGGCTACTTATCTTTGTACATTCTCTAGTAATACATTCAGTCTTGTGTGTTGTGCTCCAAGCTTCTTCTTCTTCCTTGTGCTGTTCGCGTGCTTCCGCAGACGTCTAACTCCAACAATTGGTATCAGAGCAGGTCGTTGCTTCTTCTAGGGCGCAGTCGACACTCCTCCGTTTGCAGTCTCAGATTCGCACAAAATTTGGTGAGCATACTCAGGGTGTTTCCGAGATCAAAATAGCTTTGCTATGTGGTGCTGAAATTGCAATCTGAGCTCGTTTCGGCCTCCGAACGCACTATCGTAGTGCTTGTGCAGGCTATTTCGTCCTTTTGTGCCAAAGGTATATACCAGTTTTTGTTCGCCAGTTTAAGCGTCTCGAAGTCTGCTACAGGTCTAGCAGAACTCGTCTGGGCAGTTCTGTTCAACTTTTTGAGATACAGTCAATTTTCTGCATCAAGGTATTTTAGTCACCGGCCATGGCTGAAAGCAGTGATGTATTCCGTATGTTGGCTGTTGAGGATAAGTTGGATGGTACCAACTACCCATTATGGGCTTATATGATGCGACATGTACTGGTTGCAAAAGGATTGTGGAACATTGTGCAGGGTGTTGAAAGACGTCCTGTTACACTTGTAACGACAGGTACTGCAAATACAGGTGTTGGAGCTGATGAAGATGGTGTCGAAGATGATACTCCGTAGATTCCTGTTCGTGCTGCTGTTTCTATTGCACCTACTGCAGAGCAGATTCGTTGGGATGGCAGAGATGCCCAGGCACATGCATTGATAGCTTTGTCTGTCAAACGTGCCATTATTCCTCACATTCGCTCTTGCAGAACAGCAAAGGATGCTTGGGATACACTTACCACTTTGTACCAGGCTAGGAATGAGGCTCGTGTTGCTTACCTCCGAAAACAGTTGGAGAGTGAGCACATGAATGAAGGTGATTCGATGGACAATTTTCTTACAAAGATCAAAGACCTGAAGGAACAATTGATTTCTGCTGATGAGGTTATACCAGATAGCTCACTTGTGCAGACCGTTCTGAATGGCCTTCCTGATTCATATCAGAGTTTTGCCTCTACTCTTCGATTGATGATGAAAGGCAATCCGAATGCCTTGTCATTTGAGGAATTAGTCTCTGTTCTGTTGCAGGAAGATCAGTCCAGGCAGAACAGGTCCATTATGCGTGTTGCAGATCAAGCTTTCCTGGCTAGTCAGAAGGGCAAAGGAAAATGGAGCTCTTCTACTAGTAAGCAGAAATCTACAAATGCTGCACAATCGAAGAACCAGGATAAAGATGAGAAGAAATCAGAAAAGCAGAAATTGTTCTGCAAGTACTGTAAAGGAAATGATCATATTATAAAGAACTGTCCAAAACTGGTTGCTAAAGAGGCAAAGAAGAAAGAGGCTGGAATGGTTTTTGCAGAGGCCTCTACACCAAAAACAGAGTCTGCAAATCTTGTGCAGGAAGAAGAATGGGCGTTTACTACTGTTTGCAGTTTTGACCCATCTTCTCATGATCACTACATGTCTACACTAGACTCAGATTTTTGGTACTTTGACAGTGGGGCAACCAAACATATTACCTCGCAGCGCAGTTTCTTCTCTTCACTCGAGCCTGCCCCTACAGGGAATACTGTCACATGCGCCAATAACTCCTCTTATCCTGTTATGGGAGTTGGTAAGATCATTCTGAATACTGCTGATGGTAGTTCTTTCACTTTGTCAGATGCTTTATTTGTGCCAGGGATCAAAAAGAACCTGTTATCAGTTTCTGCATTAGCCAAGATTGGCTTGGTTGTGAAATTCGTTGATGACAGGTGTATAGTCCATGATCTCTCAAATGGCGATGTGATTATTGCTTCTGGCATTTTATGTCGTAGGCTGTATAAGCTCATAGACTATGAAAAATCTGTGAATGATTCGGCATGTGCAGTTCATGATTCTCAGGCTATGTCAGATGCAAAGCTTTGGCATGCACGCTTTGGTCATCTGAATTTTGCTAGTTTGTTACGCCTGCAGAAATCTGAAATGGTGTCCTCTTTGCCCAAACTTGAGGCACCTGGAAAACATGTTTGTGAAGGCTGTATTTTGGGCAAAATGCAGCGTTCTTCCTTTCCAAAAGATGGTTCAGTTCGGGCTATGCAGAAATTGCAGCTTGTACATAGTGATGTCTGTGGTCCTATGCAGACATCCTCTTTTGGAAATTACCTTTACTTCGTGACTTTCATTGATGATTTTTCCAGGCATGCATGGGTATATCCACTCAAAGCAAAGTCCGAAGTGTTCATGTGCTTCAAACAGTTTTTGGTTTTGGCTGAAAATCTGTCAGCATGTAAAATGGGCACCCTCCGTTCTGATCGAGGGGGGGAATATATGTCTTCAGATTTTAATGCATTTCTGGCTGAACGTGGGATAAAACACCAGTGTACAGTGCCGTATACACCTCAACAGAATGGAGTTGCTGAACGGAAGAACAGGTCACTCATGGAGATGGCGAGGTGCATGGTCAAAAGTCAGGCTTTACCACATAGTTTCTGGCTTGAGGCTGTCATGTGTGCAGCATATGTACTGAACAGGTGTCCCACGAAAGCGTTGCAGTCTATCACTCCATATGAGGCTTGGCATGACCGCAAGCCATCTGTTGCTCATCTGCGTGTTTTTGGTTGTTTGGCATATGCATTAGTGCCTAAACAACATCGCAGAAAATTGGATGATAAGGCAGTAAAATGTATTTTTGTTGGGTACAGTTCTGAAAGTAAAGGCTATCGTCTGTATCATCCACAGACTAAACGCATTTTGGTTAGCCGTGATGTTGTCTTTGTGGAAGATGCTATTCAGCCATTGCTTTCATGTACTAAGGAGACATCTGTTAGCTCCAAAGACATGTATGATACTTTGATGCCTCTTTTTACAGGTGGACAGGCTAGCGCTGGTCCTAATGAGGCAACTTCTCAGCCTTTGCAGGTTTCATATGATGATGCAGATCATGCCATTTCTGATGCAGATTTACATGATGCACTTGTTGATGAGAGAGCTGATATTGAATAGGCAAAAACTATGCCAAAATGGATGGTGCAGACTTTGCGTGACAGCAAATTAGATGCACCTTTGTCATATCGTACTCGTTCAGGCTCTCATAGTACCTCCTTTGCATCAGATTGCTATGCTATGGCTGCATCTAGTCTCTGTGATGAGAATGAGCCTGTTTCTTTTGATGAAGCACAAAATTCAGAAAATTGGATGGCTGCTATGCAATCTGAATATGATGCTATAATGAAGAATGGTACATGGTCTTTATGTGACTTGCCTCCTGGCAAGAAGGCCATTGGCACTAAGTGGGTATACAAGCTGAAGCGTAAACCTGATGGTACAGTTGACAGGTATAAGGCTAGGCTTGTTGCAAAGGGTTATGCGCAGGAAAGAGGCATTGATTTTGATGAGACCTTTGCACCTACATGCCGTATGACTACTGTTCGGAGCATTTGTGCACTTGCAGCCCATCATGGTTGGAATGTACATCAGTTGGACATTAAAACAGCATTTCTGAATGGTGACTTGCATGAAGAAGTGTATGTTTTTCAGCCCCGTGGCTTTGTGCACAAAGGGCATGAAAACCAGGTGTGCAGGTTAAAGAAGGCGTTATATGGTTTAAAGCAAGCACCACGTGCTTGGTATGAGAAAATACATGCCTATCTGATTGCACATGGTTTTGAGAACAGTCCAACTGAAAGCACCTTATATGTTAAGCGTGCTAATGATATGCTTTTGATCATTGTTGTCTATGTAGACGACATGCTGCTCACTGGTCCTCTTGAGAAGCATATTGCTGATTTCAAGGCTGATTTGCATGCCTCATTTGAGATGTCTGATTTGGGGCATTTGCATCACTATTTAGGCATTCAGTTTATGCAAGTTGATGGTGGGATGGCTTTGTGTCAAACGAAATATATTGACACATTATTGCAGCGTTTTGGCCTTGAAGACTGTAAGCCTATTGCCACTCCTATGGAGACAGGTTTACGATTGAGTCTTCATGATGCTGGAGATGCATTTGATGCTGTTCTCTATCAGCAGGATGTTGGATGCTTGATTTACTTATGCATTACTCGGCCAGATATTCAGTTTGCTATCTCACAGATGAGCAGGTTTATGCATTGCCCAGGAGTCACGCATTGGAAAGCGGTTAAGCGCATCTTTCGCTACTTGAGTGGTACTCGGCTACTTGGGTTGTTTTATCCCAAGGGGGGATCACTACCGCCAGATTTGCATGCTTTTTCTGACTCAGATTGGGCTGGTTTCTATGACACTCGTGTGTCCACCAGTGGTTTTTGCTTCATGCTTGGTAGCTCATGTATATCTTGGTTGAGCAAGAAGCAGCCTACTGTGGCCACTTCCAGTTGTGAGGCTGAGTATAGGGCAGCTTTCACAGCGACTGTTGAGTGTGTGTGGCTCAGACGCCTTATGGCTGATTTGGGTGTTGGCCAGTCTTTTGCCACCACCATCTTCACTGACAGTCAGAGCGCATTGGCAGTTGCGAGGAACCCTGTGTTCCATGCTCGCACTAAGCACATTGAGGTGCATTATCACTATGTCAGGGAGAGGTTCTCTGCTGGGGAGATCAGCTTGGCATATGTGCCCACGCAGGAGAACATTGCAGACCTTTTCACGAAGGCTCTGCCTAGGGAGAAGTTTGAAGCTTTCCGCAAAGCTTTGGGCTTACTTCCTTTTGTGGAGTGATTTCCACATAGCTCGGCACTTCCTTATACATGAGTGCCAGCTCCTTGTTCACTGCATCACTCCCAGGGGGGATTTGTTGATATATTTAGGTAGTGATGTGTGTGAACACTCTAGGACCGCCAGGGCACTTTTTTCCCTCTTTAGGAGGTTTTTTTCCCCCGGCTTGTATATACGCCTATTGCCCTAATGGGCTACTTATCTTTGTACATTCTCTAGTAATACATTCAGTCTTGTGTGTTGTGCTCCAAGCTTCTTCTTCTTCCTTGTGCTGTTTGCGTGCTTCCGCAGACGTTTAACTCCAACAGTAGTCATGAAAGGTTTATGTGCACCGGGAAATGTATGATTATAATATTTTATGACATTGACAAAAACAATGCATGAATTCTATCCTTTCCTATATGCATGTTTTACTTGAGTATGACTAATCAATCGAAATGGCTAGAAATTATTGATATATTTAGGTAGTGATGTGTGTGAACACACTAGGACCACCGGGCACTTTCTTCCCTCTTTAGGAGGTTTTTTTCCCGTGGCTTGCATATATGCCTATTGCCCTAATGGGTCACTTATCTTTGTACATTCATGTAGTAATACATTTAGTATTGTGTGTTGTGCTCCAAGCTTCTTCTTCTTCCTTGTGATGTTCGCGTGCTTCCATAGACGTCTAACTCCAACAATTGGTATCAGGGCAGGTCGCTACTTCATCTAGGGCATCATTGAACCCCTCTGGTCACAATCTCAAAATTGCATGAATTTTCATGAGCATACTCAAGGTGATTAAAAGATCAAAACCGCTGCGCTTTGTGGTGCCGAAATTGCGATCTAAGCTCGTTTCGGCCTCCGAACGCACTATCGTAGCACTTATGCAGGCTATTTCATCTTTTTATGCCAAAGATATATACAGGTTTTGGTTCGCGAGTATAAGCATCTCAAAGTGTGCTATAGATTTAGTTGAACTCATCATGGTAGTTCTGTTCAATGTTTTTAGATACAGTCATTTTTTTGCATCAGGGTATTTTAGTCAGTGACCATGGCCAAAATCAATTATGTATTTTGTATGTTGATTGTTGAGGATAAGTTGGATGGTACGAATTACCCATTGTGGACTTACATGATGTGTCATGTATTGGTCGCAAAAGGACTATGGAATATAGTGTAGGGTGTTGAAAAATGTCATATTACACCTGCAAATACAGGTACTGAAGCTGATGTCGATGGCATCAAAGATGGTGATATTCTGTAGATTCTTGTTTGTGTTGTAGTTCCTGTTGCACCTACTATAGAGCAAATTCATTGACATGGAAAAGATGCTCAAGCACATGCATTGATAGCCTTGTTTGTCAAAGGTGCCATTATTCCTCACATTCGCTCTTGGAGAATAGCTAAGGATGCTTGGGATACACTTACCACATTGTATCAGGCTAGGAATGAGGCTCCTTTTGCTTACATCAAAAAATAGTTGGAGAGTGAGCATATGAATGAAGGTGATTCTATGGATATCTTTCTAACAAAGACCAAAGATTTGAAGGAACAATTAATTTCTACTGATGAAATATTTCCTGACAGTTCACTTGTGCAGACTGTTCTGAATAGTCTTCCTGATTCATACTAGAGTTTTGCTTCTACAATCCAAATGCCTTATCATTTGATGAGTCAGTCTCTATTCTGTTGTAGGAAGATCAGTCTATGTAGAACAGGTCCATTATGCGTGTTGCAAATCAAGCTTTCCTCGATAGTCAGAAGGGTAAAGATAATTGGTACTCTTCTACTAGTAAGTAGAAATCTGCTAATTCTGCACAATCAAAGAAGGAAGACAGAGATGAGAAGAAAACAAAAAAAGCAAATGATCATGTCATTAAGAGCTGTCCGAAACTAGCTGCTAAAGAGGCAAAGAAGAAAGAGGCCAAAATGGTTGTTGCAAAGGCCTCTACACCGAAAACAAAGTTTGCTAATCTTGTGTAGAATGAAGAATGGGCATTTACTATTTCTTTTAGTTTTGACCCATCTTCTCATGAGCAGTGTATGTATGTAGTAGACTCAGATGTTTGGTACTTTGATAGTGGGGCAACCAAACATATTACCTCGCAGCGTACTTTCTTCACTTCACTTGAGCCTGCTCCTATAGGGAATACTATCACATGCACCAACAACTCCTCTTATCCTGTCATGGGAGTTGGTAAGATCATTATGACTACTACTGATGGAAGTTCTTTTACATTTTTGGATGCTTTATTTGTGCCAGGGATCAAGAAAAACTTATTATCAATTTTTGCATTATCCAAGATTGGCTTGGTTGTGAAATTTGTTGACGATAGATGTGCAATTCATGGTCAGTCAAATTGCTATGTTATCATAGACTATGAAAAATCTATGAATGATTCAACATGTGCAGTACATGATTCTCAAGCTACATTAGATGCAAAGCTTTGGCATGCACGCTTTGGTCATCTGAATTTTTCTAGTTTGTTGTGCCTACAGAAATCTGAAATGTTGTCCTCTTTGCCCAAACTTAAGGCACCCGGTAAACATGTTTGTGAAGGTTGTATTTAGGGCAAAATGCAACATTCCTCCTTACCAAAAGATGGTTAAGTTTGAGCTACTAAAAAATTGCAGCTTCTTCACAGTGATGTTTGTGGTCTTATGCAGACACCCTCTTTTGGAAACTATCTTTACTTCATGACTTTCATCGATGATTTTTTCAGGCATGCATGCGTATATCCATTAAAATTAAAGTCCGAAAAGTTTATGTGCTTCAAACAATTTTCGGTTTTGGCTAAAAATCTATCAACATGTAAAATGGGCACCCTTGATTGTGATCTAGGGGGGAATATATGTCTTCTGACTTTAATGCATTTCTGGTTGAACGTGGGATAAAACACCAGTGTATAGTGTTGTATACACCTCAATAGAATGAAGTTTCTGAACATAAGAACAGGT
The DNA here is from genome assembly GCA_020310875.1 of Ceratopteris richardii. Taxonomy (NCBI): domain Eukaryota; kingdom Viridiplantae; phylum Streptophyta; class Polypodiopsida; order Polypodiales; family Pteridaceae; genus Ceratopteris; species Ceratopteris richardii. The sequence continues at coordinate 177,289,889 of CM035413.1, forward strand.
CACTCATGGAGATAGCGAGGTGTATGGTCAATAGTTAGGCTTTAGCACATAGTTTCTAGCTTGAGGTATGTACTTAACAAGTGTCCCACTAAAGCATTCCAGTCTATCACTCCATATGAGGCTTGGCATGGTCACAAGCCATCTGTTGCTCACCTATATGTTTTTTGTTGTCTGGCATATGCATTATTGCCTTAATGTGACTTGCCTTCTGGCAAGAAGGCCATGGGCACTAAGTGGGTATACAAGCTGAAGTATAATATTGATGGAACAGTTGATAGGTATAAGTTTAGGCTTGTTGCGAAGCGTTATGCATAGGAAAGAGGCATTGATTTTGATGAGACCTTTGCACCTACATGTCGAATGACTACCGTTCGTAGCATCTATGCCCTTGCAGCTCATCATGGTTGGAATGGACGTCAGATGGACATTAAAACCGCATTGCTGAATGGTGACTTACATGAAGAAGTGTATGTTTTTCAAACCCGTGGCTTTGTGGAGAAAGGGCATGAAAACCAGGTGTGTAGGTTAAAGAAGGCATTATATGGTTTAAAGAAAGCACCATGTGCTTGATATGAAAAGATACATGCCCATCTAACTGCACATGGTTTTGAGAAGAATCCAATTGAGATTAGCTTATATGTTAAGCGTGCTAATGATGTACTTCTGATCATTGTTGTGTATGTTGATGACATGCAGCTCACTGGTCCTCATGAGAAGCATATTGCTGAATTTAAGGCTAATTTGCATGCCTCATTTGAGATGTCTGATTTGGGCATTTGCATAATTTTTTAGGCATTTAGTTTATGTAAGTTGATGGTGGAATAGCTTTGTGTCAAACGAAATGTATTGACACATTATGGTAGTATTTTGGCCTTGAAGACTATAAACCTATCGCCACTCCTATGGAGATAAGTTTACGATTGAGTCTTCATGATGTTGGAGATGCATTTGTTGTTGTTCTCTATTAGCAAGTTGTTGCATGCTTGATTTACTTATGCATTACTCGGCCAAATACTCAGTTTGTTGTCTGATAGATGAGCATGTTTATGCATTGCCCAACTGTCAAGCTTTGGTAGGTAGTTAAGCGCATCTTTCGCTACTTGAGTGGTACCCATCTACTTGGATTGTTTTATCCCAAGGGGGGATCACTACCACCAGATTTACATGCTTTTTATGACTCTAACTGGGTTGCTTGCTATGATACTCATGTGTCCACTAGGTGCTTTTGCTTCATGCTTCGTAGCTCATGTATATCTTGGTTGAGCAAGAAGCAGCCTACTGTTGCCACTTCCAGTTATGCGGCTAAGTATAGGGTATCTTTCACAACGACTGTTGAGTGTGTGTGGCTCAGACACCTTATGGCTGATTTGGGTGTTGGTGAGTCTTTTGCCACCACCATCTTCATTGACAATGAGAGTGCATTGGTAGTTGTGAGGTTTTGTGTGTTCCATGCTCGCACTAAGCACACTGAGGTGCATTGTCATTATGTCAGGGAGAAGTTCTCTACTGGAAAGATCATCTTGGCATATGTGCCCATGCAAGAACATTGCAGACCTTTTCACAAAGGCTTTGCCTAGGGAGAAGTTTTGAAACTTTTCGCAAAGCTTTGAGCTTACTTCCTTTTGTGGATTGATTCCACATAGCTTGGCACTTCGTTATACATGAGTGTCAGGTCCTTATTCACTACATGACTCCCAGGGGGGATTTGTTGATATATTTAGGTAGTGATGTGTGTGAACACACTAGGACTTCCAGGGCACTTTTTTCCCTCTTTAGGAGGTTTTTTCCCTCGGCTTGTATATACGGCTATTGCCCTAATGGATCACTTATCTTTGTACATTCCAGTAGTAATACATTCAGTATTGTATGTTGTGCTCCAAGCTTGGAAGGTTTCTTCGTCCTGTTTTTCTTCTTCCTTGTCATCTTCTTTGTTTTTTTTCGGCTGACCCTTGGGCTTCACTTTTAGAGGAACTGATTCTAATTCTTTTCCGGTGGAAGAGTTGATTGAGTTCCTCTTCGTCTTCTTCATCGTCCTCCAATAATTGCACAAAATCTTCATGGTGCAGGACCGGGCCTCTGGGTGGTGGTTGTGCTGCAAGAATGGCCCGAAAAAGGAAAGAAATAATATGCGGCAATCTGGACCTTGGCATTCCTCCTTTGTTTACCTGTTTAATTATTGAAACGCATTCCTTGTGAATGCGGTGGAAGAAGTAGGATGCAAAATTTATTGGTTCTCTAGCAGCTAAATCAATGGCAGAGTAGAATGGATGTGATATTCCATAAGTATGTTTCTGTAGGTTCAGGATAGCTACTAACAACTGAAGGGCGGATCTCTCAGGTTCCGATCGACATAGGATCGCGTATTCGTTGGATGACTGCCTAGGGAATAATTGATTAATGGTGGCTAATGGCAGATTCGGGCCATTCTCTCGACCTTGCGAAGGGAGTCAAAACGACTCATCGAAAGTTTGGAAGGTGATTACGGTTCGGGAGGGTAGGGATTTGATAGCCCAAGTTTGCTCGTTGGCAGGTGTTTTAGCGATAGCGGTGATGATCTGAGCAAAAAACGGGTGGGATTCCACTGAATGCCACGGCAGTTCAGCGAAATTGGATAACCCACGGGTGCGCAGAAACTCTCCTACCTCGGTAGGGAGTCCGTCACGGAAAGGGGCATAGTTTGCCAGGGCTTCCATGGCACAAACGATGACAGCAAGCACAAAACGCAAACGTACAGGGTATACACAGTCACACAAATCACGCAAGCACAATAGCGATTTTTGACGAAATGGAGAAGGTTAAGTAGTTGTTCGGCAGTGGGGAGCAATCAAAATCACTTATAATCGTTCGTCGTTGAGATGATAACTTCTTAACTTCGGTGTGCATGCATGAGTAGCTGGAAAGGGCAGGGCGGCTGTTGACATAATTAGATATCAAAACACGGATATTTACAAACTTATTTTATTAAGCACGCAAAAAATAAAAGAAAAGAAAAGAAGAGAAAAGGAAAGAAAAGAGAATGCCAAAAGACGCGGCCAACCACGAAACGTTTCATTGCGGGTTAGATGTTTGTTGATACGGCCGCAGCTTCGAATCGTTGATGACTTTCGGAAGAGGAATTCCGACCAAAGTAGTCAATCGAAAAGTTGTTGGGCCCACTTGTTCAAAAATTCGGTAGGGGCCAAACCATCGTAACTTGAATTTGCCAGTAGAGCAATTTGATTTTGCATTGTAAAATAGTACAAGTTGTCCCACCGTATAAACTGGCGTCTTTAGATAGCGATCATGTGTTCGAGCTTGTCTTGGCTGTACTTCCTGCATAGTTAGAAAACTTTTGTTGGAGTTAGATGTCTACGGAAGCACGCGAACAGCACAAGGAAGAAGAAGAAGCTTGGAGCACAACACACAAGACTGAATGTATTACTAGAGAATGTACAAAGATAAGTAGCCCATTAGGGCAATAGGCGTATATACAAGCCAGGGGAAAAAAACCTCCTAAAGAGGGAAAAAAGTGCCCCAGCGGTCCTAGAGTGTTCACACACATCACTACCTATATATATCAACAAATCCCCACTGGGAGTGATGCGGTGAACAAGGAGCTGGCACTCATGTATAAGGAAGTGCCGAGCTATGTGGAAATCACTCCACAAAAGGAAGTAAGCCCAAAGCTTTGCGGAAAGCTTCAAACTTCTCCCTAGGCAGAGCCTTCGTGAAAAGGTCTGCAATGTTCTCCTGCGTGGGCACATATGCCAAGCTGATCTCCCCAGCAGAGAACCTCTCCCTGACATAGTGATAATGCACCTCAATGTGCTTAGTGTGAGCATGGAACACAGGGTTCCTCGCAACTGCCAATGCGCTCTGACTGTCAGTGAAGATGGTGGTGGTAGAAGACTGGCCAACACCCAAATCAGCCATAAGGCGTCTGAGCCACACACACTCAACAGTCGCTGTGAAAGCTGCCCTATACTCAGCCTCACAACTGGAAGTGGCCACAGTAGGCTGCTTCTTGCTCAACCAAGATATAAATGAGCTACCAAGCATGAAGCAAAAACCACTGGTGGACAAACGAGTGTCATAGCAACCAGCCCAATCTGAGTCAGAAAAAGCATGCAAATCTGGCGGTAGTGATCCCCCCTTGGGATAAAACAACCCAAGTAGTCGAGTACCACTCAAGTAGCGAAAGATGCGCTTAACCGCTTTCCAATGCGTGACTCCTGGGCAATGCATAAACCTGCTCATCTGTGAGACAGCAAACTGAATATCTGGCCGAGTAATGCATAAGTAAATCAAGCATCCAACAGCCTGCTGATAGAGAACAGCATCAAATGCATCTCCAGCATCATGAAGACTCAATCGTAAACATGTCTCCATAGGAGTGGCAATAGGCTTACAGTCTTCAAGGCCAAAACGCTACAATAATGTGTCAATATATTTCATTTGACACAAAGCCATTCCACCATCAACTTGCATAAACTGAATGCCCAAATAGTGATGCAAATGCCCCAAATCAGACATCTCAAATGAGGCATGCAAATCAGCCTTGAAATCAGCAATACGCTTCTCAAGAGGACCAGTGAGCAGCATGTTGTCTACATAGACAACAATGATCAAAAGCATATCATTAGCACGCTTAACATATAAGGTGCTTTCAGTTGGACTGTTCTCAAAACCATGTGCAATCAGATAGGCATGTATTTTCTCATACCAAGCACGTGGTGCTTGCTTTAAACCATATAACGCCTTCTTTAACCTGCACACCTGGTTTTCATGCCCTTTCTGCACAAAGCCACGGGGCTGAAAAACATACACTTCTTCATGCAAGTCACCATTCAGAAATGCTGTTTTAATGTCCAAGTGATGTACATTCCAACCATGATGGGTTGCAAGTGCACAAATGCTCCGAATAGTAGTCATACGGCATGTAGGTGCAAAGGTCTCATCAAAATCAATGCCTCTTTCCTGCGCATAATCCTTTGCAACAAGCCTAGCCTTATACCTGTCAACTGTACCATCAGGTTTACGCTTCAGCTTGTATACCCACTTAGTGCCAATGGCCTTCTTGCCAGGAGGCAAGTCACATAAAGACCATGTACCATTCTTCATTATAGCATCATATTCAGATTGCATAGCAGCCATCCATTTTTCTGAATTTTGTGCTTCATCAAAAGAAACAGGCTCATTCTCATCACAGAGACTAGATGCAGCCATAGCATAGCAATCTGATGCAAAGGAGGTACTATGAGAGCCTGAACGAGTACGATATGACAAAGGTGCATCTAATTTGCTGTCACGCAAAGTCTGCACCAGCCATTTTGGCATAGTTTTTGCCTGTTCAATATCAGCTCTCTCATCAACAAGTGCATCATGTAAATTTGCATCAGAAATGGAATGATCTGCATCATCATATGAAACCTGCAAAGGCTGAGAAGTTGCCTCATTAGGACCAGCGCTAGCCTGTCCACCTGTAAAAAGAGGCATCAAAGTATCATACATGTCTTTGGAGCTAACAGATGTCTCCTTAGTACATGAAAGCAATGGCTGAATAGCATCCTCCACAAAGACAACATCACGGCTAACCAGAATGCGTTTAGTTTGTGGATGATACAGACGATAGCCTTTACTTTCAGAACTGTACCCAACAAAAATACATTTTACTACCTTATCATCCAATTTTCTGTGATGTTGTTCAGGCACTAATGCATATGCCAAACAACCAAAAACACGCAGATGAGCAACAGATGGCTTGCGGTCATGCCAAGCCTCATATGGAGTGATAGACTGCAACGCTTTGGTGGGACACCTGTTCAGTACATATGCTGCACACATGATAGCCTCAAGCCAGAAACTATGTGGTAAAGCCTGACTTTTGACCATGCACCTCGCCATCTCCATGAGTGACATGTTCTTTCATTCAACAACTCCATTCTATTGAGGTGTATACGGCACTGTACACTGGTGTTTTATCCCATGTTCAGCCAGAAATGCATTAAAATCTGAAGACATATATTCCCCCCCTCGATCAGAACGGAGGGTGCCCATTTTACATGCTGATAGATTTTCAGCCAAAACCAAAAACTGTTTGAAGCACATGAACACTTCGGAATTTGCTTTGAGTGGATATACCCATGCATGCCTGGAAAAATCATCAATGAAAGTCACGAAGTAAAGGTAATTTCCAAAAGAGGGTGTCTGCATAGGACCACAGACATCACTATGTACAAGCTGCAATTTCTGCATAGCCCGAACTGAACCATCTTTTGGAAAGGAAGAACGCTGCATTTTGCCCAAAATACAGCCTTCACAAACATGTTTTCCAGGTGCCTCAAGTTTGGGCAAAGAGGACACCATTTCAGATTTCTGCAGGCGTAACAAACTAGCAAAATTCAGATGACCAAAGCGTGCATGCCAAAGCTTTGCATCTGACATAGCCTGAGAATCATGAACTGCACATGCCGAATCATCACAGATCTTTCATAGTCTATGAGCTTATACAACCCACGACATAAAATGTCAGAAGCAATAATCACATCGCCATTTGAGAGATCATGGACTGTACACCTGTCATCAACAAATTTCACAACCAAGCCAATCTTGGCTAATGCAGAAACTGATAACAGGTTCTTTTTGATCCCTGACACAAATAAAGCATCTGGCAAAGTGAAAGAACTACCATCAGCAGTAGTCAGAATGATCTTACCAACTCCCATAACAGGATAAGAGGAGTTATTGGCGCATGTGACAGTATTCCCTGTAGGGGCAGGCTCGAGTGAAGAGAAGAAACTGCGCTGCAAGGTAATATGTTTGGTCGCCCCACTGTCAAAGTACCAAACATCTGAGTCTACTGCAGACATGCACTGATCATGAGAAGATGGGTCAAAACTGCAGACAGTAGTAAACGCCCATTCTTCTTCCTGCACAAGATTTGTAGACTCTGTTTTTGGTGTAGAGGCCTCTGCAACAACCATTCCAGCCTCTTTCTTCTTTGCCTCTTTAGCAGCCAGTTTTGGACAGTTCTTTATAATATGATCATTTCCTTTACAGTACTTGCAGAACAATTTCTGCTTTTCTGATTTCTTCTCATCTTTATCCTGGTTCTTCGATTGTGCAGCATTTGCAGATTTCTGCTTACTAGTAGAAGAGCTCCATTTTCCTTTGCCCTTCTGACTAGCCAGGAAAGCTTGATCTGCAACACACATAATGGACCTGTTCTGCCTGGATTGATCTTCCTGCAACAGAACAGAGACTAATTCCTCAAATGACAAGGCATTTGGATTGCCTTTCATCATCAATCGAAGAGTAGAGGCAAAACTCTGATATGAATCAGGAAGGCCATTCAGAACGGTCTGCACAAGTGAGCTATCTGGTATAACCTCATCAGCAGAAATCAATTGTTCCTTCAGGTCTTTGATCTTTGTAAGAAAACTGTCCATCGAATCACCTTCATTCATGTGCTCACTCTCCAACTGTTTTCGGAGGTAAGCAACACGAGCCTCATTCCTAGCCTGGTACAAAGTGGTAAGTGTATCCCAAGCATCCTTTGCTATTCTGCAAGAGCGAATGTGAGGAATAATGGCACGTTTGACAGACAAAGCTATCAATGCATGTGCTTGGGCATCTCTGCCATCCCAACGAATCTGCTCTGCAGTAGGTGCAACAGAAACAGCAGGACGAACAAGAATCTGCGGAATATCATCTTCGACACCATCTTAATCAGCTCCAACACCTGTATTTGTAGTACCTGTCGTTACAGGTGTAACAGGACGTCTTTCAACCTGCACAATGTTCCACAATCCTTTTGCAACCAGTACATGTCGCATCATATAAGCCCATAATGGGTAGTTGGTACCATCCAACTTATCCTCAACAGCCAACATACGGAATACATCACTGCTTTCAGCCATGGCCGGTGACTAAAATACCTTGATGCAGAAAATTTACTATATCTCAAAAAGTTGAACAGAACTGCCCAGACGAGTTCTGCTAGACCTGTAGCAGACTTCGAGACGCTTAAACTGGCGAACAGAAACTCGTATATACCTTTGGCACAAAAGGACGAAATAGCCTGCACAAGCACTGCGATAGTGCGTTCGGAGGCCGAAACGAGCTCAGATCGCGATTTCGGCACCACAAAGCGAAGCCCTTTTGATCTCGAAAACACCCTGAGTATGCTCACCAAATTTTGTGTGAATCTAAGACTGCAAACGGAGGAGTGTCGACCGCACCCTAGAAGAAGCAACGACCTCCTCTGATACCAATTGTTGGAGTTAGACGTCTGCGGAAGCACGCGAACAGCACAAGGAAGAAGAAGAAGCTTGGAGCACAACACACAAGACTGAATGTATTACTAGAGAATGTACAAAGATAAGTAGCCCATTAGGGCAATAGGCGTATATACAAGCCGGGGGAAAAAAACCTCCTAAAGAGGGAAAAAAGTGCCCCGGCGGTCCTAGAGTGTTCACACACATCACTACCTAAATGTTGGAGAAACACTCACTAATTGGACATATATTTGAAGGTCAAATCTTAGGAAGAAAACACCATGCCTATGTGAAGGGACAAATTCACAAGTGTATCATATTTGTAAAGTTAGTTCACTTTAGTTCTAGAAGTTTTTTAAAATCACGAGAATACGAAAATCTATATAAGTTAGTTTGTATCAACTAACGCAGAGAGAGAGAGTGAGAGAGAAGAAGTAGAAGAAGGAGTTCATTTTATACGATTGAGTATAGTCGGGCTTCTCTGAGTGAGAAAGCATCTGTAAAACTTCTGAGTTTTCATAGCTATGAGAAAGAACTGAGTAAAGTTCTGTGTATGAGTCTCTCTCCATCATCTCCATGCTTGCCTACTATGTGATGAATTCAAAAGTTCAAGTTTTCTGAGCAATTCGATGCCTGGCATCGAATCTTGGCTGATAAGTCATTATTTCCATTCTCTGTGTGTTAACTGTTGTTGAATCTTTTAAAAACATGAAGTTTGTGGAGCAACTCGATGCCTGGCATCGAGTTTCAGCATAAAGTGGATGCCCGACATTGACTTCTAGCATACAAGTGGTCTTCTTCATGTGTGTGTAAAAGAGAGTATTTCTGGTGCAGAAAAAGGGCCTAAAAAAGCTCAAAGTCGATGCCCGGCATCGACCTTGACTGAAATTCGATGTTAGGCATCGAATTTTTATTTTTAGACACCCAGAAATACTAAAACAGGCAAAAATTTCTAGTTTTGGAAGGTCATATAGGGTCATCTTGTGAGGGCCATAACTTGAGTTCTAGAGATCCGTTTGATGCATATGATAGCTTGTTGGAAAGCTCTACTCTTCTAGTTTCAGCTTAAAAAGTTTCATGGAGAAATAATACTTGAGCTAGGAGAAATTAGCAAAATACTGAAGGTATGTCATTTCAATGACTAGGAATTTCTGTAGAAGTAAAGTTCTCACTTTAGGCTATCATTTCTCAAAGTTTGGAGTGGCAATGAGTTAATGGTGACCATAGAGGTGTTCTAGTGTCACATTAATTCATTTCTTGTGGTGTTTCATACATCAACAAGTGGTATCAGAGTAGAAAGGTCTTGAAGATCAGAAGACGACAAAGGTACGAGAAGTTTTGTAAAGTTTTCCAGTAAAGTTTGAAAGGTGAAGCATTTGAAGACACAAGGCATCAAAAGGCTACTTCAAAAGTATCCTCATAAAAAAAGAACTTCAAAAGGTATTATCCTTTTTCCTTTAAGCTCACAGGTTGCAACAGAAGGAAAGAACTATGGCAGATCATATCTCCATTGACAAACTGGACAGAGATAATTACCCCGCATGGGTAATGAGAATGGAAGCCTTACTTATGAGTAAGGATCTCATGATATATGTAACAGGTGAAGAAGAGAAGCCAGTATTTGAAGATGAAAGCCGACCAAAGAAAGAAGAACTTGATGCTTTAAAGCATTGGCAGAAGAAGGATGCAAGTGCAAAAGCCTACATCTACAATACAATCTCTGATCATTTGCTACCACACATCAGAGGATTGGAATCATTTGAAGATATATGGAATGCATTGGAGTATCATTTCCAAAGCACTACTAAAGCACGGAAAGCAAGTCTATGGTCAGAGTTTACAACATTCAAGAAGAAGCCAAGTCAAACCATTAGTGATTATGTCACTAAGATGAAGGATCTTGCAGATAGTCTTGGATCCATAGATGAAGATGTTGAAGATCACAGATTGATTGCTCAGCTACTTGCAGGTTTGAGAGGGGATGAAAGGTGGAAACCTTTTGTCTTATCAACAGAACTTTCATTAAATCATTATGTTCCAGATTTGAACCAGTTGCTTGGTTTGATGCTTACATATGAGCAAGACTTGAAGGGAGATCGAGATAAAGGAAAAAGTTCTGCAATGTACATGAAGAACAAGAAGAAAGGAGATGAAGGTAAAGCAAAGGATGAAGAGGAGTCGAGTTCTCAAGTTTATTACGCAAGAGGTAAAGGCACTGGCAGAGGAAGAGCAAGAGGCTTTGGAAGAGGAAGAGGTAATCAAAATAACAACAAAAAGGCTTGTTGGATCTGTGGATTGAGTAATCATTTGGCTCATGACTGTTGGCACAACCAACAAGGATCAAACCAGAATCAAAACAACAATAGCAGAGGCCGAGGTGGAAGATATCAAAGTAATTTTCAAAGAGGTAGACAAAGTCAAAGAGGAGGCTATGGTAGAGGTGGAGGAAGAAGTTGGGGACAGAATCAATCCTACAACACCACCTACTACAACTATGCAAATGACACACAGAATGAAAGTCATACATCATTGATGATGAACTCAATCAACACATCAGATAAAGAAGATCTAAAGGTATTTTACATTGACTCTGGATGTTCTAATCATTTGTCAGGAAACATAGAATTGATGTCAGAATTGGAAAAAGGTATTTTGAGTCACACAGTTCAAACTGGTGATAATACAAGACATAGTGTACATTCAATTGGAAAAGTGAAATGCAAGAGTGGAGCAGATTTGCTAACCAATGTTTTGTATGTTCTTACAATACCTAAAAACTTGATTAGTGTGGGACAGATAGTTGAAAAAGGTTTTCAAGTCAGGTTTACAAATGAAGGAGTATTTGTGGAAGATCTAGAGAATGGATATAATCAGATTGTCTTTGGTAATAAAGAAGGTAGACTCTTTACTTTAAGAGTGCAAGGGAACATTGGTCAAGCTTTGCTCACACATGGTGAAGCAGTGATTACAAAACTTGATCTCTGGCATAAGAGATTAGGTCATTTCAATGAAAGAGGAATTAAAGCTATGGTTGCTAATCAGTCTGTACTAGGATTACCAAATGTGCAAAGTCAACATATGGTTTATAAATGTGAAGCATGTCAAATGGGTAAAGCACACAAGTTACCATTTCAGAAGAAAGGATTCAAACATGATGGAGTACTTGAGCTCATTCATACAGATGTATGGGGACCAACAAAAGAAGGATCTATCAGTGGCTCAAGGTATTATGTTCTTTTCATTGATGATGCTACAAGATGGATAACATTATATGTTTTGAAGGAAAGATCAGAAGAGTTTGGAGCTTTCAAGCATTTTCATGCATATGCAGAGAGAGTCACAGGTCAAAAGCTTAAAAGACTGAGGTCTGATGGAGGGGGAGAATACTTCTCCCAAGAGTTCAATGATTATCTTTGGAATGCAGGTATTAAGAGAGAAATAACTTGCAGGTATACACCACAACAAAATGGTGTAGCAGAAAGAAGGAATAGGACTTTGGTTGAGTTTGCTAGAGCTATGCTAAAGGAGAAGAACTGTCCAAATTATCTTTGGGCTGAGGCTGTAAATACAGCCACATATCTTGTGAATAGATTACCATGTGCAGCTCTGAATGGAATGACTCCATATGAAGCTTGGTGGGGTAAGAAACCAACACTAGATCATTGTAGAGTGTTTGGATCAATTGCATATGCTTATGTGCCATCACAGCTTAGGCATAAACTTGAACCAAAGGCAGAAAAATATGTGTTCATTGGTTATGATGAAAAGCAGATGGGTTACAGGTTGTGGAATCCTCTAACCAAACAATTTCTTGTTTCTAGAGATGTTACATTTGATGAACAGAAAAGTTGGTATGCAGATCAAAGTCATACAGCTGAAGAATTTGAAGAAGAGGTAAGAAGATGTGAGAAAGGAAAATCAATTGTGCAGGTAAATAAAGATGAAGACTATATGCAAGCAAGTGCATCCACAAGTGGATTAACAAGAAGAAATGAAGAAGCTCCTATATTTGATGAAGAAGTGTATCCAGACACATATGAAGAATGTGAACCAAGAAGGTCAAGCAGGACAAGGAGACAACCAGAAAGGTATTCTTATGATACTTCTTACATAACTCAAAAGAACTATGCATATATGGTCAAAGATGATGAAGAACCTCAGAACTATGATGAAGCTAAAGGTAAGAAGCAATGGGAAGAAGCAATGAAGGAAGAATTCAATGCACTGGAGGAGAACAAGACATGGGAACTTGTTCCTAAACCAAATGGTAAGAAAGTTATTGGAAATAAATGGGTTTATAAAGTGAAGAAGCTTGCAGATGGAAGTATAGCCAGATACAAAGCTAGATTGGTGGTGAAAGGCTATGCCCAGACCTATGGCATAGATTATGATGAGACATTCAGTCCCGTAGCTAAGATGTCAACTATAAGGACAATCATTGCTATTGCAGCTTCAAAAGGATGGACTCTAAGTCAATTGGATATAAAGAATGCATTCTTGAATGGATACATATCAGATGAGGTATACATGGAACAACCTCAAGGGTTTATAGATTCCAAGTATCCAAATTTTGTTTGCAGGTTGAGAAGAGCATTGTATGGATTGAAGCAAGCTCCAAGAGCTTGGAACTATAGACTGGTGAATTATCTCAATGATCTTGGATATCAAAGTTCAAAAGCAGACCTAAGTCTACTTATCAGAAGAACAGAGGAAGGTACAATCTACATTTGTATTTATGTAGATGACATTATAATCACAGGTACTTCAGATGAAGGAATCAAGGAGGTAAAGAGATTACTTGAGAAAGAGTTCAAGATCAGTGACCTAGGAAAGTTGTCATACTTTCTTGGAATGGAAGTCACTTATACAGATCATGGCATATATGTATCACAAGAAAGGTATCTTCTGAATCTATTGAAGAAGTTTGATATGGAAAATTGCAGAGAAGCTTCAACTCCACTTGAAGTTAATCACAAGCTCAGTAAATATGATGGTGCAGAATACAAAGATATGAGGAAGTATTAATCTCTTGTGGGTAGTTTTATTTATGCTACACTAACAAGACCTGATCTTAGTTATGCAGTGGGAGTTTTGTCACAATTCATGCATTGTCCAAAGGACCCACATTGGATTGCAGGTCAAAGAGTTCTCAGATATATCAAAGGAACTATAAAGGAAGGATTATATTATCCTTTTACATCAGATTTGAAGTTGAGAGCCTACAGTGACTCAGACTGGGCAGGGAACCAAGATGACAGAAGATCAACTCATGGTTACATGATATATATTGGTGATAAGCTTGTAAGTTGGTGTTCAAAGAAACAACATACAGTAGCATTATCATCAACTGAAGCAGAGTACAAAGGACTTGTGGAAGCAGCTAAGGAAGTCATATGGATGCAGACATTGTTCAAGAGCTTAGGCATTGATCAAGGTACACCTGCAATACATGGAGATAATATGAGTTCACTTTATCTTGCAGCAAATCCAGTATTTCATGCAAGGACAAAGCACATAGAGATACAATATCATTTTCTCAGAGAAAAGGTAATGGAGAAGGAGATTGAAGTGGAGTACATTTCTACTAAAGATCAGTTAGCACACATAATGACAAAGAGCTTGGATGGTATGAAGACCAGCAGATTCAAAAGCATGGCAGGAGTAAAAGAAAAGAAGATGATATGAAGAAACAGGGAATGTCAATTAGTGATTGAGGGGGAGCTGTTGGAGAAACACTCACTAATTGGACATATATTTGAAGGTCAAATCTTAGGAAGAAAACACCATGCCTATGTGAAGGGACAAATTCACAAGTGTATCATATTTGTAAAGTTAGTTCAGTTTAGTTCTAGAAGTTTTTTAAAATCACGAGAATACGAAAATCTATATAAGTTAGTTTGTATCAACTAACGCAGAGAGAGAGAGTGAGAGAGAAGAAGTAGAAGAAGGAGTTCATTTTATACGACTGAGTATAGTCGGGCTTCTCTGAGTGAGAAAGCATCTGTAAAACTTCTGAGTTTTCATAGCTATGAGAAAGAACTGAGTAAAGTTCTGTGTATGAGTCTCTCTCCATCATCTCCATGCTTGCCTACTATGTGATGAATTCAAAAGTTCAAGTTTTTTGAGCAATTCGATGCCTGGCATCGAATCTTGGCTGATAAGTCATTATTTCCATTCTCTGTGTGTTAACTGTTGTTGAATCTTTTAAAAACATGAAGTTTGTGGAGCAACTCGATGCCTGGCATCGAGTTTCAGCATAAAGTGGATGCTCGGCATCGACTTCTAGCATACAAGTGGTCTTCTTCATATGTGTGTAAAAGAGAGTATTTCTGGTGCAGAAAAAGGGCCTAAAAAGGCTCAAAGTCGATGCCTGGCATCGACCTTGACTGAAATTCAATGCTAGGCATCAAATTTTTATTTTTAGACACCCAAAAATACTAAAACAGGCAAAAATTTCTAGTTTTGGAAGGTCATACAGAGTCATCTTGTGAGGGCCATAACTTGAGTTCTAGAGATTTTTTTGATGCATATGATAGCTTATTGGAAAGCTCTACTCTTCTAGTTTCAGCTTAGAAAGTTTCATGGAGAAATAATACTTGAGCTAGGAGAAATTAGCAAAATACTGAAGGTATGTCATTTCGGTGACTAGGAATTTCTGTAGAAGTAAAGTTCTCACTTTAGGCTATCATTTCTCAAAGTTTGGAGTGGCAATGAGTTAATGGTGACCATAGAGGTGTTCTAGTGTCACATTAATTCATTTCTTGTGGTGTTTCATACATCAACACTAAATATATCAACAACTTTGCCATCGGTGCTCATCCAGTTCTCTGAGTGTATCTAGCCGAAATGATAAAGAATCTTCTGGTATTAATTTTTGAGTGAGAGCCACACGTAAGCTTGGCACAATAATTTCCATGGGTGCTATGGCTTCCAATCCATAAGCTAGTTTGAAGGGTGTTAGACCTATTGCTACCTTATAGGTAGTTCGGTATGCCCACAGGACTGCAGGAAACAGTTGGTCCCATCTTTCCGGTGCTTCCAAAATGAGTTTTCGAAGCATATTCAGCAGGGTCTTGTTTGTACTCTCAGCCAAACCATTTGCACGAGGATAATATGGTGAACTGAATTTATGCGTGATCTGAAAAGAATGTGTGAGTACTTTCATTAGATTGTTAACAAAATGAGTGCCCTGATCTGTAACAAGCTCCAGAGGTAATCCAAAGCGCGGAAAGATATCTTTCATTAGGAAATTTGCCACCGAAACAGTTGTGGCAGATTTTAAAGCCCATGCTTCTGCCCATCTGGTTGCATAGTCTGTACAGGTTAGAATATAACGATTATTGCTGAGTATTGCTGGCGGTGTAATAGGTCCGATAAAATCTAGACCCCACTTCTGAAAAGGCTCTAATGGCAAGACAGGTTGTAGAGGGAAAAGATGATGTTGTAGGGGCTGTCCAGATCTCTGACAACAATCACATTGTTTGACAAACTGTGATACATCCTTGTATATAGTAGGCCGCCAAAGTCCGCTTTGCAGAATTTTTCGGTGTGTTAAATCTGTTGCAAAATGGCCACCGGAAGGAATTGAGTGAGCCAAAGTAATGACTGAGTTAACTTCATGTGGTTGAATACAACGAAGTAAAACTCCAGTGTGATCCATATAGTATAATTCCCCAGCAATCAACCGAAATCGGCAGAAACTGCAATTTTTGTGCGTATTGCTGTAGAAGTCTGAGAAGGGAGGCATCCATCAGTAAGAAAAGTCAATATCTGATCATAGTATGTAGACGGCATAGGTGGGTCTGCAATTTCATCATTAGTCGGTTCAAAAACATAAATTGCCGGTGTTGTGTCATCTACACCGCCCGGAGCTTCACCAAAATCTAAGTGAGAAAGGAAATCTGCTAAGGCATGTGAACTGCCAGAGCGATGAATAACTTCGTAATCAAATTCTTGTAAAAGAAGAACCCATCACGCTAATCGGCCACCTAAGTGCTGTTGCCAAACCAGATAGACAAGTGCAGCATGATCTACATGAAAAGTAAATTTGCAGCCAAGTAAATAATGCCTGAACTTCTTGACAGAGTATACTAAACCCAGACATTCCCTTTCAGTTATAGAATAATTCTTTTCTGCAGGGGCAAGCCTTCGACTTGCATAGTATATTGGTCTGAACCACTTATTCATTTGTTGCATGAATACGCTTCCAATTGCTATATCTGAGGCATCAACAAATACATGAAAGGGGTGATCCTTGTCGGGAGGTTGTAAGATGGGAACTTGTGTTAATAAACACTTTAAACGATCAAATGCTATCTGACATTCCTGAGTCCACTCAAATTGTCGAGGAGTCTTGGTGATTAATCTGTTCAGTGGTATTGCCAAATGAGCAAGCCACCGTAAGTGCCGACCATGCCATCTTACTTGGCCCATGAAGCGCATCACTTCCTTAGGTGTAGTGGGCAAACAATTGGTGAGATCCATTCAGCATGCTCTACTGGTACAATGAATCCGACTTTGAGTAGCCTATCAAGTTCTGCCTTTACCTGTGATGCATAGTTCGGATTCATCCGGTAGCTTGGTTGTTTGATTGGTTTTGCTTCTGGCTTCAGCATGACCCTGTGTTGATAAATGCGCGGGTCCAAACCCTTCATATCTTTGTAATCCCATGCAAAGACGTCGGAGAACTCTCGGAGTAGCTGGATTAGGTCTGCTTGAAATGATTCCAGTAAGTTTTCTTTTATCTTGACAAGACGCGGATGGTCTTCATCTCCTAAATTATAAGTGATCAACTAATCCTCTGGGACATAAAATTATCAGGGCTTCTGTGTATCATCAGCTGGCTTAGAAAGTTGTTGCATTTGAGCGTCATCTATAGCAGTAGTAACTTCCTTCTTATCTTCTTCTGTTACAGGCATCACCGTACAAACTGCGGGATTCCAATTATCTACAACAGATTGTAGATCAACAGTTCCTAGGGAAATTAAGCCAATGTTGTTCTTTAAAAACTCTTCTTCTTCATCATCTGACAGCCCATCTAACATATGAACTGGTTCTACAAAATACAGTCTAGCATGCAATTCACAAGGTTGTATAGCATCTAGTCTTACAATATATTTACGATTATTATCTTTGAAAGTGAGTTCCTATGCAGACCAATCTTGTATGACCTTAGCTTGCTTCAGCCAAGGACGACCAAAAAGAAGATTCTAATCAAGGGTGGATTCCGGTAATTCTAGGACGACAAAGGTCATCTTAAATGTGGTACCCTACAAAGTTATTGATACATTCCGTACAAGTCCTATTGGATGGACTCTTGACTGGTCAGCCATTCTGACAAAGAACTGAACTGGTTCGATTTCAGTCCATCCTAACTTCTTACACAGTGCAGCAGTAGCAATGTTGACTCCAGATCCTCCATCAATTAGTACCTGTGTAATTTTATGATTTTTATACAATACCGTAATTAAAGGAATCGAATGATCGACCGTAGAATCAGGTTCCGGTTGCACTGCCGTTGTTGCTGGAATGCAAGAAGGTACAGGACTGAACTGTTGTTGGAATTGTTGTCGAACTCCTGGTACTAGTGCAAGTAATTGGCCTAGAGGAAGATTAATGGACGCTTTAGATAAAATCTCTCAGGCTTATGTGATTGAATTGTGCTTTCCACGGATTCTGAAGATGATGCGCCGGCTGAAGAGGATGTATCTGCTGAAGATGATGTGCCTGCTACTGAATTAGAATCTTGTTTTTGTGTTCCTTCCTTGGTTAGCGGAGCCTGGGTAACCGGAATAGGATCTGGAAACACTAGAGGTTCGGTTCTGGTCCATTGACTGGCCTTATCATACATCCTTTGTTGTTCACGTAGGCCTGGTTCAAATACTTCTGCCGCTGGTTGCAGTTGCTTACCGGATCGGGTCTGAATTACTACAGCTTGCATTTCTATGGGTGTGATTTGTACCATATTAGTCATTGGGTTTTATCATTCTTTCTTCCTGTGATCATACTCAGCTCCATCCTTACAAAATCTTCTAATGTGACCAAATTCACCACAAAAACGGCAGCGCGGTGGTGGCAAATTGGGATTTTCCTGTGCTGGTCCAGCCTGCCAACGATTTGCATTGTAGTTATTATTTCTGTGTCCTCTGTAATTTTGATAGCCTTATTGCTGGTTGTTTCTCATTTGCAGAGGTACATAATGATTGGCTGGCTGTCCTGGTTCTTGTATAATAGCATTGACAGTTGCAGTTCCCTACACTTTGGCATTGTATGCATAGTTTTCGATAGTATGTCTGGTCGTGTTGCAGATAGCGCAAAACAACTGATTAAGTGCACAAGTGGCACTAGTGTGCCCTGAATTCTTGCATGTGGTGCAGAACATTTGTCTGGTCGGGTCTTCTACAACATTTTTATTTGCCTTTAATCATTCCAAGTCTTCTGTAAATCCTCCAACCTTGTTTTCCAGCTGCAAAGCCATTGCAATCACTGCATCTAGCGTCATAGCTCCTACACAGCGTATGATCATAATCTGTTTAAGTTGCGGAGTCAATCCATTGATAAACCATTGAGTGATAATGTCATCCGGTAGGTTGGCATGTGCTGGTGGTAATTGCCTCAAATGGGTTCTGAATAGAGTGGCATATTCCTGCACTGTTTGATTTATCTTCTGTCTATTGTTTTGCAGGTAATCGAAAATTTCGACTGGATTCTTCTTTAGCCTGAATCTTTGCAAAAATGCATCCCTTACTACTTCATAGGTGCTGAAATGGTTAATATCATATTCTATAAGCCATCTGGCTGCTTCATTAACCAATGTAGACTGAAAGACAATAGCCTTATACGCCGGATCGGGTGGATGGTTGAGCACTGCGTAACTTATCTCAAATGTGCATACATGAGCATCTGGGTCATCTCCTGGAAATCCACCAAATTTAGTGTACGTTACTCCGGTTGGAGTCGGCCTTGGTGGGCATGGTTGTTGTTGTTGCTCTTGTTGTTGCCCGTTCATGGCGTTGATGGTTGTATTGTGACTATCTTCTGTACCCTGAGGCTGAATATCGGAATCGTCCGAATCTGTATCCTCAGCCTGTGCACTTTTCGGGTCGATAATCTTGTTCAGTATGTTTCGAATCTCGGTTTCGAACAAGCTACCTTCCTTCTTGATGACAAATGTAGGTAAGCTTACTCCCAATAGCGGTGATTGGACTGATGATTCACCAAAAAATGGTAAACCGCCGCTGGAAAACTGCGATCTTTCAGCAATTGGTACTGAAATATCACCGGAATGTGTCGATTTTTCACCAATACAGGGTGCTTTTTCTCCCTTGTTGATTTCTTTGACTAAGACGTTTCTATTCGTAAACAAGTTCGAAACTTTACTCAATGATGTTAAATTAACTTCATACTGCGTCCTGTTAGATTCTGGAGTTACTATATCTTCGACAGATTGTGACGAAATCGCACCGGAATCTGCTAGAGATTTAGTTCGTTCCACCGGAATATGATCGGAATCCTTACTAACGTTCTTTACTTTCTTGACAACTGGGTTAGACCTATCTGCGCTTTTACCTCCTGGAGGCGTCCTTAGCAAATTAGGTATCCCAGGCTGGAGGCTCTTTGGATACGTTTCACCGGATCGAGTAACCGGCATGTATCATCTTTTGGTACTAATCGCATACTATTACTGTCGATTTACAATTTACAGTCACGTTTCCATAACTGATTTGCAACAATCTGATCTGTTGCCACCTTCCCACAGACGGCGCCAGTGTTAAATGTTGTGTTCTAACTGTCAGAAGTGTGTTTAAACGTTGTTGGGTTCTTGGGAGTGGAAGGGGTCTGTAAAAACAGAGGCCCTATGCTTGTTTCCCAAAATGACTTCACACCACAATATACTAATATTCAAGACTTTTATCATGAATTGGTATACCCTTCTCAATCTTTACGGTTCGTTATTCTAATTCTTCCAAGGTTCGCTGAACACACTGTACCAGACGATTAGTATCATGATACCGAGTTACCTCGGACCCTTTTCCGAATACACATTACAGTAACATTAGGAACAATAGCAGTAGTTCAACCTTCACCGAACAATGCTCATAGTCAAACTCAACCGAAGACACAGAAGGACTCAACAGTTACAGACACACAGTGCTTGAAGATTCAGTATGCAACTTAGGACGGCTCTTATCGTAGCTTAATCTTTGCCGTACGAACATAGACCTCAATATTGAAGACAAAACAATACAAACCCGAATACCAGAAAAGCTACCATAGCTACACAGACTTCACCAAACATTGGCAGACCATTTCAAGAAAGAATAACAACACGATACGTGAACTAACACAACAATCCCAATAGAGACTCGCAAACGACTTACTCAGACAACAGTACAACGATCTACCGTATGTAAATGAAACTCACAATCGCAACAGAGATCGATAGACAACAACACGGATATGCACAGTATACTCAGAGTACTCAGAAATTAGCCAAACAACGCTACAGCAACGCTCAGACAATCACCCAGACGGACAGTCTGGTGATTCCACGAATCGTCACTGAGCATCTCTTTTCATTGCTTTATATAAAAGATTACAACTGTCAGTGTAACAACTTTTCACGTGTGCGAACAAAAGATTCAGTTTTACAACTTCCAATCCGGCGGCCGACTAACACTGTCCTTCCCAAAATTGCGACCAGGAGCATCTGCGGGGTACTAGAAAAAATGATGGATTTACCTGAAGTACATATGGCGATGCCTCCCATTGTACCTGTAGTGTAGGATTCTTTTCCAAAACTTTGCGCCTCCATATAGGATCAGCCTTTTTGAATTCTTCTTGAGTATAATTAAAAGTATCATTGTTGAACTGGAGGTTGTGGTCAGGCTCTTTATTTGTCATTGTCTTTATATATTGCCGTGTTTGCTCTTTTAGTAGGCCATATGGTACATTAAAAGGCTTCAAAATTTGTTCCAAGTTTTTGCTCTCAATTTAAGCTTCCTTCATGACCTAGATTATCTGATTTTCGAATTCAGCAGTAAGCTGGGACATCAGTAGTGCCCTTTCTGGTCGGCTCAGTTCTACAATGTCCCGATTATTATGTTCAATTTGGATCTCCTGTTCCTCCCTTATTGGCGAATGATATAAGGGGGAAGAGAGAGGACGTACCTCAGTCTCCTCAGTAGCCTCTGCTGATTTTGGAACTACTGGTGTCCGCTCAATTGCCTTCTGCTCTAGTTGCTCTTGTAGTTGCTTAATCATCTCGTCCTTTTGCTTGATTTCTTCATTGGCTTTAGCAATCGTTTCCTTGTGTTTGAGAAGTTCTTGAGCAACAATATCAAGGTGATTAGTGTCTTCTTTACATTGCATAAGATAGCGATTCTCAACTTTTTTCCATTTAGTCCTTAGAGCTGCGGTGTCCTCCATGTACCTCTTTTCCGAGTCAGCAACGACTGCTTGCTCCTGCTTGAGCTGATCTTCATACTTAGCCATTTTAGCCTCTAGTTCCTTGATGTCTTTTTCTGGCCTTTCCTGAACATCTATGGACTGATCACTTAGAAGAGCTATCATGAGCTCCTTATTTCGGTTCCTTAGGTTTTCTACCTCCTCCATATATACCTTTATTTGTGACTCTAATATCTTGCTTCTTGTGTTCATTCAAGTCCTCTTGGCCTCACTAAGCTCATATTTCTTTTGTGCTTCCTGTAGCTGGTCTTTTAATTTCGCGTTTTTTGTCTCTAAATTGTTGCACTGCTTTTTGGCTTCTTGAACTTCATTTTCTTTATGCATTAGTTGCTCTCTTGCTAGCTTTAATTTGGCTAAAAGATTCTTACCGATTTCTTGAAGTTCATGCTTGTCCTGCATAGCTTGATCATAATCCTCATCAGCCTCAAGTATTAGTTGTTGTGTATCCATTACGGTTCTGATCATATCTTGCACTACTGGCTTGAGCTGAGCAATGTCTACATTCAACCACGTTCTTGGTATGCTTGGAGCTTCTCTTGTGTGTACATCTTTTCCTTGCTCTACATGGATGGTTTCGTTGTGGGGTTGTCTGATTTGTAGTTGTATTTTTTATTCTTTTTGTTCTTCATCCAGATCAATAGCTTTAGTGGCACTCCCTTGAAATGTGACATCCATTGGGGAGGGTTCTGCCACAACCCTTATTGGAGTGAAGGGTTTTGATTCTTCGACTATAGCTTCTTTAGGCTCTTTCTTTGGTATCTTGATTGACACTTCCCCTATAAGTGTTGTCTCCTTGATTTGAATGGTGGAAGTCTCATTGATTTTGATCACATGTATCCCTTCTTGGTTTGCTTCTTTGCTTGTGGTGTCTTGAGTGGTGGGCAATGTTGTCTTCCACCTTCATGCCTTCTTCTGCTTCATTGTAGTCAACTGCATTAAGTTCCTCCCATTGTCCATCATCCTTCGATTCACTTTGGATATCCACATTTAATAATGATGTGTCAGGTTCTTCTTGTGCATCCGAAGATGAGCTTGAATTTTCCAACCCTAATTCTTTGTATCAATGGACTTTGGTGAGCTTCTTTTTAGCTTCTACTTCTTGTTGGGACTGCTGGTAATGGTGCCCTTGCACTGGTAGATTAATTTGACCCTACGTATATTGGTGTGTATCTTCCAGAGCCTTAGTTAAGTCTTCCTCTGTAATGGGTCTTTGCTCTTCAATTCTTGTCTTTGGGCGAGCTGGTTTCTGCTACTTTGACAATTTTGACTCCTCTTTTCTTTTTTGGTACTGTCGCGACTTTGACATATTAAGCCATAGCAGTTGATGATGGCATTGCTTGCAGGTGCTCTCTAATGCCTAAAGCATGATAGATTAAAATGGTCATAGCTACACTGCCATTCAGAAGCTTCTTGTTATTCCATTGTTTCTTCGCCTCAAACAGTCGTTCCTGTATGTATGGAGTCAGATTAATTTGATTGCCAATCAGCTTGATGGCATGTGAGAGTAGCTGGACAATAATCTTCTGAGGGGCCGTGTATTGGTGCAATTAGGGAAGCAGAAGTGATGGTGGATGAGTCTGACTTCTTCTTCAATATCCACTCGATTAATGTCAGTGAATGTCCTTGTCTTTGCTCCGCGGCTTTCCTCTTTCAATACCGTGTTGCCATCTTTTTCCCATCCAAAAGCTTCCTTAATCAAGTCATGTGTGAATTGAATAACTACCCATTCACCTACTCCGTCCATGACTCTAGCCTCTGGCACCAATGGATCATGTAGTGCTGGCTGTAATGTGATTATGACTTGTGTGCACCTTTGAAAGTCGGGCTTGTAGATCGGCAGTTCAAAATATTTGTGTATGCCTGCTTTCTTCATGATGTCAATCGTAGACAGGAGCTCATGCACCACTTTAAAATCTTGGGACATGATCGGGAATTGGTGATCCGTATCCATGATTTTGATATTCACCAGGAAGAGGTACTCCCCGGCTGGTTGATCTTCTCTAAACCAATGTCCCTTTGCTTTGGTAACACTCTGGAGAGGAAATTCCAATACTTCCTCTTGAATCGTTGCTTCAGAATCTTCATAAGCCATCTGTACTTGTAATGAAGAGTGCATTAGCTTCAATAGGAAATATAGCAATCGTGTGGTGCATTGTTTGTGACATGTCGTCGCTTCTTCACTGCGTTTCCCTTGATTTTATAAGTGAGATCTCTTACCACATTTTTTTTTCTGAAAGAAAACAAGTGTTAGTATAGCTGAAGCATTTATTTACTTACATAGTATGTCCATTCCTAAGGAAGTTGAAGTTATGACATATTCCCCATTGGAGAATGTGCACCACTACTTTTATTATGTACATCAAGTGCCGAATGATTGGCCTTGTAATGTGGCCCTATTATGCATGCTTTAGGTGCATTTGATACTACATGAGTGCAATGGGAATCTTTGTTGTTGTGGTGGTCCATTCCTTGCTTTTGCTTTGGTTTCCAAATCCATTTCGTGGTCGTATTGATAGGTTGTGCCTTCTCTTTGGTCCTTCGAGCTTCACGTGTTTCCTTTGTTTCTTCTAATGTCCTAGTGATAGAGGTTTTCCTCTTCCTGTTTGCATGGCGAGTCTGTCTTGGCTTCGTTGTCCGAACGTCTCGATGTAATGCATCCTCTTGTTTGCTCATCTTGTGATTGGCTGCTTGTCTAACCTTCTTGGGAATCCATACCTATTGTCGATCCTTTTGAGCTTCAATCAAAGGCTTAGGAAGCCATACTTGCAATAGCCTTTTAGATTCGGGTTTTGGTGAAGCTGACTTCTTGTCCTTCTTTTTCTCCTCATGAGTTGGTGCTGCAATCTCTGGTTTCTACACTTGATCCTTACGTACCCATTTGAATTTAACTTTTCCTCGAAGAGGGTCTTTGAATGTGGTTCTCCGAATTGGTGATCTTGCTGTCGTGTGAGAAACTCCATGAGAGTTGGTCCCCTTAGTGTCTGGCCGTTCACCAATTGAATAGGATGATTTCACTTCTTCCTTGGACACATTAGGGTTTGAGCTTTCTGCTTCTTCTCGATTTGTTTTCGAGGTATTTGGGCTGGAATCATGTTCCAATAGCTCTTCTTTTTGTGGTCTTCTGCACTCTTGATGGCTTCTGGTTTCTGTGAGGGCTTCTCCTTGTAAGCCGTCGGATTGGCAATTGTAAATCTTTTTCTTTTCATATTTCGCACGAACCGAAAGGTCATTGCATAGAGTTGTATCTATTTATAATCTAATGAAAGGACGCTTCGGAAACGATCAGGAGGATCGCCAGACTATTGTCTGGGCGATTGCATTCTGTGAAGTTGTCGTAGTGCGGTGTTGAGAAATTTGAGTATTACTGTTCTTGTCTCTGTTTGATTACATTAGCTTGTGTTTGGTCATAGTCCCTTTAAGTTATAAAATGTAAGTCTGTATTACGATAATGAATAGCTTCGGTGCTGTGTATATAGAACGTATCAACCGGAGTGTAATCGGTAAGGTTGTGGATGAACTAGCAATAGTCTGAGTACAGACAGTAAGACTGTGAGAGAACGAACCAGAGGATTGATAGTAATTTGTATGCAGAGTTTTGAGTGTTAAAGTACTATGAAGTAAATGTGTTGATTGGGAAAATTAAGTAATAGGGCCTCTGATTAACAGACCCCTTCCACTCCCAAGAACCCGAAAAGAGCTTAAACGCACCTGTGACGGCAACGCGCGTTTAACACTGGCACCGTCTGTGGGAAAGTGGCAATAGAGTGTTACAAATTGATTGTGGGAAGGTGACCATAGATTGTGAATTGACAGTAAGGTAGAGTAGTATGCAAGTGTTGCAAAAGGTGATATATGCCGGTTACTCGGTCCGCCGAGTCGTACCCGAAGTACAGGAGAGACCGACAGCCTTGGGAGGTATCAAATTTATTAGGGACATCCTTAGGAGGCAGAAGCATAGATCGGTTCAGTCCAGTCGTCGAAGAAACAAAGCACCTTAGCAGTGATTCCGGTAGCATTCCGGTGGAACATACTGCAATTCTGGTAGATTCTGGTATAATTTCGATACAGTCTGCAGAAGGTGCAGTAACTTCGGAGTCTACAGGAACATATTGTGCAGTTGACCTGACACCGTCTCGTCAGGATTCGAACCTCTCTGAGGATAGAGGTGTGATATCCAGAGAAACCATTGCTGGTGAAAGAATACCCTGGTTTGGGGAAAGTTCGACTAATTTCGATGACAGTTTGGTCCTAGTTGCAGGGAATTTACAATTTTTCGGTGACAATGTTATACTTCCCAGTGAATCCTCATTCCGGACACCACTGTTCGGGGTAAGCTTGCCTACGTTTGATACCAAAGAAGAGGATGGGCTATTCGAATTAGAAATCCGTAAGAGGTTGAGCGCTATTTTTGAACTGGAAGGTGAGCAGTCTGATCATACAGACTCTGAAGGATAGGAAATACCTCCTCAGAACTCAAGAAATAGTAATAGTACCACCATTAGCACCATGAGTGGACAACAACAGCAACAACAATAACAGCAACAACAACCGCCACTTCCACTTCGACCGGTTCCAACAGGAGTAACATACACAGGTCAAAGCAAAACTTGATCGCCTATTAAAGGTAGGATTCATTGTACCCATTGAGGACGCTGAATGGATCTCCCCGATCGTGATCGTACCAAAGAAAAACAAGCAGCTCCGAATAGGTGTCGATTACCGGAAATTAAATGCAGCCACGGTACCTGATCCATTTCCTCTTCCATTTCTTGACACAATGCTGGACAGAGTGGTTGGGCATGAGATGTATTCATTTCTTGATGGTTATAGTGGTTATAACCAGGTCCGAATGGCTGAGCAAGATATACCGAAAACAACGTTATTACAAATTGGGGTGTTTATGCTTGTACAGTTATGTGGTTTGGGTTAAGAAATGCTCCTAGCACCTTTCAACGTTGTATGCAAGAAATTTTTTCTCCCTACCTTACCTCTTTTATGCAAGTATACCTAGATGACTTTTCTTTATTCGGGAAGATTGTGGCACACTTGTATCATTTACGGTGTTGTTTTGAGAAATGCCGAGAATACCAACTCGACTTGAATCCAACCAAATCTGTCTTTGCGGTTTCTTGTGGTAAACTCCTTGGCTATATTATTTCTGCACAAGGCATACAAGTTGATCCAGATAAAGTTGCAGCTGTGTTTGAAGCACCTGTGCCTACCGCACCAAAAGAAGTAATGCGCTTCCTAGGTCAAATCCGATTGCATGGTCGCCATTTACGATGGTTAGCTCATCTCGCCACACCACTTAATCGACTCATGAAGAGCACACCACGACAGTTTGAATGGACCCTAGAATGTCAAATTGCCTTTGATCGTTTAAAAGAATTATTGACTCAGGCATCAATTTTGCAAACCCTAGATTGGGAATGCCCGTTCCACGTCTTCGTTGATGCCTCAGATATCGCAATTGGAAGTGTTTTAATGCAGCAATCTGATAAGTGGTTCAGGCCTGTCTATTACGCAAGTCGTCGACTTGCTCCTGCTGAAAGAAATTATTCAGTAACTGAAAGAGAATGTCTTGGTTTGGTGTATTCTGTAAAGAAATTCCGGCATTATTTGTTAGGCCGAAAATTCACCTTTCATGTTGATCATTGTTGGTGCATATCAATCACCAATTGAAGATTTGGAATGAAGAAAATGGATATATTCACAAGAATGAAGGACATGTACACATATGTACATTAGTTATAACACAAATTACATATACTTATGTTTTGATGAGAGTTTGTACATAGATGTCTATAAATACTTTGAGAAAAGTCGGGGCATGTATGAGAGCTTATGAGAGCATATGTAGAAACCAAGATTGAGGAAGTTAGGAGCCAAGAAATAGAGAAAAGTTAGTTTGAGTTAGCTCTCATCACTCAGTTGTAAGTTTCTGAGTTAATGAAGAAAGTTTGCGCCCGATCTTTTCGTGTCTGCTCCTTCTGTGTTTGATCATTTGTGAAATCCTTTTGAGGATATCTAAGTTGTTAGTTAATGAGCCTGTGACCTGAATTTCAGAGTCTAATTGTAATCAGGTTAGGAGAATTGTTAGTAGGAACATTCATATGTGTTGAGTGTCTACAGTTCTCTGAAACAGGCGCAAATTTCGTGTTTAATCTTTTGATCAGTGCTCACTCCATAGTTTAAAGTTTTGTGCAAGCAAGCACTTAATCTTTAAGTTGGAAGGTGATCTACTCGTGGCTAAAAGCATTTGGCAAAACGGATTAGATATTGTGAGAACCAAAGTTAAGAAGTTAGGGGTATAGAATCGACTGTTCTGAGTAACAGATTCTGACATAGGTAACTTGTGAAAACAATTTCTCAAGTTATACTAAAGTTTTTCAAGTGATTCAACTTGGAGGTGATGCGCAATCCCTAGGAGATGATTTGTACAAAGTTTCATCAAAAACTTTACACGTTTGATAAGTCAATGTGAAGAAATTCTGCAGCAGACTTTTATGTGTTTCACTTTCTTCACAGATTTTCTTAATTTTGATAATTTGGAGATTGGACCTATAATTTAGTGAAGGTTTTGACTTACTCTTGACATAGAGGTGTTCTAAACTCAAGAGTAGGTTGTTCTTTTGGAGATTAACACTCTCCATCAGTGGTATCAGAGCAGGAGACATCAAATCAAGGAAAGGAAGGTCCCGACTGCTGCAGATTCAAGAAGTTCAACATTTGAAGAACTAAGAAGTGAAAGCTTGGAGTCAAAAGGCTGAGGAGAAGTCTACTCGACATCAAGAAAGGCAAAAGAAGCCTAATTCGAAGTAAAGGTACATACATTGCTTGTAAAGCTTGAAGTTTTCAATACACAGGTGGACACAAGATGGGAGATGCTCTACAGATAGAGAAATTGGATAGGGAAAACTATCCTGCATGGTCAATGAGAATGGAAGCTCATCTTATGAGCAAAGATTTGATTGGTTACATCACAGGAGAAGAAGAGAAGCCAGAGTTCAGAGATCCTAGTGTTCCAACTAGGGAAGAGTTAGCAGATCTTAAAAATTGGATGAAGAAAGATGCTCAAGCTAGGAGCATTATCTACATGGGAGTCAATGATTACTTGTTACCTCACATTAGAGGTCTTGAAAGTGCTACTGACATATGGAATGCTTTGGAGGAGCATTTTCAGAACACTACAAAGTCAAGGAAGGCATCCTTATGGGCAGAGTTTACTACCTTCAAGAAGAAGGCTTCTCAGTCCATCTCAGATTATGTGACAAGGATGAAAGATATTGCAGATGCTTTAGGAGCTGTTGATGAAGACATTGAGGAAGATAAATTGGTAAGGCAAATTCTTACAGGGTTGAGAGGTGATGACAAATGGAAGCCATTTATTTTGTCTACAGAACTATCACTTGACCATTTCACTCCTGACTTAAATCAATTGTTAGGTCATATGCTAACATTTGAGCAGGATGTTAAAGGAGATGGTGACAAGAGTACAGGTCATGCAATGTACTCAAAGGACAAGAAGAAGAATAGCAAAGGAAAACAACAAGCAAGTGAAGATGAAGGAACAACTACTCAAGCCAACTTCCTAAGAGGAAGAGGAGGTGGCAAAGGTAGAGGAAGAGGCAGGAACAATAAAGATGGAGGCAAAGCTTGCTGGATTTGTGGTAAGACAAATCACTTAGCTAATGATTGTTGGCACAATACTCAGAATAATAATGGATATAATCAAAATTATAATGCAAGAGGAAGAGGTGGCAGAAATCAAAGAGGTAATTACAGAGGTAGAGGTGGAAGGAATTACTTTGGAAGAAATGCAGGTAGAGGATTCCAAAGTCAACAATACAACAACACCTACTACAATTATGCTTCAGATCAAAAGGAAGATTCAACATTGATAATGAATGCAACTTGTGAAAGGCAGAGTGAAGATCAAAGAGTCTTCTACATTGACTCAGGGTGTAGCAATCACCTGAGTGGTAACATATCTTTGATGACTGATTTGGAAAGTAAAGTTTTTAATCATGTTGTCCAAACAGGTGACAACACAAAGCACAATGTGAAGTCAATAGGATCAGTGAAGGCCAAGGATGGAAGCACCTTATTGAGTAAGGTCTTGTATGTTCCTACAATCCCTAAGAATTTGATAAGTGTAGGTCAAATTGTTGAAAAGGGATATGAAGTAAGGTTTACTAATGATGGAGTATATGTGGAAGACCCTAGCCAAGGGTATAAACAGATTGTTTCAGGAAAAAAAGAAGGAAGACTATTTACATTGAAGATTCAAGGTAACATTGGTCATGCTATGTTCACATATGGAGGACATAAGATCTCTGAGTTAGATCTTTGGCACAAGAGGCTTGGACATTTCAATGAAAGAGGTATTAAAGATATGGTTAACAATGGTTCAGTGCTTGGATTGCCTAATGTTGCAGGTCAACATATGACATACAAATGTGAGGCATGTCAATTAGGTAAGGCTCATAAACATTCCTATTCCAAGCATGGTTTTATGCACTCAGAGAAGCTTGAGTTGGTACACACAGATGTGTGGGGACCATCAAAAGATTTCAGTATAAATGGATCAAGGTATTATGTGATTTATGTTGATGATGCTACTAGGTGGATCACTATTTATGTGATCAAAGATAAGTCAGAAGTGTTTAATACATTTAAACACTATCATGCATATGCAGAAAGAATTACAGGTCATAAGTTGAAGAGACTAAGGTCAGATGGAGGGGGAGAGTATTTCTCAAATGAGTTCAGTGATTACTTATGGAATGCAGGTATAAAAAGGGAAATTACTTGCAGGTACTCTCCTCAACAAAATGGTGTTGCAGAAAGGAGAAATAGAACTCTTGTTGAGTTTGCAAGATCCATGGTGAAGGAGAAAAATTGCCCTAATTATTTGTGGGCTGAGGCTGTAAATACAGCCACTTATTTGGTCAATAGGTTACCATGTAAAGCCTTGCAGGGTATGACACCATATGAGGCTTGGTGGGGTAAGAGACCTACCTTAGATCATTGCAGAGTTTTTGGGTGTGTGGCATATGCATATGTGCCATCACAATTAAGACACAAATTGGAACCCAAAGCTGAAAAGTATGTTTTCATTGGCTATGATGACAAGCAGATGGGCTATAGGTTGTGGAGTCCATCAACAAAACAATTTATGGTTTCTAAAGATGTTACATTTGATGAACAAAGCACTTGGTATGCAGGTACAATCAAAATCAATACAGATGATGAAGAAGAGGTGAGTCAAAGAAAAGGTAAATCAAAAGTTCAAATATTTGATGAGCAAGAGAATAATGAAGTGCAGGTTGAGGTGGAAGAGACACCAAGATTTGATCCTGAATGTGAAGAGCCAGAAACCTCAAGGAATGGAGAACTCAGAAGGTCAACAAGAAATAGGTGGCAACCTACAAGGTATAGTTATGATACTTCATTTCTAGCCACAAAAGATTATGCTTACATGGTGAATACAGATGAAGACCCTTCTACTTATGAAGAGGCAAAAGGTAAGGAAAAATGGGAGAGTGCTATGCAGGAAGAATATGATGCACTATTGGAGAATCAAACTTGGGATTTGGTTCCTAAACCAAATAGTCAGAAGATTATTGGAAGCAAATGGGTCTACAAGACAAAAAGGTTTGCAGATGGAAGTGTGTCTAGGTACAAAGCTAGACTTGTGGTCAAAGGTTTTGCTCAAACATATGGTATTGATTATGATGAGACCTATAGTCCTGTGGCAAAGATGACAACCATAAGGACACTTATTGCTATTGCTGCATGTAAAGGTTGGAAGCTATGTCAACTTGATGTGAAGAATGCTTTTTTAAATGGTTATATTTCAGATGATGTATTCATGGAGCAACCTCAAGGGTTCAAAGATAAAAGGTATCCAGATTATGTGTGCAAGCTCAAGAGAGCTTTGTATGGCTTGAAGCAAGCTCCAAGGGCATGGAACTATAGACTTGTGAAGTTCCTAAAAGAACTTGGATTTCAGGTGTCTAAAGCAGATAGTAGCTTGCTTGTCAAGGCAAGTGAAAATGGTTTCATATACATGTGCATATATGTTGATGATATAATTCTTACAGGTACAGATGAAGAAGGAATACAAAGGCTTAAGAGGCAAATGGAAAAGGAGTTCAAGATAAGTGACTTGGGAGACTTGTCATACTTCTTGGGCATGGAGATAGCATATACTCAACATGGAGTATTTGTGACCCAAGAAAGGTATTTGAAGAACTTGTTAATCAAGTTTAAAATGGATGATTGCAGGGTAGCACCTACACCAATGGAGGTGAATCACAAATTGAGTAAGTATGGAGGTGAAGAATTCAAAGACATGAGACAATATCAGAGTTTGGTTGGTAGCCTTATCTATGCTACTCTAACTAGACCTGATTTATCATATGCAGTAGGGGTTTTGTCTCAATTTATGCATTGCCCAAGGAAAGAACATTGGATTGCAGGACAAAGGGTGTTGAGATACATTAAGGGTACACTCAATGAAGGTTTGTATTATGGGTTTACCTCAGATACAAATATCAAAATTTATAGTGATGCAGATTGGGCAGGTAATCCAGATGATAGAAGATCTACATTTGGATACATGTGTTATGTGGGAGATAAACTTATCTCATGGTGTTCCAAGAAGCAACATACAGTTGCTTTATCTTCTACAGAAGCAGAGTATAAAGGCATGGTTGAAGCTGCAAAGGAAGTAATTTGGGTCAAGACATTGATGAAGAGTCTTGATATTATGCATGGGATACCAATCATATATGGAGATAACATGAGTTCATTGTATTTAGCTGCTAATCCTGTTTTTCATGCCAGGACCAAACACATTGAGATTCAGTATCACTTTCTAAGAGAGAAAGTGATGGATAAGGAGATTGAAGTCATACATACTTCAACAAAGGATCAGATAGCTGATATGCTTACAAAGAGCTTGGATGGACCAAAGCTACAGAAGTTTAAGGACATGGCAGGTATAAAGAAGAAAGGAGAAACCTCAATTGATGATTGAGGGGGAGCTGTTGGTGCATATCAATCACCAATTGAAGATTTGGAATGAAGAAAATGGATATATTCACAAGAATGAAGGACATGTACACATATGTACATTAGTTATAACACAGATTACATATACTTATGTTTTGATGAGAGTTTGTACATAGATGTCTATAAATACTTTGAGAAAAGTCGGGGCATGTATGAGAGCTTATGAGAGCATATGTAGAAACCAAGATTGAGGAAGTTAGGAGCCAAGAAATAGAGAAAAGTTAGTTTGAGTTAGCTCTCATCACTCAGTTGTAAGTTTCTGAGTTAATGAAGAAAGTTTGCGCCCGATCTTTTCGTGTCTGCTCCTTCTGTGTTTGATCATTTGTGAAATCCTTTTGAGGATATCTAAGTTGTTAGTTAATGAGCCTGTGACCTGAATTTCAGAGTCTAATTGTAATCAGGTTAGGAGAATTGTTAGTAGGAACATTCATATGTGTTGAGTGTCTACAGTTCTCTGAAACAGGCGCAAATTTCGTGTTTAATCTTTTGATCAGTGCTCACTCCATAGTTTAAAGTTTTGTGCAAGCAAGCACTTAATCTTTAAGTTGGAAGGTGATCTACTCGTGGCTAAAAGCATTTGGCAAAACGGATTAGATATTGTGAGAACCAAAGTTAAGAAGTTAGGGGTATAGAATCGACTGTTCTGAGTAACAGATTCTGACATAGGTAACTTGTGAAAACAATTTCTCAAGTTATACTAAAGTTTTTCAAGTGATTCAACTTGGAGGTGATGCGCAATCCCTAGGAGATGATTTGTACAAAGTTTCATCAAAAACTTTACACGTTTGATAAGTCAATGTGAAGAAATTCTGCAGCAGACTTTTATGTGTTTCACTTTCTTCACAGATTTTCTTAATTTTGATAATTTGGAGATTGGACCTATAATTTAGTGAAGGTTTTGACTTACTCTTGACATAGAGGTGTTCTAAACTCAAGAGTAGGTTGTTCTTTTGGAGATTAACACTCTCCATCAATCATGCTACGCTAGTATATCTGGTCCGGCAGCAGCATTTAGGTGGACGCTTGGCATGATGGGTTCTAGTATTACGAGAATTGGATTATGAAGTGATTCATCGACCCGGCACTGCACATGCATTAGTAGATTTTCTCTCTCGATTAGATTCCGGTGAAGCTCCGGTAGGTGTTGATGACACCCCACTAGCAATTTATATTACTAAACCAACTAGTGATGAATCTGCAGAACCTCTTGTGACACCTACCTACTATGATCAGTTATTAACCTTTCTTACTGATGGATGTCTTCCTCCTCAAACTTCTCTTGCGATGAGGCGGAAAATTGCAGTTTACAGTCGTAGATTTCGATTGATTGCTGGACAGTTGTATTATATGGATCACACTGGGGTCTTGCTTCGTTGTATTCCTCCACATGAAGTAAACTCAGTTATTGCTCTCGCACATTCAATACCATCCGGTGGACATTTTGCAGCAGATCTTACACACCGAAAAATCCTGCAAAGTGGGCTCTGGTGGCCTACTATGTACAAAGATGTGACTCAGTTTGTGTAGCAGTGTGACAATTGTCAGCGATCTGGCCAGCCATTACAACGCCATTTCTTTCCTCTGCAACCTGTATTACCTTTGGAACCTTTCCAGAAATGGGGTCTCGATTTTATTGGACCAATCACACCTCCAACAATCCTTAGCAACAATCGATACATTCTGACATGCACAGATTATGCTACCAGATGGGCAGAAGCTTGGGCCTTACGGTCCACCACAACTGTTTCGGTGGCCAAATGCCTGATGAAGGACGTATTCCCACATTATGGATTACATTTGGAACTTGTCACAGATCAAGGGACACACTTTGTCAACAATTTAATGCGAGTGCTCACACACACTTTTCAGATTCTGCATAAATTCACTTCGCTGTATTATCCTCGTGCTAATGGCTTAGCTGAGAGTACAAACAAAACATTGTTGACTATGCTTCGTAAACTGATTGTGGAATCACCAGAAAGATGGGATCAGTTATTACCAGCTGTATTATGGGCATACCGGACTACATACAAAGTAGCAACCGGACTGACTCCTTTCAAGCTTGCTTATGGGCTAGAAGCAATTGCAACAATGGAACTTGTAGTACCCAGTTTACGCGTGGCTATCACTCAGAAACTATTACCGGAAGACTCTTTTTCATTTCGATTGGAAGCACTCAGAAACTTGGATGAACATCGCCGGGAGAGTTT
The DNA here is from genome assembly GCA_020310875.1 of Ceratopteris richardii. Lineage (NCBI taxonomy): Eukaryota > Viridiplantae > Streptophyta > Polypodiopsida > Polypodiales > Pteridaceae > Ceratopteris > Ceratopteris richardii. Next base: position 177,324,900 of record CM035413.1, read on the forward strand.
ACTCGTTCTTCAAGAAGTTCAGTTGCGGCAAGCTCGTACTCATGATAGGTATCTTAAAACTCTAGTTTTATGGTGGGACAACTTGTGTTATTTTATAATGCTAAATCAAATCGTGCGGCTGGAAAATTCAAATTACGGTGGTTTGGTCCTTACCGGATTAGTGAACAAGTGGGTCCAGCTACTTTTCAGTTGACTAATTTGACCGGAATTCCTCTTCCTAAAGTGATCAATGGTTCAAAGTTGTGGCCGTATCATCAAGCACCTGATTCTCGCTGACGTGTTCTCCATGTTTCCGCGTGTTATTTACTTTCTTTTTATTTTTGCGTATTAGTTGAATAAGCCTGTAAATATCCTCATTTTGATATCTAATTATGATCAACAGCCACCCTGCATTATCGATTCTGCAATGCATGCACGCCATAGTTATGAAGATTATCATCTCAACATCGCGCGATGATTAGCAATTTCAATCGCTTCCCGTTGTCGAGTGTCTACTTAATCTTCTTCTTTTTGTTGTTAATCGCTATTGTGTCTGTGTGTTTTGTGTGCTTTGTGCTTTTTGTAATCACTATGTATTCGTGCTACTTCGCGTGCGGATCATGGAAGCTTTAGCAAATTTTGCTACCTTCTGTGATGGAATCCCTCCGGACGTAAGCGAATTCTTGCGTGTTCGAGGTTTGTCCAACTTCGTTGAATTGCCTTGGCATTCAGTGGAGTGTCATCCATATTATGCTCAAATTATTGTTGCTATTGCCGCCACACCTGCTACGGAGCAGAGTTGGCCTATTACGTGTTTCCCATCTCGTGTCGTAATCACCCAACAGTCATTTGCTGCCGCTTTTCGACTCTCTCTAGAAGGACGACAGAATGTTCCTAACCTTTCGATCGCTACTATGATTGAGTTGTTCCCCATGCACTCTTCGAATGAGTATGCCGTACTCTGTCACCCTGATCCTGAACGGACTGCCCTTGAATTTTTAGTAGCCATACTGAACTTACAGAAACGCACTTACGGGATTTCTCGCCCGTTCTACTCGATGATTGACATGGCTGCTAGAGAGCCTCTCAATTTTGTTTCCTACTATTTTCGGTGCATTCACCGTGAATGTGTTATGGTCATTAAGCACATTAACAAAGGTGATCTCCCACAATCACGTCTTCCCCACATCCTGACATTTCTCTTTCCTACCATCCAAGCAGTGCAACCACCTCCAAACGCTCCCATCCTATACCATGAGGAATCTGCACAAATACTTGATGATACCGAAGATGATGATGAGGATATCTTCCAACTTCTCCGCCAAAAAAGCAGAAAGATAAACACCTCTGAAAGTCAAGAACAAGGTTCCGTCGCTGGAAATGAAGAAGAAGGACATGAAGAAGAAACCTTTCACGACACCGCTACTTCGATCCATATTGACTCTTCTGGACAATCTTCTCAGGATAACCAACAGGAACACAGTGTTTCCACCACTGCTTCTAACGCAGATTCTTCTCGACAAGAGTCTCAACACCAATCCCAAGACGAAGTGCAAGATCTTGTTGCGGGCATGCTCGATGAAATAATCGCTGTTGAAGCTCAAGGTCAAGGACAAAGCATGGAAGCACATCAAAGAAGTGGACATAGAAGAAGAGAGAGCAAGTAGGGAGCTCCAAGAAGTGTATGTCAAATTTTCAGAAGAATCCCCTACAAAAATAGTGATTTTCATCACTAGAAACCATTGTAAATACCATTATCTATTTTTAGTAACTCCATTTTGTTCAAGCCGAGGAGTCCTCGAGCTTGAGGAGTATTAGAAGTACCATCGTACCAATTTTCATAATTTTTAGACTTCGTTTGAGCCCTCAAATAAGCCCTGGAACCTAATTTTTAACTAGGCCGGACACTAGGTCTAGACAGGGCCAAAACTAGTCAAAAAACTATAAAAAGAGCTAGAGAGCTCATTTTTGGGGTTAGCTTGTTAGAGAATAGAACTTTTGTAAGAGAACTCTTTGCAATCTAAGCTTTCCATTGTTCCTCTCTTTGATCTTACTTTGTGCGCGTGTGTGTGTATGTGTGTGCATGTTTGTGTGCTTTCACTCATGCACTTGTGCTTTCACTTGCTCGTGGTCTTCATACCGGTCCTCACGTCTCCGCGGATTGACAAGTAAAGGAGGTGGTGCTTACGCTTGAGCTACACCAAATTTTGGCGCCGTTGCCGGGGAGAGAGCTTCGAGGACGAGCGTTGTGATGGTAAGATCGTAGATTTGCGACGTTGGAAGGTAAAAAAACTGTCATTTCAGTTCATTTTCTGTTTTTTCCTCTTCATCTTCATCATCATCATCATCTCCACCTTCTTCCATCTTCTTCTTCATAGAAAATTCTTGTTTTTTAGTGTATTTTCACCATCTTCATACCATTTTTCATGCATTATTGTGTGGGAAGGAGTTAGGAGGTGCAAGGGAGAGCAAGCGCTGTATTTTTTTCATGATTTTCTGCTCATACGGAGCTCGCCATAGCCGGCGCTCAGAAATTTGAATTTCCCGCCAAAAAACGCGATTCTGTGATGAAAATCGCGATTCTGTGAAAATTCAAAATTTTTTGAAAAATCACGATTTTCAGTTTTCCCGCCTAAAAGTTGGTTAAAAAAAAATCGCGATTCTGTGTTTTTCTCAAAAAAACACGATTCTCTGCTCAAAATCGCGATTCTCTGAAAAACACGATTCTCTGCTCAAAATCGCGATTCTCTGAAAAACACGATTCTCTGCTCAAAATCGCGATTCTCTGAAAAACACGATTCTCTGCTCAAAATCGCGATTCTCACCAATCACGATTTTCAGCAAAAACACGATTTTGTGAAAAAGGCGATTCTGTGAAAACACGATTTTTTGCTCAAAATCGCGATTTTCAAAAACACGATTTTGTGCTCAACATCGCGATTTTCAGGTGAAAAATACGATTTTCAAAAAACACGATTCTCTGCTCAAAATCGCGATTCTCACCAATCACGATTTTCAGCAAAAAAACACGATTTTGTGAAAAAACACGACTTTCTGCTCAAAATCGCGATTCTCACAAATCACGATTTTCAGCCAAAAATACGATTTTGAGAAAAACACGATTCTGTGGGACAAAATCGCGATTTTCAAGTCAAAAACACGATTTTGAGAAAACACGAATTTTTGCTCAAAATCGCGATTTTCATGTCAAAAACACGATTCTGAGAAAACACGATTTTCAGTCAAAAACACGATTTTGTGAAAAACACGACTTTGTGAATCACGATTCTCTGAGTCAAAATAGCGATTCTCTGAAACACGATTTTGTGATCAACATCGCGATTTTCAGAAACACGATTTTGTGATCAACATCGCGATTTTCAAGAACACGATTTTGTGATCAACATCGCGATTCTCTGAAACACGATTTTGTGATCAACATCGCGATTTTCAGAAACACGATTTTGTGATCAACATCGCGATTTTCAAAAACACGATTTTGTGATCAACATCGCGATTCTCTGAAACACGATTTTGTGATCAACATCGCGATTTTCAGAAACACGAGTTTGTGATCAACATCGCGATTTTCAAATCACGATTTTCTGCTCAACATCGCGATTTTCAAATCACGATTTTCTGCTCAAAATCGCGATTTTCAAAAACACGATTCTGTGCTCAACATCGCGATTTTTTTTACTTCACAGCATCGCGATTTTCAGAAAGTTCACAAAATCGCGATTTTCTCCAAAGGTCCTGTTTGCCTGTTTTGACCCCCAGGAGCCTGATTTGACATAACTTTCTCATCCAAAGTCCATTTTTTGAGCTCTATAGCTTGTTGGAAAGCTCGTTTCAAATCCTACACGATCTCAACTGTTTTTTTCAAGAATAATGCGTTGATTTTGAGATAGGATAATTTGAAGTTGACCCTCAGGTGGGACTAGGGAACCAAGGGGACTCCAAAGAATTTTGAACCATACCAAGGGGAAATTTTGGACTCCTGACTAAAGCTTATGAACCTGAGATCTGGTAGACACTTAGGCAAGGATAAACAAAGCATTAGATCTTCTGAGGCTAGTGTCAACCATACATCCAAGTCTTGGGCACAACAACTAAGTGGTCATCTTTTACTCAGATCGGACACAAGTGATTCAGAAATGTCTTTTAGTATGGGAAAACCTGCAGGTGGCTCAGGGACTGCCCATCTACAAACACCGGAAGGTCCCTATAAGACACAGTTGGAATATATTCGGACCAACCAATTAGGTGCTCGCATCTATGAGGATGGTCTGAGGCGATCAGTGGTCCAACTCAAAAATCCAGATCAATCCTTTGGACTTGAACACCCGGTGGTCAAGTTCGAAGAGGGTTCATACATTGATAAGGAAGGAACCATGTATGTGGTTACCAACCAACCAGATAGGACCGATGAGTTTGGAAATATCATTCATGAGAATGAGATAGGAGACCTAGAACAAGGAAACGTAGGACAAGGACCCCAGACTCCTAGAGGTAAGTCAGTTTTGACCCGAGTGATCACTCCGGACTGGATCCCTCAAGACAACAAAAGCATAGAACTATTTTTGAATAGAGAAACAGAGGAAGCCTTTTGGAGGTTCAAGCCAGATCAACCTAGCCAATTGGGCATAGTTATCATCTATGAATTCAAAGATCCTGAGATACCAGGCAAAGTTGTCTACCTGGATAACACATCAGAGAAAATTTTCTTGGTAACGGAACATGATAGACATGCATATACATGGAAGAATGACATGATTTTCCCCCCACCAAGATCCAATGTTTCCCATGGCCTCCAAGGGGTAGGATCATCCCAGGCTCATGAAGCCCAGAGAGAAAGAACTAGAGAGAGACCTGAGGTAAGTTTTGCACACACCGTGGGCAGGAATAGGTCAGGATTTGAAAATGAAAGACCTGAAAGAGAGAGACATCAAGCACATAGGCAACAAAGAGATGAACAGGATTTTCCATTGCCTAGACCCCGGGAGTACCCAAGAGCCCTTAAACCCAGTCACGTGATCAAGGCAATGAAGAACTATTTCGATGGGACAGGGGATCCTTATGATCATGTGGCCGAGTACAAACAAGTGCTGAGAGCCGAACAAATTGAGGACTGGTTCACCCAGTACGAGGCATTTGGTTTGACCCTTAAAGGCACGGCCTTAGCTTGGTTTCAACCATTGAGTAGAAGCAGCTATCGCGATATAGGTCAACTGCTAGACGAATTCATTGTAGAATTTTCCAAGAGTGGTATCAGGCATAACACATCGTCCCTGATCCATAGTTTCAAGCAGACACCCCAAGAAACAGTGCGACTAGCAGGTAGAAGGTTCAGACAGTACCTAGAAAGATGCCCTGCTCCAGAGCTACCCACACCAGCCAAACAAGTGGCTTTGTTTTTAGATGGCTTATTGAGCACAAAGTTAAGATCCTATGTATACTTGAAAGATCCTAGATCCATAGAAGAGTGTGTGCGGACGTGCATAGACATAGAAGATAACTTGGGTGAGGAGTTAGGATTGGCCAAACTCTACAAAGATTCGGATAGTTCTACTAGTCATACTTCAAAGATCTCCACAGAAATAGAAGAGATAGCTGAGCAAGTTGCCAAGAAGCTGGGAGTCCAAAATAAACAAACACAGGGAGTCACTTCATTGAATCGGTGCTATACTTGCGGAGGTGACCACATGGCTAACGTATGCCCAATGCAAAACCAAAACATTAGAGAAAGGAATGCTCCATATTGCACTATTGAGAGAAAATACACAAACCACACGGCTCAAGATTGTCCCTACAATAGGCAGGCTGTTAGACAAAATTATCAGCAACCTTACCCACAAGGTAGGTATCAGAATCAATACCAACAGCCATATTACAGACCACAACAGCAATATCAGGTACCATATAGGCCACAACCTGTCTTGGTAAACCAACCACCAGCTCCAGCCAACGTGATTCCAGTCAAGTATGCTGTGGGAGAGGAAAATCCAAATAGAGCTTTGGTGCCACTAACCCCATTGATACCAGATAATGACTCTCATGCTCATAGTTCAGACTACTCCCATGAAGGTAGTCCACATGCTTATTACACAGAGTCACCTGAACATAGTGAGATTTACTCGTATCAATATGAGGCACCGCCTATGGAGCAAAATTGGGAGCCAGAATACCCCAAGGTCATGTACACAAATCCTAACCCTAGGCCCCAGTTGAGACAAATGAGACCACAAGCCCCTAGAGGATCTTGTTTCAGATGTCATGGTGACCATTTCATTCGTGACTGTCCCCACCCACCATCTCCGAGTCAAGGACAGGCTATCACAATACAGGCTTTTTGTCCTGATTGTGGCAAAGACCATCTCCCCAGAGATTGTCCAAGAAACCCCTCTAGTGCACCCAAGATTACACCCATTAATGTGGTAGGCTTAGTGGCAGATCCAAGTTCAAGTAGTAGCAATGTGGCTCCTATACAAGCTGTCACTAGAGCACAAGCCTTAAAACAGGATAAACCAGTAGAACAATCAGAGCCGAGTGAATCGGGAGAGCCTAGTAAGAGGAAAACAAGAACATGGAAGGATACCAGAGAGAAGGCCAATCGCAAGTGGAATAAAAAGTTATCGGAACTAGAAGAAGGCTTAAAAGAAGCGAAAACAAAAATAGAAGACATTGCATCTCAAAGCCCCTCGCATGCCGAAACTCCATCCACTCCACCTCATCCCATCCCACCACCCACTGTAAATAGACCGCAACCAGGGTCTGTTCTTGCAGATCCAACCCCAGAAGGCTTGGACATGATGTTCAAGGCCTACCAGGCTCGACTTCAAGAAGGGCCTACAGCGGCAAACCTAGACAAGAGTTACCCTAGAGCAGATTTAGAGATTGAACGGATGAAAATGTGCATGAAAATGGTAGAACAAGCTCAAGCCATACTTGAGACTAGTCAAAAGTTCAATCAGACAAACTCTATCAAATCGGATTTGCATTTCCAGGGCTTACTAGAACGATTAGAGCAGTTGGTAAACAAACCACAAGTTTCTCTACCTCCACAGGCTCAACCAGTTATTGAAAGAGGAAGCTCACCACCAAGGGGAGCTTATGTTCCTAATTCCACGGATGCTGGAATACCTCCTTCTATTCAACAGTACTCTCAAGAGTTCTTGCGGGAAATACAAGAGGAGAAATGGGCCAAGGAGAAGGGTAATTCCCCTCCTATTCCTGAGATTGATGATCTTCATGATCAATTTCCCCAAGACATCCCATCTATTTACGAAGATGAAGCAGAACAACAAGAGGACGAAAGGTTAGATTTTGAATCTAATACCTTAGAAGAACTGCCTCAATTTCCAGGCCCATGGGAATCTGAATCACTCCAGATTAGAGCTCCCACAATACTGGTAAGAAATGAAGACTCAGTGGTTCCAAGGAACACTGATGTCGTGAAGAACACTAAGGTTCAGTGTCATCTCACTGTAGAAGAGCTGCTCAAAGCAAAACCTGAGCTCTGGAATCATGTGAAGGATCAGGTTCCAGAACTTGATTCCAACATGCCAAAAGCAGGCTCCAAGCAAAGGGTACCAGAGATACCTCTAGACAAAATAGGGGACATGTGTGAGGGTGAAGAAGGTAATACTTATCTTCCCATCACCTACCAAGGTTACACAACCAAAGCAATCATAGATTCAGGTGCTGGTGTTGCTATTGCGACCACCTCCTTGTGGAAGCAATGGGGCAAGCCCACATTAAGACCAACTAGAATGAAGCTTCAAATGGCTGATGGTCATTTTGAAAGACCTCTAGGATTGCTAGAAGGGATCACTCTAACCACTTGTGGTGTAGAATTTGAGCACACATTTGCTATATGTGACTTTGAGAAAAATAATGTCTTTGAGATGATCCTAGGAAGACCCTTCCTACGACAATTGCAAATAGTACAGGATTGGGGAACTAACTCCTTGTACTTACAGCACTTAGGGGTCACCACTAAGGTCAATTTGAAGGATTACACCTTCAGAGATGTACCACCCCTACAGTGGAATTCTATCCACAAAGCGAAAGAAGATTCCATCTCTGTGCATTCTGAAAGTTCACCTGATCCATCATGGCTGCATGAAGATACTCATTTGTGGATGTGCAAGGTCGCAAAGGAAGAGGAAAAACGTTTAAAGGCAAGAGAAGAAGGAACTTCGCTAGGAGATAGACCAGTTAGGGACCCAGCCTACACACCGATGATCTTTCCAGATGAGGAGTTTGAGCCTCATGGCTGGCCAGAAATCTTAGCCACCATGGACATTGCTGTCAATGAGGAACAATGGACACCTCATTGTGATGAGGAGGGTTATGATATCTCAGTGTTCATGTGTCAACCCCTGCTAGAAGAATGTGACCCTAGTGATGTCATAGAAGAAGAAGAGAATGACGATGATTTGGAGTCTATTGTGATGGATAGTTGCTTTAACTCAGAGCAGCACTATCTAGAAGATATAGGAGTGTTCACCCAGAAAGAAGAAGAACCTCTCACAAGTATTAAAACAGTAAACTCAAAGGATGGAAGTGAGAGTAGTCAAAAGAAAAAGAAAAGAAAAGCAGTGAAACAAGAAAAGGAGGAATCATTGTTTGAAGTACCAGAAAACTTCAAGAAATATGAAGTTGACGACCGCAAAATTCTGGTACGAATGCCTAAGAGAGAGGCCATCATAGGAGAATCATATGATAATAAAGAAAAGACCAAGAAGATTGTAGTGACCATTGAAGAGAACGAAGAGAGATGCACATATATAGGAGATGATCTAAGTGCAAGAGAAGAAATGGAGCTCATAGCTCTATTAAGGGAATATAGGGATGTGTTTGCATGGCACTATAGAGACTTGAAAGGGGTAGATCCAAGAATTGGTTCTCATACTATCCCCATGACTGCTGATGCTAAGCCCACCAAACAGAAGCCCTACACATATAATGATACCTATGCAGCCAAAATCAAAGAAGAAATTGATAGGTTGATTGAGGCTGGATTCATCTATGAGATTGAGCATACCGAATGGGTGTCCCCCATTGTTGTGGTACCCAAGAAGAACGGGAAGTTGCGAGTGTGTATTAACCTTAAAAAAGTTAATGCCGCTACGATTAGAGATAGTTATCCACTTCCAATCACAGAACACCTATTGGAGCGTGTTGCAGGCAAGGAAGTTTATAGCTTCCTTGATGGATTTTCAGGTTACAATCAAGTAGTCATTGCCCCAGAAGATCAACACAAAACAGCTTTTGCTACAGAGTGGGGAACCTTTGCATTTCGGGTGATGCCATTTGGGCTCACCAATGCACCTGCAACATTCCAAAGGCTCATGTGTCATGTCTTCAAAGAGTTCTTGCGAAAGAGCTTAGAAGTGTATGTGGATGATTTATGTGCTCATTCCCAAGAAAGACGGGTTCACATCCCTGAACTCAGACAAATCTTCAACAAGTGTAGAGAATATCGAGTGTGTCTGAACCCAGAAAAGTGTGTGTTCATGGTGCGTCAAGGTAAAATCCTCGGTCATATTGTTTCTAAGAATGGAATCTCAATGGATGAAGATAAGGTACGAGCCATAGCGGAGCTGCCAAGGCCAAGGAATGTTAAAGAGGTACAAGCCTTTATGGGCCATTGTGGATATTACCGTAGGTTTATCCACATGTACGCGATCATAGCTAGACCCCTTTATGCCTTGTTGTCTAATTTTGAGTGGAACGACGAATGCGAGAATTCTTTCAATGAACTGAAGAAACGTTTGTGCACAGCACCAATACTGACCACTCCTGATTGGAATAAACCATTCCATGTCCATGTGGATGCATCCAATCATGCCATAGGATGTGTGCTGGCACAACCCACAGGTGAAGGGAATTTAGATTTGCCCATAGCATATGCTAGTAGACAACTAAACCCAGCCGAAAGAAATTATACCACAACCGAGCGAGAAGGGTTAGGCATGGTATATGCTGTAAAGAAGTTTAGACACTATTTATTGGCCAACAAGTTCAAGTTCTTCACTGATCATCAAGCTTTGTTATATTTGGTCAATAAACCTTGCAACACTGGACGCTTAGTAAGATGGTTCCTCTTACTAATGGAGTATGACTTTGAAGTTGTTGTCAGGAAAGGTAGAACCCACCTTCGGGCAGATCACCTTTCTCGCATTACTTCAGGAGAGTCACCACAAGGAGTGTCTGATGAACTACCTGATGCTTATCTGTTCAATTTGGAAGTTGTTCCTAAATGGGCAAATAAGTTGGTACCAGTCCTAACCTTCGGCCCTGCAAATAAGAATGTGAAAACATCACAAGAAGAAATCGTAAAATCACAAAAATATCACATATTGGCAGGAAGCATGTACAAACAAGATACTGAGGGTGTATTAGCTTGTTGTGTCGAGGATGATGAACATAGTAGTTGGTTGCAGCAAGCTCATGAGGGATTGCTAGGAAATCACTATTCTAAACAACGAACATTGCAGAATTTGAAACGTTTAGGAGTGTATTGGCCTAGCATGGACAAAGAAATACATGAGTGGATCAAGAATTGTCCAATGTGTAGAGAGAAACCACCAGTGGAGCATGCGACCCTTTATCAAGTATCATTAATTCCAGATTGGAGTACTCCATTGGTAGAGTTTATGAGATCGGGAAGATTACCCAAAGAGGCCAGTCTAGCAAGAAGACGAAATATGGAGCAAGAGGCTCAAGGCTATGCCTTAGTAGGAGAAAACCTATACCGAAGAGGTAAAGATGGTTACTTAAGACTGTGCGTTCATGAATCAGACTATTTAAGGGTCTTAGAGACTGCACACAGTGGTGTTGCAGGTGGACATTTTGGCCCTGACCGAGTGATTAAAACCATTCTATTCTCAGGACTTTGGTGGCCCACTCTTCATATGGATGCACATACTATGTGAAGAAATGTGACACTTGCCAACGTGCACAATATCCAGTGAGAAAAGACGAGATGCCCTTGAGGCCAATGATGGGAGGACGTGCATTTTCGAAGTGGGGCATAGACTTCATAGGTCCTATTAACCCCCCAGCTAGAAACTCCCATGCAGAGTACATCATTGTAGCCACAGATTACCTTACAAAGTGGGTAGAAGTCAAAGCCACAACAAAGAATGATGCTCAGACTACGGCTAAGTTCTTATTCGAGAATGTGTTCACGAGATATGGACTACCAATAGAGTTGGTGAGCGATAGAGGCACACACTTCTTGAATGAAGTCATTGAAAATCTTCTCCAAGAATTCTTGGTGATACATAAGAAATCCGCCCCCTATCATCCACAAGCCAACGGACAAGCCGAGAGTACCAATAAGATCCTCTGTAACGTATTGACAAAATTGGTAAATAATAAACGCTCTGATTGGGACAAACAACTTCATCATGCTGTTTGGGCTTATCGAGTTGCCTACAAAACGGTACTCAACGCCACCCCATTTCAGATGGTCTTCGGACAGAACGCTGTGCTACCATTAGATTTCTTAATCCCTGCCTTAAAAGTAGCACAAGAGTATGAGTGGAATGGGCATGAATTGTCCTCTAGGATCTTTGATCTCGAACGCTTGGGTGAAACGAGGCTACGAGCGGCAGCAGGCATCTACGCTGCAAAGAAGAGGCAAAAGGCATACTTTGATGCACACATCAAGGATAAGGGATTGAAAGAGGGAGATCTAGTGTTGGTATACACACTAAAACAACATGCCCGTAAGTTGGAAAAAAGAGGTTATGGACCCATGATCATTAATAGAATTTCCACTAGTGGTGCAGTTCAGTTGGCCACTCTAGAAGGAGATATCTTGCCAAACTATATTAGTGGCTGTAGAGTCAAGCTATATCAAGAACCTCTTACTGAGGATATGCTAATGAGACTCAACACTGCGAAGAAGCGAAAAGAAGAAGAGTTAAGAGTGAGAGAAGAAGCACAGGAAGAGGCCAGAGAGCGTATTAGGCAAAATAAGTTAAGGCGATTAGGCCTAGATGTCAACTCAAAAGCCCCAAAATATCACATGGATATGTGTCAAAAGTCAGGCATTGCGACTTCTCAGGTCATTGACCGAAGACCCTTTGTGACCATAGAGATAGGACAAGGGAAGGGTGCAAGGACGGTGAAAGCATTGATTGACTCAGGTGCAGCAAGTAGTGCAGTTAAACTTTCCTACTGCCAAGACTTGGGGTTGAACATCAATCCCATAGAAGCTTATCTCATAGGATTGGGAGGTGTGGAAACCCCTTGTTTGGGCGAGGTGGAACTTCCCATCTACCTTCAAGATGTTCCAATGAAAGTCAAAGCGCTAGTATGTCAAGATGAGAACCTTACAGAACCACTTGTCTTGGGTCAAGATTGGATCTATGACCATGCAGTTAACTTAAACCTAAGAAGTCAAATTCTTCAAGTTTGGGTACATGAACAATGCATTACATTAGAATTAGAGAACTGCATGCTCCTAGATCATGGCACCACACACTCTCTTAGTTCTTCCAAGACTAATCATATGAAAGAAGATGTTGTATGTGTCAAAAGCTCTATGATGCAGAAGGAGTCAGTCGTGGAAGACCAGGTTCGAAGGCGGGTGGATCTTTCTTCTTCTCCAAAGACTCAAGTAGCCACAGTAGTGAGCCCACCACACAAGCAAACACCACCGTTCACGACAACCGCTACATCAAATAGAAAGACACCATTCGGTAAAAAAGCGGTTCCGGGCATGAAGCAGATCTGGGTACGCAAAGGAGAGCAACCACCAGCCTTACCCCCACAAATCCCATCCATGCACACTAACCAAGCCAGAAGACGAAGGAAGCAGCTCAGACAAGCTCCGTCACAAGATATCCAACAAGTTTGGGTGCCTAAGAAGTTAGCTGCAGCTCAACAAGGGCAATTACAGATGTGGGTACCTAAGAAGATCCTACACCCACAACAACCTTTGTTCTCCCACATGCAAAAGGTTTCAACGAAGAGGCCAAAAAGAGAAAAGGGTAAGAACCACGTACAGAGACCAAAGGAAGATCAAATCAGCTCTTCAACATTAGTAGGAAGACATGCAAAAAGGATATGGGTTTGGAAGCCAAAAGTGCAAGTAGCCTCCACCGAACCAAAGCATCAACCACACTGGATACCACAGTTCAGAAAGCATCCAAAGAGAAAGACGCCTGAAGTGACCTCTACAGTGCCAAATGATGTTCTAAAATGGACTCCAATAAGGAGGATTACATCAGTTCGAGACTCAATGGATACCTCCACTAAGGCCGGCATCAACCTCCACAAATAACATCGAAAGCCTCGAACGAGCAACAACCATGTGCTCCTTGCACAACCCTGTCTTTTGCACCATTCAGGTCATGCATTTCCAAAGTATGCATTAATATAGGGCCACATTACACGGCCGTGCATAGACACACTTGAGAATCCCATGCACAAGAGCACAGTGACATATGTCGAACATTTCTATTGATACTAACTTTTGTGTTCTTGTTTTGTGATATCCTGTTCCTCAAAAAAAAAAAAAAAAAAAAAAAAAAAAAAAAAGAGAGAAGTGGGAGAGAGCTTGTTCCCAGTGTGTCTCAGCCATCAGTGAGATTATTGCTGCCTTATCTGGTAGAGGACAAGCATTTGGCATGAACATGGCATCTATAGCTATGATTTTCTCTTACCATGAAGAGCTTGAAGGTCCGCAACTTGCGTGATGCTTAACTACTTCATGTACCAGAGCATCCAAGGAGATATCTGCAAAAGGTAGTTCTGGAGGAGAAGACTCCTGCATATGGTGAGCTAAAGAGTATATGTGAAACACAGCTTGGTGTAGTTATCCGATGTTGCTTGCCAAGGAATATAAAGCAATTCAATTCTCAGTATTTCCTGAACCAGTATGGAACAGTAGCACTGGTGAATGGTCTATGTCAATCAGCATGGTAATCTCTTAGAAACCGGCACGTGTCCAATATTCCTCTGAGTGTCAATATAGGGAAGTGAACGTGCATGAGCCCAAGCTCAGAAATGCACATTGTTAGTGACAAATGTTGCTTTGAAAAGAGGAGAGGGGATCCACCACTCAAAAGATCTCAGCAGTGGACAATCAACATGGACATTCATCAACAAGGTTCCATCCCAAAGGCCGAGTGTACCACACGAAGAGGCAAACATCCATCAACCTTCGCCATGGTAAGTATCTTTACTCTGGAAACACCATAACCATGATAGTTTAGGAAACCTCTTCGTCAGCATACCCTTGAGCACTTAGCTCAAGACCCGCAATTTTTGCACCATACTTCTTCCAATGCATTTTCCAAGTAAGCATGCGTAGGGCTACATTACAAGGCCGTGCACAAGGCACATACTTTTTTCAACCCATGCACGAACACACTTACCCATCACTCAATATGGGTTATGAGTAATTGGCTTGACTACTATGAAGATCAACTTTGGAAGATCTAGAAAACATCAACGGAGACTCACAAGGACACAGTCATGCTGGAATACAAGGCAGAAGCACATACCAAGCGACTACAACCTGCAAAGACTCACAGTGATAGATGAAGAACGTCGGACGACTTGTGTTCATACAGAAGGGACACTCCCTCTCAAGGCACTACTTGGAACAATCACTACAACAAGGGTCTGTCAGGGACGACAGACTCGAGAGGGGGGGGAGTGTTGAAGCTCAAGGTCAAGGACAAAGCATGGAAGCACATCAAAGAAGTGGACATAGAAGAAGAGAGAGCAAGTAGGGAGCTCCAAGAAGTGTATGTCAAATTTTCAGAAGAATCCCCTACAAAAATAGTGATTTTCATCACTAGAAACCATTGTAAATACCATTATCTATTTTTAGTAACTCCATTTTGTTCAAGCCGAGGAGTCCTCGAGCTTGAGGAGTATTAGAAGTACCATCGTACCAATTTTCATAATTTTTAGACTTCGTTTGAGCCCTCAAATAAGCCCTGGAACCTAATTTTTAACTAGGCCGGACACTAGGTCTAGACAGGGCCAAAACTAGTCAAAAAACTATAAAAAGAGCTAGAGAGCTCATTTTTGGGGTTAGCTTGTTAGAGAATAGAACTTTTGTAAGAGAACTCTTTGCAATCTAAGCTTTCCATTGTTCCTCTCTTTGATCTTACTTTGTGCGCGTGTGTGTGTATGTGTGTGCATGTTTGTGTGCTTTCACTCACGCACTTGTGCTTTCACTTGCTCGTGGTCTTCATACCGGTCCTCACGTCTCCGCGGATTGACAAGTAAAGGAGGTGGTGCTTACGCTTGAGCTACAATCGCTCTGGTGGAATCTATCAGTACCCGCACTGAAGCAACCACGCAGCAACCTACCAAAAAATTGTTGGTGACTAACACTCTACTACCCACTTCTCCACCCATACCTCCGAATAAGCCCATTGAACTTGTTTTACCTATTGTCCCTGAAGCATCGGATTCTTCCTCCTCTTCACCTAACTATTCTCCACCCTCTTCCCATCAACTCTTGACAGCTTCTTCATCTCAACCACATCCTCCTCTTCTGTTTCCTTCAATACCTATGTTTACTGAGCTAGCATCCATGGGTCATATATTGATCCATTTGTCGCAGCAACTACCAAAACAGATGAAGGAGGTTACTGATAATCTCAGACAAGAATTCTAGCATAAGGTCGATGTTCTTGAAGTAGATATTAATCCACTCCAGGAAGAAGCGGATGCAATAAAAGCAAAAAATCATGCTCTGCACCTACAGATTCAACAGCTCCAGACCAGACTTGCTGAACAGGAATCATTAATCAGCCAAAAAGATGCTGCATTAGCTGAGATACAAGCTAAAGATGATTTATTGTGTGGTGTTGATGCAGCAATTATCCAGCTAAAACAGTTAGCCCAAGATAGAGAGGATGCTCGTGTAGCACTGGGAAACTTGTTGGAAGAAACTAGAGTACAGTTGGATGAAGCCGTACAGAAAGGACAGGAACTGATAAATTTACTAAAGCAAACCAATACAGAGCTCCAGTTCGCAAATGCAAACCTGTTTGAATCAACTTGTGCTCTTAAAACGCAGATGTCGTTAACCGCTCAACTCCAGAAAGAGGTTCCAGCGATTTCGAAGGGAACGAGATGCTTATTACCAGACCATCCAGTACCAATCACACAAACTGGAGAGAAGAGAAAAGCAACTCGGAGCTCAAGCAGAGCGTTTATCCCGTGTCGATCAACAGATTGCCGATATGAAATTGAGCCGTGACACAGCACTGGTAAACGATTTCTATCTGCAAGAGGCCTTTTTGCAGACACAAGCTGAAATTTTGATGAGCCAAGTAATTGCCGCAAGTTCAGTTAGAACTGATGCTCAGCTTGTAGAACCGGAGATTCTAAAAAAGATGTTGGATTTGTTGTAGCAGAAAATTGCCTGAACATTTAAGTTAGCCTGAACAATGTAAATTCAGGGTATAGTAGAAGAGCCATAAATTTTGTAAACTTGCGGGTTCAAGTCCACCGTGCGTGCCAGTGTAAGCCGCCGGATTGGCAATTGTAAATCTTTTTCTTTTCATATTCCGCACGAACCGAAAGGTAGTTGCGTAGAGTTGTATCTATTTATAATCTAATGAAAGGACACTTCGGAAACGATTAGGAGGATTGCCAGACTGTTGTCAGGGTGATTGCATTCTGTGAAGTTGTCGTAGTGCGGTGTTGAGAAATCTGAGTATTATTGTTCTTGTCTCTGTTTGATTACATTAGCTTGTGTTTGATCACAGTTCCTTTAAGTTATAAAACGTAAGTCTGTATTACGATAATGAATAGCTTCGGCACTGTCTATTGAGAACGTATCAACCGGAGTGTAATTGGTAAGGTTGTGGACGAACTAGCAATAATCTGAGTACAGATAGTAAGACTGTGAGAGAACGAACCAGAGGATTGATAGTAATTTGTATGCAGAGTTTTGAGTGTTAAAGTACTATGAAGTAAATGTGTTGATTGGGAAAATTAAGTAATAGGGCCTCTGATTAACAAACCCCTTCCACTCCCAAGAACCCAAAAAGAGCTTAAACGTGCCTGTGACGGCAACGCGCGTTTAACATCCCTAATAGACTAAAAATTCCCTTGTGCCCTATCTTGGCTGAATTATATCCTTGCGCTAGGTGGATACTTACTTCATTCTCAATGATCCAATCCTGTCCTAGAATCACCTCTTCTATTAAGTCTTCATCCTTGCACACTAAGACTCGTTGTTCCATGGAATAATTTCCTAGATGGAGGGATACTGTCGTTGCTCCAATGCATTCTATGATTTGACCTCCAATTCCTATCATATGAGCTTTCATGGGAGTCATAATTGTTTGAAGATCTTGTATGACCGTATTACGTATGCAACTAAGTCCTACTCTTGAGTCTATCAAGGCATCTATTAATTTGTACTCTGTTTTGCCAATTCCTAGGTTTAAATAAGGTTGTGACATGTAGGCATTAGTAGTATCAGTCTTGTGGACTTGGTAATTAGCCATAGGGATAGGCTCTTCTCCTTGGAGATATCGTTCATCTCTTTGCCTAATCCACTCTTTCCGTTTCTGAATACGTTCCAAGGCTTCTTTGCTTCTTCTCTAATCCGTTCTTCCTCTTTCTTCCTATTTTGCGCACCTACGAGACGTGCTAACATTTGGTCCGTTAATGGCTCCATGAACCGTTTCACTCTACATCTACTTATGTAGTTAGGAAGAATGTCTCCATCTAGAGTGGCTAGATTAACAGCTCCACTAGTAGAGATCCTATTAATGATTAGAGGTCCATATCTGCGCTTTTGTAACTTCTTAGCATGCTGCTTCAAGGTGTAGGCCAGAACCAGGTTGCCTTCCTTTAGTCCTTTGTCTTTTATGTGAGCATCATAATATGCCATTTGTCTTCTCTTAGCTGCATAGATTCCTGCAACAGCCTGTAACCTAGTTTCATTCAGTTTCTCCATTTGGTCCAGTTGTTGGGATAATTCATGTCCGGTCCATTCATACTGTTGGGCTACTCTCAAAGTGGGTATTAAAAAATCAATTGGAAAAATTGCATTCTGCCCGTACACTAAATTGAATGGGGTAGTTCCAATGGCAGTCTTGTACGCGACTCGAAAGGTCCAAATTGCATGATGCAATTGTTTGTCCCAGTTGGACCTCCCATTACTGACAATCATTGTCAATACTGTGCATAATACCTTATTGGAACTTTCCGCTTGACCATTGGCTTGGGGATGGTATGGGGCTGATTTTTTATGAATCACTAAAAACTCATTCATTAGAGATTCTATCACTTCATTGATGAAGTGCGTTCCTCGATCACTCACAATCTCAATTGGTAATCCAAAACAAGTGAATATATGCTCAAAAAGAAACTTAGCAGTGGTTTGAGCATCGTTTCTTCTAGTGGCCTTTGCCTCTACCCATTTTGTCAAGTAATCAGTGGCTACTATTATATATTCGGCATGTGACCCTTTGGCCGGTGGGTTAATGGGTCCTATGAAATCTATACCCCATTTAGAAAATGCTCTAGTGCAAACCATCGGTCTCAATGGCATGTCATCTCTCCGAATTGGGTATTTAGCCCATTGGCATGTCTCGTAGCTTCGTACATATGTCTCCGCATCCATATGTAAGGTTGGCCACCACAAGCCCGCGAAGAGGATCATTTTTATGGTTCTCTCGGCTGCAAAATGACCTCCTGCCACACCTGCATGTGCCATCTCTAATTCGGCATGTGACCCTTTGGCCGGTGGGTTAATGGGTCCTATGAAATCTATACCCCATTTAGAAAATGCTCTAGCGCAAACCATCGGTCTCAATGACATGTCATCTCTCCGAATCGGGTATTTAGCCCTTTGGCATGTCTCGCAGCCTCGTACATATGTCTCCGCATCCATACGTAAGGTTGGCCACCACAAGCCCAAGAAGAGGATCATTTTTATGGTTCTCTCGGCTGCAAAATGACCTCCTGCCACACCTGCATGTGCCATCTCTAATACGGGTAAATATTCTCCTTCATGAACACATAGACGTAATTGGTTGTCTTTTCTTCTTCTAAACAAATGTATTCCCATAAGTACATAATCCTTGCTCATTTCTTCTAGGGATCGTTTTCTCGCTAAGCTAACTCCTTCCTCGTGCTCTCTTGTCTTTAGGAATTTGACCAATGCTTTGCTCCAATTGGGTGCTATCGTTGAGAAAGGTATGGATGTATGATCCTCGAGAATCGTCTCCTAGCATTCTGCACAGTTACTCACATAGTCGTGGACATCCTTAGGCATGTCTGGCCAGTATACTCCTAATCGCTTTAACTCCCTCATAGTTTCATGAGTTCCTTTGTGTGTCCTTCATTTGTTCACATGTGCTTGTTCAATCAGCTTCAATTGTTCATCCTCCTCAACACATCTCAATAATACACCATTGGGTTCCTTATAGTACACACTTCCCGTGATAATGTGCAAATTCCTTAATTGGAGAATTTCCTTTTTGTTTTCCTTATTGATTGGGTGTTGTGGGCCATGAGTGAGTATCGGAATTAGTTTCTCTGCCCACTTTGGACACACTTCCAGATTAAACAAATAAGTGTCTGGCAGATCATCGCAATTCCTACTCCTGCTCCTGTGTCTAGTATGGCCTTGGTCATGTACCCATTGTAAGTGATAGGTAGACACGTATTACCTTTGTCTCCTTCACTAAATTCTCCCACCTTATCAACTGGAACTTGTATTTTAGATGAGTTTTCTCTTTCTTTGCTTTCCTTTTCATCCTTATCTTGCACTAATTCTAGTTGACTCGCTAATTGCTTCCATAGTTGCGGTTTAACCTGAAGTAATTCTTCCACAGTCAGTTTACATTGTACTTTCATCTTCTTAAGTTTCGTTAGATTGTGTGAATTCTTTTCTGAATTTTCCTTTCCTTTTCCATGTGTTGTGGGTGCTCGGATTATCATGGATTCCTTTTCGTATTCGCCCATGTAATTAGGCAAAGTTGAAATGTTGTGAGCTTCTTCTCTATTTCTGTCTAGCCTTGATACTTCCTCATAGACCTCTTCCATGTTGGGATTTGGTTGATAAACTTCTAAATCTATTTCCTCAAAGGGAGGCTTAGTCTCTCCATTTTTCTTCCATTGTTCTTCTCGGATTCTATTCCATAACTCCTTTGGCCAATCAGCTTCTAAGCCAGGTATTGTTGACATCGGTTCATCTTGAGTTTTCACTCGTTCACATTTGTCATCCTTTCTTCTAAGTTCTTTATCCTTGGCTTTGATACTCCCCTTGTATTGTTCCTCTGCTATTTGTGTCTCTGGAAGGGTCGGGATAGTCTTTTCTAGGGTTGCTTGTGCTACCTCTATGGGTTTTCGACATATTGCAAGCCTCTCTTTTTCTAATTCTCCTTGTTGGTAAAGCTTTTCGTGTTGTTCTACATTCGGTCCAATCTTAATTCTAGCTTGGTAAGCTTTCAGCCACATGTCCAAATCATCCGGTTTTGGGTCAGCTAAAATTGATCCTGGTTTCTTAGCTTCTCGTGCAAGCTGTGGATTGGGAACTTCCTCCCCAATCTCTGGTGCTTTGTGCTCTTTACTACTTCTGGGTTGTTTCTTATTGTCTTGACTCTTTTTTTCATCCATTTATCTTTGAGCTTCTCTCTTTTTTCCTTCCATTTTTGCGCTTTTATGTTCAAGTACTCTCACGTGATTCCTCTGAATCTTCTATTATTCAACTTTTGAGGTTTTCCTTCCTATTGTTTTCTTGTTCCCGATCTGGTTGTTTTTCTTTTTGTTCTATCGTTTGAGCTCGCGTAATGGCCTTTGAAGGTACGGTGTACTCCTTATCACTTATCGGTGCTTCTATTACCTCAATTACATTAACAGGTGTTGTATCTTGGGTCTTATTAGTATTTTTCGGACAATCTCTAAAAAGATGTTCCTTTCCACAATAATTGTAATATCCTTCCCAAGTCCTAGGAGGTGGTGGATTGTAAGGTCGAGTACACTCTCTAATAAAATGGTCTCCTCCACATCTATAACATGGTCCTCTCGGCACAGGCGGTCTGATGGGTGTTCTTATGGTGGTTGTGCTTTAGGTGCAGAGTACATTAATGTTGCCACTTCTGGCCCATAGGCATATTCATATCCTTCATATCCATAGTAGTGTGGATCATAGGATTGTTCGTACTCAGTCATGTTAGTGTCATAGGTATAGTACTCTCCTAGAGATTGCTCATAGCCTGTGTTTGCCGATTCCACACTGGTCATAGGGGATGCTGGTACTATGGCTCTTTCTAGGTTTTCCTTTGGTTGAGCATACTTAACTGGTACCACTTGTTGGGGTTGTGATAGTTGGGGTCCTAACACTGGTTGGGGTGGTGGATATGGTACTTGCTCGTATGGCCTCGGTGCTCCCATTGGTGTTGGATAGGGATTGTACCTGTGCATCTCTCTGCCTAGCTCTCTAGGTGGATATCCATATGGTCAATACTGAGGTGGTTGTACAGGTCATGTCTGCCTATTGAATGGACAGTTTTTCGTGGTGTGATTGGTGTATTTTTGTTCTATGTGGCTGCTAGAAGATGTATTTTTTGAAGCATTTTGGATGAAAAATAATTGTAAAATGACAAAAACTTGTAAAAATATTTATGCAACTGATGTAAAAATAAGGAAGAGTCTTCCTTATGTAGAATAGAATTTTATGTAATTTTTCTAGAATTTTTGGAAACTCCTAGATAGCATACTTTTAGAATAATAGAGGGAAGGACCAAAATTCAAGTGTGAAAAGGGACACTTGAAAATGTATATAAGACAATTTCCTCTATTATGAGGGGGTTGGTTGATCATTTGTTTACATGCTATCCAAGTGAATAGAGAGAGTTTCCTGCTGAAAATCGTGTTTTCTCCTCTTTGTGTGGTTTCATTGATTTGTGGAGTCTATTCTTTGTGTATCCATGGAGATTTGTGAGCTTCTATTGTGTAATTCTGTTGAATGTGTATGAAGAGAGCTGAATACTGATGTGTTGAGTGATAAGATGATGAAGAAAGGTGCTAGAGATGAAAATCGTCTGTTTTCACAGAATCGTGATTGTCTCGTCTGTAAGGTACAGGTAATATTTTTGAGTTTTGACTTCATGATTGTGTTCTGCTGAGAAAATAGCATGTATTAGACACCAAGATTGTGGAAAATGGTGGAGATTTGCTCAAGATAATCCAAACCCTAGAAATTCCTCTTCATTTTCACAATTCTCAGAAATCCAGCCATTATTCTCTTATTTCTTGGATTCTATCATCTAGAAGGGGTTGTGGTCTCTTGAATACTTCCAGGATTGACAAAATAAAGATGTCTTGTTAATTCTTTGGAGTTGTCCTCTCCAATCATAAGTCACAAGAAAGCAAAGAGTAATATTTATTTTGAGATGTCATGACATAAGAATGAAAATAAAATCCAAAATAAATTTTGTTTCTTCAGAAAGACTCAAAAAGTGATCATTACAGGTGTAGCAAGATGTCTAGTGCAGTCCCTTTTCCTAACAACCCTTTTGGAGAAAAACAAAACATTTATCAATGATAGAAAAAAATTAATTAATAAAAAATAAATAGAACTCTACTACTCTTCTACCTAGATCTTGCTTTGTGCTATATAATTTTTGTAAAAAAGAAGGGAAAATAAACAATTTTTCTCAACTTTTCTTTCTCTTTTTTTTTTAATAATATTTTTTTCTATTTCTTTTCTTCCCCTCCTAATTCTCTTTTTAGAAAAGAGAATCAGGTCAAATATTTTTGTCATAATTTTCAACATGTTATGATTTTCTAAATACAGATCAAATATGGATGATTTTTCTTCCATTGAAACAACTCTGATTTTTTGACCCAATACTTCCTGACTCTAATTGTCCTAGTTTCAGGCAAACAACCATTTCCTTCGGATAAGCATTTTGTAGGATTTTTTGCTCTCCATATCCATTTTGTCGTGGATTTCTGTTTTGATGAGCTGACCTCCTGTAGACTTTGATTCCATGTGCTTCTTGTTCTGATGTTTTGATTCTTTGGACAGTGCCATGATTGCCACCTTCTTCCTATCTCTCCACCCTTCTTTGTTCTTCCAATCTTTTGCTGATTTTGATTACATGAAGCTTGATCATTAATCATTTGTATTGGTAATGTCTGTGTATCTTCAAATGCAAAAGTAAATCCTTCCAAGTGTATATAATGAACATCTGATTGAATTTCTTGTTCTTCATTACTCAATAAAAATATTAAAAATCTTTTGTCATTTATTTTTAATTTAAGTTTCATTTTTTCAAAATCCACAATCACTTTACCTTGTTGGAGCCATGGTTGGCCTAAAATCAAATTTTCAGACATCAAATGATCTGGCCATTCTTCACAATCTATTTTCATATATTCTTCATTGAACTCAACTTTAATAGACAGTGAAGACATGCTTTGTATTGTTTGCCCTTCCAAAGTTTTGATAAGGGTTCTGCTTTTAGTTCTTTTTATGTTAAATTTACTTACTAAAGCTGAACTAATTAGATTCACTTGTGCTCCAGAATCTATCAAAACCCTTATTTTGTCATTTTGAAAATTCATTGTCATCACAGGCAAATGTTCTTTTAGTTTTAGAGGAGTTTCACACAAACAGACTTCCCTAAAATCTTGGGCTTTTCTTATCCTTTCCTTTGCTTCCTGTTGAGCCTCCTTCCTAATGTCTTCATCTTCTCTTCTCCTGTTTTGAGCTTGTTGCAACCTTCTCCATTCATCAATAGTTAATGGACAATCATACCTCTTGACTCTACATCCACTTATGAAGTTTGGCATGATTTCTCTGTCTATGTTAGCTAGTTGAATGGCTCCACTGTTGCTTATCTGATGTATAATATATGGTCCATGTCCTTTTTTCTGGAATTTTGTCTGATGTTCTTTGACTGTGTATGCCAGGACTAGATCTCCTTCCTGTAGATCTTTTTCCTTTATATGAACATCATGATAAGCTTTTTGCCTTTTCTTGTCCACATATATACTCATAATGGCTTGGAGTCTAGATGCTCCCAACTTTTCCAATTCTATTACTCTCTCTGATAGTTCATGTCCAGTCCAATTGTAGTGACTACCTACTTTTAATGTTGGAATAAGGAATTCCATAGGTAGAACTGCATTTTGTCCATATACTAGATTGAATGATGTGTTTCCTATTGCAGTTTTATAAGCCACTCTATAAGCCCATAGGACATGATTTAGTTGTAAATCCCAATCATTCCTGTTTGTGTTTACTAATTTTGATAGTACAATACAAAGTACTTTATTAGTACTTTCTGCTAACCCATTGGCTTGTGGGTGATATGGGGCTGACTTTCTATGACTGATCAGGAAATATTCAGTGATGTTTTCTATGATTTGGTTTACAAAATGGGTCCCCCGATCACTTACCAATTCAATTGGAAGTCCAAATCTGGTGATAATATTTTCATATAGGAATCTGGCAGTAGTATGAGCATCATTCCTTCTTCTGGCTTTGGCCTCAGCCCACTTTGTCAGGTAGTCTGTAGCCACTATGATGTATTCAGCATGGGATTGTTTTGTTGGAGGATGTATAGGTCCAATGAAATCCAACCCCCATTTACTAAACGCTCTGGCTGAAATTAATGGAACTAATGGCATATCATTTCTTTTATTTGGTTGACTCACCCTCTGACAGACATCACACCTTTTTACATAGGTTCTTGCATCAGGAAATAGGGTTGGCCACCAAAAGCCAGAATATAAAATGAATTTAGTAGTTTTGTCACTTGAGAAGTGTCCTGCTGCCACTCCAGAATGTGCCAGTTCCAACATTTCCAGATATTTATTCTCAGGAACACAAATTCTTAAGTATCCATCCATTCCTCTCTTATACAATTGTTCTCCTATCAACTGATATTCTTCAGAGATTACTTGTAGATTTTTGGAATCTGCACCAGCTATCACTTGTTTTCCTTTCTTCTTCCTTTTCAATTCCACAATGATATTTTCACTCCAATCTAGATTTTTCTGGAACGAATATAGAGTTATGAATTCTGAATCTTGTAATATTTGGCACTTCTTGCAATTAGCAATGTATTTTGTTACATCTTGAATCTTATTAGGCCAATGTACCCCCATCCTATTGAGATTACTGAGGGTGACTACCCTAGAAGCATGCGTGCAAGGGTTCCAATAATGAGCTCTCCTCAGATATTCTTGTTGCTCTTCCTCAGGAGTACAATATTCCAAGATGCCTGTGTGGTTGAGATGATACAAATGCCCAGCTAGTAACATAAAGTTCCTGATTTGTAATACTAAGTGTGCATTGTTCCCAACTGTCCTACAAGGCCCCATGGTTAATAATGGTACTAAAGTCTTGGCCCACTCAGGAACACTCTCTACCTTAAACAAATAAGTGTCTGGCAGATTGTCATCTAAAGGTGAACTAGGTTCTTTAGACTGAATTCGAGATAAATGATCTGCTCTCAAGTGTGTTTTCCCTTGTTTGACCACCACTTCAAACTCAAATTCCATTAGCAAAAGAAACCATCTGACTATTCTACCAGTGTGACAAGGTTTGTTTACGAAATATAATAAAGCTTGATGGTCTACAAAGAACTTAAACTTGTTGGCCAAAAGGTAATGTCTATATTTTTTTACAGCAAATACCATGCCCAATCCCTCTCTCTCAGTGGTTGTGTAATTTTTTTCTGCTAGATTCAATTGCCTACTAGCATAAGCCCTGGAAAATCTAACTTGCTTCCTTCTATTGGTTGTGCTAACACACACCCTAAAGCATAATTTGAAGCATCCACATGGACATGAAAAATTTTATCCCATTGAGGTGTTTTCAGAATTGGGGCTGTTACCAAACAAGTTTTTAAAGTTTCAAAGGCTTGGTCACACTCCTTGGTCCACTCAAACTTTGTAATTAGGGCATATAATGGTTTGGCTATGTCAACAAATTTTGTGTACAAATTTCCTATAGTACCCACATTCCTCCGTGGTATGATTTGTCCATTTCCTCTCTAGTGTACAATATTTGAGTGTTTTTCTATCTTGCAAATGTGGAGGCTTTTGATATGGGCATTGTTGTACCAAATGACTTTCTCCACAATTGTAGCATTTTTTATTTGTGTTTATCCTGGAGTTTATCAAATTGGTTTTAGTGCTTACCTCTAGGGCTTTAGCAATGGCCTGAGCCAATTCTTCTGCTAGTGGGATTTTATCTTCATTTGATCTGGGTTGATCAAATGCTAACAGATCTTGGCCTCTGTTATCTTCCAAATCTATTGCTTCTTTTACACAAGCTCCTAGGTCAGGGCATCTCCTATAGTACACTAGGGTCCTTAATTGAGCACTTCTTAATCCTTCTATGAATAGGGATACTTGTCTTGCCATGGAAGGTACTTCTTCTTTAGGACATCTGTCAATGTATTGCTTAAATCTCCTAGTTGCTTCTCTGACATTTTCATCTTTTTGTTGTTTAAAACTGTGTATCAGAGTGGTTGTGCTATGTTTTATTCCAGTCTTTGAGAATTCCCCAATGAAGGCTTCTAGGAAGGATTCAATATCTAGGTACATTTCCTTTCTCAAAGGGATGAACCAAGATAATGCCGGTCCTATTAGGGTTAGACCAAATGCTTCAAATTGGACTTTGTAATCTTCCACCTCCTCAGCTCTAATTAATTGTCTAAACTCTGCAGCATGAGCATGAGGATCAGAATACCCTTCATATTGATTTTTCATGCATTTGGCTACTTGATATGGTCTAAGCATTCTACCTTGAGGTTGCCAATGATGTCTTCTTCTTAGTGAAAATTCATTAAATCCTTCTGGTTCTTTTTCAAAAGGATTTGGGGAAGCATGTGTTCTCCTCCCTTGTTGCTGCTCAGTACTAGTGTAATTTTCATGTGGTCTTGGTAGATCTGATTGTCCTAGATTCTGTTCCCACGGTCCTTTGTCAGCACATTGCCCTAAGTCATTTGAATTTTTTGGGTCTTGGGAGAAGATGTATACACATCCTTGCCTATCCTCATACCTACCATCTTTGAATTGAGCTACTGGTGTGTTGAAGCTCAAAGTCAAGGACAAAGCATGGAAGCACATCAAAAGGTGGACACACGAGGAAAGGGAGCAAGTAGGGAGCTCCAAGAAGTGTATGTCAAATTTTCAGAAGAATCCCCTACAAAAATAGTGATTTTCATCACTAGAAACCATTGTAAATACCATTATCTATTTTTAGTAACTCCATTTTGTTCAAGCCGAGGAGTCCTCGAGCTTGAGTATTAGAATTACCATCGTACCAATTTTCATAATTTTTAGACTTCGTTCGAGCCCTCAAATAAGCCCTGGAACCTAATTTTTAACTAGGCCGGACACTAGGTCTGGACAGGGCCAAAACTAGTCAAAAAACTATAAAAAGAGCTAGAGAGCTCATTTTTGGGGTTAGCTTGTTAGAGAATAGAACTTTTGTAAGAGAACTCTTTTGCAATCTAAGCTTTCCATTGTTCCTCTCTTTGATCTTACTTTGTGCGCGTGTGTGTGTATGTGTGTGCATGTTTGTGTGCTTTCACTCACGCACTTGTGCCTTCACTTGCTCGTGGTCTTCATACCGGTCCTCACGTCTCCGCGGATTGACAAGTAAAGGAGGTGGTGCTTACGCTTGAGCTACACCAAATTTTGGCGCCGTTGCCGGGGAGAGAGCTTCGAGGACGAGCGTTGTGATGGTAAGATCGTAGATTTGCGACGTTGGAAGGTAAAAAAACTATCATTTCAGTTCATTTTCTGTTTTTTCCTCTTCATCTTCATCATCATCATCATCTCCACCTTCTCCCATCTTCTTCTTCATAGAAATTTCTTGTTTTTTAGTGCATTTTCACCATCTTCATACCATTTTTCATGCATTATTGTGTGGGAAGGAGTTAGGAGAAGCAAGGGAGAGCAAGCGCTGTGTTTTTTTTTCATGATTTTCTGCTCATACGGAGCTCGCCATAGCCGGCGCTCAGAAATTTGAATTTCCCGCCAAAAAACGCGATTCTGTGATGAAAATCGCGATTCTGTGAAAATTCAAAATTTTTTGAAAAATCACGATTTTCAGTTTTCCCGCCTAAAAGTTGGTTGAAAAAATCGCGATTCTGTGTTTTTCTCAAAAAAAAACGATTCTCTGCTCAAAATCGCGATTCTCTGAAAAACACGATTCTCTGCTCAAAATCGCGATTCTCACCAATCACGATTTTCAGCAAAAACACGATTTTGTGAAAAAGGCGATTCTGTGAAAACACGATTTTTTGCTCAAAATCGCGATTTTCAAAAACACGATTTTGTGCTCAACATCGCGATTTTCATGTGAAAAATACGATTTTCAAAAAACACGATTCTCTGCTCAAAATCGCGATTCTCACCAATCACGATTTTCAGCAAAAAAACACGATTTTGTGAAAAACACGACTTTCTGCTCAAAATCGCGATTCTCACAAATCACGATTTTCAGCCAAAAATACGATTTTGAGAAAAACACGATTCTGTGGGACAAAATCGCGATTTTCAAGTCAAAAACACGATTTTGAGAAAACACGAATTTTTGCTCAAAATCGCGATTTTCAATTCACGATTTTCTGCTCAAAATCGCGATTTTCAGTCAAAAACACGATTTTGTGAATCACGATTCTCTGAGTCAAAATCGCGATTTTCAGAAACACGATTTTGTGATCAACATCGCGATTCTCTGAAACACGATTTTGTGATCAACATCGCGATTCTCTGAAACACGATTTTGTGATCAACATCGCGATTTTCAGAAACACGATTTTGTGATCAACATCGCGATTTTCAGAAACACGATTTTGTGATCAACATCGCGATTCTCTGAAACACGATTTTGTGATCAACATCGCGATTCTCTGAAACACGATTTTGTGATCAACATCGTGATTCTCTGAAACACGATTTTGTGATCAACATCGCGATTTTCAAATCACGATTTTCTGCTCAAAATAGCGATTTTCAAAAACACGATTTTGTGCTCAACATCGCGATTTTTTTGACTTCACACCATCGCGATTTTCAGAAAGTTCACAAAATCGCGATTTTCTCCAAAGGTCCTGTTTGCCTGTTTTGACCCCCAGGAGCCTGATTTGACATAACTTTCTCATCCAAAGTCCATTTTTTGAGCTCTATAGCTTGTTGGAAAGCTCGTTTCAAATCCTACACGATCTCAACTGTTTTTTTCAAGAATAATGCGTCTATTTTGAGATAGGATAATTTGAAGTTGACCCTCAGGTGGGACTAGGGAACCAAGGGGGCTCTAAAGAATTGTGAACCATACCAAAGGGAAAATTTGGACTCTTGACTAAAGCTTATGAACCTGAGATCTGGTAGACACTTAGGCAAGGATAAACAAAGCATTAGATCTTCTGAGGCTAGTGTCAACCATACATCCAAGTCTTGGGCACAACAACTAAGTGGTCATCTTTTACTCAGATCAGACACAAGTGATTCAGAAATGTCTTTTAGTATGGGAAAACCTGCAGGTGGCTCAGGGACTGCCCATCTACAAACACCGGAAGGTCCCTATAAGACACAGTTGGAATATATTCGGACCAACCAATTAGGTGCTCGCATCTATGAGGATGGTCTGAGGCGATCAGTGGTCCAACTCAAAAATCCAGATCAATCCTTTGGACTTGAACACCCGGTGGTCAAGTTTGAAGAGGGTTCATACATTGATAAGGAAGGAACCATGTATGTGGTTACCAACCAACCAGATAGGACCGATGAGTTTGGAAATATCATTCATGAGAATGAGATAGGAGACCTAGAACAAGGAAACGTAGGACAAGGACCCCAGACTCCTAGAGGTAAGTCAGTTTTGACCCGAGTGATCACTCCGGACTGGATCCCTCAAGACAACAAAAGCATAGAACTATTTTTGAATAGAGAAACAGAGGAAGCCTTTTGGAGGTTCAAGCCAGATCAACCTAGCCAATTGGGCATAGTGATCATCTATGAATTCAAAGATCCTGAGATACCAGGCAAAGTTGTCTACCTGGATAACACATCAGAGAAAATTTTCTTGGTAACGGAACATGATAGACATGCATATACATGGAAGAATGATATGATTTTCCCCCCACCAAGATCCGATGTTTCCCATGGCCTCCAAGGGGTAGGATCATCCCAGGCTCATGAAGCCCAGAGAGAAAGAACTAGAGAGAGACCTGAGGTAAGTTTTGCACACACCGTGGGCAGGAATAGGTCAGGATTGGAAAATGAAAGACCTGAAAGAGAGAGACATCAAGCACATAGGCAACAAAGAGATGAACAGGATTTTCCATTGCCTAGACCCCGGGAGTGCCCAAGAACCCTTAAACCCAGTCACGTGATCAAGGCAATGAAGAACTATTTCGATGGGACAGGGGATCCTTATGATCATGTGGCCGAGTACAAACAAGTGCTGAGAGCCGAACAAATTGAGGACTGGTTCACCCAGTACGAGGCATTTGGTTTGACCCTTAAAGGCACTGCCTTAGCTTGGTTTCAACCATTGAGTAGAAGCAGCTATCGCGATATAGGTCAACTGCTAGACGAATTCATTGTAGAATTTTCCAAGAGTGGTATCAGGCATAACACATCGTCCCTGATCCATAGTTTCAAGCAGACACCCCAAGAAACAGTGCGACTAGCAGGTAGAAGGTTCAGACAGTACCTAGAAAGATGCCCTGCTCCAGAGCTACCCACACCAGCCAAACAAGTGGCTTTGTTTTTAGATGGCTTATTGAGCACAAAGTTAAGATCCTATGTATACTTGAAAGATCCTAGATCCATAGAAGAGTGTGTGCGGACGTGCATAGACATAGAAGATAACTTGGGTGAGGAGTTAGGATTGGCCAAACTCTACAAAGATTCGGATAGTTCTACTAGTCATACTTCAAAGATCTCCACAGAAATAGAAGAGATAGCTGAGCAAGTTGCCAAGAAGCTGGGAGTCCAAAATAAACAAACACAGGGAGTCACTTCATTGAATCGGTGCTATACTTGCGGAGGCGACCACATGGCTAATGTATGCCCAATGCAAAACCAAAACATTAGAGAAAGGAATGCTCCATATTGCACTATTGAGAGAAAATACACAAACCACACGGCTCAAGATTGTCCCTACAATAGGCAAGCTGTTAGACAGAATTATCAGCAACCTTACCCACAAGGTAGGTATCAGAACCAATACCAACAACCATATTATAGACCACAACAGCAATATCAGGCACCATATAGGCCACAACCTGTCTTGGGAAACCAACCACCAGCTCCAGCCAACGTGATTCCAGTCAAATATGCTGTGGGAGAGGAAAATCCAAATAGAGCTTTGGTGCCACTAACCCCATTGATACCAGATAATGACTCTCATGCTCATAGTTCAGACTACTCCCATGAAGGTAGTCCACATGCTTATTACACAGAGTCACCTGAACATAGTGAGATTTACTCGTATCAATATGAGGCACCGCCTATGGAGCAAAATTGGGAGCCAGAATACTCCAATGTCATGTACACAAATCCTAACCCTAGGCCCCAGTTGAGACAAATGAGACCACTAACCCCTAGAGGATCTTGTTTCAGATGTCATGGTGACCATTTCATTCGTGACTGTCCCCACCCACCATCTCCGAGTCAAGGACAGGCTATCACAATACAGGCTTTTTGTCCTGATTGTGGCAAAGACCATCTCCCCAGAGATTGTCCAAGAAACCCCTCCAGTGCACCCAAGATTACACCCATTAATGTGGTAGGCTTAGTGGCAGATTCAAGTTCAAGTAGTAGCAATGTGGCTCCTATACAAGCTGTCACTAGAGCACAAGCCTTAAAACAGGATAAACCTGTAGAACAATCAGAGTCGAGTGAATCAGGAGAGCCTAGTAAGAGGAAAACAAGAACATGGAAGGATACCAGAGAGAAGGCCAATCGTAAGTGGAATAAAAAGTTATCGGAACTAGAAGAAAGCTTAAAAGAAGCGAAAACAAAAATAGAAGACATTGCATCTCAAAGCCCCTCGCATGCCGAAACTCCACCCACTCCACCTCATCCCACCCCACCACCCATTGTAAAAAGACCGCAACCAGGGTCTGTTCTTGCAGATCCAACCCCAGAAGGCTTGGACATGATGTTCAAGGCCTACCAGGCTCGACTTCAAGAAGGGCCTACAGTGGCAAACCTAGACAAGAGTTACCCTAGAGCAGATTTAGAGATTGAACGGATGAAAATGTGCATGAAAATGGTAGAACAAGCTCAAGCCATACTTGAGACTAGTCAAAAGTTCAATCAGACGAACTCTATCAAATCAGATTTGCATTTCCAGGGCTTACTAGAACGATTAGAGCAGTTGGTAAACAAACCACAAGTTTCTCTACCTCCACAGGCTCAACCAGTTATTGAAAGAGGAAGCTCACCACCAAGGGGAGCTTATGTTCCTAATTCCACGGATGCTGGAATACCTCCTTCTATTCAACAGTACTCTCAAGAGTTCTTGCGGGAAATACAAGAGGAGAAATGGGCCAAGGAGAAGGGTAATTCCCCTCCTATTCCTGAGATTGATGATCTTCATGATCAATTTCCCCAAGACATTCCATCTATTTACGAAGATGAAGCAGAACAAGAAGACGAAAGATTAGATTTTGAATCTAATACCTTAGAAGAACTCCCTCAATTTCCAGGCCCATGGGAATCTGAATCACTCCAGATTAGAGCTCCCACAATACTAGTAAGAAATGAAGACTCAGTGGTTCCAAGGAACACGGATGTCGTGAAGAACACTAAGGTTCAGTGTCATCTCACTGTAGAAGAGCTGCTCAAAGCAAAACGTGAGTTATGGAATCATGTGAAGGATCAGGTCCCAGAACTTGATTCCAACATGCCAAAAGCAGGCTCCAAGCAAAGGGTACCCGAGATACCTCTAGACAAAATAGGGGACATGTGTGAAGGTGAAGAAGGTAATACTTATCTTCCAATCACCTACCAAGATTACACAACCAAAGCAATCATAGATTCAGGTGTTGGTGTTGCTATTGCGACCACCTCCTTGTGGAAGCAATGGGGCAAACCCACATTAAGACCAACTAGAATGAAGCTCCAAATGGTTGATGGTCATTTTGAAAGACCTCTAGGATTGCTAGAAGGGATCACTCTAACCACTTGTGGTGTAGAGTTTGAGCACACATTTGCTATATGTGACTTTGAGAAAAATAATGTCTTTGAGATGATCCTAGGAAGACCCTTCCTACGACAATTGCAAATAGTACAGGATTGGGGAACTAACTCCTTGTACTTACAGCACTTAGGGGTCACCACTAAGGTCAATCTGAAGGATTACACCTTCAGAGATGTACCACCCCTACAGTGGAATTCTATCCACAAAGTGAAAGAAGATTCCATCTCTGTGCATTCTGAAAGTTCACCTGATCCATCATGGCTGCATGAAGATACTCATTTGTGGATGTGCAAAGTCGCAAAGGAAGAGGAAAAACGTTTAAAGGCAAGGGAAGAAGGAACTTCACTAGGAGATAGATCAGTTAGAGACCCAGCCTACACACCGATGATCTTTCCAGATGAGGAGTTTGAGCCTCATGGCTGGCCAGAAATCTTAGCCACCATGGACATTGCTGTCAATGAGGAACAGTGGACACCTCATTGTGATGAGGAGGGTTATGATATCTCAGTGTTCATGTGTCAACCCTTGCTAGAAGAATGTGACCCTAGTGATGTCATAGAAGAAGAAGAGAATGACGATGATCTGGAGTCTATTGTGATGGATAGTTGCTTTAACTCAGAGCAGCACTATCTAGAAGATATAGGAGTGTTCACCCAGAAAGAAGAAGAACCTCTCACAAGTATTAAAACAGTAAACTCAAAGGATGGAAGTGAGAGTAGTCAAAAGAAAAAGAAAAGAAAAGCAGTGAAACAAGAAAAGGAGGAATCATTGTTTGAAGTACCAGAAAACTTCAAGAAATATGAAGTTGACGACCGCAAAATTTTGGTACGAATGCCTAAGAGAGAGGCCATCATAGGAGAATCATATGATAATAAAGAAAAGACCAAGAAGATTGTTGTGACCATTGAAGAGAACGAAGAGAGATGCACATATATAGGAGATGACCTAAGTGCAAGAGAAGAAATGGAGCTCATAGCTCTATTAAGGGAATATAGGGATGTGTTTGCATGGCACTATAGAGACTTGAAAGGGGTAGATCCAAGAATTTGCTCTCATACTATCCCCATGACTGCTGATGCTAAGCCCACCAAACAGAAGCCCTACACATATAATGATACCTATGCAGCAAAAATAAAAGAAGAAATTGATAGGTTGATTGAAGCCGGATTCATCTATGAGATTGAGCATACCGAGTGGGTGTCCCCCATTGTTGTGGTACCCAAGAAGAACGGGAAGTTGCGAGTGTGTATTAACCTCAAAAAAGTTAATGCCGCTACGATTAGAGATAGTTATCCACTTCCAATCACAGAACACCTTTTGGAGCGTGTTGCAGGCAAGGAAGTTTATAGCTTCCTTGATGGATTTTCAGGTTACAATCAAGTAGCCATTGCCCCAGAAGATCAACACAAAACAGCTTTTGCTACAGAGTGGGGAATCTTTGCATTTCGTGTGATGCCATTTGGGCTCACCAATGCACCTGCAACATTCCAAAGGCTCATGTGTCATGTCTTCAAAGAGTTCTTGCGAAAGAGCTTAGAAGTGTATGTGGATGATTTATGTGCTCATTCCCAAGAAAGAAGGGTTCACATCCCTGAGCTCAGACAAATCTTCAACAAGTGTAGAGAATATCGAGTGTGTCTAAACCCAGAAAAGTGTGTGTTTATGGTGCGTCAAGGTAAAATCTTAGGGCATATTGTTTCTAAGAATGGAATCTCAACAGATGAAGATAAGGTACGAGCCATAGCGGAACTACCAAGGCCAAGGAATGTTAAAGAGGTACAAGCCTTTATGGGCCATTGTGGATATTACCGTAGGTTTATCCACATGTACGCGATCATAGCTAGACCCCTTTATGCCTTGTTGTCTAATTTTGAGTGGAACGACGAATGCGAGAATTCTTTCAATGAACTGAAGAAACGTTTGTGCACAGCACCAATACTGACCACTCCTGATTGGAATAAACCATTCCATGTCCATGTGGATGCATCCAATCATGCCATAGGATGTGTGCTAGCACAACCCACAAGTGAAGGGAATTTAGATTTGCCCATCGCATATGCTAGTAGACAACTAAACCCAGCCGAAAGAAATTATACCACAACCGAGCGAGAAGGGTTAGGCATGGTATATGCGGTAAAGAAGTTTAGACACTATTTATTGGCCAACAAGTTCAAGTTTTTCACTGATCATCAAGCTTTGTTATATTTGGTCAATAAACCTTGCAATACTGGACGCTTAGTAAGATGGTTCCTCTTACTAATGGAGTATGACTTTGAAGTTGTTGTCAGGAAAGGTAGAACCCACCTTCGGGCAGATCACCTTTCTCGCATTACTTCAGGAGAGTCACCACAAGGAGTGTCTGATGAACTACCTGATGCTTATCTGTTCAATTTGGAAGTTGTTCCTAAATGGGCAAATAAGTTGGTACCAGTCCTAACCTTCGGCCCTGCAAATAAGAATGTGAAAACATCACAAGAAGAAATTGTAAAATCACAAAAATATCACATATTGGCAGGCAGCATGTACAAACAAGATACTGAGGGTGTATTAGCTTGTTGTGTCGAGGATGATGAACATAGTAGTTGGTTGCAGCAAGCTCATGAGGGATTGCTAGGAAATCACTATTCTAAACAACGAACATTGCAGAATTTGAAACGTTTAGGAGTGTATTGGCCTAGCATGGACAAAGAAATACATGAGTGGATCAAGAATTGTCCAATGTGCAGAGAGAGACCACCAGTGGAGCATGCGACCCTTTATCAAGTATCATTAATTCCAGATTGGAGTGCTCCATTGGTAGAGTTTATGAGATCGGGAAGATTACCCAAAGAGGCCAGTCTAGCAAGAAGACGAAATATGGAGCAAGAGGCTCAAGGCTATGCCTTAGTAGGAGAGAACCTATACCGAAGAGGTAAAGATGGTTACTTAAGACTGTGCGTTCATGAATCAGACTATTTAAGGGTCTTAGAGACTGCACACAGTGGTGTTGCAGGTGGACATTTTGGTCCTGACCGAGTGATTAAGACCATTCTGTTCTCAGGACTTTGGTGGCCCACTCTTCATATGGATGCACATACCTATGTGAAGAAATGCGACACATGCCAACGTGCACAATATCCAGTGAGAAAAGACGAGATGCCCTTGAGGCCAATGATGGGAGGACGTGCATTTTCGAAGTGGGGCATAGACTTCATAGGTCCTATTAACCCCCCAGCTAGAAACTCCCATGCAGAGTACATCATCGTAGCCACAGATTACCTTACAAAGTGGGTAGAAGTCAAAGCCACAACAAAGAATGATGCTCAGACTACGGCTAAGTTCTTATTCGAGAATGTGTTCACGAGATATGGACTACCAATAGAGTTGGTGAGCGATAGAGGCACACACTTCTTGAATGAAGTCATTGAAAATCTTCTCCAAGAATTCTTGGTGATACATAAGAAATCCGCCCCCTATCATCCACAAGCCAACGGACAAGCCGAGAGTACCAATAAGATTCTCTATAACGTATTGACAAAACTGGTGAATAATAAACGCTCTAATTGGGACAAACAACTTCATCATGCTGTTTGGGCTTATCGAGTTGCCTACAAAACGGTACTCAACACCACCCCATTTCAGATGGTCTTTGGACAGAACGCTGTGCTACCATTAGATTTCTTAATCCCTGCCTTAAAAGTAGCACAAGAGTATGAGTGGAATGGGCATGAATTGTCCTCTAGGATCTTTGATCTCGAACGCTTAGGTGAAACGAGGCTACGAGCGGCAGCAGGCATCTACGCTGCAAAGAAGAGGCAAAAGGCATACTTTGATGCACACATCAAGGATAAGGGATTGAAAGAGGGAGATCTAGTGTTGGTATACACACTAAAACAACATGCCCGTAAGTTGGAAAGAAGAGGATATGGACCCATGATCATTAATAGAATTTCCACTAGTGGTGCAGTTCAGTTGGCCACTTTAGAAGGAGATATCTTGCCAAACTATATTAGTGGCTGTAGAGTCAAGCTATATCAAGAACCTCTTACTGAGGATATGCTAATGAGACTCAACACTGCTAAGAAGCGAAGAGAAGAAGAGCTAAGAGTGAGAGAAGAAGCACAGGTAGAGGCCAGAGAGCGTATTAGGCGAAATAAGTTAAGGCGATTAGGCCTAGATGTCAACTCAAAAGCCCCAAAATATCACATGGATATGTGTCAAAAGTCAGGCATTGCGACTTCTCAGGTCATTGACCGAAGACCCTTTGTGACCATAGAGATAGGACAAGGGAAGGGTACAAGGACGGTGAAAGCATTGATTGACTCAGGTGCAGCAAGTAGTGCAGTTAAACTTTCCTACTGCCAAGACTTGGGGTTGAACATCAATCCCATAGAAGCTTATCTCATAGGATTGGGAGGTGTGGAAACCCCTTGTTTGGGCGAGGTGGAACTTCCCATCTACCTTCAAGATGTTCCAATGAAAGTCAAAGCGCTAGTATGTCAAGACGAGAACCTTACAGAACCACTTGTCTTGGGTCAAGATTGGATCTATGACCATGCAGTTAACTTAAACCTAAGAAGTCAAATTCTTCAAGTTTGGGTACATGAACAATGCATTACATTAGAATTAGAGAACTGCATGCTCCTAGATCATGGCACCACACACTCTCTTAGTTCTTCCAAGACTAATCATATGAAAGAAGATGTTGTATGTGTCAAAAGCTCTATGATGCAGAAGGAGTCAATCGTGGAAGACCAGGTTCGAAGGCGGGTGGATCTTTCTTCTTCTCCAAAGACTCAAGTAGCCACAGTAGTGAGCCCACCACACAAGCAAACACAACCGTTCACGACAACTGCTACATCAAATAGAAAGACACCATTCGATAAAAAAGCGGTTCCGGGCATGAAGCAGATCTGGGTACGCAAAGGAGAGCAACCACCAGCCTTACCCCCACAAATCCCATCCATGCACACTAACCAGGCCAGAAGACAAAGGAAGCAGCTCAGACAAGCTCCATCACAAGATATCCAACAAGTTTGGGTGCCTAAGAAGTTAGCTGCAGCTCAACAAGGGCAATTACAGATGTGGGTACCTAAGAAGATCCTACACCCACAACAACCTTTGTTCTCCCACATGCAAAAGGTTTCAACAAAGAGGCCAAAAAGAGAAAAGGGTAAGAACCACGTACAGAGACCAAAGGAAGATCAAATCAGCTCTTCAACATTAGTAGGAAGACATGCAAAAAGGATATGGGTTTGGAAGCCAAAAGTGCAAGTAGCCTCCACCGAACCAAAGCATCAACCACACTGGATACCACAGTTCAGAAAGCATCCAAAGAGAAAGACGCCTGAAGTGACCTCTACAGTGCCAAATGATGTTCTAAAATGGACTCCAATAAGGAGGATTACATCAGTTCGAGACTCAATGGATACCTCCACTAAGGCCGGCATCAACCTCCACAAATAACATCGAAAGCCTCGAACGAGCAACAACCATGTGCTCCTTGCACAACCCTGTCTTTTGCACCATTTAGGTCATGCATTTCCAAAGTATGCATTAATATAGGGCCACATTACACGGCCGTGCATAGACACACTTGAGAATCCCATGCACAAGAGCACAGTGACATATATCGAACATTTCTATTGATACTAACTTTTGTGTTCTTGTTTTGTGATATCCTTTTTCTCAAAAAAAAAAAAAAAAAAAAAAAAAAAAGGAAGTGGGAGAGAGCTTGTTCCCAGTGTGTCTCGGCCAGCAGTGAGATTATTGCTGCCTTATCTGGTAGAGGACAAGCATTTGGCATGAACATGGCATCTACAACTATGATTTTCTCTTACCATGGTAGGAATGAAGAGCTTGAAGGTCCGCAACTTGAGTGATGCTTAACTACTTCATGTACCAGAGCATCCAAGGAGATATCTGCAAAAGCTAGTTCTGGAGGAGAAGACTCCTGCATATGGTGAGCTAAAGAGCATATGTGAAACTCCGCTTGGTGTAGTTACCCGATGTTGCTTGCCAAGGAATATAAAGCAATTCAATTCTCAGTATTTCCTGAACCAGTATGGAACAGTAGCACTGGTGAATGGTCTATGTCAATCCGCATGGTAATCTCTTAGAAACCGGCACGTGTCCAATATTCCTCTGAGTGTCAATATAGGGAAGTGAACGTGCATGAGCCCAAGCTCAGAAATGCACATT
Source organism: Ceratopteris richardii (assembly GCA_020310875.1). Taxonomy (NCBI): domain Eukaryota; kingdom Viridiplantae; phylum Streptophyta; class Polypodiopsida; order Polypodiales; family Pteridaceae; genus Ceratopteris; species Ceratopteris richardii. The sequence goes on from CM035413.1 coordinate 177,364,255, forward strand.
GTTAGTGACAAATGTTGCTTTGAAAAGAGGAGAGGGGATCCACCACTCAAAAGATCTCATCAGTGGACAATCAACATGGACATTCATCAACAAGGTTCCATCCCAAAGGCCGAGTGTACAACACGAAGAGGCAAACATCCATCAACCTTCGCCATGGTAAGTATCTTTACTCTGGAAACACCATAACCATGGTAGTTTAGGAAACCTCTTCGTCAGCATACCCTTGAGCACTTAGCTCAAGACCCACAATTTTTGCACCATACTTCTTCCAATGCATTTTCCAAGTAAGCATGCGTAGGGCTACATTACAAGGCCGTGCACAAGGCACATACTTTTTTCAACCCAGGCACGAACACACTTACCCATCATTCATTATGGGTTATGAGTTGTTGGCATGAATGCTCTCAACATCATCTTTAAAAGAGCTAGCAGACATCATGGGAACAACATCCATATCTCGAAAGCCAATTGAAGCCAGTAGTTGCTCCAAATCACTCTTGACAACCTCTTCTGAGCAACTTGCAGTTTTGAAAGCTCACAACGACACATTCTTGCTGGAATCCAAGGAACCAGCTCATACAACGGATGGACACCACCTCTCAAAGCACTACACAGAACAGCCCTTCCAACAAGGGTCTGTCAGGGACGACAGACTCGAGAGGGGGGGGAGTGTTGAAGCTCAAAGTCAAGGACAAAGCATGGAAGCACATCAAAAGGTGGACACACGAGGAAAGGGAGCAAGTAGGGAGCTCCAAGAAGTGTATGTCAAATTTTCAGAAGAATCCCCTACAAAAATAGTGATTTTCATCACTAGAAACCATTGTAAATACCATTATCTATTTTTAGTAACTCCATTTTGTTCAAGCCGAGGAGTCCTCGAGCTTGAGGAGTATTAGAATTACCATCGTACCAATTTTCATAATTTTTAGACTTCGTTCGAGCCCTCAAATAAGCCCTGGAACCTAATTTTTAACTAGGCCGGACACTAGGTCTGGACAGGGCCAAAACTAGTCAAAAAACTATAAAAAGAGCTAGAGAGCTCATTTTTGGGGTTAGCTTGTTAGAGAATAGAACTTTTGTAAGAGAACTCTTTTGCAATCTAAGCTTTCCATTGTTCCTCTCTTTGATCTTACTTTGTGCGCGTGTGTGTGTATGTGTGTGCATGTTTGTGTGCTTTCACTCACGCACTTGTGCCTTCACTTGCTCGTGGTCTTCATACCGGTCCTCACGTCTCCGCGGATTGACAAGTAAAGGAGGTGGTGCTTACGCTTGAGCTACATGGTGTTATGTTCAGGGGAACTTCTAAGTTTCTCAATCTAATGAGAAACTTATGCATTCCATCCTGATATATATAGGTTCCAAACCTATTTGTATACATGTATTTCAGGATATTTCTATAATCCCCAGTTTCAATGGGCTCATTTGTTTCGTTTAAATTTTCCATGTTTTCTTGCCCTAGATTTCTTTTTTGCACTTCCCCTTCCACTGGCTCTGTTTCCTTCCTTCCTAAGTCTTGCTTAGTATGTGTGTTTAATTTGTTCCCAGACCTAAGGATCATTCAGTTAATTTTTCACGATTTTGTGTTCAAAATCGTGTTTTTCACGATTTTTCTACTCAAAATCGTGTTTTTCACGATTTTCTGTCCAAAATCGTGTTTTCATGATTTTGTGCTCGAAATCGTGTTTTCCACGATTTTCTACTCAGAATCGTGTTTTCCACGATTCTCTGCTTAAAATCGTGTTTTTCACGATTTTGTGCTCAAAATCGTGTTTACCACGATTTTCTACAATCTTGGTGTCTAATACATGCTATTTTCTCAGCAGAACACAATCATGAAGTCAAAACTCAAAAATATTACCTGTACCATACAGACGAGACAATCGCGATTCTGTGAAAACAGACGATTTTCATCTCCAGCACCCTTCTTCATCATCTTATCACTCAACACATCAGTATTCAGCTCTCTTCATTCACATTCAACAGAATTACACAATAGAAGTTCACAAATCTCCATGGATACACAAAGAATAGACTCCACAAATCAATGAAACCACACAAAGAGGAGAAAACACGATTTCCAGCAGGAAACTCTCTCTATTCACTTGGATAGCATGTAAACAAATGATCAACCAACCCCCTCATAATAGAGGAAATTGTCTTATATACATTTTCAAGTGTCCCTTTTCACACTTGAATTTTGGTCCTTCCCTCTATTATTCTAAAAATATGCTATCTAGGAGTTTCCAAAAATTCTAGAAAAATTACATAAAATTCTATTCTACATAAGGAAGACTCTTCCTTATTTTTACATCAGTTGCATAAATATTTTTACAATTTTTTGTCATTTTACAATTATTTTTCATCCAAAATGCTTCAAAAAATACATCTTCTAACATCCTTCCCCTCCTAAACCTTTTGGCTCCTGACAAAAGACTTTCCTGCTCTTATGTCCTGATTGCTTTCTTCACTTTTTCTTTCTTTGATAGACTTGTGACAGTAAGTCATGACTTTTCCTTTCTGTAATGTTTAGGTTATTTACCATTTCAAACAATGCTTTTCTCCACTGTACTGCAGCTTCTGGTTTATCAATCACATCCTTTTTCAAATATTCTGTGTAAGCAGCTTCATATGCAGTAAGGCGAGACTTGGTGACTACTGACAAGTTTCCGAATATTTCTAACTCTCTCTCAAAAAACCCATAATCGAATGCATCTTCAAAAATTTGTAAATAATGACTGCCCAAAAATATTACTCTGTTGTAGTATGCCATTAAACAGATTCTATCGGGTGTTTCACTAAGATCAAACAATAATGCATCCGTTGGAGAATTGAAGCCAATGTAATTTAATGTTCTGATATCTGTATCGGTGTATGTTTCTATACAGGCCAAAATTAATCTCATTACTCTAATCAGTAAAATGCATGCAGGATCGTTTACATCTTTGTATGTAGCTATAACAGACTCAGCTGTATCCACCATGTAATTTTTTGTAGGCCATAATCCTGCCTTTGGGCTGGCTATTTTTGGGAAATTCAACCATTTAGGTGGGATTTGACCTTCTCTCCGTCTTTCCCAAAAAATTGTCCATTCTCTTCTTCTTGCCACTAGGCAGTAAGCTGGATTAATTTTCAATTGAAGAGGTGCTTCCTTCCAAATTTTCCTGCATTCTTTATTTACATCCAACCATTTGTTTCTCCACTTCGGATTGGCTCTTTCAAATAATTCTTTAGTCACATTGATATCCTCTTCATACTCTAGATATTTATTTGGAGGTAGCCCAACTCTAGCCAACTGATAGTTCTTGATACTCTCTATGATCATACAAAAAGGTATACCCAATCCATCTACAACCCAATGATGCTGGTCTGGATTGATTCCCTTATTCAATGCAAATGTGACAATTTGATCTTCATATTCATCATGCATTTTTCTGATAAAATCCATTCTAGAATCTCTATTTGTCAGCAATTTTTTTACAAATTCTTCTAAATATTCTTCCTCTGGTCTTTTATTTGTTGGTTCACTGCCATGTTGTATTCCATCATTATTTCCTACCTCGTATTCTTCTGTATATGTGGTCTCTACATGTGTTTCTTCCTGAACTTGTGGCTTGTCCAACTTTTTCTGTAATTCCTCTATTGTCATCATCAGACTTCCATTCTGTTTTGCCCATAACTCTCTTTCTTTTATCCATTCAGTTTTTTCCTTTTCCCTCCTTGTCTGCCAATCACTTCTTTCTTTTTCCCTATCCATGTGCAAATTGTTATATCCTCTCATTGATGTAGTAGCATGTATACTAGCCTGCTTCTCTAGTTCCTTGGCTTCTTTCAATTCTAGTTGTAATCTCTTAATCTCTTTATGTAATTCTTCCTTTTCTTCCTCTGTCATCTGAGATGTTTGACTTTCATCCTTTATCTGACCTTCCTCCAATAATAGCTTGTGATTTCCTCATTTGCTTTGGTCAAAATCTGATAAGAAGTCTGCAAGGTTCTATATCTTCCTTCAATTTTTCTCAGCTCCATTTCCACTTTATCATTCTGCTCTGTTAGTTTTACACTCTTTTCTTCTAGATATTGAATTCTATTTTGTTTCTGTACTTCTAACTCTTCCAAAGCAATTATTCTATTTGTAAATTCCTCTTTTTTCTCTTGCACCTTCCTCAGTTGTTCTGACATTTGTTCCTTCTCCCTTTTGTGCTCTTTAGTGATCATAATGCCTTTCTCAAATTCAGACTCTGCTACCATTCCTGAAATGATCATATTCCTGCTTGAAGCTCTAAACTGCTCAATGTTACTCAGAATAATCTGACAAGTGGATCTTATATTCTTGGGTATTCTTTCCAATCCCCCTTCCATTTCCATTTGTTTAGCTTCTATTTGTTTGTCTTCTTTGCATTCATTCTCCTCTTCCTCTTCTTCTTCATATTCTATAACCTTGGCCTGGTGTTCTTCATTGCTTGGATGAGTTTCCAGTGTTTCTGGATCTGCCATGTCTTCTTCATATTCCAAAATCTGAGCACCCAGATTCTTCTTCTCTAAGACATCTGAAGTCAGCTTTATTCCCTGTACCTTTTTGTTCTCCATCAACTGTTGCTTCTCTTCAGAGAGGTGTCCTTCCTTTATTTGTACCTCCTTTTCCTAGATTAGGGTTTCTTGAACTAGAGTAGATTCAATTTCCTCAACAGAGTTTACCTGACCTTTTCTTCTTTGCTCTTCCTGTCCTTCCTTTTCCTAGACTAGAATTGATTCAGTTTCCTCAAAAATTTTGACATGATCATTACTTTTTTGTTCTTTGTGTCCTTCTTCCTGCTCATCAATGTCCATGAGATCCATTTCTCCCTCTTGTTCTTGATCTTTATTGGTTGTAAATTCTTCATTATTCTTCAAATCATGAAGTACATCTTTTATACTTTGGATAATCTCCCTTTCCACTACTCCTCCTGTGACTTCTTGAATATTGTTTTTCACTACTATTTCCTCTTCTTCCTCAATTTGAACTTGATCTGCACCTTTCTGATTTATAACTGGACTGCTTATATGTGCTTTTGTGGCTATTTCTGCTATGCTCTCATCTAATTCGAAGTAGGTTTGTGAGGGTTTTGTCCATATTGATTTTATTCCTGTATGCACCAGCCCACAACTGAATTCTTCTCTTATTTCACTTTCTTTTTCTATCATAGATGCTTTTCCTTTCATCAACCTTCTTTCTTCTTCAGAACTGAGCTGTTTTACTGCCTGTTCCTGCATCTGCTTCTCCTGAGACTTCTTCTTCAAATCTTTGGGTGTTTTCTGTTTCTCAGGGGCCTATGTAATCACATTAGGAGTATTTGGTATTGATAAATTCATACTCTTTAATAAAAAACTCTCAATATCACTTTCAGAATCAGAGGAAAAATGTGAAGGTCCTCCTATTTCTGGTTCTTTCAGTCTTGATGCTTCTACCATAGTGGATTGCTTCTGTGTTTCTTCCACTATCACTTCCTCCATTTCTTTTGTGATTACAGTTTCAACTACTGATTTTCCCTTTCCCTTCTTGGTCAACTTCTTCTTTTGCACTGGTTTCTTTGGAACCTTCTTTTTTACAACAATAGTGGTTCTGGTTTCTAGAGGTCCTTGCAATTCTTTGAAGTAAGCTAGCAACTCAACTTCCTTTCTAACAGACACTTCTTCTGTTTCAGCTGCCATCATCTGATCATGAAGTGCTTCATAATGCTCTACCTCCTCTTGGACCCAATCTGTAGCCTTGCATGAATAATCTTCCAGCATCTTCTGATATTGTGCCTCATACATTGCTCTTTTGTTATTTCCTTGAGTTAGATAAGTGTATAATTGTTCTTTGCTTGTTTGGGGTGGATGAGGATCACTAGAGGATTGGACCTGCTTCTACGCCTCTTCATGTTCTTCTCTTGTAGCTTCATCCATCTCTAGTTCAACCTTTCTTGGGTCCAACCTCGTTTTCTTTACAGGAATCACTTCCTCAGATATTACCTTTCTTTTCATTCCTGCTCCCCTCATACGGGTTTGTCCTTCTATTTCCCTCACAGCCATTTTCCTTGGAGGACTCTTGATTCCTGACATAAGATTTCTAAAATATGGTGCCTCTGGACCTAGTTTCAACTGATCTTCCATTCCTAGGACATGATAAATGATCCTGGTTAAAAACTGGGCTCCATTCATGAATTTTTTCTGTTCCCAGTGTTTTTGCTACTGGGAACAGAAAAAATTCATGAATGGAGCCCAGTTTTTAACCAGGATCATTTATCATGTCCTAGGAATGGAAGATTAGTTGAAACTGGCTCTAGAGGCACAATATTTTAGAAATCTTATGTTAGGAATCAAGAGTCCTCCAAGGAAAATGGCTGTGAGGGAAATAGAAGGACAAACCCGTATGAGGGGAACAGGAATGAAAAGAAAGGTAATATCTGAGGAAGTGATTCCTGTAAAGAAAAGGAGGTTGGACCCAAGAAAGGTTGAACTAGAGATGGATGAAGCTACAGAAGAAGAACATGAAGAGGCGCAGAAGCAGGTCCGATCCTCTAGTGATCCTCATCCACCCCAAACAAGCAAAGAACAATTATACACTTATCTAACTCAAGGAAATAACAAAAGAGCAATGTATGAGGCCCAATATCAGAAGATGCTGGAAGATTATTCATGCAAGGCTACAGATTGGGTCCAAGAGGAGGTAGAGCATTATGAAGCACTTCATGATCAGATGATGGCAGCTGAAACAGAAGAGGTGACTGTTAGAAAGGAAGTTGAGTTGCTAGCTTACTTCAAAGAATTGCAAGGACCTCCAGAAACCAGAACCACTATTGTTGTAAAAAAGAAGGTTCCAAAGAAACCAGTGCAAAAGAAGAAGTTGACCAAGAAGGGAAAGGGAAAATCAGTAGTTGAAACTGTAATCACAAAAGAAATGGAGGAAGTGATAGTGGAAGAAACACAGAAGCAATCCACTGTGGTAGAAGCATCAAGACTGAAAGAACCAGAAATAGGAGGACCTTCACATTTTTCCTCTGATTATGAAAGTGATATTGAGAGTTTTTTATTGAAGAGTCTGAATTTATCAATACCAAATACTCCTAATGTGATTACACAGGCCCCTGAGAAACAGAAAACACCCGAAGATTTGAAGAAGAAGTCTCACGAGAAGCAGATGCAGGAACAGGCAGTAAAACAGCTCAGTTCTGAAAAAGAAAGAAGGTTGATGAAAGGAAAAGCAGCTATGATAGAAAAAGAAAGTGAAATAAGAGAAGAAGTTAGTTGTGGGCTGGTGCATACAGGAATAAAATCAATATGGACAAAACCCTCACAAACCTACTTCAAATTAGATGAGAGCATAGCAGAAATAGCCAAAAAAGCACAGATAAGCAGTCCAGTTATAAATCAGAAAGGTGCAGATCAAGATCAAATTGAGGAAGAAGAGGAAATAGTAGTGAAAACCAATATTCAAGAAGTCATAGGAGGAGTAGTGGAAAGGGAGATTATCCAAAGTATAAAAGATGTACTTCATGATTTGAAGAATAATGAAGAATTTACAACCAATAAAGATCAAGAAAAAGAGGGAGAAATGGATCTCATGGACATTGATGAGCAGGAAGGACACAAAGAACAAAAAATTAATGATCAGGTCAAAATTTTTGAGGAAACTGAATCAATTCTAGTCTAGGAAAAGGAAGGACAGGAAGAGCTAACAAGCAAAGGTCAGGTAAACTCTGTTGAGGAAATTGAATCTACTCTAGTTCAGGAAACCCTAATCCAGGAAAAGGAGGTACAAATAAAGGAAGGACACCTCTCTGAAGAGAAGCAACAGGTGATGGAGAACAAAAAGGTACAGGGAATAAAGCTGACTTCAGATGTCTTAGAGCAGAAGAATCTGGGTGCTCAGATTTTGGAGCATGAAGAAGACATGGCAGATCCAGAAACACTGGAAACTCATCCAAGCAATGAAGAACACCAGGCCAAGGTTATCGAATATGAAGAAGAAGAGGAAGAGGAGAATGAATGCAAAGAAGACAAACAAATAGAAGCTAAACAAATGGAAATGGAAGGGGGATTGGAAAGAATACCCAAGAATATAAGATCGGCTTGTCAGATTATTCTGAGTAACATTGAGCAGATTAGACCTTCAAGCAGGAATATGATCATTTCAGGAATGGTAGCAGAGTCTGAATTTGAGAAAGGCAGTATGATCATTAAAGATCACAAAGGGAGAAGGAACAAATGTCAGAACAACTGAGGAAGGTGCAGGAGAAAAATGAGGAATTTACAAACTGAATAATTGCTTTGGAAGAGTTAGAAGTACAGAAACAAAATAGAATTCAATATCTAGAAGAAAAGAGTGTAAAACTAACAGAGCAGAATGATAAACTGGAAATGGAGCAGAGAAAATTGAAGGAAGATATAGAACCTTGCACACTTCTTATGAGATTTTGACCAAAGAAAATGAGGAAATCAACAAGCTATTATTGGAGGAAGGTCAGATAAAGGATGAAAGTCAAACATCTCAGATGACAGAGGAAGAAAAGGAAGAATTACATAAAGAGATTAAGAGATTACAACTAGAATTGAAAGAAGCCAAAGAACTAGAGAAGCAGGCTAGTATACATGCTGCTACATCAATGAGAGGATATAACAAGTTGCACATGGATATGGAAAAAGAAAGAAGTGATTGGCAGACAAGGAGGGAAAAGGAAAAAAATGAATGGATAAAAGAAAGAGAGTTATGGGCAAAACAGAATGGAAGTCTGATGATGACAATAGAGGAATTACAGAAAAAGTTGGACAAGCCACAAGTTCAGGAAGAAACACATGTAGAGACCACATATACAGAAGAATTTGAGGTAGGAAATAATGATGGAATACAACATGGCAGTGAACCAAAAAATAAAAGACCAGAGGAAGAATATTTAGAAGAATTTGTAAAAAAATTGCTGACAAATAGAGATTCTGGAATGGATTTTATCAGAAAAATGCATGATGAATATGAAGATCAAATTGTCACATTTGCATTGAATAAGGGAATCAATCCAGACCAGCATCATTGGGTTGCAGATGGATTGGGTATACCTTTTTGTATGATCATAGAGAGTATCAAGAACTATCAGTTGGCTAGAGTTGGGCTACCTCCAAATAAATATCTAGAGTATGAAGAGGATATCAATGTGACTAAAGAATTATTTGAAAGAGCCAATTCGAAGTGGAGAAACAAATGGTTGGATGTAAATAAAGAATGCAGGAAAATTTGGAAGGAAGCACCTCTTCAATTGAAAATTAATCCAGCTTATTGCCCAGTGGCAAGAAGAAGAGAATGGATAATTTTTTGTGAAAGATGGAGAGAAGGTCAAATCCCACCTAAATGGTTGAATTTCCCAAAAATAGCCGGCCCAAAGGCAGGATCATGGCCTACAAAAAATTACATGGTGGATACAGCTGAGTCTGTTATAGCTACATACAAAGATGTAAACGATCCTGCATGCATTTTACTGATCAGAGTAATGAGATTAATTTTGGCCTGTATAGAAACATACACCGATACAGATATCAGAACATTAAATTACATTGGCTTCAATTCTCCAATGGATGCATTATTGTTTGATCTTAGTGAAACACCCGATAGAATCTGTTTAATGGCATACTACAGTAGAGTAATATTTTTGGGAAGTCATTATTTACAAATTTTTGAAGATGCATTCAATTATGGGTTTTTTTAGAGAGAGTTAGAAATATTTGGAAACTTGTCAGTAGTCACCAAGTCTCGCCTTACTGCATATGAAGCTGCTTACACAGAATATTTGAAAAAGGATGTGATTGATAAACCAGAAGCTGCAGTACAGTGGAGAAAAGCATTGTTTGAAATGGTAAATAACCTAAACATTACAAAAAGGAAAAGTCATGACTTACTATCACAAGTCTATCAAAGAAATAAAAAGTGAAGAAAGCAATCAGGACATAAGAGCAGGAAAGTCTTTTGTCAGGGGCCAAAAGGTTTAGGAGGGGAAGGATGTTAGAAGATGTATTTTTTGAAGCATTTTGGATGAAAAATAATTGTAAAATGACATAAACTTGTAAAAATATTTATGCAACTGATGTAAAAATAAGGAAGAGTCTTCCTTATGTAGAATAGAATTTTATGTAATTTTTCTAGAATTTTTGGAAACTCCTAGATAGCATATTTTTAGAATAATAGAGGGAAGGACCAAAATTCAAGTGTGAAAAGGGACACTTGAAAATGTATATAAGACAATTTCCTCTATTATGAGTGGGTTGGTTGATCATTTGTTTACATGCTATCCAAGTGAATAGAGAGAGTTTCCTGCTGAAAATCGTGTTTTCTCCTCTTTGTGTGGTTTCATTGATTTGTGGAGTCTATTCTTTGTGTATCCATGGAGATTTGTGAACTTCTATTGTGTAATTCTGTTGAATGTGTATGAAGAGAGCTGAATACTGATGTGTGGGATGGAATGCATAAGTTTCTCATTAGATTGAGAAACTTAGAAGTTCCCTTGAACATAACACCAGTAGCTCAATTCAAAGATGGTAGGTATGAGGATAGGCAAGGATGTGTATACATCTTCTCTCAAGACCCAAAAAATTCAAATGACTTAGGGCAATGTGCTGACAAAGGACCGTGGGAACATAATCTAGGATAATCAGATCTACCAAGACCACATGAAAATTACACTAGTACTGAGCAAGAACAAGGGAGGAGAACACATGCTTTCCCAAATCCTTTTGAAAAAGAACCAAAAGGATTTAATGAATTTTCACTAAGAAGAAGACATCATTGGCAACCTCAGGGTAGAATGCTTAGACCATATCAAGTAGCCAAATGCATGAAAAATCAATATGAAGGGTATTCTGATCCTCATGCTCATGTTGCAGAGTTTAGACAATTAATTAGAGCTGAGGAGGTGGAAGATTACAAAGTCCAATTTGAAGCATTTGGTCTAACCCTAACAGGACCGGCATTATCTTGGTTCATCCCTTTGAGAAAGGAAATGTACCTAGATATTGAATCCTTCCTAGAAGCCTTGATTGGGGAATTCTCAAAGACTGGAATAAAACATAGCACAGCCACTCTGATACACAGTTTTAAACAACAAAAAGATGAAAATGTCAGAGAAGCAGCTAGGAGATTTAAGCAATACATTGACAAATGTCCTAAAGAAGAAGTACCTTCCATGGCAAGACAAGTATCCCTATTCATAGAAGGATTAAGAAGTGCTCAATTAAGGACCCTAGTGTACTATAGGAGATGCCATAACCTAGGAGCTTGTGTAAAAGAAGCAATAGATTCGGAAGATAACAGAGGCCAAAATCCGTTAGCATTTGATCAACCCAGATCAAATGAAGATAAAATCCCACGAGCAGAAGAATTGGCTCAGGCCATTGCTAAAGCCCTAGAGGTAAGCACTAAAACCAATTTGATAAACTCCAGGATAAACACAAATAAAAAATGCTACAATTGTGGAGAAAGTCATTTGGTACAACAATGCCCATATCAAAAGCCTCCACATTTGCAAGATAGAAAAACACTCAAATATTGTACACTTTAGAGGAAATGGACAAATCATACCAGGGAGGAATGCTTCTATAATAAACAACCCATAAAGGAGAGAGATTATGGGAGTCAAAGAGAATCAGGGTATATTGAGCAACCGAGACCTGTGCTTGGGCAACAACCTCCTATACCAACAAACGTGGTACCAATCAAATAAACACCAATAGAGGAGGGAAACTCAAGAACAAAGTCACCATACAAGGAGGATTATCATGGAATGAAGGATATCAAGAAGAATGGGAAGGTTATGAATTAAGAGAACTAGAATTACAAGCCCTAGACTTGGGAAATGGAAGAATTGAGATGGACACTGCCACTTTCATGTATATAACCAATAATTATATGTCCAATCAAAAACCTCAATTCAAAGGGGGACGAAAGATAACTTGTTATAGGTGTGGGGGAGAACATTTCATTAGAGACTGTCCACAACCTCCTACATTAAGAATAGAAGGAGCTTATTGCAAGGATTGTGGCAGGGAGCATTTGATAAAGGATTGCCCAAAAAATCCTCAAAAACTACAAAACACACCTAATAACATACCACTAAAAGCAGTCAATATCATGGAACAAGAAGAATTGAGTGACATTGACCAAGTGAATGTAAATGCTATAACAAGGTCACAAACAAAACAACAAAGAACAACTAAGGAACAGAATGAAGGTTCAATCTCAAAGGTGAAGAAATATAGACAAAAAGGGAAATGGGAAAGGAAACAAAGAATGGGTAAAAATTTGGAAGAAGAAAATAGGGAACAATCAAACAGTACTTCTCCTCAAAAGACACAAACCCAGTTGGAGATAGGAAATTCACAAAGTCTAGACACTCTAATAAAAGCATACAAGGGAAGAATTCAAGAGGGACCAAGCCCTGCTGATCATACAATGGCTTACCCTATGCCAGACTTAGAACATGAAAGGATGCAGAAGTGTAAGCAAATCATGCGGGAAGTGCAACTCAAAATGGGGGAAGTATACAATTCTCAAAAAACAGTTGAGGAATCTGAGACAACAAAAACAAGAGGAAATAGTATCAAGGAAGAAAACCCACAAGTAACATTCCAGGTGAATATAGATAAACAATGTACAATTCTATATCATACCACATGGGAAGAGTTAATGAAACAAAATCCTCACTTACAGAACCAAATGAAAAAATGGGAAACAACACTAGAAAATCTTCACCCACAACTACAGGAAATAGAGGAGTTGTGGTATATTCCCATTGATAAGATAGGAGGATATTGTGAAGGAGAAGAGGGAAACTCAACCTTAAAAATACAATTTGGTAAAAACCAGGCCAAAGCTATTCTGGATAGTGGATCAGGTGTGGCCATCATGACTAAACAAACTTGGGAAAAATGGGGAAAAAATGAATTATTACCCACCAAAATGAGATTGCAACTTGCAGATGGACACATAGAAAAACCCCTAGGAATATGGGAAAAAGTGATTGTGGACATATGTGGAATAGAGATAGAACATACCTTTGCTATAGTGGAATTCCCACAATCCACTTCATATGAAATTATCCTAGGAAGACCATTTATGAGACAAATGCAAATTGTGCAAGATTGGGGTAATGATTGCTTATACCTGCAGAGCAAAGGAAGAATAACCAAAGTAAATCTAAGAAATGGGCATTACTGTGACATATCTCCTCAAGAATGGTATAAAATACATCAGAATCAAGAGTTGAGTGAGGAATCAGAAATGGAAGACCAGGATGAAATTAAATCAGCGGTATGGAAGTGCAATATGATAAGAAATCTTACCAATAGGAAAAGGAGATTGAGAAGAGAAGATTGTGTGGAAGGAAGGAAGTTACAAGATGAGAACTATGTACCACAACAATTCAAAGATGAGGAATTTGAGCCCTATGGGTGGAATCAAATTTTGGCTACCATGGATCTAGCCAGTGATGAATATGTAGGAGTGGAATTTCAAAATGAAGAAGGATATGATGTCTTTCACATTGGAATACAAATGATAAAGGTATCCGGAACAGAAAAGGATGAAGAAGAGGAAATGATATTAGAAAAAGGGAAGACACAATTTTTGGAAGAAGTAAAAGCTGAAGATGTTATTAAAGATAAAATCTCAAGAAAGTATAAGAAAAACAAACACAAGGAAATAAAAGAAAATGAGGAGGATAAGAAGAAGACAAGGGAAACAAACAAAGATCCACAGTTTGATGTACCAGCAAATTTTAAGACTTATGAAGTAGAAAACAGACTACTTCTCAAAAGGAAACTAAAGAGGGAAAACAAGAAAGGGGAGGCTTATGATAATGAGGAACAAACTAAAAAGATCATGATCACTCAGGAAGAGGGAGAAGAAAGACATATTGTAGTGGCTGATGACATGACATCTCAAGAAGAGGAGGCACTAAGAAACTTGGCAAGAAACTATAGGGAGGTGTTTGCTTATAGCTATAAGGATTTGAAAGGTATTGATCCTAAAATCTGTGAGCATAAGATTCCTATTACACCTGAGGCAAAACCTAGCAAACAGAGACATTACACATTCAATGATAAATACTCTGCTAAAATAAAGGAAGAAATTGACAAGCTTTTAGCTGCCAATTTCATCTATGAAATAGAGTATACAGAATGGATATCTCCTATAGTTGTGGTACCAAAGAAGAATGGGAAACTTAGGGTATGCATTAACTTGAAAAAGGTAAATGCAGCAACTATAAGAGATAATTATCCACTGCCTATAACAGATCATCTTCTAGAAAGAGTTGCAAGGAAGGAGGTTTATAGTTTTTTAGATGGTTTTTCAGGATACAACCAGGTTCCTATAGCATTGGAAGACCAACATAAAACTGCTTTTTCCATAGAATGGGGAATTTATGCTTTTAGGGTTATGCCCTTTGGGTTAACCAATTCTCCAACAACTTTTCAGAGGTTGATGTGTCATATCTTCAAAGAGTTCCTGAGGAATGTAATGGAAATTTATGTAGATGATCTTTGTACTTTTTCATTAAAAAGACAAGATCACTTTTAGAAAATATATTCAGGAAATGCAAAACCTACAGAGTATGTTTAAATCCAGAAAAGTGTGTATTCTTTGTAAGACAAGGAAGAATGTTAGGTCACATAGTCTCTAAGAATGGAATCTCAACTGATGAGAAGAAAATAAAGGCCATAATAGAGCTTCCAAGACCAACAAGTGTAAAGGAACTTCAAACTTTCATGGGACATTGTGGGTACTATAGGAAGTTTGTACACAAATTTGCTGACATAGCCAACCATTATATGCCCTAATTACAAAGTTTGAGTGGACCAAGGAGTGTGACCAAGCCTTTGAAACTTTAAAAACTTGTTTGGTAACAGTCCCAATTCTAAAAACACCTCAATGGGATAAAATTTTTCATGTCCATGTGGATGCTTCAAATTATGCTTTAGGGTGTGTGTTAGCACAACCAATAGAAGGAAGCAAGTTAGATTTTCCAGTGGCTTATGCTAGTAGGCAATTGAATCTAGCAGTAAAAAATTACACAACCACTGAGAGAGAGGGATTGGGCATGGTATTTGCTGTAAAAAAATATAGACATTACCTTTTGGCCAACAAGTTTAAGTTCTTTGTAGACCATCAAGCTTTATTGTATTTGGTAAACAAACCTTGTCGCACTGGTAGAATAGTCAGATGGTTTCTTTTGCTAATGGAATTTGAGTTTGAAGTGGTGGTCAGACAAGGGAAAACACACTTGAGAGCAGATCATTTATCTTGAATTCAGTCTAAAGAACCGAGTTCACCTGTAGATGACAATCTGCCAGACACTTATTTGTTTAAGGTAGAGAGTGTTCAAGAGTGGGCCATGACTTTAGTACCATTATTAACCATGGGGCCTTGCAGGACAGTTGGGAACAATGCACACTTAGTATTACAAAGCAGGAACTTTATGTTACTAGCTGGGCATTTGTATCATCTCAACCACACAGGCATCTTGGAATATTGGACTCCTGAGGAAGAGCAACAAGAATATCTGAGGAGAGCTCATTGTTGGAATCATTGCACTCATGCTTCTAGGGTAGTCACCCTAAGTAATCTCAATAGGATGGGGGTACATTGGCCTTATAAGATTCAAGATGTAACAAAATACATTGCTAATTGCAGGAAATGCCAACTACTGCAAGATTCAGAATTCATAACTCTATATTGGTTCCAGAAAAATCCAGATTGGAGTGAAAATATCATTGAGGAATTGAAAAGGAAGAAGAAAGGAAAGCAAGTGATAGCTGGTACAGATTCAAAAAATCTACAAGTAATCTCTGAAGAATATCAATTGATAGGAGAACAGTTGTATAAGAGAGGAATGGATGGATACTTAAGAATTTGTGTTCCTGAGAATAAATATCTGGAACTGTTGGAACTGGTACATTCTGGAGTGGCAAGAGGACACTTCTCAAGTGACAGAATTGCTAAACTCATTTTATATTCTGGCTTTTGGTGGCCAACCCTATTTCCTGATGCAAGAACCTATGTAAAAAGGTGTGATGTCTGTCAGAGGGTGAGTCAACCAAATAAAAGAAACAATATGCCATTAGTTCCATTAATTTCAGCCAGAGCCTTTAGTAAATGGGGGTTGGATTTCATTGGACCTATACATCCTCCAGCAAAACAATCCCATGCTGAATACATCATAGTGGCTACAGACTACCTAACAAAGTGGGCTGAGGCCAAAGCCACAAGAAGGAATGATGCTCATACTACTGCCAGATTCCTATATGAAAATATTATCACCAGATTTGGACTTCCAATTGAATTGGTAAGTGATCGGGGGACCCATTTTGTAAACCAAATCATAGAAAACATCACTGAATATTTCATGATCAGTCATAGAAAGCCAGCCCCATATCACCCACAAGCCAATAGGTTAGCAGAAAGTACTAATAAAGTACTTTGTATTATACTATCAAAATTAGTAAACACAAACAGGAATGATTGGGATTTACAACTAAATCATGTCCTATGGGCTTATAGAGTGGCTTATAAAACTGCAATAGGAAACACACCATTCAATCTAGTATATGGACAAAATGCAGTTCTACCTATGGAATTCCTTATTCCAACATTAAAAGTAGGTAGTCACTACAATTGGACTGGACATGAACTATCAGAGAGAGTAATAGAATTGGAAAAGTTGGGAGCATCTAGACTCCAAGCCATTATGAGTATATATGTGGACAAGAAAAGGAAAAAAGCTTATCATGATGTTCACATAAAAGAAAAAGATCTACAGGAAGGAGATCTAGTCCTGGCATACACAGTCAAAGAACATCAGAAAAAATTCCAAAAAAAAGGACATGGACCATATATTATACATCAGATAAGCAACAGTGGAGCCATTCAACTAGCTAACATAGACAGAGAAATCATGCCAAGCTTCATAAGTGGATGTAGAGTCAAGAGGTATGATTGTCCATTAACTGTTGATGAATGGAGAAGGTTGCAACAAGCTCAAAACAGGAAAAGAGAAGAGGAAGACATTAGGAAGGAGGCTCAACAGGAAGCAAAGGAAAGGATAAGGAAAGCCCAAGATTTTAGGGAAGTCTGTTTGTGTGAAACTCCTCTAAAACTAAAAGAACATTTGCCTGTGATGACAATGAATTTTCAAAATGACAAAATAAGGGTTTTGATAGATTCTGGAGCACAAGTGAATCTAATTAGTTCAGCTTTAGTAAGTAAATTTAACGTAAAAAGAACTAAAAGCAGAACCCTTATCAAAACTTTGGAAGGGCAAACAGTACAAAGCATGTCTTCACTGTCTATTAAAGTTGAGTTCAATGAAGAATATATGAAAATAGATTGTGAAGAATGGCCAGATCATTTGATGTCTGAATAATTAATTTTAGGCCAACCATGGCTCCAACAAGGTAAAGTGATTGTGGATTTTGAAAAAATGAAGCTTAAATTAAAAATAAATGACAAAAGATTTTTAATATTTTTATTGAGTAATGAAGAACAAGAAATTCAATCAGATGTTCATTATATACACTTGTAAGGATTTACTTTTGCATTTGAAGATACACAGACATTACCAATACAAATGATTAATGATCAAGCTTCATGTAATCAAAATCAGCAAAAGATTGGAAGAACAAAGAAGGGTGGAGAGATAGGAAGAAGGTGGAAATCATGGCATTGTCCGAAGAATCAAAACATCAGAACAAGAAGCACATGGAATCAAAATCTACAGGAGGTCAGCTCATCAAAACAGAAATCCAGGACAAAATGGATATGGAGACCAAAAAATCCTACAAAATGCTTATCCGAAGGAAATGGTTGTTTTTCCCTAAAACCAAGACAATTAGAGTCAGGAAGTATTGGGTCAAAAAATCAGAGTTGTTCCAATGGAAGAAAAATCATCCATATTTGATCTGTATTTAGAAAATCATAACATGTTGAAAATTATGACAAGAATATTTGACCTGATTCTCCTTTCTAAAAAGAGAATTAGGAGGGGAAGAAAAGAAATAGAAAAAATTATTATTAAAAAATAAAAATTAAAAAAAATTTAAAAAAAAGAGAAAGAAAAGTTGAGAAAAATTGTTCATTTTCCCTTCTTTTTTACAAAAATTATATAGCACAATGCAAGATCTAGGTAGAAGAGTAGTAGAGTTCTATTTATTTTTTATTAATTAATTTTTTTCTATCATTAATAAATGTTTTGTTTTTCTCCAAAAGAGTTGTTAGGAAAAGGGACTGCACTAGACATCTTGCTACACCTGTAATGATCACTTTTTTGAGTCTTTCTGAAGAAATAGAATTTATTTTGGATTTTATTTTCATTCTTATGTCATGACATCTCAAAATAAATATTACTCTTTGCTTTCTTGTGACTCATGTGGGTGGAGTTTTTCTTTGTGTATTTTGTTTTCCTCAGAATGGTGAATACAAAGGAGTTATCAATTCATGACTTCAAGGCAGAATCAGTCACTCTATCAAGAGGTCATTGGTTCCTAGACAGTAAAGCTGTGGAAGAACAGGTGGACCTAGAGTCAGATGAAGAGCTAGAAATTCCAGAAGCTGAGAAGGTGGTGAAGGAACTCAAGGAGACCTTAAGCATAATTGGTCAGCACATATTCACAGTGGGAGTAGGAGGATATAAATATACAATGTTGTGTCAGGAGTTCTACAGATTTCAAAGAGTTGTTGTCAATATGAAAAGATGGAAGGCAGTAGGGTTGCACAAATTATTGGAAGAGCCCATCTTCTTCATTGATTTTGAAAGAGTGGCACAAGTAATGAGCAGTCTGCTGGAAATAGGAAAAGGGAATGATGCTTATTTCCGGTGCAGAGTCAAGAACAAGGATAATCAGGAGGTGGGTATCACTACCAAAGCAGAACGTATCAGAGCACCATTACAATTCTACCCAATGGGAACCAAGCTTGACCCCAGCTTTGTAAAGAAGAATAAGGAAACTTATACAGGGTACACAAAATTCACTGATTTCAAAGGAACAGAGAATGAAGAATATGCCACAAGGATGTTCTTACAATATTTTTGCTTCCCAAAGCTACCAAGGTATACCATGCCACATAAGCCTGTTACACTGTTGATGTTCAACAACAAGGATCGGACTAAGCCCTTTGGAGTAATGGATGTGACACCATACATCCATGAACAGCTGAAAGAAGCAGCAAAACACTGGGAACACAAAAAATTCATGAATGGAGCCCAGTTTTTAACCAAGATCATTTATCATGTCCTAGGAATGGAAGATCAATTGAAACTGGCTCCAGAGGCACAATATTTTAGAAATCTTATGTCAGGAATCAAGAGTCCTCCAAGGAAAATGGCTTTGAGGGAAATAGAAGGACAAACTCGTATGAGGGGAACAGGAATGAAAAGAAAGGTAATATCTGAGGAAGTGATTCCTGTAAAGAAAAGGAGGTTGGACCCAAGAAAGGTTGAGCTAGAGATGGATGAAGCTACAAGAGAAGAACATGAAGAGGCGCAGAAGCAGGTCCAATCCTCTAGTGATCCTCATCCACCCCAAACAAGCAAAGAACAATTATACACTTATCTAACTCAAGGAAATAACAAAAGAGCAATGTATGAGGCACAATATCAGAAGATGCTGGAAGATTATTCATGCAAGGCTACAGATTGGGTCCAAGAGGAGGTAGAGCATTATGAAGCACTTCATGATCAGATGATGGCAGCTGAAACAGAAGAGGTGTTTGTTAGAAAGGAAGTTGAGTTGCTAGCTTACTTCAAAGAATTGCAAGGACCTCCAGAAACCAGAACCACTATTGTTGTAAAAAAGAAGGTTCCAAAGAAACAGTGCAAAAGAAAAAGTTGACCAAGAAGGGAAAGGGAAAATCAGTAGTTGAAACTGTAATCGCAAAAGAAATGGAGGAAGTGATAGTGGAAGAAACACAGAAGCAATCCACTGTGGTAGAAGCATCAAGACTGAAGGAACCAGAAATAGGAGGACCTTCACATTTTTCCTCCAATTCTGAAAGTGATATTGAGAGTTTTTTATTAAAGAGTCTGAATTTATCAATACCAAATACTCCTAATGTGATTACACAGGCCCCTGAGAAACAGAAAATACCCGAAGATTTGAAGAAGAAGTCTCAGGAGAAGCAGATGCAGGAACAGGCAGTAAAACAACTTAGTTCTGAAGAAGAAAGAAGGTTGATGAAAAGAAAAGCAGCTATGATAGAAAAAGAAAGTGAAATAAGAGAAGAAGTCAGTTGTGGGCTGGTGCATATAGGAATAAAATCAATATGGACAAAACCCTCACAAACCTACTTCAAATTAGATGAGAGCATAGCAGAAATAGCCAAAAAAGCACAGATAAGCAGTCCAGTTATAAATCAGATAGGTGCAGATCAAGATCAAATTCAGGAAGAAGAGGAAATAGTAGTGAAAAACAATATTCAAGAAGTCACAGGAGGAGTAGTGGAAAGAGAGATTATCCAAAGTATAAAAGATGTACTTCATGATTTGAAGAATAATGAAGAATCTACAACCAATAAAGATCAAGAACAAGAGGGAGAAATGGACCTCATGGACATTGATGAGCAGGAAGCAGGACACAAAGAACAAAAAAGTAATGATCATGTCAAAATTTTTGAGGAAACTGAATCAATTCTAGTCTAGGAAAAGGAAGGACAGGAAGAGCAAACAAGTAAAGGTCAGGTAAACTCCGTCGAGGAAATTGAATCTACTCTAGTTCAGGAAACCCTAATCCAGGAAAAGGAGGTACAAATAAAGGAAGGACACCTCTCTGAAGAGAAGCAACAGGTGATGGAGAACAAAAAGGTACAGGGAATAAAGCTGACTTCAGATGTCTTAGAGCAGAAGAATCTCGGTGCTCAGATTTTGGAACATGAAGAAGACATGGCAAATCCAGAAACACTGGAAACTCATCCAAGCAATGAAGAACACCACGCCAAGGTTATAGAATATGAAGAAGAAGAGGAAGAGGAGAATGAATGCAAAGAAGACAAACAAATAGAAGCTAAACAAATGGAAATGGAAGGGGGATTGGAAAGAATACCCAAGAATATAAGATCGGCTTGTCAGATTATTCTGAGTAACATTGAGCAGTTCAGACCTTCAAGCAGGAATATGATCATTTCAGGAATGGTAGCAGTCTGAATTTGAGAAAGGCAGTATGATCATTAAAGAGCACAAAAGGGAGAAGGAACAAATGTCAGAACAACTGAGGAAGGTGCAGGAGAAAAATGAGGAATTTACAAACTGAATAATTGCTTTGGAAGAGTTAGAAGTACAGAAACAAAATAGAATTCAATATCTAGAAGAAAAGAGTGTAAAACTAACAGAGCAGAATGATAAACTGGAAATGGAGCTGAGAAAAGTTGAAGGAAGATATAGAACCTTGCAGACTTCTTATGAGATTTTGACCAAAGCAAATGAGGAAATCAACAAGCTATTATTGGAGGAAGGTCAGATAAAGGATGAAAGTCAGTCAGCTCAGATGACAGAGTAAGAAAAGGAAGAATTACATAAAGAGATTAAGAGATTACAACTAGAAATGAAAGAAGTCAAGGAACTAGAGAAGCAGGCTAGTATACATGCTGCTACATCAATGAGAGGATATATCAAGTTGCACATGGATATGGAAAAAGAAAGAAGTGATTGGCAGACAAGGAGGGAAAAGGAAAAAAATGAATGGATAAAAGAAAGAGAGTTATGGGCAAAACAGAATGGAAGTCTGATGATGACAATAGAGGAATTACAGAAAAAGTTGGACAAGCCACAAGTTCAGGAAGAAACACATGTAGAGACCACATATACAGAAGAATATGAGGTAGGAAATAATGATGGAATACAACATGGCAGTGAACCAACAAATAAAAGACCAGAGGAAGAATATTTAGAAGAATTTTTAAAAAAATTGCTGACAAATAGAGATTCTAGAATGGATTTTATCAGAAAAATGCATGATGAGTATGAAGATCAAATTGTCACATTTGCATTGAATAAGGGAATCAATCCAGACCAGCATCATTGGGCTGCAGATGGATTGGGTATACCTTTTTGTATGATCATAGAGAGTATCAAGAACTATCAGTTGGCCAGAGTTGGGCTACCTCCAAATAAATATCTAGAGTATGAAGAGGATATCAATGTGACTAAAGAATTATTTGAAAGAGCCAATCCAAAGTGGAGAAACAAATGGTTGGATGTAAATAAAGAATGCAGGAAAATTTGGAAGGAAGCACCTCTTCAATTGAAAATTAATCCAGCTTACTACCCAGTGGCAAGAAGAAGAGAATGGACAATTTTTTGGGAAAGACGGAGAGAAGGTCAAATCCCACCTAAATGGTTGAATTTCCCAAAAATAGCCGGCCCAAAGGCAGGATCATGGCCTACAAAAAATTACATGGTGGATACAGCTGAGTCTGTTATAGCTACATACAAAGATGTAAACGATCCTGCATGCATTTTACTGATCAGAGTAATGAGATTAATTTTGGCCTGTATAGAAACATACACCGATACAGATATCAGAACATTAAATTACATTGGCTTCAAATCTCCAACGAATGCATTATTGTTTGATCTTAGTGAAACACCCGATAGAATCTGTTTAATGGCATACTACAGCAGAGTAATATTTTTGGGCAGTCATTATTTACAAATTTTTGAAGATGCATTCGATTATGGGTTTTTTGAGAGAGAGTCAGAAATATTCGGAAACTTGTCAGTAGTCACCAAGTCTCGCCTTACTGCATATGAAGCTGCTTACACAGAATATTTGAAAAAGGATGTGATTGATAAACCAGAAGCTGCAATACAGTGGAGAAAAGCATTGTTTGAAATGGTAAATAACCTAAACATTATAGAAAGGAAAAGTCATGACTTACTGTCACAAGTCTATCAAAG
The DNA here is from genome assembly GCA_020310875.1 of Ceratopteris richardii. Lineage (NCBI taxonomy): Eukaryota > Viridiplantae > Streptophyta > Polypodiopsida > Polypodiales > Pteridaceae > Ceratopteris > Ceratopteris richardii. Next base: position 177,387,195 of record CM035413.1, read on the forward strand.
AAAGAAAAAGTGAAGAAAGCAATCAGGACATAAGAGCAAGAAAGTCTTTTGCCAGGAGCCAAAAGGTTTAGGAGGGGAAGGATGTTAGAAGATGTATTTTTTGAAGCATTTTGGATGAAAAATAATTGTAAAATGACAAAAACTTGTAAAAATATTTATGCAACTGATGTAAAAATAAGGAAGAGTCTTCCTTATGTAGAATAGAATTTTATGTAATTTTTCTAGAATTTTTGGAAACTCCTAGATAGCATATTTTTAGAATAATAGAGGGAAGGACCAAAATTCAAGTGTGAAAAGGGACACTTGAAAATGTATATAAGACAATTTCCTCTATTATGAGGGGGTTGGTTGATCATTTGTTTACATGCTATCCAAGTGAATAGAGAGAGTTTCCTACTGAAAATCGTGTTTTCTCCTCTTTGTGTGGTTTCATTGATTTGTGGAGTCTATTCTTTGTGTATCCATGGAGATTTGTGAGCTTCTATTGTGTAATTCTGTTGAATGTGTATGAAGAGAGCTGAATACTGATGTGTTGAGTGATAAGATGATGAAGAAAGGTGCTGGAGATGAAAATCGTCTGTTTTCACAGAATCGCGATTGTCTCGTATGTATGGTACAGGTAATATTTTTGAGTTTTGACTCTAGTTGAATCTAGGGGTGGCCATTTTCACAATTTCATTAGAGTTCTGTTTAAAGCTATTGATTAGAGATGCATAGTTGTGTTTAATTCCTCTCTTAGTGAATTCCCCAATGAATTCTTGAAAAAATTGCTCCATATTTCCAAATTGGTTGGGATCTAATGGTTGGAACCAAGTCAGAGCCGTTCCTGTGAGGGTGAGTCCAAAAGACTCATACTGCACAAAGAAGTCATCTACTTGTTCCGCCCTAAGGACTTGTTTAAATTCAGCAATGTGATCATATGGTTCTCCCAATCCATCATAATGATTTCTTACGCATTTCGCCACCTGAATAGGCCTCAATCTTCTCATTGGTTCTGGCAATCTAGGCATTCAGGGAAGGTAGGAACTGCCGATCTAACGGGGGGTATTGCTGGTTGTACTCCTATTGGTGGTCGTGGTCTTACCGGAGGTCGGTATTGATTACCTACTCCAGTGTGAGTTTGATTGGGAGCTTGCACTCCTGGAGTCGCAAATCGCAGATGAGTAAGGTTGGGAACACTCCGTTGGCTAGTTTGTCCTGACATGGTGTAATTTGCCTCTTGTTGGGTTCCAAAGGGGTTCTGAGAGGTGTTTGCCTGCTCTCTCTGAGGGAACACAGGCAAACCCATGTATTTCAGTTGAGCACTGTCAATGGCATCAAGCAACCAATATCTTCTCTGATTTTTATATAGGTACGTTATCCTAGTCTCGTCCTCTGGATCCTTTAACTCATAAAATGTCATCGGGCTTTCTTCTCTTCCTTGGGCCGGTGAGTCCGTTTGAAGCAACAAGTCCAAACCATGGATCAAATGTACTTCCAATAGGTAGTCGTCTTGAGGTATCAAGTCTCCTCTCAAGACGCGCATCACTTGGGACTTGCCTCTAGGAGTCGTCACTAGCTCCTCAGGGTTTGGTCTCCCTGAGTTATCTGGTCCCACTAACTCTCCTCTCTCATTGATCAAATCGGGAAATTCAGTCACTATGTATATGTGACCTATCTTGTCCATGTATGCTCCTCCCTCATACTTAACTGCAGATCTGGGCACAATAGTCGCATCTATTGAAGTCACCATCCTAGCCACAGATCTGTTTAAGCCATCCAGGTAGATGGGGATCTCCTGGGCATTAGTAGAAATGTACTGTAAGGAAGTGCGGTACTCTCTCTCCACAGTGGTCATGAAGTTTCTACTTGGAGCAGGTCCCTGCATGTCTTCTGAAGCCATGGGTATCTCTTCCTCTGAGTCACTCAAGGTGTCTGAATAGACAGAGTGGTGACTGACTTGAGTGGCACTTCCCCCAAAAGATATGATACTTCTTCGGCTACTTAGCACTCTTCCTGAACTCAAGTTCATTCACCCTCTTGGGACTCTCTAGGTCTCTGAAACTCTCCCTAAGTGGCTCTCAAAAAGCCTCAAGTTTGCCCTTCAATTTGCTTCAAATACTTTGGATGATACTGCCCTAGACGATACTGCTTTAGACGATACTAAAATGGCCATGATATGATGCATGAGAACTAGGCGATACAATACCGCTGTTGGGCACGATACAATACTGGCTATCTGGCGATACGATACCTCCAGATTAGATGATACGATACCAAGCCTAGTCACGATACGATACCTGGGGTTTCCACGATACGATACTTCTGCCGTGGCCGTTACTGGAGTAGGAGACGATACGATACTAGAAACTACACAATACGATACCAGCAGTTATGCGATACGATACCTCATAACCGCATGATACGATACCGCATGATACGATACCACTGCAAGTGGCGATATGATACCACCGACTTGCATGATACGATACTGGTATGGTATCACGATACTAGACTGGACAGGACACGATACGATACCAAAAGTGGACCGCGATACAATACCACTTTGCTAAAGTGAGATCGCGATACCAACCCGACGATACAATACCACGAGTGGTATCGCGATACCAAGGCTGGTAACCGACGATACGATACTTCGACGAGTATCGCGATACAAGGGAATTTTTGGTATCGCGATACCAAAAACTCAAAAGATCGCGATACTCGAGCCAAAATATCTCCAAATTCAAAATTTTTTGTTGCCCCTTACTCTTCTCTCATGCATCTAGAGGACTCCTCTAGTGCATTTACATGGCTTGAGGCAATTTCTTAAGACTTTGAAGAAGAAAAATGTGCCCATTAATTTGAAAATTTTGGGGCTCTTCTTTTGTGCTTCTTTGCTCTGCAACACTTGTGTGCGTGTGTGTATGTGTGTGCATGTTTGTGTGCTTTCACTCACACACTTGTGCCTTCACGCGATCATGGTCTTCATACCGGTCCTCACGTCTCCGCGGATTGAGGAGTAAAGGAGGTGGTGCTTACGCTTGAGATACACTCATGAACCCTAAACAGGTTCGTATGTTGAGCATCTAAATGCTTGTAATTTTATTGTAACTGAGACAAACATTGATACAAAGTGTTGAATACATTATTTATAGGGGTGGGTGCTGGGAAGGTTTGGAATGCAGGGAGGTAGGGAAAAGGGAAAGGGATGGTGGATGTTGTGTTTGAGAATGGTGAAGTGGGTGGTAGGGGAATGGGAGATTGTGGGAATATGGGGGGAGGGAGAGGTGCAGATGTGGGTGATATGTCCATGTGGTCGGGTGTGGATGTGATCATGGGAGTTACCTTATACAGGGGAATGGTAGGTGTGGTGATGGTACTGAAGGTGTACACCGGTGTGCTTAATTGTGCATGTGGGCCACCGAGAAATGTGACAAGAGGAATCGTATTTCCGATAACCAAGGTTACAGTTACATTGTCCATGGTGGAAATTAGAGCAGTGGTGGTCTCAGATTGTGAGAGTTGTGATGGTTGACTCACATTGTGTGTTTCACTAAGGGAGGTGGAGATTGTGGCCGTGACAGTAGTGGTGACAGTGGTGGTTGTTGGAGTTTATTGATCTCCAAAGTATAGCTAGAAGTAGGTGAAACCCAACAGGACCTAGTTGACTTTTTCACAAACTTGTATGCACAGACCAATTTTCTTGCAGAGCAAATTTCTCTTTAGTCACTTGGAATTTTCCAAAACTGTTTCACACACATAAACTTGACTCTAAGAGCTTTCCAACAAGATATAGAACACCTCAAATGGATAAATACACAATGAGCTATGACCTCTGCAATATGCAGCTTTAATGGAGACCTTGAAACAGAGATGAACCTGAGGACACATATCACTTGCAGAGACTACTTGTTGAGAAAAGGGGAACAACAAACCCTAACCGCCTCACATGGAAGTGAGAGGTTTCTCCAAGTTGGGGCAAAGAATGAGAGGAGAGGTTCACCCACGCTCATGGAGCAATGGCAACAATGGCCAACGTCACAAGGAGCAAAGGGGAACATCCTCCCAACCATGCACACACACATGCAAATCCATACACCAAGACCAACGCCATTGCACACAAGGAGGCAAGAGAGTAGCAAATGACACCTTCTTCCATTACCAAAATGGAGGCCAAGGCCATGGCCAAGGGACCTCCCTGTTTACAAATGAGGCTCTTCTTTATATAGAGAAGAGAGGCATATGTGAATAAAAACATGTGGTCAAAAGACCACATGTGCTAAATCCAAAAAGAGAATCTTTATGGGATGTGGGACTACCCACCTAGAGAGAGAGAGAGAGTGCGTGAGATTTCTACGTGGGCTTTCTTTAGGTTTGCTCAAAAAGGAGTTTTTAAAGAAAAGGCTTCAATTCCTTAGACTTAGGGGAATTATCAAAAAGGGGTTTTAGGAGAGTGTTCACATGGACATCTCCTAATTTACAAAAAGATGGTATTTTCATGAGGGCTAAAGGATGCCATAGCATGAGGAAAAATATGGGCAACCCTTGTAGCAACACCCTGGGCTTTCTTTAGGTTTGCTCAAAAAGGAGTTTTTAAAGAAAAGGCTTCAATTCCTTAGACTTAGGGGAATTATCAAAAAGGGGTTTTAGGAGAGTGTTCACATGGACATCTCCTAATTTACAAAAAGATGGTATTTTCATGAGGGCTAAAGGATGCCATAGCATGAGGAAAAATATGGGCAACCCTTGTAGCAACACCCTCCTCCTCCTAGACTTTGTCGCCCTCGACAAAGCTGAGAAATGAGCATACATAGCTGAACCGACCCAAGGTAGAGTCTTTCAAGTCTGGAAATCTTCAAGTCTGGAAATCTTCAAGTCTTCAAAATCTGCAATCCTTTAGTCTGCAAGGCTTCAAGCTGCAAGTCTTCAGTCTTTAGAGCTGAGCGACACAATCCCCTTGGGGGGCAGTCAGCCCATCCTCCCTCCAATGAAGCTTCTCTTCAAAGCTCCAATACCATTGCGACTTTTGTACCATCCAAACATATAAGAACCTTATTCATTTCCAATGATTATAACGAGCATTCAATAGAAATTTCATAAGCCCAAGAAGCATCATCCTCATTTTTCAAACCTGCAACACTCAGAATCAGAGGAATTGAGTACAGAGTAAGCTTCTTATTTAAAGATCAGCAAAAAAGAATTCAATATCCACAGAAGCTCTTTAATCATCATAAGGGACGGTTTCCCTAAAAAATCATTATGCACCAATTACGTACATTCTTGCAACTTTTACACCATATAATGCCTAGATATTAGGTGCCAAAAGGAATCAACGCTATTCAAACTCAACATGTATATTCCTCCTTGGTGAGGCACCAAAACATATAGATTGGTAGACCAATGGGTAGCTCTAAAAAGGCACCCTCCTCCTTCCTTTGATCCTTTCACACTCAGACACAAGACAAATTGAGCTCAAATTTAAGATACTTTTCTTTAAGGAGATCATAAAAAAACGAACCCAACACTCCCAACAGTTGTCTTTCAGTTGTATTGCAAAAATCATCCTATTTCCTAGTTGCATCTTGTCAAGTGTTGCAGAAAACGTGTAGGGACGCCTCAGATTCCCTTCCTGCATTTCTGGTATTTCTAGATAGCAATGAGCATGGTCCCCCTGTGTATCTGAAAAAATAGCTTATTGAAGAGTAGTACAGTCATAGAACATCTTAGTAGAGATTTTGGCCTCCTTCCAATGGATGTGTGATGTACCAACCGATAGCCTCTAAAACGCCTTCTATTACCCAAAGAATATAAACTTCAAGCAGTTTAATCACTTTTGATGTTTTAAAGAAGAGAAACAACAAATCCCTTGGTCTGGATAACAAAAACGGGAACTGCACACAACATTTAGACAAGGCAAAGGACCTATTGCACACAGAAAGGCATGAGAGAGATGATTCCTGTATTGGTCCTTGAAAATAAGCTACAATGATGCAAAGGTGTCAACCTAGTGTTAGAAACTGGTAATCATAAAGAGAAGATACCCAAGGTAAGGTTTCCTGATTGTCATATGCATTGTCCAAAACTATCATTTGATTCAGTTTTCAAATAATAGATCATGTTTTTAACCCAAGTAAGTATGTTCATCATCTTTCATCTGGCAAAACAGCATCTGATAACAATTAGCCAAGAATCATTTCAGAGTTTTGATTTTCAAAAATTAATACCCCTTGTTGCCAAAAAATCTGTGAAGCGTGACTATCTAGGGGGAGAAGTGAGAATCTAAATTTCTTTCAGACATTAGTGGCCATCATCCTTCCAAAGAACATTGTACAACAAGAAAAGGTAGTATTTTATGCAAATTTCAAGATTTCCATTAATCACATATGATTAATCTACCAATACTTCCTTGCTCATCATGGTCATCGCACTTGCAAGAATTTCAAGCCTCAATCAGCAAGAGTATGTGTGTGGATGCCTGGGAACTGGCAACATAAGCATTAGTAAATCATCTTATGGTCAATGATGTATCATAAGACCTAGGGGCTACCATCTGCAAGCCTTCACTGCAAAAATTACACCCTTTGAAAACATGATATCATGTAAAACAAAAAGTCGTGTTATAGCTTCCAAGTGTTGGTAGGATATGTGAGCATAACCCTAAGAGTAAGAAGGCCACAGAATACTTCACTTTAACAAAGGGCTCCTTGACCTGATATTGCAAAAATAAAGAACATGAATAAACAACCAGTATCAGTAGTTCTGGTCCAACCTGCCATACGAAATAACGGCCAGGCAAGCCTAAAGAAACTCCGGATGTGAACTCCAGCCTTGCACATATGTCATTATCATAATCCATTAATAGTGAACAATACTCCAAAAATTCATGTGGTTCGACCAATCACCTGCAACAGTTAATGCCATGAAACAAACATTGTAAAACACTGCTTTTTCAATATTGAGACTCGAGGTCATAACCCATGAGTGATTGCAGGAGATGGGAACACAAGTCTTACGTGGCATTCACCAGTACTTGAAGAATATTAATACATTTCCTTCTATCAAACATGTGAGATACACTTTTACAACACACAGAACTTCCATAAGCATCATGCACTCAACCTTCCATATACTTAAATCATTATCATGAAGTCACAGAGAGGACCAACCCATTCTAAATTGAAGCAAGTGTGAAAACAAGATCATACATTCATTCATTTATGCTCGGAGCATCATAGATATATGCGAGCAATAATCCTACCAACTTTTATAAGCAGAAAACGTCTAACCAGGCATGAATCTCACATATGATGCAGGCACTTCAAGCTATTTAGTAAGACTTAATGGCCATCTTTGACCGACTCTTCCAAGTAGTTGGGCCTTCAAGTGCTCCAAAGAGAGTATCCTACTTTCACTAAACCCATCAGAGATCTTGTCCATCTTGAAGTCTCCTACCAGCTACACATCCTTTGACAACCTAAATAGAGAGCTAAATACTAATCCGTATGTTATGAAGGACAGTTCGCTTGTTATGGCATACATTGCCCTTGCAACTCTCTCAGTTGTGCAAAAAGAAATCTTGATCAAGTACTAGAGCAACCACCATGAGGTACAGACACAAGTCTTTTGTAGCAGGTAGTCATTAGAAAAGTGCATTTTACAGAAGCAAGCAGGGAGCCATATTTACTGCACAAAAAGCTTCGTGTTCTAAGCCCTAAATTTTGATTGTCCCTGCCCAACGGTTTCAAGCCACCACCTGCTAGTGACAATGATGTGACACATACTATAGCATTATGAAAGTAGATGTCGATAAACAATATAATACAGATCAGCCGATTTGAGACATAACTCACAAGTTAACCTGCTATGATAGGATAAAACAACTGAAGAATGTTCCCAATAGTACCATCGTTAGGAACCCTAAGTTCAGCATGCTAGAAAACTTTTCTGACTTGAAATGTCGATTCCCTTAGAGGATAAGCAGATTCGGAAGCACCAACATCGAACCTGCAAAGGAATGTATATTGTGAAGCAGCACCCAGCCTATACGCAGCAACCAAGCAGATTTCACAATCAAGTACAATTGCGCAGGTCAGACAATGGGGAACTCCCCAAAGCAAGAAGCTCCATAGGAGCCCAATCCTTCCATAGATATCATACAGACTCATGTGGCATATGGACACCGCCCTTACAAGGCCGTCACACATCTCACAACAAAAAGAAAAAACAAGAAGACATGAAACTTCAACTCATTCATAGCAGTGAAAATTACAACAATCTGAACCTATTCTAACGGCAAGCCTGCCTCCACCAAACAAAATCATGAAACAAGTGACTAACTCTTCTCATAAAGAGAAGTGAAATGGGCAGCATGTGTTAGTCATTATACACACAATAATATGAACATCTATCTCACGTCTGAACCCCGAGATTTCATTTATAGCGTCTTAGCAGGTCACCAAATGAATGAGAAGTTCAAGGACATCATGAACAAAAAGATGGACATCATTCCGCGGAACTGTTCAAGAAAAATTATTTAGATTGAACACCATTACTTCAGTTATTATGAAAAATTATTTAGATTGAACACCATTACTTCAGTTATTATGCAGACATAGGTTGTTACATTGTCAATGAGACAAAAACTGGTAATTTCACCCCTTTCGTCGCAGTACATCATCAAGGAGGACACAATGAGTAGCACAGAATACATCGTTTATCAAAGTGGTAATCATTCATCGTGCAGCTGCATCTAGACATAGTATTCATAATCGAACTAAAATTTTATCGTATTCTGGCTACTTGTACTATAACATTCATAACAAAATGGCATTCCACACATCGCCCTGCTGATCATAACAATTTACTCTCAAACACAAGGTCTGAGGCACCTGATGAACACCACAACAAGAAGCGAGCACTGATCGGGATGAACTAGGTCGACAAACAGAGGAAATATTCTGATGGCACAGCCCTTTGTAACTTCAGCAAGAGCAACAACTGAGATTTTAACAACCCCTATGCTGAATGTAGCCGACGGAGACTTCGACAGTTTAGAGAGGACACGGGAGCATATGCATGTGAGTTTTGAACAATGGTGTTCAAAGACAGTAGGAAAGAACATGGTAGCTGGAGAAGTCCAAGAAAGAGCCGATACTCATCTCCCAATAATACCGATTGTAAGGGGAATGAGAGCATCATAGAGAAATGATCCAGAAGAAAGGGATCGAGACATCGTTCCTTCTGCGGGGTCTTACCCAAAAATGATCAACTGAAATAGATAATAACCCGCAACAATGTTAAGGAAACACTCACGAATTTGACGCAACAAACAAGAAAGAAACAGAATCATCCAGAAAATCTATGCACAGGTGTACAGTATGCGAAGTTAGTGCGCGGTGTGCGCATAACAGAGCAATTAACCGCGGCGGGCGCGTAAGGCGCGTATAACGCAAATTGAAAAATGACAGGGCAGAGGAGCGCCAAAGAAATTGTATATATATACAGCAAGATTTGAAGAAAAAAGAGAGAGTGTATGAGAGAGAATCATAGATGATACATAGAGGAGAACGAGAGACTGAGAGAAGACGCCGTAGATCGCGTATGAGTGAAGAGAGAGTTAGAAGTTCTCAGAAGACGCCATAGATCGCGTATGTACAGATGAATAACACAAGCCTGAAGTGTCGGGTCTTTTCATCTGAAGAAAGATGGTAATAAGAAACTACTCACTGTAGGAGAGTTTCTGTAGCTTGAGCAAGAAGAGGCCAAGCTTACTTGTACACATCTTCTCTAATCAAAGCACATGTTCATGTGGATATCTGCGCGTAATCTTTACTTAATCTGAAGCTATTTCGTGTTACGGTAGGAAGTTCCGTTTATCGTTTACTGTCACGACTCGTTACTAAACGTGCTTCAGTACCTTCTCTGTAAACGCATGTTTCGGTGAATAACAGTTTACTCAGTAAACATATTTCAGTAATTTCCGTTCAGTTACAGTTTCTCAGAAAACAAGCTTTTCGGTAGAACAACGAAGTATAACTCATAGCAGAGTTCGAAGCCTTGTATGAGAGATAGCTCATCTTGTAGCTAGACGTCTCTACTTTAAGCTGATCACAGTTTCCGGTGGAATGAAGATGTACACACAGTACAAAAGTTAACCGGAAAGTAGCATTTTAGAACTGTGAAGTTTCCAGAGGAAAGTTCATTCAGTGAAGAAAGCTCACACACTACTTCCTTACGTCACATAAGTTCATCTGAAGCAATTACGAACAGAACTAAGTTTATTTCGGTGAAGTTCCGGTACAACTACGGTGTCAGTCCAGTAACAGTCTGGTGAAGTTCCGGTGGAACTTGTGTCGCAAGATAACACAGTTAAGGCGACGTTAATTAGGCTGAGCTACTGTTGATTACAGAGGTGTTCTGAATCACTTAGTTTAGCATTCTACTACGGTGGCGCGACAATTTTCCGCAGGCCTGACAGAGTTCAATCTTTGTCGCGAAACCCACCTTCATGGCGAAAGTAATTCCGCAACAGTGGCGTTAGAGCCGAAGTTTTCGCCAACAATTGGTATCAGAGCTGGTTAGTTTTCAAGAATCGGTATAAGAGCCGGATCATTCCAGGAGAGGAAGAAGATCATGGCAGATCATGTCCAAATTGATAAACTGGAGAGGGATAATTATCCCGCATGGGTAATGCGCATGGAAGCCTTACTTATGAGTAAGGACTTAATGACGTACGTGACCGGAGAAGAAAAGAAGCCGACTTTGGAAGATGATAGTCAACCGGAAAAGGAAGAACTAGACGCCCTAAAGCTGTGGCAAAAGAAAGATGCAACGGCAAGAGCCTACATCTACAACACTGTGTCAGATCATCTGCTACCGCACATCAGAGGTCTGGAGAAAGCAGAGGACATATGGAGTGCATTGGAAGATCACTTCCAAAATACTACGAAAGCTAGGAAGGCCAGCCTATGGTCCGAATTCACAACGTTCAAAAAGAAGCCGAGCCAAAGCATCAGTGACTACGTCACTAAAATGAAGGATCTAGCAGATAGTCTTGGATCCATAAATGAAGAAGTCGAAGATCATAGATTGATAGTGCAAGTGCTCACAGGTTTGAGAGGAGATGAAAGGTGGAAACCTTTTGTACTCTCAACTGAACTTTCTTTAAATCATTTTGTGCCAGATTTAAATCAGCTGCTTGGTTCGATGCTCACATATGAGCAGGACCTGAAAGGAGACGCAGATAAAGGACATAGCTCTGCAATGTACATGAAGAACAAGAAGAAAGACAAAGGTAAGTCAAAAGACGAAGAAGAGTCGAGCTCTCAGGCCTATTACGCAAGAGGTAAAGGCACTGGCAGAGGAAGAGCAAGAGGAAGAAGCCGCCAGAATACCACCAAGAAAGCTTGCTGGATTTGCGGACTAAGTAATCATCTGGCGCATGACTGTTGGCACAACCAACAGGGATCAAATCAAAATCAAAACAACAATAGCAGAGGCAGTAGCGGAAGAAATCAGAATAACTTCCAAAGAGGAAGACAAAGCCAAAGAGGAGGCTACGGTAGAGGTGGAGTGAGAAGTTGGGGACAGAGCCAATCCTACAACACCACCTACAACAACTACGCAAATGACACACAGAATGAAAGTCATACATCATTGATGATGAACTCAATCAGCACATCTGATAACGAAGATCTAAAGGTATTTTACATTGACTCTGGATGTTCTAATCACTTGTCAGGAAACATAGAACTGATGTCAGAATTGGAAAAAGGAAGTGCGAGTCACACTGTTCAAACAGGTGACAATACAAGACACAAAGTACAATCAGTCGGGAAAGTGAAATGCAAGAGTGGAGCAGATTTGCTAACCAATGTTTTATATGTTCCAACAATACCGAAAAATCTGATCAGTGTGGGACAGATAGTCAAAAAAGGTCTTCAGGTCAGATTTACAAACAAAGGCGTATTTGTAGAAGATCCCAAGAACGGATATTATCAGATCGTCTCTGGTAAGAAAGAAGGGAGACTCTTTACGTTAAGAGTACAAGGGAACATTGGCCAAGCGCTGCTCACGCATGATGAAAAAGTAATTACAGAACTTGATCTCTGGCACAAGAGATTAGGTCATTTTCACGAAAAAGGAATCAAAGCTATGATAGCGAATCAGTCTGTACTGGGATTACCGAACGTACAGAACCAACATATGATCCACAAATGCGAAGCTTGTCAAATGGGAAAAGCCCACAGGTTACCTTTCCAGAAGAAAGGATTCAAACATGACGGTGTGCTAGAACTCATACATACAGATGTATGGGGACCAACGAAAGAAGGATCAATCAGCGGATCAAGGTACTATGTTCTATTCATTGATGATGCCACAAGGTGGATAACTCTTTATGTTCTGAAAGAGAAATCAGAAGTATTTGGAGCTTTCAGGCATTTTCATGCATATGCTGAAAGACTCACCGGACGAAAACTTAAAAGACTGAGGTCTGATGGAGGGGGAGAATACTTCTCCCGAGAATTCAATGACTATCTTTGGAATGCAGGTATTAAGAGAGAAATAACCTGCAGGTATACACCACAACAGAATGGTGTAGCAGAAAGGAGAAACCGAACTCTAGTCGAGTTTGCACGAGCTATGCTAAAAGAAAAGAATTGCCCAGATTATCTTTGGGCTGAAGCCGTAAACACAGCTACATACTTGGTAAACAGGTTACCATGTACAGCGTTAGAAGGAATGACCCCTTATGAAGCTTGGTGGGGAAAAAAGCCAACACTTGATCACTGCAAAGTGTTTGGATCAGTAGCGTATGCTTATGTACCGTCTCAACTGAGACATAAGCTTGAACCGAAAGCAGAGAAATATGTATTCGTCGGATATGACGAGAAACAGATGGGTTACAGGTTATGGAGTCCTCTAACCAAACATTTTACTGTTTCCAGAGATGTAACATTTGAACAGAAAAGCTGGTATGCAGATCAGAGTCATACAACTGAAGAATTTGAAGAAGAGATAAAAAGGAAAGAAAAAGGTAAAACAATCGTACAGGTAAACAAAGAAGACGAGGCAAGTACGTCCAGGACCGGAACAGGTATAAGGAACGAAGATGAAGACATGTACTCAGACACACACGAAGAATATGAGCTAAGAAGGTCAAACAGAGTAAGAAGACAACCTGAAAGATACTCGTATGATACATCATATATGACTCAACGAGATTATGCATATATGGTTAAAGAAGAGGATGAGCCTCAGAGCTATGATGAAGCCAAAGGCAAGAAGCAATGGAAGAAGAACTCACCGCACTGGAAGAGAACAAGACATGGGAGCTTGTTCCTAAACCGAACGGTAAGAAAGTAATTGGAAATAAATGGGTGTTCAAAGTTAAGAAACTTGCAGATGGAAGGATAGCCAGACATAAAGCAAGACTGGTTATCAAGGGCTATGCTCAGACGCATGGCATAGACTATGACGAGACGTTCAGTCCGGTGGCAAAGATGTCAACCATAAGAACAGTGATTGCTATAGCAGCATCGAAAGGATGGAAGCTAAGTCAGCTAGATATAAAGAATGCATTCCTGAATGGATATATATCAGATGAAGTCTATATGGAACAACCGGAAGGGTTTATAAGTTCCAGATACCCAAACTTTGTTTGCAGGTTAAGGAAAGCACTTTATGGACTGAAGCAAGCTCCAAGAGCTTGGAACTACAGACTTGTGAAGTATCTCAATGAACTTGGATACCAAAGTTCGAAGGCAGATGCAAGTCTACTCATCAAAAGGACAGAAGAAGGAATGATCTACATTTGTATTTATGTAGATGACATAATAATTACAGGAACCCCAGATGCAGGAATCACAGAGGTAAAGAAACTGCTAGAAAAGGAATTCAAGATCAGTGACCTGGGAAAGTTATCATACTTTCTAGGTATGGAAATCACATATACAGATCATGGTGTATATGTCACACAAGAGAGGTATCTCCTGAACTTACTGAAGAAGTTCAACATGGAAAATTGCAGAGAAGCTTTAACACCGCTTGAAGTAAATCATAAACTTAGCAAATATAGTGGTACAGAGTTTAAAGATATGAAGAAGTATCAATCGTTAGTAGGAAGCCTAATATATGCTACGCTAACAAGACCGGATCTCAGTTTTCCGGTGGGAGTTCTCTCACAGTTTATGCATTGTCCGACAGAGCAACATTGGGTTGCAGGACAAAGAGTTCTCAGATATATCAAAAGAACTATAAAGGAAGGATTATATTATCCTTTTACGTCAGATATAAAGCTCAGAGTATATAGTGACTCAGACTGGGCAGGAAGTCAAGATGACCGAAGATCAACGCACGGGTATATGATATACCTAGGAGATAAGCTGGTAAGCTGGTGTTCGAAGAAGCAACACACAGTAGCCTTATCATCAACAGAAGCAGAATACAAAGGACTGGTAGAAGCAGCAAAGGAAATAATATGGATGCAGACTTTACTTAAAAGCATGGGTATAGATCAAAGTATACCGATCATACATGGAGATAATATGAGCTCGCTGTATCTTGCAGCGAATCCTGTGTTTCATGCAAGAACAAAACACATAGAGATTCAGTATCATTTCCTAAGGGAAAAAGTAATGGAGAAAGAGATAGAAATAGTCTACACTCCTACGAAAGATCAGATTGCAGATATTCTGACAAAGAGCTTGGATGGAACAAAGACAAACAGATTCAAAGAGATGGCAGGAATAAAAGAAAGGAAGATATATGAAAGACCGGAAGAGGTCAAATTAGTGATTGAGGGGGAGCTGTTAAGGAAACACTCACGAATTTGACGCAACAAACAAGAAAGAAACAGAATCATCCAGAAAATCTATGCACAGGTGTACAGTATGCGAAGTTAGTGCGCGGTGTGCGCATAACAGAGCAATTAACCGCGGCGGGCGCGTAAGGCGCGTATAACGCAAATTGAAAAATGATAGGGCAGAGGAGCGCCAAAGAAATTGTATATATATACAGCAAGATTTGAAGAAAAAAGAGAGAGTGTATGAGAGAGAATCATAGATGATACACAGAGGAGAACGAGAGACTGAGAGAAGACGCCGTAGATCGCGTATGAGTGAAGAGAGTTAGAAGTTCTCAGAAGACGCCATAGATCGCGTATGTACAGATGAATAACACAAGCCTGAAGTGTCGGGTCTTTTCATCTGAAGAAAGATGGTAATAAGAAACTACTCACTGTAGGAGAGTTTCTGTAGCTTGAGCAAGAAGAGGCCAAGCTTACTTGTACACATCTTCTCTAATCAAAACACATGTTCATGTGGATATCTGCGCGTAATCTTTACTTAATCTGAAGCTATTTCGTGTTACGGTAGGAAGTTCCGTTTATCGTTTACTGTCACGACTCGTTACTAAACGTGCTTCAGTACCTTCTCTGTAAACGCATGTTTCGGTGAATAACAGTTTACTCAGTAAACATATTTCAGTAATTTCCGGTCAGTTACAGTTTCTCAGAAAACAAGCTTTTCGGTAGAACAACGAAGTATAACTCATAGCAGAGTTCGAAGCCTTGTATGAGAGATAGCTCATCTTGTAGCTAGACGTCTCTACTTTAAGCTGATCACAGTTTCCGGTGGAATGAAGATGTACACACAGTACAAAAGTTAACCGGAAAGTAGCATTTTAGAACTGTGAAGTTTCCAGAGGAAAGTTCATTCGGTGAAGGAAGCTCACACACTACTTCCTTACGTCACA
The DNA here is from genome assembly GCA_020310875.1 of Ceratopteris richardii. Lineage (NCBI taxonomy): Eukaryota > Viridiplantae > Streptophyta > Polypodiopsida > Polypodiales > Pteridaceae > Ceratopteris > Ceratopteris richardii. The sequence goes on from CM035413.1 coordinate 177,402,930, forward strand.
TAAGTTCATCTGAAGCAATTACGAACAGAACTAAGTTTATTTCGGTGAAGTTCCGGTACAACTACGGTGTCAGTCCAGTAACAGTCTGGTGAAGTTCCGGTGGAACTTGTGTCGCAGGATAACACAGTTAAGGCGACGTTAATTAGGCTGAGCTACTGTTGATTACAGAGGTGTTCTGAATCACTTAGTTTAGCATTCTACTACGGTGGCGCGACAATTTTCCGCAGGCCTGACAGAGTTCAAGCTTTGTCGCGAAACCCACCTTCATGGCAAAAGTAATTCCGCAACAGTGGCGTTAGAGCCGAAGTTTTCGCCAACAAACAAGAAGCTCCACCCGAGCATCAAAGGGGAACCCATGCTCAACTTCACAATAGACATAGTAGAAGAACTGTGGGAAGGTGGTGCATGATCGGGTCTGGAAGAATCAGATCAGCAAGGTAGGTTGAACACACACTCCATCGTGACCGAGAGAAGAGATGGCAAATCAAGGGGATTCTGAACGCTAATGAGAAGTAGCGCCAGCTTCAGCCCTGATCGTAGTAAGCCGATACGTATAGAAGGGAGCTCACAGAGAGCTTCTGCCCAAGTGGTGATGCCGCCTAACCTCGAGCAGATAGAGCCTCAGAGAAGCGCTCAGCCAAACAGAGATAGGGGTGGAGCTTCAGGAGCACACACACCCCCGCCAAAACATGTCACCGGAAAGAGAGGCCCAGCGTTGTGGGCTTGCTTCATAAGTGCCCACTACCTAACTCGCATGCATGTTAATGGCTAGGAGTTAGACGCCAGAATTCCGAAAAGGAAGCAGGTAGAACATGACTGTACCAGCCCATTCACGCATGTTGCCTTTGAATGTTACTATAGGAGTGGGTGATGAGGGAGTTAAAGGCGCCTATTCCAAAACCTGGAACGTTATTGAGTTCATTTTTTTTTTTTTAAATATTATCTTTTTAGTAATCAAGGATGATGAAATTTGTTTGCAGTAGACATTAACTCAAGAAGAAAACTTCCTAAAAAATTGTGCCACTCTGATCGAAAAGAGAGAAGGGTTAGAGAGAGAAGACACACCCCTTTCTTTTTTCAAGAAAGACACCAACTCCAAGGGATGATAGAGATGTGGTTGATGCCAGAAAGAGTGAGTGATTGTGTATATGTGTATGAAAATGAGAGAGAGAGAAGGGGTTAGGGGTGTTTTTGTGCAAAAAACAAAAATAAAGAACTAAACTACTCAAAACTTAACAAATGGGAGGTACCCTAGGCCAACCGAAGGCCACACATATTCATCCTTCTCCAAGTGTCAAGGTGCATCTCACGAAATATGGACACGCAAACTTGGAAAAACCAACGGCTAAAGGCCGACGTCCCCGGCAACGGCGCCAAATTGTTGAGAAAAGGGGAACAACAAACCCTAACCGCCTCACATGGAAGTGAGAGGTTTCTCCAAGTTGGGGCAAAGAATGAGAGGAGAGGTTCACCCACGCTCATGGAGCAATGGCAACAATGGCCAACATCACAATGAGCAAAGGGGAACATCCTCCCAACCATGCACACACACATGCAAATCCATACACCAAGACCAACGCCATTGCACACAAGGAGGCAAGAGAGTAGCAAATGACACCTTCTTCCATTACCAAAATGGAGGCCAAGGCCATGGCCAAGGGACCTCCCTGTTTACAAATGAGGCTCTTCTTTATATAGAGAAGAGAGGCATATGTGAATAAAAACATGTGGTCAAAAGACCACATGTGCTAAATCCAAAAAGAGAATCTTTATGGGATGTGGGACTACCCACCTAGAGAGAGAGAGAGCGCGTGAGATTTCTACGTGGGCTTTCTTTAGGTTTGCTCAAAAAGGAGTTTTTAAAGAAAAGGCTTCGATTCCTTAGACTTAGGGGAATTATCAAAAAGGGGTTTTAGGAGAGTGTTCACATGGACATCTCCTAATTTACAAAAAGATGGTATTTTCATGAGGGCTAAAGGATGCCATAGCATGAGGAAAAATATGGGCAACCCTTGTAGCAACACCCTGGGCTTTCTTTAGGTTTGCTCAAAAAGGAGTTTTTAAAGAAAAGGCTTCAATTCCTTAGACTTAGGGGAATTATCAAAAAGGGGTTTTAGGAGAGTGTTCACATGGACATCTCCTAATTTACAAAAAGATGGTATTTTCATGAGGGCTAAAGGATGCCATAGCATGAGGAAAAATATGGGCAACCCTTGTAGCAACACTACTACTCTTAACTCACAACTCCAATGACTTTGAAACTTTCCAAAATACAAGTAGACTTAAAGAGCTTTCTAACAAGCTAAAGAACACATGATTTGGATAGATACACAAGGAGATATGACCTCTGCAAGTTTGAGGTTTAATGGAGACCTTCAGCAGGGATAAAAAACAGAGAACACACACTGCTTGCAAAGAGTATTGCTCTCAGCTCACAAATCCAATGATTATGAAAATTTACACGAACAAAGTAGACAGTAAGAGCTTTGCAATGAGCTATCAAACATGTAATTTGGATATATACTGAGGGAGATACAAGCTCTGCAATCTCTGCATACAAAACTACAGCAGTGTAGAGATACACATATGACTCTCTTGGACATCCCACAAGATCACGACTTTTCTCCTCTTTTTATAGCATGGGAAACTAATCTAAAACCTTCCTAATACATCTAAATTCGTGTTAGACACTTGGATGGAGGTATTACATGACTCAAGTGCTCAAATAAGCAAAGTATTGATGGACTTTGAGAACTAGCCACATCGACCTTCCACTAGGACACCACTGAAGCTCCCTTGTGACTCACTAATTTGACTCACCATGTTCTAGAACTCACGTGGTATTTTTGCTACATTTTATGAATAATATGAGCCTTCTTGAAGTATTTGAAGACTTCCCAAAGGTATTTACATAATTTGAAACTTGTACCCTACATAAAACAAATGTTCGCAACATTCTCCCCCTCAAGTTTCAAAGGGTATTTCCTTCATGCCAAGAATATAGTTGAATCTTTGAAGCTTTGGTCCATCCAAGGATTTGGTGAAGATATCTGCAACTTGATCCTTTGTTCCAACAAAAGAAACCTGCACTTCATTGTTCATGGCCTTCTCTCGAACATAATGATAGTGAACCTCTATATGCTTTGTTCTAGCATGAAAAATAGGATTTGAGGTCATATGAATGCTGCTCAAGTTATCCCCATATATCAGTGGTACATCAACCTGCACATTCAAGTCATGAAACAACTTTTTAAACCACATAACCTCAGTAGTAGCCAATGCTAAACCTCTATACTCAGCCTCTATAGAAGATAAAGCAACTGTAGGCTGTTTCTTTGAACTCCATGTTAATGTCTTGTTTCCTGCTATTACCACATATCCACTTGTGGATCTTCTGTCATCTTTGCTTCCAGCCCAATCTGCATCACTAAAGACTTTAAGAGTTAGATCAGCATCATGACTATAAAATAATCCTTCGTTCATGGTACCTTTCAAATACCTAAGCACTCTTTTCGCTGAATGCATATGAGGTACTCTAGGTTCATGCATAAACTGTGACAATACTCCCACTGCATAACATATATCAGGTCTAGTTTTTGTTGCATAAATCAAAGATCCTACCATGGATCTATATACATTCATATCATGCAACTCATCACCTTCCTTTGTGCTTAGCTTTACATTACATTCCATTGGAGTAGAAACAAATTTACATTCTTGCATACCAAACCTTTTCAGCATATCACATATATACTTTCTTTGTATCAACCACATACCTTCATCGCTATACACAATTTCAATCCCAAGAAAGTTCTGAGCAAACCAAGATCTGAAATTTTAAATTCCTTTCCCAAATTACCTTTTATCTCATCAATTGCTTTTGCATCATTCCCTGTAATCAACAAGTCATCCACATAAATGCATACATAGACACACATGCCATCTACATGTTTTACATAAAGTGAAGGATCAGCATGACTCGTTGTGTATCCTTGCAGCATAAGATACTTTACCAACCTTGCATTCCATGCCCTTGGTGCCTGCTTAAGACCATACAATGCCTTCTTTAACCTGCATACATGATTAGGACATTTTGCATCCACATAACCATCTGGTTGTGACATATACACTTCTTCATTTAACTCACCATTAAGAAAGGCATTCTTTATATCGAGTTGATATATATTCCACATTTTACTTGCAGCTAAAGCCAACAAAGTTCTCACCGTTGCCATATTTGCTACTGGACTAAATGTTTCCTCATAGTCCACACCTTGAGTTTGATTATATCCTTTTGCTACAAGTCTAGCCTTATATCTAGACACACTACCATCACTATTTCTTTTAATCTTAAAAACCCACTTGCAACCAATTACCTTTTGTTTTGGTGTACTTGGAACTAAATTCCAAGTCTTGTTATCCTGTAGTGCTTCCATTTCTTCTCTCATTGCTTTCTCCCACTTTTCATCTCCTTTGGCCTCATCATAACATGTGGGTTCATTTTCCTGCTCAACTTTTGTCATAAAAGCATAATGAGTATTCATGAAAGATTCATAAGTATACCTTTGAGGTTGCTTACTTACTCTTGAAGTTCTTCTTACCTCCAATGTAGATGCTCTTCCTTTCTTATTAGGAACCTTTGATGATTCTCCATACTCACATACATCACTAATTTCTGTTGGTGCATTTTGCCCGAGCCTACATGCTTGATATGCTTGATATTATCCTCATTTGTAAGTCACATGAGTAGTCATGTGAACACCTCTTGTAAAAGAGTACATTTTATCTCTTGTAAATGGAAAAAGAAAAAAGTAAAAGGATGGCTTACCTCATCCATGATGTAAAAGCAAATTCGTGGCTCCAACTACCAAAATCACGAATTTTTGAGCTGAGGGAATCTCTCCTAACTTTGGGGATCACTTTTAGGTGGAGCCATTCGAATTCGAATTCAAAACTCCCTCCAAGAATTGCTATAAAAGGAGCAAGAAGGAAGAGGCGATTAGCAAGCCTTGTACGTGACCACTTGATGTCATTTTGTAGAGATTGAAGAGCTTACTCCATAGCTCTATCATTCTACTCCCATTGTGCAAAGATTCATTGCCAATGTGGTTGTAATCATATGTGAATCTATACATTTATTATCATCTACCTCTCTGTTTTGTTCTCTGCTATACTCACTCAGAGCAGTAACTTCAGAAGGTCATATCTCGAGTTTTACTGAACATTTTTCAGTGTTTTAAAGTGCGTTGGATAGCGCTCACTGTCTAGTTTCTACCTATAAATTTTCAAGGTCATTGGAGTTATACTTTTGGAGATATCTGCATTTTACTGCTTACTGGTCTATCTCTGTAGAGCCCCGAGAATTGTGGGAATGTTCCAGAACTTGATGAAACTTGTTCTCAGTGCTCAGTCCATCATTTGAAGTGTTTTAACTTGGAATAGGAAGCTTGCTAAGTCTATTTGCTATGCCCAAAAGGAATTTTTCTAATTCCTTCCAAGTTGAGAGCACTGTTCATTTTTTCCAGCAGGTGTATGTCCAAAAATAGCAAGTTTTGGGAGCTAGTCATTTCGCAACTTGTCTGTCTTGACTTAAACTTTTGGGATACATGTTCCAAAGTACTTGGCTGATATTTTGGTGGATTTAGGAAGCTCAAAGGGTCTACTAATCAACTCTGAAGTCTCAGTTGGCTGGTGTGAAGTTGGTTGTAGCGGCACCTACTCATCTTTGGATTGCATCCACCATCTCTCTTCACAGTGGTATCAGAGCATAGTCAAGCAACATGGGAGATGGATTTCCATCAACAATTGAAAAATTGGATCGAAACAACTACCCGGCATGGTCTCTAAGGATGGAGGCTTACCTTCAAGGAAGGAATCTATATGGATTCATATCCGGAGATGAAGCAATGCCAACCATGAGGAACAAAGGGCAACCATCACATGAAGAAGTGGAAGGACTTTCGAATTGGTGTTCGAAGGATGCACTTGCAAGGTCCTATATTCTAAACTCAATCTCTGATTTTCTTTTACCTCATGTCAAGGGATGCAAGACATCAAGAGAAACCTGGAATGCACTTGCTTCTTTCTTCTCTTCCAACACTCGAGCAAGGAAGAACCAATTGTGGATGGAGTTCACAACAATGAAGAAAAGCCCGAAGCAAAATGTGACTGATTATGTCACAAAGATGAAGGAGATTTCCGACCAACTTGGAAGCATTGGAGAGGTAATTGAAGAGGAGCAAATCATAAGACAAATCATGAATGGAATCAAAGCAGACGACAAGTGGGAGTCATTCACAACAGCCATGGATTTATACATGGATATGCATGTACCCGACCTCAACACACTCATGGGCCAACTCTTCACTCATGAAGCAAAGATTAGCAAAGGTGGTGAGTCCTCAAGAGGTAATCAAACTTCTGCCTTATATTCTGATAAAGCTAAGGTCAAGGACAAGTCAAAGAATAGGAAGAATGAAGATGAAGGAAGCTCTTTCCAAGCAAACTTTGCAGGTAGAGGAAGAGCTAGAGGAAGAGGCAGAGGTGGAAAGCAAGGCAGGGGGAGATTCCAATCATCTCAACCTTGCAACATATGTGGCTTATCTAACCATACTACTGAAGAATGTTTCAGGAATCCAAGGAACTCAAGAGGAAGAGGATTCAATAGAGGTGGCTATGGATCAAATAGAGGTAGGTACAATGGAGGCTACAACAACAACAACTACTACAACAACAATTACAACAACAACAACAACTATCAAAGTGGCCATAGAGGAAGAAGAGATTACAATAACTATGCAGAGGACCAAAGTCAAGAAGATTCATTATTGATTATGAATCTATCAACAAAGAAGGGTAAGGATGATGATCACATATTTTACATTGATTCGGGATGCTCGAACCATGTAGCAGGAAATGTGGCTTTACTTTCTGATTTGGAAGATCCTCATAACAAGCATGAAGTGCAGACAGGAGATGACACAAAGCACTCAGTGGAGAAGATAGGTAATGTGAAGACATCAGATGGGAATATGAACCTCTTAAGCAAAGTCTTGTATGTCCCTACAATTACCAAAAATTTAATAAGTGTTGGACAGATTGTTGAAAAAGGATTGCAGGTTAGATTCAATCGATTTGGAGCATATGTTGAAGACCCAAGGCAAGGCTTTCGAAGGATTGCCAAAGGAGAAAAGACAGGAAGGCTTTTCACTTTTGAAGTGGAAGATACAAAGAACATAGCTTTGTTTAGCTATGGATCTCAAACTCTAACAGAGTTGGAGATATGGCACAAAAGACTTGCTCACATTGGTGAGAGGACACTCAAACAGATTTGTAGGGACCAAAGTGTACTTGGTTTGCCTAATATCACAAGGCAACACATGATTTATAAGTGTGAAGCTTGTCAACTCGGCAAGGCTCATAGACAACCTTTCAATAAGAAAGGATATATGTATCAAAATCCTTTGGATCTAGTGCACACGGATGTGTGGGGTCCAAGTAAGGAGCCATCTATATCAGGCTCAAGATATTATGTGTCTTTCATAGATGATTGTTGCAGGTGGACCATTCTGTTTTTCATGAAGCACAAGGATGAAGTGTTTAATTGCTTTAAGAAGTATATTGCTCTTGTTGAAAATCAAACAGGTAGGACTTTGAAAAGACTCAGATCAGATGGTGGAGGAGAATACTTCTCTTCTGAATTTGATGCCTTCTTGCATGAAAGAGGCATTAAAAGGGAAGTCACTACAAGGTATACACCTGAACTCAATGGTGTAGCAGAGAGGAGGAATAGAGCTATCGTCGAAGCTGCAAGGTCCATGCTCAACGAAAAGGGATTGCCGAACTACCTATGGGCAGAGGCTGTGTCGACAGCCACATATCTCATAAATAGACTTCCATCTAAGTCACTAGATGGAACCACTCCATATGAAGTGTGGAATGAAAGAAGACCTAGTCTAGAGCATTGTAAAATCTTTGGATGCTTAGCCTATGCTCACATTCCTTCTCAAGTAAGAGGGAAATTGGATCCCAAGGCAGAGAAGTGTGTATTCATTGGTTATGATCAAAACCAAAAAGGATATAGATTGTACAATCCAACCAATAAAGGATTTTCTGTGAGTAGAGATGTAATTTTTGATGAAAACAAATCATGGTTTGATGATGACAGGAAAGTGAAGCTGCCATATGACTTGGATGAAGATTTTCCATCACTTCAACCAAAGGAGCCAAAGCAGATTAAAGAAAGTGATTCGGAGATTGACCTAGAAGACTTGGAAAGACTAAAGCTATGGAAGAACAAAGGTAAAGCAAAGATGCAGGATGCTACATATGGACCCGAGAGCTCACATCAACCACTTAGAAGGTCTTCGAGGGAGAAGAAGAAACCAGAGAGGTTTGGTTATGATACTTCTTTGGTCACCAAGCACTCAATCTACATTGCAAAGGATTCAACCAATGAAGAACCTACCACATTTGAAGAAGCACAAAGCAAGAAAGCTTGGAGAGATGCAATGGATGAAGAAATGGAAGCCTTGAAGGAGAATGACACTTGGGAGCTTGTACCTAACAAGCCATCTATGAAGATAATCGGATCTCGATGGATATACAAAATCAAGAAGAATCCAGATGGAAGTATAAATAGACACAAAGCAAGGTTAGTTGCTAAAGGGTTTGCTCAAACCCATGGTATTGATTATGAGGAGACTTTCTCTCCTGTTGCAAAAATGCCTACAATTAGGGTTCTCATTAGTCTTGCTGCATCTAGAAATTGGAATCTTTATCAACTTGATGTAAAGAATGCCTTCTTGAATGGATGGATTTCTGAGGAAGTGTATATGGCACAACCTCCTGGATATGAGGATGCACATCATCCTAACTATGTATGCAAACTAAAGAAAGCTTTGTATGGATTGAAGCAAGCTCCAAGAGCTTGGAATTTCAGATTGGTTACTTATTTGCAGGACCAAGGATTCAAAGCTAGCAAGGCGGATACCTCTTTGTTCATAAAGAGGAATGGATCTGAAGTGATCTATTTATGTGTGTATGTTGATGATATTATTATCACAGGCAATGATCTTGAAGGAATCAAACAGGTAAAGAGTCAAATGAAGGAGGAGTTCAAAATAAGTGACCTCGGACCACTCACTTATTTTCTTGGATTGGAGTTGATCTACACAGATTCAGGTATATACATCACACAAAGGAAGTATGTCCATGACATGCTCGTCAAGTTCAAGATGGAAAATACCAAGTGTGCAGGTACACCTATGGAGCAAAATCATAAGCTTAGTGCTTATGAAGGAGAGCCAATTGAAGACATCACAAGCTATCAAAGCTTGGTTGGAAGTTTGAACTATGCAACACTCACAAGGGTGGATATATGCTATAGTGTTAGCATATTGAGTCAGTTTATGCATAAGCCGAGAAGACCACATATGGAAGCGGCCAAGCGAGTCCTCAAGTACCTAAAGGGGACCATGAATGAAGGTTTGTTCTATTCATATACTTCAGATATTGAGCTAAAGGTCTACTCAGATGCAGATTGGGCCGGATCTAAAGATGATAGAAGAAGCACATCAGGGTATATATCATTTGCAGGTTCAAAAATCATTTCTTGGTCATCGAAGAAGCAACCAACCGTGGCATTATCTTCTACTGAAGCTGAATATAGAGGTTTGGCTAATGCAACTCAAGAAATCATGTGGTTAAAATCTTTGTACACAGATCTTGGACTTCATTCTTCAACACCTCACATTTTTGGTGACAACACAAGCTCATTACATCTAGCAGCTAATCCAGTATACCATGCTAGAACCAAGCATATTGAAGTCCACTACCATTATGTAAGGGAGAAGCTAATGAGCAAGGATATTCAACTATCCTACGTCTCTACAGATATGCAATGTGCAGACATGTTGACGAAAGCTCTTGATGGTACGAAATTAAGTAGATTCAAGTTGATGATTGGTTTGCAGGAAATCAAGGACAATTGAAGACTTATTTGGAGGCCAAGCATGTTAGGCTTGAGGGGGAGCTGTTGGTGCATTTTGCCCAAGCCTACATGCTTGATATGCTTGATATTATCCTCATTTGTAAGCCACATGAGTAGTCATGTGAACACCTCTTGTAAAAGAGTACATTTTATCTCTTGTAAATGGAAAAAGAAAAAAGTAAAAGGATGGCTTACCTCATCCATGATGTAAAAGCAAATTCGTGGCTCCAACTACCAAAATCACGAATTTTTGAGCTGAGGGAATCTCTCCTAACTTTGGGGATCACTTTTAGGTGGAGCCATTCGAATTCGAATTCAAAACTCCCTCCAAGAATTGCTATAAAAGGAGCAAGAAGGAAGAGGCGATTAGCAAGCCTTGTACGTGACCACTTGATGTCATTTTGTAGAGATTGAAGAGCTTACTCCATAGCTCTATCATTCTACTCCCATTGTGCAAAGATTCATTGCCAATGTGGTTGTAATCATATGTGAATCTATACATTTATTATCATCTACCTCTCTGTTTTGTTCTCTGCTATACTCACTCAGAGTAGTAACTTCAGAAGGTCATATCTCGAGTTTTACTGAACATTTTTCAGTGTTTTAAAGTGCGTTTGATAGCTCTCACTGTCTAGTTTCTACCTATAAATTTTCAAGGTCATTGAAGTTATACTTTTGGAGATATCTGCATTTTACTGCTTACTGGTCTATCTCTGCAGAGCCCCGAGAATTGTGGGAATGTTCCAGAACTTGATGAAACTTGTTCTCAGTGCTCAGTCCATCATTTGAAGTGTTTTAACTTGGAATAGGAAGCTTGCTAAGTCTATTTGCTATGCCCAAAAGGAATTTTTCTAATTCCTTCCAGGTTGAGAGCACTGTTCATTTTTTCCAGCAGGTGTATGTCCAAAAATAGCAAGTTTTGGGAGCTAGTCATTTCGCAACTTGTCTGTCTTGACTTAAACTTTTGGGATACATGTTCCAAAGTACTTGGCTGATATTTTGGTGGATTTAGGAAGCTCAAAGGGTCTACTAATCAACTCTGAAGTCTCAGTTGGCTGGTGTGAAGCTGGTTGTAGCGGCACCTACTCATCTTTGGATTGCATCCACCATCTCTCTTCACAATTTCCTCTCCTTCATCATTAACTTCAACAAGTTTGAGTTTACCTTTACTTTTAACACTTGGAGGTGACTCTTGCCTTAATCTTCCATTGAAAGGTGATCCTCTTTCTTCATCTAAACCACTCCTTTCATCATTTAAACTTCCTGATGGCTGAACTATGCATTCATCTCCTTCAACCACACCTTCTTCATTTTCATCCATGACCTGCAAACAATTCTTATCTGCATACCATGAAAGTGATTCATCAAAGTTTACATCTCTTGACACAACAACCTTATTGGTATGAGGATTATAGCATCTATATCCTCTTTGAGTATCTGCATAACCAATAAATATACATTTTTCTGATTTCGCATCAAGTTTAGATCTCACCTCACTAGGTACATGTACATAACATACACAGCCAAATACTTTCAAATGACTTACACTTGGTTTCCTTCCATGCCATACCTCATATGGTGTCAAATGATGAACTCCAGCAGTCGGAAATCTATTCATAATGTAAACACTTGTGCTAACAGCTTCAACCCAAAAATAATTAGGCAAACACTGTTGGATGTGATGGCTGGATGCACTCAGAAGATCAAGCTGGTGCTGCAAAACCTGCTTCACACCTGCCCTCCTTTGACTCCAGATATACTTAGTAGACTCCTTGAGCTTCCAAATAACACCAAAATATGCTATATGTACTTTGGAAAAGGTTTGAGTAATGACTTGATCAAAACAAACTACTTTCCAAATCACAAGACTTGAAAAGTTTCTATTTTAGTCTTGATACCTGCTCAGTGTTATGCTCAGTATGACCAGTGTAGTTACAATTAGCAAAATTCCTTCTAGAGATATTCAATTAGCTTAGTAAGCTTCCATTTGCAAGTGGAATGAAAGAAAATGATAAACCACACTCAGAGAAATCACTTTAGCAAAATAAGGTGTACCCCCGATTTTTTAGGAGACTTACAGTCACAGACCAGTGAGCACCCCGACTGAGATTTCTCTGTGATGGTAGATCCAATGGCCTTGAAACTTTGTAGGTGTATAGTAGACTTTGAGCTGAATCCAATGCACTTTGAATCATCCAATTTGGTTCAGTAGATCTTGAGATATGCCTTATTGAAGTTGACAGACTTGAGGTAGATGACTCAGAGAAACCAGAGTTGAAAAGTGTGAATGTATCTATTGATTAATGTAGATGTACAAGCTCATTAGCATGCCAAGCATAGCTAAATGAGATATTGTGGTGTAGGCTAAGATGTAGCACTATCACACACACAGATACAGTAGTGAAATGCCTCGGGAGATGAGCTCAATGAGTGAGACTAGCCCGCGAGTTTTCTTCATAGCTTTTATAAGGATTGATTGGTTATTTGAATTTGAAATTCAAATTAAAGCTCCCTTGAATCTCTCCACTAAACTTAGGGAGATATTCTCTCAATCATACCATCTGCTTTTTCCACGACTTAGACTAGTAGGTGTGATTACATGAGTGATTAAGTCATATTGACTTTTACATTGGATAAAAAGTAATAACCAATTAAGCATTGGTTCCTATGGTTCATGGTTTATGTAAATACATTCTTCAAGGGTTCAAGCCTTAGCCTTCCAAGGTTCCAATTTTCCAAGCCAATGTGTGTAGGCTTGTTTTGCACCAACAGCTCCCCCTCAAGCCAAACACTTTGGCTCAAGTCTTCATCTCTAGTCTTCAATTATTTCCTGCAATCCAATCATGGATTTAAATCTGCATAGCTTGCTTCCATCCAGAGCTTTAGTAAGCAAATCTGCACATTGTATATTAGTAGACACATATGATAATTGAATTTCTTTGCTAAGTAACTTCTCCCTCACATAGTGGTAGTGAACCTCTATGTGTTTTGTCCTAGCATGATAAATTGGATTAGCTGCTAGGTGAAGAGAACTTGTGTTATCACCAAATATGATTGGTGGCCTTGTGTATAGGCCCAATTCTGAATATAATAGCTTCAACCATATGGCTTCTTGAGTGGCATTGGCTAGCCCTCTGTACTCTGCCTCAGTAGATGATAGAGCTACTGTGGGTTGTTTCTTGGATGACCAAGAAATTGGTTTATCACCTGCAAAGCATATGTAACCAGATGTACTCCTCCTGTCATCCTTGCAACCTGCCCAATCTGCATCTGAGTATACCTTAATATCAATGTCTGATGAATATGGAAAGTACAACCCATGATTTTGTGTTCCCTTTAGGTACTTTACTATCTTCTTGGCTGCCTCCAAATGTGGTACTCTTGGTTTATGCATAAATTGGTTAAGTACACTAACACCATATGATATATCAATCCTGGTTAAGGTAGCATAATTTAGACTACCTACCAAACTTTGATAACCTGTAATATCCTTGAGTTCTTCTCCTTCATGTGCACTGAGTTTGTGGTTGATCTCCATAGGAATGTTTGAGACTTTAGCTTCCTGCAAATTAAACTTCTTGACCATGTCCTGAATGTACTTCTTCTGAGTAATAAAGATACCTGAATTTGTGTAGACTAATTCAAGTCCTAGGAAGTATTTCAATAATCCAAGATCATTGATCTTGAATTCCTTCATCATTTGTCCTTTGATGTGTATAATTCCCTGAACATCATTTCCTGTAATAATGATTTCATCAACATAGACACACAAGTATATTACCTCTGAATTGTTCCTTTTTATGAACAATGAAGTATCTGCTTTACTCATCACAAATCCTTGATCTAGGAGATAGGTTGTCAACCTGTAATTCCATGCTCTAGGTGCCTGCTTCAATCCATACAGAGCTTTCTTCAATTTACAAACATGATTTACCTTATTAGGATCCTCATAGCCAGGTGGTTGTGACATGTAGACTTCTTCAGATATCCATCCATTCAAGAATGCATTCTTCACATCCAATTGGTACATGTTCCAATTCTTGGATGCAGCTACACTCACCATAATTCTGATAGTTGGCATCTTGGCCACAGGAGAAAATGTCTCCTCATAATCAATGCCTTGGGTTTGTGCAAAACCCTTGGCTACCAACCTAGCTTTATACCTGTTTATTGTACCATCTGAGTTCCTCTTGAGTTTGTAGATCCATCTGGATCCTATCACCTTCATGAAGTCCTTCTTGGGTACCAAGTCCCAAGTATCACTCTCCTTGAGAGCCTCCATTTCTTCATCCATTGCTTCCTTCCATTCTGGTTTAGTAATTGCTTCTTCAAATGGACCTGGTTCTTCATTCAAGATATCCTTTGCAAGATATACAGAGTGCTTGGTTACAAGTGAAGTATCATACCCATACCTAATAGGTTTCTTCTTTTCTCTTTGAGATCTCCTCATAGCTTGAGTTGAGGATTCTGGATTGTCTTCTAGTTGCTTCATCTTCATCTTCCCTTTGGATTTCCAAGCCTTGAACTCTTCAATGTTGATGGTGTCTTCATCATCTGAGCTTGTGTCCTCTTTCTGAATTGGTTCTTGCCTGATAAGCTTTGGAAAGTCTTCTTCCATATCATAAGGTAGGCTAACTCTCCTGCACTCATTTTCATACCATGAATCATTTTCATCAAAGATGACATCTCTGCTTACCTTGAAGCCTTTGTTTGAGGGGTTATAAAACCTGTATCCCTTCTTATTCAAATCATAACCAATGAAGATACATTTTTCAGCTTTAGGGTCTAGCTTTCCCCTTACCTGTGAGGGAATATGCACATATGCAACACACCCAAAGATTTTGCAATGATCCAGAGATGGTCTCTTACCATGCCAAGCCTCATAGGGTGTCATTCCATCAAGTGTCTTTGATGGTAACCTGTTGATTAAGTATGTGGCAGTAGATACACTCTCTGCCCAAAGATAATTTGGTAGTTTTTTTTCATTAAGCATAGACCTAGCTGTCTCTACAATGAGTCTATTCCTCCTTTCAGCTACCCCATTTTGTTCAGGTGAGTACCTTGTAGTAATCTCCCTCTTGATGCCTCTTTCCTGCAAGAAATCTTCAAAGTCATTGGAGAAGTATTCTCCACCACCATCTGACCTTAGCCTCTTCAAATGTCTACCTGTTTGATTTTCAACTAATGCAAGATACCTTTTGAAACAATTAAATACTTCATCCTTATGTTTCATGAAGTATAAGACAGTCCACCTGCTATAGTCATCAATAAAGGACACATAGTACCTTGATCCAGATATGGATGGCTCCTTGCTAGGTCCCCAAACATCTGTATGCACCAATTCCAGATAATCTTCATGCATAAAACCTTTCTTGGTATAGGGCAATCTGTGTGACTTACCAAATTGACAAGCCCCACACTTGTATATCATGTGTTGCTTGGATACATTAGGTACCCAAGCACACATTGATCCCTGCTTATTTGTTTTATAGTCCTTTCTCCAATGTGACCTAATCTCTTGTGCCAAATCTCCAATTCTGATAGGGTTTGGTCCTTATAGTTGTACAAAGCAATATTCTTAGTGTCTTCAAGTTCAAAGGTAAACAATCTACCTGATTTCTCTCCCTTGGCTATCCTTCTGAATCCATGTCTTGGATCCTCCACATATGCACCATGTTGAGTGAACCTGACCTGTAGACCTTTTTCAACAATCTGACCTACACTCATCAAATTCTTGGTGATTGTTGGAACATACAACACTCTGCTTAGTAAATTCTGATTACCATCACTTGTTTTGACATTGCCTACTTTAACAACTGAATGTTTAGTGTCATCACCTGTCTGCACTTGGTGCTTGCCTTTGGGTTCTTCCAAATCAGAGAGTAAGGCAACATTTCCAGCTACATGGTTAGAGCAACCTGAATCAATATAGAATAAGTGATCATCATTGATACCTGATGTAGATGTCATGTTCATGATCAACAAGGAATCATCTTGCTCCTCTGCATAATTGTTGTAATCTTTCCTATTCCTGTATCCACCTTGATAATTGCCATTGTGATTGTAGCTATTGTTGTAATTATTGTTGTAGCCATGGTAGCCTTGAGATTGATTGAATCTGCCTCTGCCTTGAGAGTATCCTCCTCTTTGGTGACCTCTTCCTCTTTGGTTCTTGTAGTTTTTGTAGCATTCATCTGTAGTATGGTTAGACAAGCCACAGATATTGCATGGAGATTGATTGTAGGGTCTCCCCCTACCTGACTTACCTCCTCTGCCCCTACCTCTAGATGATCTACCTCTCCCTGCATAGTTTGCTTGGGAGGTAGAGCCTTCTTCATCAACCTTCTTGCTTTTACCCTTGTCTTTAGTCTTCTTATCAGTATATAGGGCAGAGGGATTGTTACCTTTTGATTGCTCTCCATTCTTTGTGATCTTTGCTTCATGTGTAAAGAGTTGTCCAATCAGAGTTGTTAGATCAGGTGCTTGGATGTCCATGTACAAGTCCATTGCTGTGGTAAAGCTCTCCCACTTGTCATCTGCCTTTAGTCCATTGATCACTTGTCTGACTATTTGCTCTTCCTCAATTTCTTCTCCAACACTTGCAAGTTGATCTGCAATGTCTTTGACTTTGGTGACAAAATCTGAGACACATTGTTTTGATTGCTTCCTAAGAGTTGTAAACTCAATCCATAGCTGATTCTTTCTGGCTCTTGTGCTTGATGAAAAGTATGTTGACAAGGTTTCCCAAGTCTCTTGGGAAGTCTTACAATTCCTCACATGAGGTAGAAGGAAATCAGAAATAGAGTTTAGAAGATATGACCTTGCCAAAGCATCTTTTGCACACCATTGGTTGAGCCTCTCATGTTCATCCTTTGTAGGTAGGCCTCTGGTCTTGAATGAGGGCAACTCCTCATCTCCTGATATGTATCCATACAAGCTTCTCCCTTGTAGATAGGTCTTCATTCTCAATGACCAAGCCTGGTAATTATTTCTATCCAATTTGTCAATGAAGGAAGGGAAACCATCACCCATGATTACCTTATTTGCTCTGATACCACTGTTGGATGTGATGGCTGGATGCACTCAGAAGATCAAGCTGGTGCTGCAAAACCTGCTTCACACCTGCCCTCCTTTGACTCCAGATATACTTAGTAGACTCCTTGAGCTTCCAAATAACACCAAAATATGCTATATGTACTTTGGAAAAGGTTTGAGTAATGACTTGATCAAAACAGACTACTTTGCAAATCACAAGACTTGAAAAGTTTCTATTTTAGTCTTGATACCTGCTCAGTATGACCAGTGTAGTTACAATTAGCAAAATTCCTTCTAGAGATATTCAATTAGCTTAGTAAGCTTCCATTTGCAAGTGGAATGAAAGAAAATGATAAACCACACTCAGAGAAATCACTTTAGCAAAATAAGGTGTACCCCCGATTTTTTAGGAGACTTACAGTCACAGACAAGTGAGCACCCCGACTGAGATTTCTCTGTGATGGTAGATCCAATGGCCTTGAAACTTTGTAGGTGTATAGTAGACTTTGAGCTAAATCCAATGCACTTTGAATCATCCAATTTGGTTCAGTAGATCTTGAGATATGCCTTATTGAAGTTGACAGACTTGAGGTAGATGACTCAGAGAAACGAGAGTTGAAAAGTGTGAATGTATCTATTGATTAATGTAGATGTACAAGCTCATTAGCATGCCAAGCATAGCTAAATGAGATATTGTGGTGTAGGCTAAGATGTAGCACTATCACACACACAGATACAGTAGTGAAACGCCTCGGGAGATGAGCTCAATGAGTGAGACTAGCCCGCGAGTTTTCTTCATAGCTTTTATAAGGATTGATTGGTTATTTGAATTTGAAATCCAAATTAAAGCTCCCTTGAATCTCTCCACTAAACTTAGGGAGATATTCTCTCAATCATACCATCTGCTTTTTCCACGACTTAGACTAGTAGGTGTGATTACATGAGTGATTAAGTCATATTGACTTTTACATTGGATAAAAAGTAATAACCAATTAAGCATTGGTTCCTATGGTTCATGGTTTATGTAAATACATTCTTCCAGGGTTCAAGCCTTAGCCTTCCAAGGTTCCAATTTTCCAAGCCAATGTGTGTAGGCTTGTTTTGCACCAACAAACACATATCATTAAGCATGCTTCTAGATGCTTCTGCTATGATTTTGTTTCTTCTTTCTGCGACTCCATTTTGTTGTGGAGTATACCTGCATGTAACTTCTCTTTTGATACCTTCATCATACAAAAAATCAGTAAAAGCTTGAGAGAAATACTCTCCTCCTCCATCGGATCTTAGCTTCTTAATATACCTTCCTGTTTGCTTTTCGACATATGATTTGAACTTCTTGAAACAATCAAAGACCTCACTCTTATGTTTAATAAAATACACAAATGTCATTCTACTATGATCGTCAATGAATGATACATAGTACTTATTACCAACCAAGGATGCCTCTTTAGTAGGTCCCCACACATCTGTGTGTATGAGATCTAGCAAACCATCACTTACATAGCTTGAATGCTTGAAAGGTTGTCTACTCTGCTTACCCATTTGACATGCTTCACAAAGATGCACCATATGTTGCTTAGTAAGATCAGGTAATCCTTCAACAATCCTCTTCTTTGATAGCTCCTTTAACCTGTGTACATTCATGGGTCCAATCCTTTTGTGCCATAGATCAAGCTGTGCTATTCGATGCATACCATAAGAGAAATAGTTTGTATGATTTGGGTTTACCTTAAATGTAAACATTCTACCTTGTTTTTGACCTCTAGCAATTAACCTCCTTTGCTTTGGATCGTCAATGAAGCAACCTGCATGATTAAATCTCACTTGTAGACCTTTTTCTACCATTTGACCAACCGACATCAAATTCTTAGTGATCGTTGGCACATAAAGTACATCCTTCAAGCAATTTTTCTTGCTTTTATCCTGCATAACAACATCTCCAACCTGCATAATCTTATGTGTTGTATCATCTCCTGTTTCAACATGACCTTTACATGACGGATTATGCATATTAGAAAACCATGAAGCATCATGAGACATGTGATTAGAACAACCACTATCTACATACCATACATCCCTATTGCAATTCATCTTAGTTTCTACATTCATCATAAGAAGAGAATCATAATCATCACTTTTACCTTCAACTGCATAATTTCCTTGTTGTTTACCTCTTCTTGAATAGCCTCCTCTTCGATTACCACCTTGATTATTTTCATTTTGATAACAATCTTTGGCATAGTGTCCATACCTTCCACATATATAGCAATTGTTCTTATTATCTTCACTCCTTTGTCTTTGGTTGTAGTTGTAGTAGCCTCTCGTACCTCTAGCGCTTGATCTTCCTCTTCCTCTTGTGTTGAAGAAGCCACTTGAAGTCATTTGATCATCGCTCCTTCTTCCTCGACCTCTATTTGAACCTCTTCCACCTCTGTTTCCACCTCTTGATGATCCTACATAAAGAGCTTGTCCTTGAGATCCTTTTTGATTTGAAGTAGAACCATTTAGATTCATCTCCTCCGTGACCATGAGGGCAATAAGTTGATCAAAATCTGGTAATTCTCCTCTGACATAAACTGAAGTAATGAAGGGTTTCCATCTCTCATCATCTTTGAGTCCGTTGAGAGTATGTGCAACCAAGTCGTCGTCCTCTACATGAGCTTGAATTGATCCTAGTTGATCTGCAATCTCTTTAACTTTCAATATGTAATCATTGACCGATGTCCTTGTATCTTTCTTTATGTTATTCAACTCATTTTTGAGTTGAATCTTCCTTGCTCTTGTACCTGTAGCATACAACCTTTCCAATGCAAGCCAAATATCTCTACTTGTGTCTAGATCTTGTATGTGTCCTACCATTGAATCTTGAATATTTTGTGATAAAATGAATATAACCCTTTTGTCTCTCTCATTCCAAAGTCTAAACTCCCTCAATTGTTGCTGATTTGGGTCCTCTGGTAATGTGGGTTTGATATATGTGCCGTCAATCAAACCATACAAGCCTCTACCTTGCAAGTATGCTGTGATTCTAAACTTCCATGCTTGATAATTGGTCTTATCAAGCTTCTCTATTTGTGCATGTTGGTCTCCCATAATACAAATGCTAAGCTTCCTCCTTTAAGCCTCCTTTCCAATGTGTGTGATGAGAAGAAATATAATATTTACCTTGTAAATGAGGTATGTGCACCTTTCTTTGCTTGGATGTTGCTTCAGATGCCTCCTTGCAATCTTCTTCTACCTTTGTGTAGTGTTGATGATGAACTGCTTCTTTGATAGCTTCAAATTCTTTGTCAACGTATGATAACCTTCTCCAAGCCTCCAAGTACTTGCTCTGATACCAATGTTGGAGTTTATTGATCTCCAAAGTACAGCTAGAAGTAGGTGAAACCCAACAGGACCTAGTTGACTTTTTCACAAACTTGTATGCACAGACCAATTTTCTTGCAGAGCAAATTTCTCTTTAGTCACTTGGAATTTTCCAAAACTGTTTCACACACATAAACTTGACTCTAAGAGCTTTCCAACAAGATATAGAACACCTCAAATGGATAAATACACAATGAGCTATGACCTCTGCAATATGCAGCTTTAATGGAGACCTTGAAACAGAGATGAACCTGAGGACACATATCACTTGCAGAGACTACTACTCTTAACTCACAACTCCAATGACTTTGAAACTTTCCAGAATACAAGTAGACTTAAAGATCTTTCTAACAAGCTAAAGAACACATGATTTGGATACATACACAAGGCGATATGACCTCTACAAGTTTGAGGTTTAATGGAGACCTTCAGCAGGGATAAAAAACAGAGAACACACACTACTTGCAAAGAGTATTGCTCTCAGCTCACAAATCCAATGATTATGAAAATTTACAGGAACAAATTAGGCAGTAAGATCGTTCCAATGAGCTATCAAACATGTAATTTAGATATATAATGAGGGAGATACAAGCTCTGCAATCTTTGCATACAAAACTATAGCAGTGTAGAGATACACATATGACTCTCTTGGACATCCCACAAGATCATGACTTTTCTCCTCTTTTTATAGCATGGGAAACTAATCTAAAACCTTCCTAATACATCTAAATTCATGGTAGACACTTGGATGGAGGTATTACATGACTCAAGTGCTCAAATAAGCAAAGTATTGATGGACTTTGAGAACTAGCCACATCGACCTTCCACTAGGACACCACTGAAGCTCCCTTGTGACTCACTAATTTGACTCACCATGTTCTAGAACTCACGTGGTATTTTTGCTACATTTTATGAATAATATGAGCCTTCTTGAAGTATTTGAAGACTTCCCAAAGGTATTTACATAATTTGAAACTTGTACCCTACATAAAACAAATGTTCGCAACAGTGGTATGAGGTGAGGGGGGTGGAGTTGGAGGGGAGGGTGGTAGGGGCGGTGATGGGGGTACACTTCATGCATGGGGTTCTTTAGTGTGTTGAATGGAGTGTGCCGTGCCGGTGGTTGTGGAGCTGGTGCCATGTGGTTCTGATACTATAATATGTATCTTCTTCCTTGATCTTGGAGGGCGCCTCCCGTGCCTTCGCTCAAATCTCTAAGAGTGTACGAGGGTGGTGTGCATAGTCTCTATCACCCCCAATGCATCAGCGATCATGTCGAGGGAAGCCATGAATTGATCGTCCACACCTTCTTCTTCAAGTATCTGGTTCATTAAGGCCTTCCCTGCTACCAAGGATAGTCTATGTTGTTCTTGAACCAGGTTTATAGTATCATATAATCTTTTTAATTGCTTTGTGTATGTCGGGGCTCGCGCAAGTTCTGGCATGGTGTGTTGCTCATATTCATGCTCCTCTTCGTCGGATGGTCCTTCATGCTCCTCACCTTGTTCCTCTTCTTTGGTCTCCTCCATCTTCCTCTACTTTGACTACCACTATTTGGGTTTGGTCATGCTGGTTTGTGACTGTTTGTTGTCCACTTAACTGCACTGTTTCGATTTCCAAGTTAGTTGCATTGACTATCCTGGCTACTTCCTTGTCAATTAAATCCTCGAGCGTGAAGCCATGAGGAAACTCTAAATCTATGGGGATCGGTGGGAAGACCAGATTATGTCCTTCTGCAGTGTGCCTTGGTAATCTGATGGTGAAGGTTTGTACTCGCCTTTGGGGTGGCAGAGTCATGTCTGGTGTCAGTGTAGCACCCCGAGCCTGTGCACATGGCATCTGAACAGCTCCTCTCATTTTCTTGGATGGGGGCCCTATGGCTGATACTCTTCGTTGAAAGTCCTGCATCCTAGTCCAAATGAGTGCCCTTTGAATTGGCACATCATACGCCAGGCATCGATATACAATTCTAGTAAGTGCACAATAGCCATAGAGCATTGACTTCTGTTTCTTGTACCAGCGTTGATGTGCAAGATGGATCTGGTCTATAATCCAATGTGGCATATTGATTGTCAGGTTCATCGTGTCTGCCATGTATAAACTAAACCAGATCTTCTTGGGTGGCATCATAAATCTTTCTTGGGCAGGGAATGCAAAGTGCTGCATGCACATTCGGAGGTGGATGGCAATAGTTGGGGTCATTACCACCATGTCCTTTAGCTTAGTTAGGTTCCTGTTCTTCATATTGTCCGGGATCATTGTCTCCTTCTCAGTAGGGATGTCCATCCCTCTCATTTCTAGAGCTTCCCTTACCAAATTTTTGGCTAATTTAAAACGCTTTAGTTCATTTCCTCGTGTACGAGAAGGGAGTACAAAGGTGCTCGTCCCCTTCTTATCTTTTCTAGGAGTGAGTGTGCTAACTAGGTATGAACACCTCAGGAAGTCAAGCTTTGGTAACTGAGCATGGAAGTAGTCATCCAATCTAGCCTTCTTCCATATCGGTTGCAATCCTTCACTATTCTGAAGCTTTTCAAACTCGCATGTAAAGAAATGGTACCGGCCCCACTGTCCGTTAAACTCTATCTCAGCCTCCCATAAATAGGTGTCATCCCCAAGGGGTCCTACAACTTCACTGAACCAATGGGAGTTCTTGCTATCTGGCGATGTGTGCCCGTGGAGAGGATTTTGAATGGGTATGACATGTACTGCTCTTAACTCCTATGGTCGTTCCTTCAACTCCTCTTGAATAGGGATACTTTCAATGTCCACTATTTGGGGACCAATGCCTGCCTGGGAGCTCGTTCGTGCAGCCTCTGCCATGTTGAGGAAATTGGTTGCCGATTCTGTGAGAATATATAAATGAATGTTAACATTGCAATGGACACAAAGTGACCCTGTGTCCTCGTTACAACATTAACCTGATGAATTGTGATGTGGTTAGTGGGTTAGTTAGTGCATGTGTGATTGTGAGTGTGAAGTGTGATTAGTGGATGACAGGTTCCTAGGTGCTACTTGTAGTGGTGTAATGGATTATGGATGCAGTTAGTATGTGGGGTGGGTTTACACAATGGGGTCAGGGAGTTTATTACAAGATTTGAGCTGCCAAACATGATGTGTGGCTTTACATTTTGATTTCATGGGGACTTTCCAAGGCTCTAAAAGAGTGTCTACTTGGAAATGAGGCTTTTTAGGGACCCATTTACCAGTGATTTTGCTCGTGTGTGTGGGCGGATATGTGACTGTGCGTGCCAAAAAATTATGGATATCGGATGTTTGAGTGCGTGAATAATGATTCACAGTGTGTGGTTTCTATATGGCTATTTGAGCCCATAAACAAGCCTTAGGCACCCAAATTTGTCTTGATTGTGGGTCGGCCTTCATTGACCTCTTGGGTACCCAAATAGACCTTACTTTTGTAGGTGAGTCTTTGAGAGACTTCTTATGAGTGTCCTATCATCGATCACTAGTATGATGTTTAGCCGGTGGCTCTAGCTTATCAGCAACAGGATGCTCACCTTTTCGTACCCATATTTGCTTCGATGGCTGAGGCACTCTGCTTTGTATTCTCCTTTGGCCTTGAGCATAGGCCACCTGCTTCCTCTGCATTCGGTAATCCTTTAGTTGCCATGTCTCTATCACTTTTGGAAAAGCAAGGAGTTCCATTGTAGCCTTGGCTTGTTTGTTGAGAACATCACCCCTCTGCATCAGAGAGTTTTGGACAATAATAGCATTTTCATCTTCATGTGTACTCCTAGAAGGACCAAGAATTGGTGCCTTTCCTAGTTCCTTGAGTGCTTCATTTTCTAACTCAATTGTAATGCGATTCTGATTTACCCAGACCTGAAGAAGTCCACTTCTTAGGTTCAGGTTGACTTCATGATCGTATATCCAGTCTTGACCCAAGACAAGAGGCTTAGTGAGATCCTCGTGTTGACACACTAGCAGCTTAACTATCATAAGAACTTCTTGGATGTAGAGGGGAAGTTCCGCCTCACCCATGCAAGGGGTTTCCACACCTCCCAATCCTATTATGTATGCTTCTATAGGACTCACACTCAATTTCAACTCTTGACAATAGGAAATTCTAACAGCACTAGCGGTTGCACCCGAATCAATCAAGGCCCATACACTTCTTGCACTATTTCCTTGTCCTATCTCTAAGGTCATGAAAGGTCGTCAGTTGATTATTCTATGGGAATTTACACCTGTAACTTCACACATAGCCATGTGATATTCTGGAACTGCGTAGGCATCTGTCCTAGGAGGATCTCTACCTTGCCTTCTCAATTTCATTCTTCGGATGTGTTCCAAAGCTTCTGCCTGTGCTTCTTCTTGGATTCGTTTTTCTTCTTCTTTGTGTTTCTTGGCAGTATTAAGTCGATTAAGCATTTCCCCTGTGAGGGGCTCTTGATATAATTTGACACGGCATCCACTAATGTAACTTGGTAGGATATCACCTTCTAAGGTGGCTAATTGGACTGCCCCACTTGTTGATATTGTGTTAATAATCATGGGTCCATAGCCACGCTTCTCTAGCTTTCTTGCATGTTGTTTCAGGGTATACACCAAAACTAAGTCCCAACTCCTCAATTTTCACACTCTTTTTCTTCCTCACCTTTTGATCTCATTGACGGGAACTTGAATTTTCTTTTCTCTTCTTAGTGGTGGTGAGTTATGGAGACATGGTGTAGCTCAAGCGTAAGCACCACCTCCTTTACATGTCAATCCGTGGAGACGTGTTATGAAGACCACGAGCAAGTGAAGGCACAAGTGCGTGATTGAAAGCACACAAACATGCACACACATACACACACACGCACAAGGTAAGATCAAAGAGAGGAACAATGGAAAGCTTTGATTGCAAAAGAGTTCTCTTTCAAAAGCTCTATTCTCTAACAAGCTAACCTCAAAAATGGGCTCTCTAGCTCTTTTTATAGTTTTTTTACTAGTTTTGGCCCTGTCCAGACCTAGTGTCCGGCCTAGTTAAAAATTAGGTTCCAGGGCTTATTTGAGGGCTCAAACAGAGTCTAAAAATTATGAAAATTGGTAGGATGATACTTCTAATACTCCTCAAGCTCAAGGACTCCTTGGCTTGAACAAAATGGAGTTGGAAAAATATAAAATGGTATTTACAATGGTTTTTAGTGATGAAAATCACTATTGTTGTAGGGGATTCTTCTGAAAATTTGACATACACTTCTTGGAGCTCCCTACTTGCTCCTTTTTCTTGTGTGTCCACCTCTTTGATGTGCTCCTATGCTTTGTCCTTGACCTTGAGCTTCAACACTCCCCCCCCCTCTCGAGTCTGTCGTCCCTGACAGACCCTTGTTGTAGTGGTTGTTCCAAGTAGTGCTTTGAGAGGGAGTGTCCCTTCTGTATGAACAAAAGTCATATGGCTTCTAGATGTGGCAGGGTTGTTTGTCCGGTTCTTCATCTGTCAGTGCGAGCCTTTGCAAGTTGTAGTGCCTTGGTATGTACTTCTTCGTTGGATTCCAGCATGATTGTGTCATTGTGAGTCTCCATTGATGACCTCAGATCGTCCAAAGATGATGTTCATAGTAGTCATGCCAAGTACTCATAACCCATAATGGATGATGGGTAAGTGTGTTTGTGCATGGGTTGAGGAAAATATGTGCCTTGTGCACGGCCTTGTAATGTAGCCCTATGCATGCTTACTTGGAAAATGCATCGGAAGAAGTATGGTGCAAAAATTGGGGGTCTTGAGCTAAGTGCTCAAGGGTATGCCGACGGAGAGGTTTCCTAAGCTATCATGGTTATGATGTTTCCAAAGTAAAGATACTTACCATGGAGAAGGTCGATCGATGTTCATCTCTTCGTGTTGTACACTCGGCCTTTGGGATGGAACATTGTTGATGAATGTCCATGTTGATGGTCCACTGATGAGATCTTTTGAGTGGCTGATCTTGTCTCCTCTTTTCAATGCATCATTTGCCAAATACTGAGAATTGAATTTCTTTATATTTCAGTATACATCCAAGGATTTGCATGGTACCAAAACTATCCCTTGCAGATATCTCCTTGGATGCTCTTGTACATATGGTAGTTAAGCATCTCTCAAGTTGCGGACCTTCAAGCTCTTCACTCCTACCCTGGTAAGGGGAAACCATAGTTGTGGATGCCATGTTCATGCCAAGTTCTTGACATCTACCAGATAAGGCAGCAATTACATTATCTGCTAGCCGAGACACACTTCTATCCAAACTGATAAATGCCCAGTAATTGATGGTTCAATCTTCACTAATCATGACTCATTCATGTTCCATGAGCGAAACCTGGGAACAAGTTCTTTCTCTTCTCCTTTTTTTTTTGGAGGACAATGTCACCAAACAAGAAGACAGATGTTAGTATCAGAAAAAAATAGTTGACATATGTCAATGTGCTCTTGTGCATGGGACTCTCAAATGTTTCTATGCACATCCATGTAATAGGGCCCTATATTAATGCATACTTTGGAAGTGCATGACCTGAATGGTGCAAAAGACAGGGTTGTGCAAGAAGCACATGGTTGTCGCTCAACGAGGCTTTCGAAGTTACTTGTCGATGTTGATGCCAGCTTTGGTGGAGTTATCCATTGGATCTCGAAATGATGTAATCCTCCTTATTGGGGTCCATTTTAGAACAATATTTGGCACTGTAAAGATCACTTCAGGTGTCTTCCTCTTTGGATGCTTTCTCAACTGTGGTATCCAATGTGGTTGGCGCTTTGGTTCGGTGGAGGCTACCTGTACTTTTGGCTTCCAAACCCATATATTTTTTGCACGTCTTCCTACTATTGTTGAAGAGCTGATTTGATATTCTTTCGGTCTCTGTACGTGGCTCGTACCCTTTTCTCTTTTTGGCTTCTTTGTTGAGACCTTTCGCATGTGGGAGAACATAGGTTGTTGTGGATGTAAGAGCTTCTTAGGTACCCACATCTGTAATCGCCCTTGTTGAGCTGCAGCTAATTTCTTAGGCACCCAAACTTGTTGGATACCTTGTGATTGAGCTTGTCCGAGCTGCTTCCTTTGTCTTTTGGCCTGGTTGGCTTGCCTGGATGGGCTTTGTGGGGGCAAGGCTGGTGGTTGCTCTCCTTTGCGTACCCAGATCTGTTTCATGCTCGGAACTGCTTTCTTGTCGAATGGTGTCTTTCTATTTGATGTAGCAGTTGTCATGAACGGTTGTGTTTCCCTGTGTGGTGGACTCACTACTATGGCTACTTGATTCTTTGGAGAAGAAGAAAGATCCCCCCGCCTTCGAACCTGTTCTTCCACGATTGACTCCTTCTGCATCATAGAGCTTTTGACACATACATCTTTTTTGCTAAGATTAGTCCTAAGAGAACTACAAGATGTGACATCTGGATTTGTGAGCATGCCATTTTTCTAGTTCTAATGTAAATCATTGTCCTTGGACCCAAACTTTAAGAAGTTGACTTCTTAGGTTCAAGTTGACTGCATTGTCATAGTCCAATCTTGTCCTAAGACAAGAGGTTCTGTAAGGTTCTCATCTTGACACACTAGCACTTTGACTTTCATTGGAACATCTTGAAGGTAGATGGGAAGTTCCACCTCGCCCAAACAAGGGGTTTCCACACCTCCCAATCCTATGAGATAAGCTTTTATAGGATTGATGTTCAACTACAAGTCTTGGTAGTAGGAAAGTCTTACTGCACTACTTGCTGCGCCTGAGTCAATCAATGCTTTCACAGTCCTGGCACCCTTTCCTTGTCCGATCTCTATGGTCACAAAGGGACACCGGTCAATGACTTGAGAAGTAGTTATGCCCGATTTTTGGCACATATCCATGTGCTAGATCTCCCTCTTTCAGTCCTTTATCCTTGATGTGTGCATCAAAGTATGCCTTTTGTCTTTTCTTTGCAGCATAGATGCCTGCTGCCGCTCGTAGCCTTGTCTCACCTAAGCGTTCTAGATCAAAGATCCTAGAGGACAATTCATGTCCATTCCACTCATACTCTTGTGCTACTTTTAAGGCAAGGATTAAGAAATCTAATGGTAGCACAGCATTCTGTCCAAAGACCATCTGAAATGGGGTGGCATTGAGTACCGTTTTGTAGGCAACTCGATAAGCCCAAACAGCATGATGAAGGTGTTTGTCCCAATCAGAGCGTTTATTATTTACGAGTTTTGTCAATACGTTACAGAGGATCTTATTGGTGCTCTCGGCTTGTCCGTTAGCTTGTGGGTAATAAGGGGTAGACTTCTTATGTATCACCAAGAATTCTTGGAGAAGATTTTCAATGACCTCATTCAAGAAGTGTGTGCCTCTATCGCTCACTAACTCTATTGGTAACCCATATCTCGTGAACACATTCTCCAATAAGAACTTAGCCGTAGTCTGAGCATCATTCTTTGTTGTGGCTTTCACTTCTACCACTTTGTAAGGTAATCTGTGGCTACAATAATATACTCTGCATGGGAGTTTCTAGCTGGGGGTTAATAGGACCTATGAAGTCTATGCCCCACTTGGAAAATGCACGCCCTCCCATCATTGGCCTCAAAGGCATCTCGTCTTTTCTAACTGGATATTGTAACGTTGGCATGTGTCACATTTATTCACATAGGTATGTGCATCCATATGGAGAGTGGGCCACCAAAGTCTTGAAAATAGATCTAAGGGGTCTCCTATGAGTGCAATGATCCAAAACTTTGCCCAAAAATAGCCCCAAAATTAGCCAAAAATTGAAACCCTAAAATTTGCATTTGGGGTGAGCAATCACGATGGTCTGAGATGATCGCGATGGTCTGGGACCGTCGCGATGGTCTAAGTGAACCGTCGCGATGGCGTGAGAGTGAACAATCGCGATGGTCTGAAGTGCACGATCGCAATGGTCTAAATGTGAGCAATCGCGATGGTCGGGGTGAACCGTCATGATGGTCCGATTGAGTGAACAATCGCGATGGCATCAGTCAACGGTCAACGTGAACCGTCGCGATGGTCCAAAGTGAACCGTCGCGATGGTCACAGATGCGATGGCGTGAGCCAATCGCGATGGTCCAAAGTTTGAGTCGACGCGATGGTGTAAGGGTCTCGTCGCGATGGCGTGGCTTAGTGAGAAATCACGATGGTCTAGCTTGCCACGTGGCACTATCGAGGCGATGGCATGGGCCAATCGCGATGGCGTGGGGTCGACGAGATCGTAGCGATGGTTCGAAGTGAATCGTCGCAATGGCGTGGGACTGTCGCGATGGTCCGATCGAGCCGTCGCGATGGTCCAGCCGAGCCGTCGTGATGGCATGAGCCAATCGAGATGGTGTGACACAATCGCGATGGTCTGAGCCAATCGTGATGGTCCACCAAAGTGTGAATTTTGCAAATGCAACAACAGATTCCTACACACGCAAGGGTCGCCTACACGCTTATGAACTCGCTTACCAAAAATACCGAAGTTGGAAGACCATCGCGATGGTCTGACACCTACGGCAGATCCCTGACAGAAAGTGAATTTTTACCTTTTCCAAGCTTTCCTGATGCATTGGAGCTTTGTACCTACAAGAAAACTCAATAACACACAAGTACACACAAGCACAAAAGCTCTCTCTCTCTCGCACATGCACAAATGAGGGGAAATGAGGAGAATGGGTGGATATGGTGAATTTTTTTATTTTTTTGGAGTTGGAGATGATGATGCGGTGATGAAGATGGAGTGTGGGGGAGGTGAAAAACACTAAAAGCTAACTAAAAACAACAACAAAAACTGAAATTTTTACCTTCCAATGCCACTTCTTGCTATACTCTTACCATCACACATTCGTCCTAAACTCGATCCCCGGCAACGGCACCAAATTTGGTGTTGCTCTAACGCAATGGTGAGAACCACGTTAAGAAGCTCCACCTCCTTAATGTCAATCCGCGGCAGAGATAGGAGTGATGTGAAGATCGTGAATGTGAGATGAAGTGAGAGTGAAGGTGAGAAGCATAGAGATGCACACACACATACACACACACTACGAAGAGACAAGCAAGACACAATGGAAGGTGAGAAATCAACTCTATTACTCAAGAACACTCTTACAAGTTCAAAATAGCTCTAAGCTCTTCTCTACTCAAACAAGCTCACCTCAAAAATGAGTTGTCTAGCTCTTTTTATAGATTCTAGACTAGTTTTGACCGGTTTCACATCTAATGACCGGCATAGTTAAAAAATAAGTCCTAGATGCTATTTGAAAGGGTAAACGGTATCTAAAAATAACCAAAATTGATACGCTCATTCTACCTAAGCTCCTCAAGCTTGAGGACTCCTCAGCTTGCACAAAATGGAGCTAGAAATTAAGAAAAGGGTTTTTCTATGTTACATATGTTACAATAGTGATAAAAATCACTGTTGGAGGTTTTGAAGAGTATTTATAAAACATAATTCTTTGAAAAAAGATCCGATTGACTCCCTGCTCTGTCTTTACATGCTTCTGTGTCTTCTATGCCTCTGGCTACTGCCAACATCTTCTCTGATGTGTTATCCAGGTAGACAACTTTGCCTGGTGTCTCAGGATCTTTGAATTCATAGATGATGACTATGCCCAATTGGCTAGGTTGATCTGGCTTGAATCTCCAAAAGGCTTCCTCTGTTTCTCTATTCAAGAATAGTTCTATGCTTTTGTTGTCTTGAGGGATCCAGTCTGGTGTGATCACTCTGGTCAAAATTGACTTACCTCTAGGAGTATGGGGTCCTTGTCCTACATTTCCTTGTTCCAGGTCTCCTATCTCATTTTCATGAATGATATTTCCAAACTCATCGGTCCTATCTGGTAGGTTGGTGACCACATACATGGTTCCTTCCTTATCAATATATGAACCCTCTTTGAACTTGACCACCGGGTGTTCAAGTCCAAAGGGTTGATCTGGATTTTTGAGTTGGATAACTGATCGCCTTAGGCCGTCCTCATAGATGCGAGGGCTTAATCGGTTGTTCCGAATATATTCCAACTGTGTCTTATAGGGGCCTTCTGGTGTTTGTAAATAATCAGTTCCTGAGCCACCTACAGGTTTACCCATGCTAAAAGACATTTCTAAATCACTTGTGTCTGAACTTAGTCTGTAAGGATGACCACTTAGTTGTTGTGCCCAAGACTTATCTGTATGGTTGACACTAGCCTCAGAAGATCTAATGCTTTGTTTATCCTTGCCTAGGTTTCTACCAGATCTTAGGTTCATAAGCTTTGGCTAAGAGTCCAAAATTTCCCCTTGGTATGGTTCAAAAATCCTTTGGAGTCCCCTTGGGTTCCAGGTCCCACCTGAAGGTCAACTTCAAATTATCCTATCTAAAAATCAACACATTATTCTTATAAAAAACAGTTGAGACCGTGTAGGATTCGAAACGAGCTTTCCACAAGCTATAGATCTCAAAAAATGGACTTTGGATGAAAAAGTTATGTCAAATCAGGCTCTTGGGGTCAAAACAGGCAAACAGGACCTTTTGGAAAGAATCGCGATTTTGTGAAATCAAGAGAATCGTGATTTTGTTAACTTCAAGAGAATCGCGATTTTGTGAACTTCAAGAGAATCGCGATTTTGTGAACTTCAAGAGAATCGCGATGCTATGAAATTAGGGAATCTTGATCCTGTGAAACCAAGAGAATCGCGATGTTGTGAAACCAGAGAATCGCGATTTTGTACCTTGAGAATCGTGTTTTCACAAAATCGTGTTTTTGCTGAAAATCATGATTTGTGAGAATCGCGATTTTGAGCAGAGAATCGTGTTTTTGAAAATCACGATTGCCAACAGAGAATCGTGTTTTCACAGAATCGTGTTTTCACAGAATCGTGTTTTTGCTGAAAATCGTGATTTGTGAGAATCGCGATTTTGAGCAGAGAATCGTGTTTTTGAGAATCGCGATTTTGAGCAGAGAATCGTGTTTTTGAAAATCGCGATTTTGAGCAGAGAATCGTGTTTTTGAAAATCGTGTTTTAGAGAATCGTGTCTTAGAGAATCGTGTTCTAGAGAATCGCGATTTTGTCTCAGAGAATCATGGTTTCCAAAAATTTAGAGAATCGCGATTTTGAGCAGAGAATCGTGTTTTCTCAGAATCGTGTTTTTTTTGGCTGAAAATTGTGATTTGTGAGAATCCCGATTTTGAGCACAACCACAGAATCGTGATTCTAAGAATGACCACAGAATCGTGTTCTTTTCAAAAGGCTTTTAGGTGAGAAACAGAGAATCGCGATTTTCAAAAAAATTTGAATTTTCACAGAATCGCGATTTTCATCACAGAATCGTGTTTTTTTGCAGGAACTTCGAATTTCTAAGCGCCGAGCAATGGCGAGCTTCGTATGTGCAGAAAAATCATGAAAAAACACAGTGCTTGCACTCTCTTGCACTTCCTAACTCCTCCTCGCACAATAATGCATGAAAGATGGTATGAAAATGATGAAAATGAACTAAAAATTTCTATGAAGAAGAAGATGGAAGAAGATGGAGATGGTGATGATGATGAAGATGAAAAAGAAAAACCAGAAAATGAACCAAAAATGACAGTTTTTTTACCTTCCAACATCGCAAATATACGATCTTACCATCACAACACTCCTCCTCGAAGCTCTCTCCCCGGCAACGGCGCCAAAATTTGGTGTAGCTCAAGCGTAAGCACCACCTCCTTTACATGTCAATCCGCGGAGACGTGAGGACCGGTATGAAGACCACGAGCAAGTGAAGGCACAAGTGCGTGAGTGAAAGCACACAAACATGCACACACATACACACACATGCGCACAAGGTAAGATCAAAGAGAGGAACAATGGAAAGCTTTGATTGCAAAAGAGTTCTCTTACAAAAGCTCTATTCTCTAACAAGCTAACCTCAAAAATGGGCTCTCTAGCTCTTTTTATAGTTTTTTGACTAGTTTTGGCCCTGTCCAGACCTAGTGTTCGGCCTAGTTAAAAATTAGGTTCCAGGGCTTATTTGAGGGCTCAAACGGAGTCTAAAAATTATGAAAATTGGTAGGATGATACTTCTAATACTCCTCAAGCTCAAGGACTCCTTGGCTTGAACAAAATGGAGTTGGAAAAAGAGAAAATGGTATTTACAATGGTTTTTATTGATGAAAATCACTATTGTTGTAGGGGATTCTTCTAAAAATTTGACATACACTTCTTGGAGCTCCCTACTTGCTCCTTCTTCTTGTGTGTCCACCTCTTTGATGTGCTCGTGTGCTTTTTCCTTCACCTTCAGCTTCAACACATGGCTTCTACCCAGCCTAGAAATTCTTCTTTTGATGAACATTCTGGTCTGTTTGAATCTACTTCCCATTCCTCCTCGTTCACTTACTTAGTGCATCTAGAGATTTCGTCTTTAAGATGATCTGCTTCCGTTTTTTCTCTTACTAGGCCTACAGTGAAGATGGATATATCATAGCCATCTTTGTCACAATGGGGGGTCCATTGTTCTTCGTTAATTGCAATATCCATAGTCGTTAAAATTTTTGCCCAGCCATGGGGTTCAAATTCCTCGTTTGGAAATACTATCGGGACATATGCTGGATCCTCTATGGGTCTGGAAGTGTGTCCTAATCTTGATGTTCTTGTTGTAGCACGCTCCTCTTCCTTGGCTGCAATTTTACACATCCAAAGGTGTGTATCGTCATGTAACCAAAATGGATATGATGTTAAGGAATGTACCGATTCCTTCTCATCTTTGCTCCTATGTACCATATTCCATTGCAAAGGTGGCACATCCCTATGTGAATAGTCTGTGAGGTTCACTTTTGCGGTTACTCTTAGGTGTTTGTTACATGTTTCCATAGTTCAGGTTTGATCTTTAAGAGTTCGTCGAGAGTTAAATGGCATTGAGCTTTAGTGTTCCTAATAGCTTCTGTATTCCTAGGAAGAACTATGTTCTCTCCCCTTACTCAAATAGTGGGGGCTTTCACTTGAACTGAACAGTCTTCCCAAGGGCCCGTAAAGTGAGGTAACTCTTACAAAGAGTTATATTCAAAACTAGTGTGCTCACTTGGCCAATCATCCACTTGATCTCCATAGATGGATGGGATATCTGTAGGGAACTGTTCTCTTGAGTCATCAATCTCGACTATGTGAGATTCTTGTTCCTGTCTCCATTTTCTTATTGAATCTCTTTCAAGATGGCGTGTGAATCCATATAACCAGTTTGATGATTTTCTAGGACCAACCTAGCCCGTTTGAATGGAGTGGTCTTCAAGGGTTCCGTTGGGCTGTTTTCTGTGCTAGAGCTAACTTTCACAACTCAGGCCCATTTGAATGGAGTGGTCTTCAAGGGTTCCGTTGGGCTGGTTTGTGTGCTAGATACGACTTGCCTTAATTTCTCTAGGAGTCCTTGAAAATGTAGCTCAGGCCTGGCCATAATTTCCCAATTGAGGTATTGTGATGCCTCAAACATTTCCTGCGTTGATTCCACCATTTTCATGCATAGTATGGTTCTCTCAATTTCTAAGTCAGCTCGAGGGTAATTCTTGCTAGATTCTCCTACTTGGGGTCCTTCTTGTATTCTTTCTTGATAGGCTTTGAACATCATATCAAGTTTTTTTGGGGTGGGGTCTGCTAGTACTGATCTTGATTTAGGAGTGACTATTCGTGGTTCAGCTTCTTGTGATGTCATTTCTACAATTTTAGTTCTGGTTTCCCTTAGGCCTTCCTCTAATTCACTGATCTTTTTACCCCATTTCCTCTTCTCTCGCTCTTGTGACTCTTTCCAAGTTCTAGTTTTCTTTCTTGTTGATTCTCCTACTTCACTAGCTTCAACTATCTTTCCTGGGTTTTCTGGTTGTGTTTGCATTTGTACTTGGGCTCTAGTAACTTCTTGGGTGTGGATGTATTGAGTTATAGAACCTTAAGAATTCTACACTATGCATATCACATTGATGGGCGTCACTTTTGTAGAGGTGTTCGTAGGGTTCTTGGGGCAATCTCTTATGAAGTGATCCTTTCCACATTCAAGGCAAAAGCCTTGAATATTGAAGTATTGCAACTGCACCGCAGTTGCTCCGTGTGGACAATCTCGTATGAAGTGGTCTCCTTGGCATTTATAACATGGTCCTTTGGGTGCTTGTGGTCTTAGTTGTCTAGCCTGTGGTCTTGGGTTGGGGTTTGTGTACATGATCTGAGCATAACTTGGTTCCCAATTTTGCTCATAAACAGGATTCTCATAGTACGGGTTTGAGTTTTTCGGTGACTCCGTATAGTACACTGGTGGGCTATCCACATGAGTGGAGTCAAAACTATTTGCATTAGGGTCATTATCTGTGATTAAAGGGGTTGTAGGTACTAATGCCATGTTGGAGTTCTCCTCTAGGGTAGCATACTTTACTAAAACTACATTAGCAAGGCATGGAGGTTGTTGTCCTAGGATAGGTTGCGGTCTTGGCTGTGCTTGATATGGCGTTTGATATTAAGGGGGGGGGGGGGCTCGATAATATTGTTGTGGCTGGTAGTACCCTTGGTATCTACATGGATGATATTGTTGAGGGTAGTTCTATCTAACCACTTGTTTGTTATATGGACAATACTGAGCAGTGTGGTTTGTGTACCTTCGCTCTATAGTACAATACACTCCATTGAATTTTCTTATGGGTTGCAATGCATGTGGACACATGTTAGCCATATGGTCACCTCCACAAGTATAACACCTTTGAGGGAGGGTTAATTTGATGTGTAGTTTACTAGACACTCCCAATCGTTTGGCCACTTGTTCCGCTCAGTCCTCAATTGAATTGGAATGTCTGGATGAAGTTTCTGAAGTGCTATCCGAATCTTTGTGAACCTTAGAAGTTATAGCTCATCTCCTAAGTTATCTTCTATGTCTACACAGATCCGTAAACATCGATCCAAGGTTCTTTGCTGCTTCAAGAAGACGTATGATCTCAGCTTAGCACTCAGAAGGCCTTCTATGAACAAAGCTATCAATTTAGCTTGAGTGGGAACTTCCAATGGGGGACATCTTTTTATGTATTGTCTAAATCTTCTATCGGCCATCCTCAGTGTCTCCTGAGGGGTTTGTTTAAATGTGTGTATCAAAGAAGATGTGTTATGTCTGATTCCACTCTTGGAAAAGTATGTAATAAAGAACTCCATCATGTGGTGGATTTCTCTAAATTGATGTTGGTGCAATGGTCGGAACCAATCCAACGCATCACCCTTTAGAGTGATTCCAAAGGCATTAATTGTGTAAACATGTCTTCAACTTGATCAGCTTGTAGCACCTACTTGAATTCTGCTACATGCTCGTAGGGATCTCCTGATCTGTCAAGACAATTCTTCATGGCCTTCACCAATTGAGTAGGCCTCAAGGTTCTAGGGTGATCTCTTAGTCTAGGTAGGGGAAATCTATCCCCATCCCTATGCGCCCTATGATCCCTGAGAGGCACTCTTTCAACTCTTCCTGTTTCGGTGGGGATCCTCTCCCTTCCTGCATGATGGATGAAACTACTTTCTGCACCTTCCTTGTTCTTCTCTCTATGTCCTTAGGATGTGCTATCATCCAAATTATCCTTAGGTGCTTGTGATTAAACTAGCGGAAAAACTAATTCTCCTCTCCATGTATACGCATATTGTCCATGTTCTGTGACCTTATACATTCGTTCTGAGGTGTAATCTAAGTATACCACTTTTCCTGGTCCTTTATTTCATAAATCGTGTTTGTTTATGCCGCAGTAGGTTGTTCTAGCCTATATCTCCAAAAGGCTTCGTCAGTCTCCTTGTTCCGAAACAATTCTATACTCCTATTGTCTTGGGGCATCCACTTAGGAGTTATCACCCTTGTTAGTACAGATTTTCCTCTCGGTGTTCTGGGTTCCTCAATTTGTTTACCATGTCCTTCTGCATCTATGTCTACATTCTCTACCATCTCTCCTATGTCATTGGTTGAGTTTGCCCTAATTGCGACAATATACATGGTCCCTTGTATATGTAGACCTCGTCTTCAAAATTAACTGCCGGATGTTCTAATCCCATAGGTTGATCAAGATTGTGTAGTTGAATCACTGACCTATGAAGGCCATCCTCATATACCCGGCCACCCAATCTATTTGTACGAATATACTCCAACTGAGTCTTGTAGGTTCCCTTCATCTTTTCTAGGTGGGCTACATTAAACGACACTCCTCGTCTACTCGTGTTGAAAGGCATATCCGAGTCACTTGTATCTGAGATAACCTCATATGGATAACTGCCTAGTTGTTCTGCCCATGATCGTGTTGTAGTTCTTATGCTAGCCTCGGAAGATTGAACACTTCGTTTATCATTTTTCCCGAAGTATTTTGTGGACCTCAGGTTCATTAATCCTAATCTAGCCTTACTGCGCTCACCCCTTTACTTCGGTCAAACACTTAGTTCTTTTTGAATTTTCTTTAGAGCTTCTTGTCTTGTCTACATTTGTCACAAGGAATCGTTTTGATATGCTTTGATTTTAATTCATTTGAGCATTGCGTATTCAATTCACAAAAAAAATTCCTTTAGGCTTAGTCCCTCACCCACTTACGTCTTCTCTCACCACTACTTATCACTCAATGAGCTAGGGTGATATTTGGCTACACTAGGAGTCCGAAGACACTCCGTTGATCATAATACAACTACAATCAAAGAAATCATCAACAATTGAAGAAATGGAAATTCCACTTATAGAGTTTTCCTAGACTTAAAAAGCAGTAGTTTTGACCTTGCCCGAGAACTCAGTAGTTTTGACCTTGCCCGAGAACTCAAGGTGCTTGTCAGCTTCTTCCTTTGCTCTATGCCACACACAATATTTCACAATTAATGCCCAAAAGTTGGCCCAAAAATGAAAATTTGTGCAAAAAACCCCTAATTTTGTGTTTTGTTTGACAGTTGCAATGGTCAGACACAATCACGATGATCAGTCACAGTCGCGATGGTCAAGCCT
Source organism: Ceratopteris richardii (assembly GCA_020310875.1). Classification (NCBI taxonomy): domain Eukaryota; kingdom Viridiplantae; phylum Streptophyta; class Polypodiopsida; order Polypodiales; family Pteridaceae; genus Ceratopteris; species Ceratopteris richardii. The sequence continues at coordinate 177,441,182 of CM035413.1, forward strand.
TACGATGGTCAGTCACAGTCGCGATGGTGTGACACCCACAATGGTCAGAAGTCACGATGGTCAAGCCTTACGATGGTCAGTCACAGTCGCGACTGTCAAGTCACGACAATTTCCAGGATCGCGACGATCAAGTCACAACGGTCAACCCACAATGATGAGTGAGGATCACGATGGTTAGCACATGATGATCAGGCAACGACCGTCAGGGTCACGACGATCATACACAATTGCAACTATCAAGCCACGGCGGTCAGTCAGGATCGTGATTGTCAAGCACCGTCACGATGGTGAGTCACCATCATGATGGTGAGACACGTGAGCCAATCACCACGATGGTCAGTGATCGTCCCGATGGTCAGACGCAGTTGCGATGATGTATCATCATCGCGTATGCAATTTCACAAAATCAAGCATAGATGTGTGCAAGCGCTTACCTAGGCTCCTCCTTCATGCAAAAAGTTTGCACAAATTCATACCTTTCCTGACATTCATGATGGTCAGCTTCAACAATAATTTTCTAAGAAAAAATGGAGTTTTGCCTATGTCTCCAGTAATTTCGTGGTGTACAAAGGCTGCTCTATAGGATTAATGCACCAGAAAACATGAAGATACACCTACAAAGTCTCTCTCTCACTCTCGCACACACACAAATGAGGGAAAGAGAAGAGAAAGGGGGAATATGATTGATTTTTTGGAGTTTGAGATAATGAAAAGGAATGATACTAGAAGAATAGAGGAGTATAAGTGTGTAAAAACTAACTTCAAACAACAAAACAACAAAGAAATTTTACCTTCCAACGATTTTCTCCAATACACTTACCATCACACGCTCAACCTAGAGCTCTTCCCCAGCAACAACACCAAATTTGGTGTCCCTCTAGCACAATGGAAAGTGCCAATGTGAGGAGCTTCACCTCGTAATTGTCAATCCACGGAGAGGTTAGGCCAATATGAAGAGCGAATGATGTGTATGAAGAAGATGGTCAGAAATTCAAGAGCATACACACACATGCATACACACACACTAGGAAAGTCACGACGGAGATCAATGGAAAGCAAGAGAAGAACTCATATTCATATTCATCATAATCTAGCTACAATAGCTCTTCTAGCTCTAGCTCATAGGTTCAGTCATAAACTAAGAACAACCACAAAATGAGCTCTCTAGCTCTATTTATAGTTTTTGCCTAGTTTTGACCGGTTTCACATCTAGTGACCGGCATAGTTGAAAAATAGGTTCTACCTCTAATTTGAACTATCTAACGGCTTCCAAAAATTAAAAAAATTGGTGTGAGCTTTCTACCTAGACTCCTCAAGCTCGAGGACTCATCGGCTTGCACAAAATGGAGTCGCATTCGTGATAATTGGGTGTATGTACATATCTTACATTGTTTTAGTGATCATAATCACTTTTGCCAAGATGCGATCTTCTGAGTAGTTTTAAGTGCTTCCTCTTCTTCTATGACGAGAACTAGTACATGAACCTTTGCCTTGAACACAAGTTTTGCGATAGTGCATTTGGAGTCCACAACGAGCTGAGGTCATAATTTTGGCACCACATAGCGAAGTAGTTTTGATCTTCTAAGCAGCCTGAGTATGCTCACCAAATTTCATGCGATTTTGAGACTGTGACCAGAGGGGTGTCGACGATGCCCTAGATGAAGTGGTGACCTGCTCTTATACCAATTGTTGGAGTTTGAGGTCTGTAGAAGCACGCGAACAGCACAAGGAAGAAGAAGAAGCTTGGAGCACAACACACAATACTAAATGTATTACCACTAGAATGTACAAAGGTAAGTAACCCGTTAGGACTATAGGTATATATACAAGCCGGGGGAAAAAAACCTCCTATAGAGGGAAGAAAATGCCCCGGCGGTCCTAGTGTGTTCACACACATCACTACTTAAATATCTCAACAAGAGATAATAGATTTGACCACCCTCATAAGGTTATCTTCCTCAGATTGCATCTTCTGAAGTACTTCATCACGTTGTCAGATCTCGTCCTGAGCACCTCGAAGTTTATGCCATAGGAGCTCTAGTTGTTGCTCGAGTGGTATCTCGGGTAGAGGTGACTCACCGAAATCCTCCATGGTGTTTGTAGGTGTAATAAAGTAAGTTTATGATCTAGGGTTCCGACCGATTCAGACAGATCTGAAATTGGACACGTTTGGTCATCCGTGTGTATGACCAAAGATCTCGAGTTTAGACTTACTAGGAGCTTTTCTGCTCTTGTGAACAAGTGATCCACTTAGCTTAGTGGTTAAGTCTCAAGGATGGGAAGGAGTGTTGGTGCATTTTGCCCAAGCCTACATGCTTGATATGCTTGATATTATCCTCATTTGTAAGTCACATGAGTAGTCATGTGAACACCTCTTGTAAAAGAGTACATTTTATCTCTTGTAAATGGAAAAAGAAAAAAGTAAAAGGATGGCTTACCTCATCCATGATGTAAAAGCAAATTCGTGGCTCCAACTACCAAAATCACGAATTTTTGAGCTGAGGGAATCTCTCCTAACTTTGGGGATCACTTTTAGGTGGAGCCATTCGAATTCGAATTCAAAACTCCCTCCAAGAATTGCTATAAAAGGAGCAAGAAGGAAGAGGTGATTAGCAAGCCTTGTACGTGACCACTTCATGTCATTTTGTAGAGATTGAAGAGCTTACTCCATAGCTCTATCATTCTACTCCCATTGTGCAAAGATTCATTGCCAATGTGGTTGTAATCATATGTGAATCTATACATTTATTATCATCTACCTCTCTGTTTTGTTCTCTGCTATACTCACTCAGAGCAGTAACTTCAGAAGGTCATATCTCGAGTTTTACTGAACCTTTTTCAGTGTTTTAAAGTGCGTTGGATAGCTCTCACTATCTAGTTTCTACCTATAAATTTTCAAGGTCATTGGATTTATACTTTTGGAGATATCTGCATTTTACTGCTTACTGGTCTATCTCTGCAGAGCCCCGAGAATTGTGGGAATGTTCCAGAACTTGATGAAACTTGTTCTCAGTGCTCAGTCCATCATTTGAAGTGTTTTAACTTGGAATAGGAAGCTTGCTAAGTCTATTTGCTATGCCCAAAAGGAATTTTTCTAATTCCTTCCAGGTTGAGAGCACTGTTCATTTTTTCCAGCAGGTGTATGTCCAAAAATAGCAAGTTTTGGGAGCTAGTCATTTCGCAACTAGCCTGTCTTGACTTAAACTTTTGGGATACATGTTCCAAAGTACTTGGCTGATATTTTGGTGGATTTAGGAAGCTCAAAGGGTCTACTAATCAACTCTGAAGTCTCAGTTGGCTGGTGTGAAGCTGGTTGTAGCGGCACCTACTCATCTTTGGATTGCATCCACCATCTCTCTTCACAGTGGTATCAGAGCATAGTCAAGCAACATGGGAGATGGATTTCCATCAACAATTGACAAATTGGATCGAAACAACTATCCGGCATGGTCTCTAAGGATGGAGGCTTACCTTCAAGGGAGGAATCTATATGGATTCATATCCGGAGATGAAGCAATGCCAACCATGAGGAACAAAGGGCAACCATCACATGAAGAAGTGGAAGGACTTTCGAATTGGTGTTCGGAGGATGCACTTGCAAGGTCCTATATTCTAAACTCAATCTCTGATTTTCTTTTACCTCATGTCAAGGGATGCAAGACATCAAGAGAAACCTGGAATGCACTTGCTTCTTTCTTCTCTTCCAACACTCGAGCAAGGAAGAACCAATTGTGGATGGAGTTCACAACAATGAAGAAAAGCCCGAAGCAAAATGTGACTGATTATGTCACAAAGATGAAGGAGATTTCTGACCAACTTGGAAGCATTGGAGAGGTAATTGAAGAGGAGCAAATCATAAGACAAATCATGAATGGAATCAAAGCAGACGACAAGTGGGAGTCATTCACAACAGCCATGGATTTATACATGGATATGCATGTACCCGACCTCAACACACTCATGGGCCAACTCTTCACTCATGAAGCAAAGATTAGCAAAGGTGGTGAGTCCTCAAGAGGTAATCAAACTTCTGCCTTATATTCTGATAAAGCTAAGGTCAAGGACAAGTCAAAGAATAGAAAGGATGAAGATGAAGGAAGCTCTTTCCAAGCAAACTTTGCAGGTAGAGGAAGAGCTAGAGGAAGAGGCAGAAGTGGAAAGCAAGGCAGGGGGAGATTCCAATCATCTCAACCTTGCAACATATGTGGCTTATCTAACCATACTACTGAAGAATGTTTCAGGAACCCGAGGAACTCAAGAGGAAGAGGATTCAATAGAGGTGGCTATGGATCAAATAGAGGTAGGTACAATGGAGGCTACAACAACAACAACTACTACAACAACAATTACAACAACAACAACAACTATCAAAGTGGCCATAGAGGAAGAAGAGATTACAATAACTATGCAGAGGACCAAAGTCAAGAAGATTCGTTATTGATTATGAATCTATCAACGAAGAAGGGTAAGGATGATGATCACATATTTTACATTGATTCGGGATGCTCGAACCATGTAGCAGGAAATGTGGCTTTACTTTCTGATTTGGAAGATCCTCATAACAAGCATGAAGTGCAGACAGGAGATGACACAAAGCACTCAGTGGAGAAGATAGGTAATGTGAAGACATCAGATGGGAATATGAACCTCTTAAGCAAAGTCTTGTATGTCCCTACAATTACCAAAAATTTAATAAGTGTTGGACAGATTGTTGAAAAAGGATTGAAGGTTAGATTCAATCGATTTGGAGCATATGTTGAAGACCCAAGGCAAGGCTTTCGAAGGATTGCCAAAGGAGAAAAGACAGGAAGGCTTTTCACTTTTGAAGTGGAAGATACAAAGAACATAGCTTTGTTTAGCTATGGATCTCAAACTCTAACAGAGTTGGAGATATGGCACAAAAGGCTTGCTCACATTGGTGAGAGGACACTCAAACAGATTTGCAGGGACCAAAGTGTACTTGGTTTGCCTAATATCACAAGGCAACACATGATTTATAAGTGTGAAGCTTGTCAACTCGGCAAGGCTCATAGACAACCTTTCAATAAGAAAGGATATATGTATCAAAATCCTTTGGATCTAGTGCACACGGATGTGTGGGGTCCAAGTAAGGAGCCATCTATATCAGGCTCAAGATATTATGTGTCTTTCATAGATGATTGTAGCAGGTGGACCATTCTGTTTTTCATGAAGCACAAGGATGAAGTGTTTAATTGCTTTAAGAAGTATATTGTTCTTGTTGAAAACCAAACAGGTAGGACTTTGAAACGACTCAGATCAGATGGTGGAGGAGAATACTTCTCTTTTGAATTTGATGCCTTCTTGCATGAAAGAGGCATTAAAAGGGAAGTCACTACAAGGTATACACCCGAACTCAATGGTGTAGCAGAGAGGAGGAACAGAGCTATTGTCGAAGCTGCAAGGTCCATGCTCAATGAAAAGGGATTGCCGAACTACCTATGGGCAGAGGCTGTGTCGACAGCCACATATCTCATAAATAGACTTCCATCTAAGTCACTAGATGGAACCACTCCATATGAAGTGTGGAATGGAAGAAGACCTAGTCTAGAGCATTGTAAAATCTTTGGATGCTTAGCCTATGCTCACATTCCTTCTCAAGTAAGAGGGAAATTGGATCCCAAGGCAGAGAAGTGTGTATTCATTGGTTATGATCAAAACCAAAAAGGATATAGATTGTACAATCCAACCAATAAAGGATTTTCTGTGAGTAGAGATGTAATTTTTGATGAAAACAAATCATGGTTTAATGATGACAGGAAAGTGAAGCTGCCATATGACTTGGATGAAGACTTTCCCTCACTTCAACCGAAGGAGCCAAAGCAGATTGAAGAAAGTGATTCGGAGATTGACCTAGAAGACTTGGAAAGACTAAAGCTATGGAAGAACAAAGGTAAAGCAAAGATGCAGGATGCTACATATGGACCCGAGAGCTCACATCAACCACTTAGAAGGTCTTCGAGGGAGAAGAAGAAACCAGAGAGGTTTGGTTATGATACTTCTTTGGTCACCAAGCACTCAATCTACATTGCAAAGGATTCAACCAATGAAGAACCTACCACATTTGAAGAAGCACAAAGCAAGAAAGCTTGGAGAGATGCAATGGATGAAGAAATGGAAGCCTTGAAGGAGAATGACACTTGGGAGCTTGCACCTAACAAGCCATCTATGAAGATAATCGGATCTCGATGGATATACAAAATCAAGAGGAATCCAGATGGAAGTATAAATAGACACAAAGCAAGGTTAGTTGCTAAAGGGTTTGCTCAAACCCATGGTATTGATTATGAGGAGACTTTCTCTCCTGTTGCAAAAATGCCTACAATTAGGGTTCTCATAAGTCTTGCTGCATCTAGAAATTGGAATCTTTATCAACTTGATGTAAAGAATGCTTTCTTGAATGGATGGATTTCTGAGGAAGTGTATATGGCACAACCTCCTGGATATGAGGATGCACATCATCCTAACTATGTATGCAAACTAAAGAAAGCTTTGTATGGATTGAAGCAAGCTCCAAGAGCTTGGAATTTCAGATTGGTTACTTATTTGCAGGACCAAGGATTCAAAGCTAGCAAGGCGGATACCTCTTTGTTCATAAAGAGGAATGGATCTGAAGTGATCTATTTATGTGTGTATGTTGATGATATTATTATCACACGCAATGATCTTGAAGGAATCAAACAGGTAAAGAGTCAAATGAAGGAGGAGTTCAAAATAAGTGACCTCGGACCACTCACTTATTTTCTTGGATTGGAGTTGATCTACACAGATTCAGGTATATACATCACACAAAGGAAGTATGTCCATGACATGCTCGTCAAGTTCAAGATGGAAAATACAAAGTGTGCAGGTACACCTATGGAGCAAAATCATAAGCTTAGTGCTTATGAAGGAGAGCCAATTGAAGACATCACAAGCTATCAAAGCTTGGTTGGAATTTTGAACTATGCAACACTCACAAGGGTGGATATATGCTATAGTGTTAGCATATTGAGTCAGTTTATGCATAAGCCGAGAAGACCACATATGGAAGCGGCCAAGCGAGTCCTCAAGTACCTAAAGGGGACCATGAATGAAGGTTTGTTCTATTCATATACTTCAGATATTGAGCTAAAGGTCTACTCAGATGCAGATTGGGCCGGATCTAAAGATGATAGAAGAAGCACATCAGGGTATATATCATTTGCAGGTTCAAAAATCATTTCTTGGTCATCGAAGAAGCAACCAACCGTGGCATTATCTTCTACTGAAGCTGAATATAGAGGTTTGGCTAATGCAACTCAAGAAATCATGTGGTTAAAATCTTTGTACACAGATCTTGGACTTCATTCTTCAACACCTCACATTTTTGGTGACAACACAAGCTCACTACATCTAGCAGCTAATCCGGTATACCATGCTAGAACCAAGCATATTGAAGTCCACTACCATTATGTAAGGGAGAAGCTAATGAGCAAGGATATTCAACTATCCTACGTCTCTATGCAATGTGCAGACATGTTGACAAAAGCTCTTGATGGTACGAAATTAAGTAGATTCAAGTTGATGATTGGTTTGCAGGAAATCAAGGACAATTGAAGACTTATTTGGAGGCCAAGCATGTTAGGCTTGAGGGGGAGCTGTTGGTGCATTTTGCCCAAGCCTACATGCTTGATATGCTTGATATTATCCTCATTTGTAAGTCACATGAGTAGTCATGTGAACACCTCTTGTAAAAGAGTACATTTTATCTCTTGTAAATGGAAAAAGAAAAAAGTAAAAGGATGGCTTACCTCATCCATGATGTAAAAGCAAATTCGTGGCTCCAACTACCAAAATCACGAATTTTTGAGCTGAGGGAATCTCTCCTAACTTTGGGGATCACTTTTAGGTGGAGCCATTCGAATTCGAATTCAAAACTCCCTCCAAGAATTGCTATAAAAGGAGCAAGAAGGAAGAGGTGATTAGCAAGCCTTGTACGTGACCACTTCATGTCATTTTGTAGAGATTGAAGAGCTTACTCCATAGCTCTATCATTCTACTCCCATTGTGCAAAGATTCATTGCCAATGTGGTTGTAATCATATGTGAATCTATACATTTATTATCATCTACCTCTCTGTTTTGTTCTCTGCTATACTCACTCAGAGCAGTAACTTCAGAAGGTCATATCTCGAGTTTTACTGAACCTTTTTCAGTGTTTTAAAGTGCGTTGGATAGCTCTCACTATCTAGTTTCTACCTATAAATTTTCAAGGTCATTGGATTTATACTTTTGGAGATATCTGCATTTTACTGCTTACTGGTCTATCTCTGCAGAGCCCCGAGAATTGTGGGAATGTTCCAGAACTTGATGAAACTTGTTCTCAGTGCTCAGTCCATCATTTGAAGTGTTTTAACTTGGAATAGGAAGCTTGCTAAGTCTATTTGCTATGCCCAAAAGGAATTTTTCTAATTCCTTCCAGGTTGAGAGCACTGTTCATTTTTTCCAGCAGGTGTATGTCCAAAAATAGCAAGTTTTGGGAGCTAGTCATTTCGCAACTAGCCTGTCTTGACTTAAACTTTTGGGATACATGTTCCAAAGTACTTGGCTGATATTTTGGTGGATTTAGGAAGCTCAAAGGGTCTACTAATCAACTCTGAAGTCTCAGTTGGCTGGTGTGAAGCTGGTTGTAGCGGCACCTACTCATCTTTGGATTGCATCCACCATCTCTCTTCACAAGGAGGAGGTCTTGGGTTCAATCCCCATGGGGGACATGGGGAGAGAAGTTTTGCCCAAAGAGATCTAGAGTCTTCTAGAAGCATCCACTTGAGTTAACGCGAGTTGACTGGGACACTTGGCACACATGCAGTTACATGGCACACATGCAGTTACATGGCCGACACATGGTTGGCTAGTATCCACCTGCCCAAGAAGGCAATCCCTTGGAGAGAGCTATATATAGAGGTATTTGGTTGGGAGGAGAGTCATTTCTCTAGCACGTGGTGGTCATAATCCTCGTTCTCTTGTAGTAGGGTCCATGGGTATGTAGAGAACAAAACCCTCTTGCTAGATATGTAAAAACAATTTTGAGATTCCTTGAATTAAAATGTAAAAGGAAGGGTTATTCTTGGGAATTGAAAAAGTAAGAAAGAGATGCAAGTTGTGTTAAATATAAAAAAAGAGAACTAGAGTGGCAACACAAAGACATAGTCTAGTGGTAAAAAACTTCCCTTGTGAGAGTGAGGTTGTGGGTTCAAATAATATAAAATTCCTTATTGTCACTCATAAATTGAAATTGATTCTCGCGTAGCCAATAGTCGCCAAGGGAGCCATGGGTGCCAGGGAAACCAAAGATGCCAAAGTAATGCTTTGCTTATGCCTAAGTTTTTCCTATGAATGTTGAAAGCTTGAGAGAGATTTAGAAGACATACCTCATGCAACTAATAAGATGGAAAGACTATTCAAGCCTTCATAGAGGCCACATTTTTTTACACAAACCATTATGAAGATGAATTTCTAAGCCTTAGCAGTTATCCAAAGAAAACTTTGTATATTTTGCCATTGATTTGACACTACGTTTGCTTGAGATGGGTAATTACAGATGACTTTGAACTTGTGAATCCACTGTGGATAGTTCCATCCTACCTTCCACCTATTCTTGAGCTTCTAAAGAACTTTTTTGCAAAAAGGTTGAGCCCTCTTGTTCTTTCATATAGATAACCCTAACAATGTTGCAGTTTCTAACAATATCATCAAATTGAAATTGTACTTCCTTTTTTCCATGAGAGTTTTTGGCATTCGAACTACTTTAGGCTTGAAATGTGAAAGAACAATGCATACACCCAAGAAACCCCCTTTATCCCTCACCTTCAAAGCCTAATGTCAAAGGGTTCCGCAAGTATTGAACCCTCAACCTTCACTCCAAAGAGTCTTGTTCTTTATACCTATGAATTTAAAGGCCTTGTTCTTTATACCTATGAATTTAAAGGCCTTGTAAGGACTTGGATAAATTAAAGTGACTCACCCATTTTTCTCGATGCGGATATATCTTTTTCCTTTGTTTCCATTTTATTTCCCTTCTTTTAAGGTCCGTTTCATATAGAGCAGAGCCCCCACCTCAACATATTGACTGGGAAATAATCAAGTGTCGTGTGGGTGTGTTAATTCACATAAGGCAGACTCTCAATATGTTTCTACTGCCACATCACGAAACATTTTGGGATTTAAAGTTCCGATACCCCCCCCCCCCCCCCGCTCCAAGCTATTTGTGAATTCCAGATGAGATTCACAATGGAAAATTTTGATGTAGCTCAATTTTCTATGTGAATAGCTATCCAGAAGACGTGTCAATTTTTGCATTGTTCTCCTTGGAAGCATAACAATTTACCTCTACGTTCCAAAGTCTCTATGTTTCAATGGGTGCGGTTTAGTGGATGTGCCTTGTGCTCTTAGGTAGGTGGCCAGAGTTCAAGTCCCGCCCGAAGCTAGATGTCCCAAAGTTTCCCAAAATGGGTGCCTCTATCTTACGAGGTCGGGTGTGTGTCTTTCCAAATTCATTGTACTCTTAAAAAAAAGTCTCTATGTAAAACCAGCCTTAAAATTATTTTAGAAAAAAAAAAAACTCTCTACGTGTGAAGCCGTTGTTTGGGCCCGCTATCTTTCTCTCTCTGAGCGACGTGTGAAGCTGTTCTTAAAGATATTGATGTGCTAGAAAATTATACCCAAAAGTCTGGCTGACGTGGGCGGATATTAGCCATGAATGTGATACGATGGATTAAAAAAAATCTCCCCCCGCAGTGCGCGTGAAACATGCGCAGCCATATGAGCTGGATCTCAATAAAAGCCAAGACGACTAAACCAAATGAGATGTCTCTGATGACCAAATAAAAAATTGCCACACACCTAAAGCAGATCTTGCGAAAAGTGGCTACCTCGTTTGTTTCGAAACTTCTTTTGTTCTAAAAAGGCCGTGTTCACACGACTCAATGAACATAATTTTGGTCCGCGTGGGCAATAGTTCAAGAATCAAAAGAGGGCTTTTCAAAAGTTTATTATTTTCTTTTTTAATGAAGTCCGAACTTGCGATCCTGAAACAATTTTATGTGATGTGATTTGATAAACCACATATGGCACAGGGACCCCCCAAATCCGACACAAGAAAGGGTTAAATGCTCAGCGCCCACTAGGAATGAATAGAGCTTGAAGGCCTGCTAAGATACTAAGTGGGGACAACCCTATATCTACATGAAGAGACTGGTTTCAACACAGGCGCATGAAAGCCCACTAATTCTTGAAGGGAACTGGTTTTACTTCTCACCACTGCATGTGGAGGGTTGGCCTTCCAATGAAGCCCACAATGCTTGAACGGCCTCCCAAGAGAGGCAAATGTTTTTGCCATTCAAGCAAGCATTGTTGGATCAGAGGCCCTTCTTTTTTAAGAGGACGTTATGTCGAAGCCTAATATCCTTTGTTTGAATTGATTGAAAGAACGTTTGCACAAGTGAATGGGCATAGTAGCCATGGCAGCCCTGAATCCCACAAAGTAGGAGTTAGATTGCCCAAAGGTGACACTTGAAAAGAACTGCCCAAAAACATCTGGTTTAATCTGTCCGATGACAATACACTGGCCTAAGGTCCACAATTGCCTTGTCATAGGGAGGGGTTGAACCTTCACCCGCACCTCAAGAGGAAAGGCCAAACAAACAACGTAACACATGTGGACCCAAAAGCTTATTATTGTTTACAATGGCTTCACATCATTCAGTAAAAGACCCAAAGAGGATTCTCTTTTGGGCGAGTCAACCATTTACAGTTGCCTCTTGGAAGACAATTGCAAATGATGATGGGCTATAAGAAGTCCCTCTCTTCTACTACAAATGAAGGCTTTTGAGTCAATGAGAATCTCTTATGCAAGTGCCAAACATTCCATAAAATAATAACCCATTTGAACATAAACGACAAACATTTATTTCGTGTTTGAAGTAGCCTGGTGTACGATATGCGATCGTTTCTCTGTCTGACCACGTGCTGTTCATGTGGCGGTCCCAAATCAATGCCATTTTGTACATCTTAATTAAACGTGATTACATAATATCAGATATCTATAAGTGTTTGATTTTTTGTCCACATCCTGTAGGACAGTTGGTTGAGCTTTGGCCTTTTGAAGCGGAGGTCCAGGGTTCAAGTCTACATGTTATGGCTTAGGCCAGTTAAATCCAGTTGTAATCATGTCTCCTTCAGTTGTAACCTTGTCTAACCCTTGCTTTGTGGGATACGGGGGGTCCCGCGGGTGCTATGCCCATTCACTTGTACAGTTACAATTTCAAAGTTAAAGTTCGGGGGAGTAGGTTTCGGCTGAACCTCCATTAAAAAAAAAAAAAAAGTGTTTGATTTTTTCGTATTTTTGGAAGAACAATAGAATAGATAGAAAGAATAGACCGCTGATCTTCAAAATGTTCTAGGTTCACTGTAAGTAAGAAATACTTTGCGATTTAATTAGCAAGAATTTCCATGCAATGGGTTCATTTTGACAATGCTTATCATTTTCATTCTTCTAGTGTCTGTGTTTTTCTATTATTCTGATTGCATTACAGATTAGTCATTGTATTTGAGGAAATGGCTATGAAATATTTGTGCTGATAGAAGTAGAATAGTGGTATCACAATGGATTAAAGTCACATCCAGCTGTCTACATACATAATACACACCAATTATATGAATTAATCACTATGTCTTCCACCAAAGAAGTCAAGCTTTTCATGCAATGCCGAATACTTCATTTGCCTGTGGTTTTGAGATCATTGTGTGCAACAATATTCTGTGTGACGGACAAGATTAAGAAGTAGGTAGCACTTCGCAATTTGGGAACTTGGGATAGGCACTTTAACGGATCAACTTAACACATATTGCTATCATATCCATCATTGTACAGGCCGATAAGAGAATCTCATTTAGATCCTACAGAAAAAAATAACCAAAACAAAAATCCATCATTTAACAGACTAGCAAGAGAAGCTCATGTAACTATCTCCACACCCAATACCCCATACATAGATTGCTAGTACTAACTCCGCACCCAATACCCAATACATAGATTGCTAGTACTACTTGAATTATCTGCCTTATGCAGTCAGAAACATGATCAAAATTGTATCTTCGATCGCTAGAAACATTATGAAAGTTATATGTTCGAATCAAGATAACACTAGCACAGAAATCCATGTATCATAAGTTGCAACTAAGATCTGTGGGAAAAGAAAGATTTATATTTTTGCTGAATGTACTAAACACTGATTACGGGATAAAAGTGATGGGTTTGTTCACCAAAAACTTGTGAAACCAGTTTAAGCGAACCAAAAAGTATCACCACGCAAAAGACATCAGTAAAGCTTGGCCAGATTAATTTGCTGGAAAGCAGACTATTCATCGTGCAGTGGAAGTGTCTAATCTTCAGTTGACTTTTATTTCAAGGATTGAAGTCAAATTTGAAAGATGTCCGCAGAACCTTGTGCAGCCAAGAACTCATTCAACAAGCAATCAACATCTGGAGAAAAACTTCTGTGGTTGTAACTTCCTCTACTTTTACAAAAGCAAAGTCAAAAAGAGAGAACTGGTCACTGTACATTTGTAGAAGTTGCTCGAAGACAATACATCAATCATCACAAGGAAAGAGAGCACCGTTGGGGCCGAGTACTCTAAGAAGCAAAATGTAAATTGTAAATTGTATAAAGAGTGTGTGGATTTCTTTTTTTAATGGAGGCTCGACAAGCGACTACTCTCCCGAGTTTTAACTTTGAAAGAACAACTCTATAGGTGAATGAGCAACGTATTCCAAAAAGTAGGGGTTAGACAAGATTACAACTGGTTTCAAATAGTTTAGACTGGCCAAAGCCATTACATGTCCAGCCAGAGGATTGAAGTCTGGACCTCCACATCAAGAGACTAAAGACTCGACCACTATAACAGCAGGACGTGGACAATGTGCGGACTTTATTATATCACAGTTTATAAAATTAAAAACGGAGTATCACTAGATAAAGAGAAGTCATTTGGACAAAAGAAAGTTCCTAATATTCACAGAAATGGTATACTGCAAAGCAAAAGCCACCTGCGATTGTTCAATGGGCTTGGGGGCTGACAGTTAGGTTCCTTTCTCGACTGGGGGGTGACTTATAAGACTCCATTTGCAACGTAATGTTCTTATTTCCAGTTCAAAAAGGATAAGTGAAAGGTCCGACCCACTTAAAGGTAACAAAAATATAATCCTAGTGCCATTTCTATGAGTATCGGAGAGAAGCATAACAGATACCATATTTCATGATCTTATCTTAAATGCAACCATTCAGTGTGATGCTCGGTTCAACTGATTCCGGCTCAAAAACAAGGTAGGTCGAAGAAGGCCAAACTGGGGAAAGAAAGGAAATACACTGCAACTTATATAGAACTTACCAAGAGGCATGAAAGGTCCCCATATTTCCTGAGGTTATCCTTAGACCTTCTCATGTAGAATTTACATAGAGGCATGAAAGGTTACCATATTTCCTAAGGTTATCTTAGACCTACTCATGTCTCATGTCCATTTTTTATGAAGGTATCCGTAAACGTATGCGTCCACAATGTAAAGTATAGTTTAATTAACTCCACTTTAAAAAAAGGGTAGGTAAGAACACGATAGTTATTGCTCTCGCGATATGTACATGTCATACTTAGCTTCTTCTTTTTGTCTAACACTCACTGCAGAAGGAGAAGATTCTCTGTGGATTTGGTGCTCGTAAACATGAGTAGAACTTGTCCTTTCGTTCACTTGCTTGGTAGCCAGTGTCGCAATAAAGAACAGAAGACATGAAGGAATCGTCAATTTTGCTCTGAATAGTGGGATAGTTTTGTACATATAGCCATCCAGAGTCAGTATTTTATCTACGCTGACAAAGAAGCGGAAGTTGCTAAACAACTTCAAATATTCTTCTCAGAAAGCTAAATCTACAGTAGTACTCACATGCCACGGACATCAAACGATATATGCAGAAACAGCATAGAGGAGACGCGATTTCGAGACGGTGAAAAAACCTGAAATTTGCATCCGCATAGAAGTGATTTTCTTTTCCTGGAAAAACAATATGAAGAAACCCTGTATACTTTTATCTACAAGATTGTATGATAGGATTGCATCAGTTTGATGAATATACAGAAAATCCAAGAGTGATCCATGTCGGTTTAGTTGGAAAGAAATCTTGAACAACAACCGATAGCTACAATATCAAAAGCTTTAGGAAAACAAAGCGGTTGAAGAAAGTTTATCTGGCTTTTATAACCAGGTTATGCTTCTCAAATAAATATTATATTACAAATTTCAAGGCACTGAAAAAGCAAGGCAAAGACAGTGGTTCAAGCAACCACATTGAATTTTCCCTTCCTTAACCCTGTGCATAACTTAAGGACGGTATTACCATTGATTCACTGCTGAAGCAATGGTGATGTGACTATGTGACTGACGGCAGAAGCTCCTTGAATCTTCCTGTCCCATCAACAGACATCAAGGACCTTTATTCTTACTGATGAGAGAGACATCTGAGAGAAGAGTGATGTCTTAAAAGAGAAAAAGCCTTGCTTCACATGTGCAGCAAAATCAGTATACACAATCTTGTTACAAATAGTATATTACATTCTTTGCCTTGCCAGTCCTATGATCAACGTGCGGACGAGCACCAAAATTTCATAGCCACTTCCAGTGATGTTGTCCGCATGAAATTAAGAGGTTCATACAGTCTCACACGACTTCTGAGCATCACTGTGGCATTATGAGTACCTGAAGGTAAAAACATGATCAAAAGAAGCAGAAATTCACTTTGCGGAAGCCCAAAATTCGTAGAATCTGATGCCTGAAAGACAACAGGTCCAGTATTCCTGCCACATTCTTCTGCAAAGTTCATCGTAGTGTTGTGGTATGTCTATATGAGAGATGAGAGAATTATTGACTGAAGTGATTTTGCTACGATAGCCACGTCCGAGAGAGGACCTGCACTGTGACAATCTGGCCAAACGGTGGACGTAATACATTAATAGTGGCTGGATCCCGTATATCGACAATCTGTACCACGTCCTGGCAGTGCGAAGTGCTGCTACAAGGAGCTCTCACTATCCCACAAAACTTCCCTGGACCGGCCTGAGTGAGTTGTTCCATATTCTTCAGCATATCCTCTCTAATCACAGTATTCCAGTTATCTTCACTTTGGCAATACATCTTAAGCTTGCCTGTGCAATCCTCCAGAACAAACAGATTTCCGTCAACAGCCACACATGGTCCGTTCCATCCGTTGCACATCCCACGAGGCATATCAGTCCATCTACCTGTTTGCGGGTCATACACAACACCAACCTTCCAAAATACTCCTTTGCCGCTAACCATGTGGAGCTTCCCGTTACAGTTAACTGCACTGATAGCTTCTCCGCTAAATTTCGATGATTTCAGGTGTTCCAATGTGATCCACGTTTTCTTATCAGGGTCATACATCTCTGCAAGTTTGGATACAGAAAAATCCCAGTCCTTTCCGCATCCACTGGCCACAATGAGCTTTCCCGATGCCGTGCCACAAACGCACCATTTCCGCGGCACACGAAAAGGAGTGCCATTGGTCCATGTGCAAGTCCGGGTGTCGAAAATGAGAGGGCATTCAAGTGCAGGCTCGAGAGGCTGCCGATCTGTAGAGTCCGGGTCCAGCGATTGGGCCACCTGCGGGCTGCCTCCCCTCGAAGGGCTGCACACCTTACGGCGGGAGCCTGCGACCATGAAAAGTTTGTCTTGAGAGCTGGCGCATTGTACAGAATGAAGGCGGCCTATAAAGCTCGGGCTTGTAAGCTGGAAGTCTAGAGATTTAGGGAAAGGAGGCAGGCAGTGCCAGCGATCCGCGATGGGATCGTAGGCATGCCACGAGAATGCACAACGCGATATCTCAGATGGAGAAACCTTGAGACCTTCTTCGTAGAGGAGGACGTAGAGCCACAGCTGCGGCTTGAACCCAAGAGCGGCACGCAAGGAATGAAAAATTCGAGAGTGAAAGAGCAAAGATTGCCAGGACTCGCATACCCCACGGAGCGAGGACAGGGAGGGCACCCTAGCGAGGCAGATGATAGCGAGGTCATCAGGCAAGCCCGGTATGAGAGGAACCTGTGCTGTCACATTCGAATCCACCATAGCCGATGCAGGGAAGCGACCGGAGCGTAGCTGAAAGTATAAGGCGCTGTGGGCGACACGTATGCAGACGTTCGCAGAAATGTCAAGGACAGGATTGGAGTCCCGTCAGGGAAGTGCATTTTGCTATCAGCTTATGAATGGATGGGAGCTCGAAAAGGCTGCGACTTGGCTGCATCTTCCACTTGCAACAAACAAGTCTTTCTGTACCGCTGAACTCGGACTGTTTGCTTGGCACGATGCTGATGCTGTTGAATTTGTGGTATGTTAAAGATCGTGGTCCAAAGCTTTTGGTCCAAACTCCTCTTGGTGGAACAAAGTGTTTTTCCATATGGAACATGGGATAACTTCATAATTCCGCTCATAATTTCTTGGGGTTAGTACCTCAAGAGCTCTTGGGATTGGGATTACTACTTTAGGAGCCCTTGCCTTTTCCAATGTGTCTATAGCAAGCAAACAGAAAACTATTGCAAGCTCTTCATCCCCTCTCATAGGTGGTTTGGTAAAACTTTGGTCTCTTGAGGTAGAGGTTCAGAGTTCAACCCCTGGGTTACGAGGGAAAGAAACAGTTGGAATTGCCTCGTCTCCTATGATAGAGTCATCACTGATGGCTCTAATGATCTGTAACAAATGTCGATCTTCTAGTTGTGCTTCCTTTATTTCTTGAAGCAATGAGCTTTCTAGAATTGTAAAGCTCATTTGATACACTATCTATGATAAATGCATCAACTACTATCTTCTCTTTGCCTCTTCTATACATGATTTCCATGTGAAACTCCTGCATGAGCTCAACCCAATGAGCCTGCCTCGAAGATCTGGTTGACTACAAAAGTACTTGAGTGTATGGTGATCTCTGTATAACTTAAAGTCTTCACCATAAAGATAGTGTCTCTAGACTTTAAGAGCATGCACCACTGCACACAACTCTTGTTCATGCAATGGCCAATTGCGTTGTGCACTACTCAACTTCTTACTTTCAAAAGCTATTGGCATGTCATCTTGGCTCAAGTCTACCCCTATGGCTATGCCACTAGCATTTGTCTCCAAGTCAAATGGTTTTTGCAGATCTACCACTTTGAGTATATGAGCCTATGAAATAGCTTATTTTAGAGTATCAAAACTTTCTTGTTGCTCTTGCTTCCATGCAAATGACACTTTGCCTTGAAGCAAGTTCATCATAGGCACTGCTATCGATGAATAACAAGAGATAAATTTTTGATAGAAATCGAAAAGTCTTAGAAATGACTATAAGTACCCCTTATCCAGAGGAGTAGGCCAAGCTAGAATAATTGAGACCTTCTTGAGATCCATCTATACCCCATCAGCCGATACCACATGCCCTAAGTACTCTATCTATGGAAGGAATAACTGAATCTTATCTAGATTTACAAACAATTGATTTTCTTTCAGCTTATTTAACACTAATCTCAAATGACTTTCATGCTCATGTATAGACCTACTATACACTAACAAGTCATCAACAAAATCCACAACACACTTTCCAATGAACAGTCATAGAATATCATTCATTAACATCATGAAAGTAGCAGGTGCATTAGTCAAACCAAACGGCATAACCAAATATTCATAATACCCAAAACGGGTCCTGAAAGCTATTTTTACATACATCTTGATCTTTTACCCTAATCTGATGGTAGCCACTTTACAAATCTATTTTACTATATACAACAGCTCCACCTAGAGTATCTAAAAGATAGTCTATCCTAGGCATGGGTAATCTTATTGAGTGCTCGATAGTCGAGGTGCACATCCTACAAGATCCATCTTTCTTCTTCACGAGAAGAACTAGTGCTACAAAGGGCGTATAGCTAGTTCTAATTAGCCCTTTCTACAAGTACTCATCCACAATCTTGTAGACTTCATTCTCCTCCTACAAACTCATTTGAAATGGTGGTCGAGCGATCAAACTTGCTCCTGGTACCAATTTGATTCTATGCTTAATGTTCCTTCAAGGAGGTAAACCCAAAGGTAATCCTTTCAAAAATAACTCTTGGAATTCTACTCTTACTTTATCTGAAAGTACTTGAGCATTCTAACTAGAGTTTCAATGTCTGCATGAATCCATCACTACACGATGAATACAAAAAATAAAGAAAATAAATAAACTTACAATCGAACTTGAGCAACTTGGTAGCGGTTACAATCATATCTCTTGGAGATGTGGCTCTCCATGGATCAGTAGTCACCTCCCCTCATGCTCAAATTGATACACATGTGAAGCAAAGTCTATGACTAGTCGTTTCCTAGCTTGCCACTTTTAACTCAGGACTACATCGAAACGTGCCAGTCTAGCTATCTCAAAATCCAATCTGTCCTCATATGATTGGATTTGAATGGGAAAACCTACCACATGCGAGTCCCATGTCTCAATTCCCTTCCCATCGGCTAACTCTACTATGTAGGCATTATCTGATTGCACAATCTCTAAGTGTAGCCAATTGACTAGTTGGGAACTAATAACATTGTGAGTAGACCCAGTGTCAAAGAGTACCTTGACAAGCTGTCCTACCACGAATCCTCTCATGACAATGAGCTCTGTGTGTAGGAACTAATACCCTTTCTGTGCCACTGGCAAAAGCACAACATCTGGCATAGTAGGAACCTTCTTCGTGACCATCATGACCACTATGGGAGATGATATTTGGGATAGGGAATCTCCAGAATCCTCATCTCCATCACTCCTTGCCTGTGTAGGATTGATGACTATGGTGGCTGCTATTTTCTTTTTCTTAGGATAAACCTTGAAGAGGTGCTATCCTAGACACTGTTGGTGCAAATTCCAAGCCCACACATTTGTCTTGAAGTTCATCCACATATGAAGTTCCATGGAAACCATTGCTAGAAGAACTTTATCTTTTACAATTGTAAAAGTCATTTATTTGACTTGAGAGAATCTTTGTAATCACCTACCAAAAACTCATGGAATTGTTAGTTAGAAGAACATCTACTTCATTGAGGGAATATCTCCTAGAATGACGGATCACCTTTTAGAGAGAGCCAAAAGTTGAATTCAAATTCAAATTTGAATGTAACACTTATATAAAGTGACTTGGAAAAGTTGCGGTTAGAATTCTCCAATCCCGAGCTTTCCAAGGCCATTGTGTAGAAGTGTGAGGCCTACATTGTAGCCTACACTAATCTCCATCGTTAGGCTATGATTGTCAAGCCTATGATCTTGTACAACATTGTCCATTAATACAATACATCTACATTGTTCATCTATGATCTCTCTCTTATAGTCATTAATATCTATCAACTTGTGCTGCTCATATCTCAACCAATTCTCCACAAAATTCAATGATCTATAGCTTGTTGGAATCTCCAAGTTATCTACATGCTGATAAATTTTGAAGCAAATCCATTCAGCCAATTTGGAGAAAAGCGCGTCGAAGCACTCACTAGTCAAACTCTATAGAGGTCCTAAAAAATTGGGGGTAATGATTCATTTGTTAAATTGATTGCTTTGAGTGTAGGGCACGATTTGGCAGTACCTACTCATTTCTTGGAGTGTCCATCCATCTTTCCCAATAGTGGTATCAAAGCAAAGTTAAGGTAAAATGGGAGATGGTTTTCCTTCTTTCATTGATAAATTGGATAGGAACAACTATCAAGCATGGTCCTTGAGGATGAAGACATACTTGCATGGAAGGAGGCTCTACGGATACATCTCAAGAGATGAGGAGATGCCCATATTCAGAAGCAAAGGGCAACCTACAAGAGAAGATCATGAAAGACTCAACACTTGGTGTGCCAAGGATGCATTAGCAAGGTCCTACTTACTGAACTCAATCTCTGATTTTCTTCTTCCACACATTAGGAACTGTAAGACATCCCAAGAGACTTGGGAAACATTGTCTTCTTATTTCTCTTCCAACACAAGGGCCAGGAAGAATCAATTGTGGATTGAGTTCACCACTCAAAGAAAGCAACCTAAGCAAGGTATCTCAGAGTATGTGACCAAAGTCAAAGATGTAGCAGATCAATTGGCAAGCATAGGAGAAGAAATTGAAGAGGAGCAGATTGTAAGGCAAGTAATCAATGGCATTAAAGCTGATGACAAATGGGAGAGCTTCACAACTGCCATGGACTTGTACATGGACATGCAAATTCTAGATCTTACTGCACTCATGAGGCAACTATTTACTCATGAAGCCAAGCTCAACAAGAATGGAGATTCATCAAGAGGTAATAGCTCTTCTGCCCTATACACTGATAAAAGTAAGTCCAAAGAGAAAGCCAAGAACAAAAAGGTTGAAGATGAAGGAACTACCTCCCAAGCCAACTTGCAAGGAGAGGTAGAACCTCAAGAGGAAGGGGTAGAGGAGGTAAGCAAGGAAGGGGGAGATCTTATAACTCCTCACCATGCAATATTTGTGGTTTATCAAATCATACTATAGATGAGTGTTTCAGGAACTTCAAGAATCAGAGAGGTAGAGAATATCAAAGAGGTGGATATACACAATCCAGAGGAAGATTCAATCACCATCAAGGATACAACAACAATTACAATAACAACTAACAAGGAGGCTACAAATCAAGGAAGGATTACAACAACTACACAGAGGAGCAAGAAGATTCTCTTCTAATTATGAACATGACTTCAAAACCATGTATAAATGATGACCATCTCTTCTACATTGACTCAGGATGCTCAAACAATGTGGCAGGCAATGTAGCTCTTCTCTCTGACCTTGAGGAACCAAAGGGTAAGCATCAGGTACAAACAGGTGATGACACCAAGCATTCAGTGATTAAAGTAGGGAATGTTAGGACCTCTAATGGAAACAAGAATTTGTTGAGTAGGGTTCTATATATACCAACAATTACTAAGAATCTGATGAGTGTTGGACAGATTGTGGAAAAGGGTTTGCAGGTTAGATTCAACCAATATGGAGCATTTGTGGCAGATCCCCAGCATGGTTTCAAAAGGATAGCCAAAGGAGAAAAGATAGATAGATTATTTACTTTTGAACTTAAAGATACAAAAAATATTGCACTCTATAGCTACAAAGATCAAACACTTTCAGAGCTTGAAATTTGGCATAAGAGATTAGGGCATGTTGGTGAGAGAACCTTAAAGAAAATTTGTAGAGACCAATATGTGCTTGGGATACCTAATGTATCCAAGAAACACATGATTTATAAATGTAGTGCTTGTCAATTTGGAAAGTCTCACAGGTTACCCTTCTCAAGGAAAGGCTACATGCATGAGGACTACCTAGAACTTGTTCATACAGATGTATGGGGACCAAGTAAGGATACATCAATCTCTGGATCAAGGTATTATGTATCTTTCATTGATGGTTACAGTAGATGGATAGTATTGTACTTTATGAAGCACAAGATGAAGTATTCAGTTGCTTTAAAAGGTATCTTGCACTTGTTGAGAATCAAACAGGGAGAAATCTAGAAAGATTAAGGTCAGATGGAGGAGGTGAGTACTTATCAAATGAGTTTGATATATTCTTACAAGAAACAGGAATCAAGAGAGAAATCACAACAAGGTATACCCTTGAGCAAAATGGGGTGGCAGAAAGGAGAAATAGATTAATTTTTGAAACAGCTAGGTCAATGTTGAATGAAAAAAAATTACCTAACTACTTGTGGGCAGATAGTGTATCTACTGCCACTTATCTTGTAAACAGGTTGCCATCCAAATCTCTTGATGGGATGACCCCATATGAAGCATGGCATGGTAGAAGACCTTCACTTGATCATTGTAGGATCTTTGGATGTGTAGCTTATGTGCATATCCCTTCTCAGATAAGAGGTAAGCTAGACCCTAAGGTAGAGAAGCGCATCTTCATAGGGTATGATCTAAATCAGAAAGGATACAAGTTCTACAACCCTTCAAAGAAGGGATTCATGGTCATTAGAGATGTTGTCTTTGATGAGAATGACTCTTGGTTTGATAGTGAATGCAGGAAAGTAAAACTACCTTATGACTTGGAAGAGGAGTTTCCAAGCCTCACTAAGGAGGAGCCTACTCAGAATGAAGACATCCACTCAGATGATGAGGACATCATTAACCTAGAAGAGTCCAAGGCATGGAAGTCCAAAGGCAAAGTCAAGATGAAGAAATTGGAGGATATCCCTGAATCATCCAATCAAGCAATCACAAGATCACAAAGGGAAAGCAAGAAGCCAATCAGATATGGATATGACACTTCTCTAGTTACTAAGCACTCTGTTTATCTTGCAAAAGATCCATCAATTGAAGAACCAGCATCATATGAAGAAGCAAAGACCAAGGCAGAATGGAAGGAAGCTATGGATGATGAAATTGAAGCACTCAAGGAGAGTGATACTTGGGAACTAGTACCAAAGAAGGAGTCTATGAAGGTAATTGGTTCTAGATGGATTTATAAAATCAAAAGGAATTCTGATGGGACAACAAGCAGGTACAAAGCTAGACTTGTGGCCAAGGGTTTTGCACAAACCCAAGGAATTGATTATGAAGAAACATTCTCACCTGTGGCCAAAATGCCAACCATTAGGGTATTGGTAAGTGTAGTTGCATCAAAGAATTGGAACATGTACCAATTGGATGTAAAAAATGCATTTTTGAATTGCTAGATGTTGCAGAGCTAAAGCGCACAGAAAGCAGGGAAAAAAGACGGGCCCCAAAATTTTTCCGATTTGGACACACAACTTTTGTATCATAACCACCCTTGTATATATTTTCCGTTGTAAATGCACTAGAGGAGTCCTCTAAGTGCATCCCCACAGAAGATTAGTGATTTACCCATGTACCATAGTAGGAAATTAACCTTTTAGTGAATAAAGTGCCGGTCTCTTGTATGAAAGGACCAAACTTAGGGCACTAGTATATAAGTCAAAAGTGACTCATTGTAGAAAACTTCTTGTCATTGTGAAGAAGGAGCACTTCTGAATTTTCGAGTTTGCCTCTTTCTTGCTGATTTTGATCTTCATTTTGCTCTTGTATGTGTGTGTGATGCTTGAAATGCAAGTGTAGGACTGTTGTCTACCCCTTCCCCCTTGATTTGAGCTGCTGTAGTGCGTGCGTGAGCTAGGAGAAGCAAAAACGCGGGTGTTTGTGATTCCCGTAATTCACTGTTTCTGCCATAACTTGAAGCAGAGTGGTCAGAATTGAGTGAAACCACCACCGTTGGATTCGTCTCGTCGAGAGCTTCGAAACGAGTACCCTATTGCCTATGTTCAGAGTTCTGGGCTGGGAGAAAACCTCAAAATACCAAAACTGCTGAAAAGAGGCTTGTGGCAACACTTCCAGTATTTCAGTAGGTGTGGGTAGAATTAGTCTTTTCTCATGTGTGGATAGTTAACCCACTTCATTCTCTATCACGTGTGCACATGTCTTCATACACTTGGTAAGTCCCTCCTTAGGATTGACATTTAAATGTGTGAAAAGAACTCCACTATATGCACTTGTATGGCAATTGAGGTATAGTCTCATTGGTACAAGTCCTTGAGTCATTGTGGCTTGAGTACACACGTTTTTGGCGCCGTTGCCGGGGAGTCACTCCACCAAGGTGCCTTCGTGATAGTTATAGAGCAGGTGTGATCGAATCGTACTTGTAGAAGCGAATTTGCCCTTTGACGAGTAGTATACCATTTCAGCACTTGTCACTTCTCATCTTCGAGGTGTGTGTGATAAGTTTTAGGTTTAAGTGTAGGAGGAGGGAAGAGAAGGAGGAGTTAGGGTTAGGTTAGAAGGAGAGGAAAAGTGAGGAGAAGAGGAGTAGGAGTAGGCAAAAATTCCCAGAAAATCACCAAAAATCCCAAAAATTTTAAGTTCAGTAAAAAAAAAGTATAAAAACCAAAAAATTTGGCTCATTTGACACTTCACAGTATTCTGGTATCGTTTGCGAGCAGCGACCAGTATCGTGGGTTTGGTATCGTGGCATTCAGGCTTTTAAAGCTAGGTTTTGAGCTCACATTGCAAGCAAGACAGTACCAAGGTAAATATTCTCATAATTTATCTGACAAAAACACTTTAAAAATGATCAAAAACGTGATTAAAAGTCTGCGCAGTATCGCGGGGGGGAAAAACTGATATCATTGTTATCCTTTTGTGTGATACAGAGGTTTAGGAAGGAAGAGGAGAGTGAGGAGAGTAAGGGGGTGAAAAAAGTTTGAAAAAATCTTGCTTTTGGCTTGAGTATCGCGATCGGTTGAGTTTTGGTATCGCGATACCAAAATTACCTTGTATCGCGACACTCGCCAGAAGTATCGTATCGCTGGATACCTACCTTGGTATCGCGACACCATTCCGGTATCGCGACACTGAGTCGGTATCGCGATCGCGCTTGAATTCCGGTATCGTATCGTCCGATACTAAAATTGGGTATCGCGACACCACTGTGGTGTCGTATCGCCTAAGTTTCTAGTATCGCGACCTCACTTTACCGAGTGGTATCGTATCGCCTGATACAGTGGTATCGCGACACTACTTTGGTATCGCGACACTACTTCAGTATCGCGATCGTGCCCTCCCAAGTGTCGTATCGTCGGTTGCTTATCTTGGTATCGCGACACCATAGTGGTATCGTATCGCAAAGATTGGTATCGCGATAGCACTTACTGCGGTGGTATCGTATCGTGTACTATCAAGGATCGTATCGCCTTGAAGCTCTGGTATCGTAACGTCTACTTTGCCGGTATCGTATCGTGGTATTTCCCCGTGGAGTATCGCGACACTACATCTGGTATCGTATCGTCTGGCACTAAAACCTGGTATCGCGACACCAGATTGATATCGTATCGTCTGGGTGTTTGATATCGTATCGTTTGGAGTTCTAGTGTCGTATCGCGATCAGGGTAGTATCGCCGAAAGCAGTATCGCCTAGGGTGGTATCGCCAGTGTAGACACTTCTTTTTGCAAGACAATTTGAATCATTGGTAGAGCTGTCCAAGGGGAATCTCAGAAGCATAAAGAGAGGCTTCAGAGAGTGAATGAACTTGAGGTCAGGAAGAGTTCTAGGTAGTAGAAGGAGTGTCATATCCTCAGTAGGAAGTACAGCACAGGCTAGTCATCACTCAGTCTACTTAGAAACTTCCAGCGACTCGGAAGAGGAATTATTTATGGCTTCAGAAGACATGCAAGGACCTGCACCAACAGGAAGCTTCATGACTATTGTTGAAGGAGAGTACCGTACCTCCTTACAGTATGTGTCCACTAATGCCCAGGAGATTCCAATCTACCTGGATGGCTTAAACAGATCCGTCGCCAGGATGGTAACTTCCCAAAACGTCACAATCATACCCCGACCAGCTGTCAAATACGAAGGGGGCGCATACATTGACAAAATGGGTCACATCTACATAGTAACTGAATTTCCTGAGAGGATCAATGAAAGAGGAGAGTTCACGGATCCCTATAACTCTGAAGGAACACACCCTGAAGAGTTAGTGACCACCCCCAGAGGCAGGTCACAAGTATCACGGGTCTTGAGAGGAGACTTGATACCTCAAGACGACTACCTGTTGGAAGTCTACATGATTCACGGAGCAGACTTATTGCTTCAAACTGACGTACCTGTTCAAGGAATAGGAGAGAGCCCCATGTCATTCTATGAGTTGAAAGACCCAGATGACGAAACTAGACTCACTTACCTAGATAAGAATCAAAGAAGATATTGGCCTGTAGGTGTCCTAGACAGGGCTCGGCTGAGATATATGGGTGCACCTGTATTTCCTCAGAGAGAGCAGGCAACTACCTCGCAAAATCCTTTTGGAAATCAACAAGAGACGGAACATACCACATCAGGACAGACCAGTCAAAGAAGTGTGCCCAACCGTACTCATGTACAGTTTGCAACTCCAGGAGTGCACACACACAATCAGACCCACACAGGGATGGGGAACCATTTCCGCCCACCGGCCAGACCACGACCACCTGTGGGAGGACAGCCAGGAATGCCTCCATTACGACCAGCTGCCCCAGTCTTCCCTATAATGCCCAGACCGCCTGAACCAATGAGAAGATTGAGACCAATCCAAGTAGCTAAGTGCGTGAGAAACCATTATGATGGATTAGGGGAGCCATATGATCATATTGCCGAATTTAAACAAGTTCTAAGAGCGGAGCAAGTAGAGGACTTCTTTGTGCAGTATGAGTCTTTTGGACTCACCCTCACAGGAACAGCTCTAACTTGGTTCCAACCTTTAGATCCCAATCAATTTGGAAACATGGAGCAATTCTTTCAAGAAGTCATCGGAGAATTCACAAAGAGAGGGATTAAACACAATTCTGCATCTTTAATCCATAGCTTTAAACAAAACCCTAATGAAACTGTGAAGACTGCTGCCCGAAGATTCAATCAATATGTGGATAGATGCCCAATGGCTGAGAGACCGACTCAACAAAAGATGATTTCATTATTTTTAGATGGACTCTCTAACGGGACCCTAAGAACCCTAGTGTATGTGAAGAGGTTACAAACATTGAGTGAGTGTCTTCAAGAGTGCATCGACTTGGAAGATAACCTTGCTGAGGACCTTAAAGGTACTACCGACCTCACTAAATCAGAAGACTCAAGAAGCACTGTTACGTCCAATTCTAGTAATGTGGAAGAACTAGCGGAGCTATTAGCAAAGAAACTAGGAGTCCAAGGGCAGAGAGCTTACCAACATCCAGCTCAAAGAGTGCCTATGTTAAGGAGGTGTAACTTATGTGGAGGAGAACATCCCACACACTTGTGTACCAGAGGAGGAGTCGGTGCACAACCTACGTATCCATACAACAGACAACAACAACCAGGGACTTCTTCATACTGTCACATTGAGCAAAAATATACCAATCACACAACTGAGAACTGCCCCTTTAATAGGCAAACACGACCTGTCAATCCACCCCAATACCGACCTTATGGATACCCACCTAGAGAGCTTGGTAGGGAGATGCCTAGATACAACCCTTATCCGGTAGGAGCACCAAGACAATATGAGCAAGCATCATATCCACCACCACAACCAGTATTGGGACCCCAACTGTCACAACCTCAACAAGTTGTACCTGTGAAGTATACTCAACCGGAAGAAAACTTGGAAAGAGCCATAATACCAGCTTCAATAGTGACCAATGTAGAATCAACCAACCAAGGGTATGAACCTCCACCCGGAGAATACTATCCATATGAAGCCAGCATGATGGAATATGAACCAACATATGACGCGGCCTATTATGGATATGAAGGATTTGATCAGACTTATGGAGCGGAAACTGCAACTTTAATGTATACAGTGCCCAAAACACAACAACCATTAAGACCTCCCATTAAACCACCAGTGCAGAGAGGACCGTGTTATAGATGCGGAGGGGATCACTTCATTCGGGAGTGTCCTCGACCTTACAACCCTCCACCACCCAGGATTTGGGAAGGATATTGTAGTGATTGTGGGAAAGAACATCTTTTTAGAGATTGCCCTAAGAACCCTACAAAAACTCAAGGTCCTGCACCAATTAATGTAATTGAGGTCTTAGAAGGATCTGGAAGTGAGAAGGAGTACACTGTACCACTAAAAGCTATTACTAGAGCTCAAGCAAAACAACAAAAGGGAAAACAACAGGAAGAAAAACCAGAGAACAATAAAACAGTAGAACCTAACATTCAGGTAGTCGAGGATTCAGAGAACCCATGTGAGAAATCCCAAAACACAAAAGTACAAAAATGGAAAGAAAGACGAGAAAAGCTCAAAGAAAAATGGGCAAGAAATAAGAGCCAAGATGGCAAAAAACAAGCGAAGGGCTCTAGAAAGCATAATGAACAAAAAATGCATAAGGAGATCCCTGAAACACCACCAATTAGCTCAGAGAAAAAGAAGCCAGGATCAATTCTAGCCGACCCAAAACCAGAGGATTTGGACATGTGGTTAAAAGCATACCAAGCTAGAATCAAAATGGGCCCGAACCTAGAGCAACATGAAAGACTCTATCCTCAAGGGGAATTAGAGAAAGAAAGACTGGCGATATGCAAAAAGCTCATCGAAGTAGCACAGGCGACTCTAGAAAAGACTATCCCAATTCTGCCTGAAACAAGGGTCGCACAGGAACTATACGAAGAGTACATCCAACCTAAGGATAAGGAACCTAGACGGGAAGATGATCGAAATGAACGAATAAAATTTCAAGAAGAACAGGTATCCATAATACCCGATCTAGAGGAAGATTGGTCCAAAGACTTGTGGAAAAGAATTAGAGAAGAGCAATGGAAAAAGGATGGAATCAGTCCACCTCCTTTTGAGGTAATAGATGGGGAAGATAGTCACCATGATCATAACCTGGAGGAAGCATATGAGGAAGTGTCAAGACTCGATAAAGGAAGAGAGGAAACCATGAGCATGTCCACATTGCCTAACTACATGGGAGAATATGAAAGAGAGTCAATAATAATACGAGCACCCACAGTGCATGGGAAAGAAAAAGGAAACTCAGAAGAGAGTTCACACAACCTAACAGAACTTAAGAAAACAAAGGTGCAATGCAAATTGACGGTGGAAGAATTACTTCAACTTAAACCACATCTATGGAGACAGTTAGCAGACCAATTAGAGCCACCTGCAGAAAAAAGGGAAATGAAAGGAAAGGGAAAGGAAAACCACTCCACAATACAAGTTCCAGTTGATAAAGTAGGAGAATTTAGTGAAGGAGATGAAGGTAATACGTGCTTACCTGTCACCTACAATGGGTACATGACCAAGGCCATCCTAGACACGGGAGCGGGAGTAGGGATAGCCACCAAGGAAATATGGGAAAAGTGGGGAAAACCTGCCTTACGACCCACACGCATGAAACTCCAATTAGCAGATGGTCATGTAGAAAAACCCTTAGGAATATTGGAAAGGATCAGGTTAACCACTTGTGGAGTAGAATTCGAACATACATTAGCCATCTGTAAATTCGAGAAAGCAAACAACTACGAAATGATATTAGGACGACCCTTTATGAGACAAATGCGAGTAGTACAGGATTGGGGCAAGGATTCGTTATATTTACAACATCAAGGAAATACCACCAAGATAAACTTGCATACGTTTGCGTATCGAGATGTCCCTCCATTACAATGGAATCCAATCCACAAAGAAGAAGATGACCTATCTATTCATAGTGCCGGATCGATTGATCAATCTTGGATGCATGAGGATGCCCAGTTATGGATGTGTAAGGAAGCCAAGAGAGAAGAGAGCAAAAGGCAACCTTGGCCGATAGGACATCGTAACTATCGCTCAGTAGAGGATCCCACTTATATGCCGCAAATCTTTCCTGATGAGATGTTTGAACCACATGGATGGATGGAGATCTTGGCCACTCTAGATGTATGCGTAAACGAGGAAGTTTTGACAATGAACAAATGCATAGATGAGGAAGGTTATGATGTAAACCTTTATATGGTTGTCCTTCAAGAAGTAGAGGAAGGGGAAATCCTGGAAAAAGAATGGAAAGAGGAATATGAAAGCATTGAGATGGAACCGAAATTTGACTCTGAAGAAGACTACTTAAATACTGTTCGGAATCAGAAAGAACAGGAACCAACAAAGATCTTAGCAATTGAAACTGCTAGGACAACACACAGGCAGGAGGAAAACATGAGTCGGGTAGAGCCACACCCAGATCTTTTTGAAGTTCCTGAACACTTTAAAAAATACGAAGTAGAGGAAAGGAAAGTAGCGATTCAAATGCCTAAACGAGAAGCACGAGACGGAGAGGCGTATGACAACAAAGAACAAACAAAAAAAATCATTGTGACAGTTGAGGAAGGAGAAGAAAGGTGCACATACATTGGTAAAGACGTATCTGAAGAAGAAGAAGAGGAACTCATACACCTTATCCGGGAGTACCGAGATGTATTCGCATGGACCTATAAGGATCTCAAAGGGGTAGAACCCTCTATTTGTTCACATCGAATACCCATGACAGCAGAGGCAAAACCCTCCAAACAACGTCCTTATACATACAATGAAGTCTATGCAGCGAAGATTAAGGAGGAAATAGACAAACTACTAGCGGCAGGATTCATATACGAGATAGAACACACAGAATGGGTATCGCCATTAGTAGTAGTGCCTAAGAAAAATGGAAAATTGAGAGTGTGCATAAATCTGAAGAAGGTGAATGCAGCCACCATACGTGATAGCTACCCATTACCGATTACAGACCATCTATTGGAGAGGGTAGCAGGTAAAGAGGTCTATAGCTTCCTAGATGGATTCTCCGGATACAATTAGGTGGCTATTGCGACTGAGGATCAACACAAGACAGCATTTGCCACTGAATGGGGAGTGTATGCATTCAGAGTGATGCCCTTTGGACTCACTAATGCACCGGCTACCTTCCAACGATTAATGTGTCACGTTTTCAAGGAATTTTTGAAAAAAAGCATGGAAGTGTATGTAGATGACCTTTGCACGTACTCCAATCAAAGACCCGATCACATACCTGAATTAAGGAAGATATTCAACAAATGTAGGCAGTATAGAGTCTGCTTAAACCCAGAAAAATGTGTCTTCATGGTAAGACAGGGGAAAATCCTAGGACACATAGTCTCAAGAAATGGGATATCTACGGATGAGGATAAGATTAAAGTCATATTGGACTTACCAAGACCCAAGAATGCAAAGGAAGTACAAGCCTTTATGGGACATTGTGGATATTACCGTAGGTTTATTCACATGTATGCCATAATAGCTAAGCCCTTATACGGTCTATTGACTCAGTTCATTTGGACAGACGAGTGTGAGAAGGCCTTCAACGAGCTTAAAAAGAGGCTGAGTACAGCCCCAATTCTAAAATCACCCAACTGGAGCAAGCCTTTTCATATTCATGTTGATGCTTCGAACTATGCAATTGGATGTATCCTGGCTCAACCGGCTGATGAAGGAAAGCTTGACCATCCAATCGCTTACGCGAGTAGACAATTAAACCAAGCAGAGAGAAATTACACGACTACTGAAAGAGAGGGCTTAGGAATGGTCTATGCAGTGAAGAAGTTTAGACATTACCTCTTAGCCAACAAGTTCAAATTCTTCATAGACCATCAAGCTTTGTTGTATTTAGTCAATAAGCCTTGCAACACAGGGAGATTGGTACGATGGTTCTTGTTACTAATGGAGTTTGACTTTGAGGTAATAGTCAAAAAAGGAAACACACATGTGAGAGCAGACCACCTTTCCAGGCTAACCCACGGAGAGCCACCAAGTGGAGTGCCTGATGATTTACCAGATGCGTATCTGTTCAATCTAGAAGTATGTCCGAAGTGGGCAGAAAAATTGGCCCCTATACTTACGCATGGCCCTCAACCCTCAATCAACAGGAATAGCAAAAAAGAAATTCTTCAATCAAGGAACTTACACATCGTCGCAGGAAGTGTGTATTACAAGGAACCAAATGGAGTATTACTCAGATGTGTAGAAGAGGATGAACAAAAACAACTGATCAAACAAGCACATGTGAACAAGTGGAAAACCCATCAAGGGATGCACGGAACAATTCGAGAACTAAAAAGATTAGGCGTATATTGGCCCGACATGTCCAAAGACGCCCACGATTATGTAAGTCATTGTGTGGAATGTCAAGAGAATAACCCGGAGGAACACGTGTCCTTACCTTTTTCTACCATAGCGCCTAATTGGAGTAAATCATTAGTGCAATTCCTCAGAACGAAAGAGCACGAAATAGGAGCTAGTCTAGCAAGAAAGCGATCCTTAGAAGAAATGAGCAAGGATTATGTGATAATGGGAAGGCAATTGTTTAGAAGAGGAAGAGACAATCAACTCAGATTGTGCGTGCATGAAGGAGAATATCTTCCCATATTAGAAATGGCACACGCAGGAGCTGCGGGAGGACATTTTTCAGCAGACAGAATGGTCAAGATGATTCTCTTTGTAGGCTTGTGGTGGCCAACTCTACACATGGATGCGGAAACGTATGTGAGAAGCTGTGAAACATGCCAGAGAGCGAAGTATCCCGTTAAAAGAGATGACATGCCTTTAAGACCCATGGTTTGTGCGAGAGCATTTACCAAGTGGGGAATTGACTTCATAGGACCTATCAACCCACCTGCAAAAGGATCTCAGGCGGAATACATCATAGTAGCCACCAACTACTTAACAAAGTGGGTAGAAGCAAAAGCCACTCGAAAAAATGATGCTCAGACTACAGCAAAATTTCTCTTTGAGCACATTTTCACACGATTTGGACTACCGATTGAGATAGTGAGTGATCGAGGAACCCACTTCATAAACGAAGTCATTGAATCGCTAATGAATGAATTCTTAGTGATTCATAAAAAATCAGCCCCATACCATCCTCAAGCTAACGGACAAGCTGAAAGTTCCAACAAGGTACTTTGTACTGTATTGACAAAGATAGTCAATAATGGAAGGTCAGATTGGGACAAACAATTGCATCACGCAATTTGGGCCTTCCGGGTGGCATATAAAACGGCCATTGGAACTACACCTTTCAACCTAGTGTATGGGAAGAATGCAATTTTGCCAATTGACTTCTTAGTACCTACATTAAAAGTAGCCCAGCAATATGAGTGGAACGGTCATGAATTGTCTCAACAATTAGATCAAATTGAAAAACTGCACGAGACTAGATTGCAAGCGGTAGCAGGCATCTATGCCGCTAAGCGGAGACAAAAGGCATATTATGACTCACATATTAAAGATAAGAGACTAAAAGAAGGCGACTTAGTCTTAGTATACACCCTAAAACAGCATGCAAAGAAACTACAGAAACGCGGATATGGACCCCTGATTATAAATCGAATCTCCACCAGTGGTGCAGTCAATCTCGCCACTCTAGACGGAGACATTCTTCCCAACTACATCAGTGGATGCAGAGTGAAAAGATTCATGGAGCCTCTGACCGATGAAATGCTAGCGAGACTGTTAGGTGCTCAAAGTAGGAAAAAGGAAGAAGAACGAATACGAGAAGAAGCGAGACAGGAAGCCCTAGAACGCATCAGAAAACGGAAAGAGTGGATGAGAGAAAGAGACGAGAGATATCGAGTAGGAGAAGAACTCATCCCAATGGCTAATTTTAGAGCCACTGAGAACTCCAGACAACAAAGAACACAACCTTACCTAAACCTAGGGATTGGCAAGACAGAGTATACATTGATAGACGCATTGATAGACTCAGGAGCAGGCCTTAGCTGCATGCGAAAGAGAATAGCAGACGAGCTGCAATTGCAATTGAATCCAACAATAACCAAACTAATAGGAATGGAGGTCACACCCTAGACTGCATTGGTACGACGAATGTATCCCTCCACATAGGAAATTCCTCCATGGAACAAAGAGTCCTAGTATGTGAGGATGACGATCTAATAGAAGACTTCATTCTAGGACAAGACTGGATCATTGAAACAGAAGCATGTATCCATCTGGCTCAAGGATATATTTCGGCCACGATAGGGCATAAGGAGATTTTCAGCGTGCTTGAAGAAAAACCATGTAATCAAATCATGTCCTTACCAAGATCAAAGGAAGTTCAAGAAGCGACGGAAGATAGTAGCAACTGTGCTCAACACTCAGAAAGCAAAGGCATAGAAACTGAAACTTTAATCATTGCGGCATCCCCTATAGCGTCGAAGCTATCCAATGTAAATGAGGAGCAGCCAACCATCGAGGAGACGCTCTCTCCTAAACAGGCTCAAAGCGTCCAAAGATCGCACTATTGGAAACCAACAAGCAGATACTCGAACAGACAACCATCCAAATATATGTGGGTACGAAAGGATCAATTACAGAGTCAAGAAATGTCCACAAGCGCTTTGAAGAAGGAAACGGACATCACCAAACCTGCTACAAAGAATTACAAACGAACAGAACCAGTACGAGTATGGATTGCCAAGCCTCTGCTTGAAGCTCAAAGATCTCGACATCAGATATGGATTCCCAAAAGGGTCATGCAAGCAGCTAACCCGAATGGGAGGACCAAAGAGGAAACACCACAGACGACAAGACAAAAGCCCACAACACAACCGAATCATCAGAGAAGATCGCAAAGCAATGCCAAATTCACTCGGACTATGGATAAGGCAAATGGAACACGAGCAGCTGCACGAATCGAGGAAACCCAGCAACCCCTCTCAGTGTTCTCAAAATGGGCGTGGAAACCAAAGCTACCACGAGGAGCAGATGATCGAGGAGACAAAGCACCCGATTGCACTCATGTGGTGTCTGATGCACCCAAAGTACGCATGATAGGGCCATATTACAAGGCCAAGCATTCGGCACGTCTTTCTTCTACTTCCGGATAGTCACACACATTTTCCCTTGGGAAATGGGAAAGCACTTGTACATACATAAAAATATTACTCCAAAAATTCACTAACCGCTTCGGCTATGGACTGACTTTTATGTTTCCTTTTCAGCAAAAAATATAAAAATACATGAAAAATTCAGGTATTACCCTTCTCACACCCACGGGAAAGGGACGGCACCATGCACTCGGAGCAACATCAAATTATTAATCAACACATGGCGGAGGATTTCTGAAAAAATATGGATACTAATTCATACTCTATATTAAGTGCAGATGGCTTCTGAAGACTCTGAAGCTACAATCCAAGAGGAGGTCCAAGAATTCCCTCCCCAGTGTCTCGCGAAAGCAAAAGGCCATTGGTTCAGAGATGAACAGCCCGTGGACGAGTATCTTTTCTTGGCCAACATAAAGATCATGGACACGGATCACCACTTTCCGATCATGTCCCAGGACTTCAAGGTTTTACATGGAATGCCATCTACCATCGATATCATGAAGAAAGCAGGAATTCACAAGTATTTTGAGCTACCTATCTACAAGCCGGATTTCCAACGATGTACACAGGTCATGAACACTTTGAGACCAGCACTACATGATCCATTGGTGCCAGAAGCCAATGTGATGGATAAAAATGGCGAATGGGTAGTCATTCAGTTCTCCCACGACTTAATCAAAGAAGCATTTGAATGGGAAAAAGATGGTGTCAACACGGTCAAAGAAGAAAGTCGTGGAGCAAATACTAGAACTTTTGTCGACATTAATAGAGTGGATATCGAAGAAGAAGTCAGGTTGATTCATCAACACTTCTGCTTCCCGAGTATGAACAGATACACGGCTCCTCAAAAGATTATTGTGCAATTATTGTCTCATGCCATAAAACAGATTGGTAATCAGGTAAATCTTACCCCATATGTGCAAGAAAGATTGTTCGAGGCCAAGAAGAAATGGGAAAATAAAAAATTCCTTAATGGAACCACTGCCCTCACGATCATGATTTACCATGCATTGGGCATGCGCGAGTACTTGAGGGAGATGCCATCTTCAATGGAGTTGGCTCAATTTGTCAAGAAAGCTACTGTACCGAAACAAAAGAAAGGGAGCAAGCAGATAGAAGAAATAGAAACAAGTTCGCAACCTCGGATGAGAGGCACGATGCGAGGTACAAAACGGCCTAGAGAAGTTCTACAAAAAGATGAAGAAGCACCGCAAACAAAGAGAGTACATGTGCTGCCTACAACCACCACTCAAGGACCCAGAAAGATTAATTAACCCAAGCACTGGAGCAGACTCACAAGTATACAGAAGGACAAATCAATCTACCAGTGCAGGGTCATCACTATCAGCAGTCAGCAAAAGCTCAAAAACCAAAGCGCAAACTCACTAAGGTACACAGATATCGGGAGATTGGGCTAGACAATTCAAGTTCAGGATCCGACGACCAAGAAAAGCAAACTACATCGTTATTGGATGTAGATATTCCAAGTGAATCTAAGGATGATGGCTAGTGGGCCGAATTAAATGAAGTAAATTATGACGAAGCCCAAGCTGACAACAAAGAAAAAGGTCAATCATCGCTGGCAGACCAGAATACAACCACAGAGAATGCAGAAGAAGAAGGGCAAAACACTATGCAACCGAAGGATGCCTCCATCACCCACACAAAGGAGGACAAAACTGATAATGAGGTGCATGCAATGATATCAGAGGATAAGCCTCAGGAAGAAGAAAAAGAAGACGAAGAACCCTTCACCCCACTAAGGGTTGTGGCAGAACCGTCCCCTCTGGATGTAACATTTCAAGGGAGTGCCACGAAGGTTCGTAAAGTGGTCAAAGATGAAGCAGAAATGAAAGTACAACTACAAGTTCGACAACCACATCAGGAACTGATCCACGTAGCAAAAGGACAAGACGTACAAACCGGAGAAACCCCAGACATAACAAAAACATGGTTGAACGTGGATATAGCTCAGCTCAAGCCTGTGGTGCAGGATATGATTCGCACTGCACTAGACACTCAACAGTTGATGCTTGATGTTGATGAAGATTACGACCAAGCCATGCTCGATAAGCAGGAGCTTCAGAAGGAAGGTATGAATCTGGCAAAGAAATTATCTAAAGTAGAAGCTCAGGTGTTGAAGAAACAGGAAGAGATAAAAACAACCAAAACACAATGCAAAACATTAGAAAAGGAGAATGCCCAACTAAAAGAGCAAGTTTTGGAGCTCACAAGGAAACTAGACATGATCGAAAAAGAGAAAACAAGAATACAGACTCGTAGCAAGGTGCTCGAATCACAGCTCAAAGTGAGCATGGAAGAAGCAGACCAACTAAGGGACAGGAACAAGGAGCTAATGACAGCTCTCCTCAGTGATCAACCATCGACAGATCTTGACAAAACAAATGAGGATATAAAAGACATGGAAGCAAAGTTGATCAAGATGGCAGATCAGCTCAAGCAGGAGCAAGAGACAATTGCAGAATGGGAACAAAAATATATGAATGATACTGCAGCTCTACGAAAGAAATGGAAAAAAGCCGAGAAAGATTATTTCCGACAATGCAAAGAAGACACAGATCACATGCATATAGTGGCACAGGAATTAATCAAACATCAAGAAAAACTTACAAAGGCTGAAGAGGAGCTCAAGAATAAAGATGACATCATCAAACAGCTGCAGGAGCAGATTGAGCTAACAGAGAAACAGGGGACACCAGTAGTTCCTCCGGAAACAACGGCTACTGTGGAGGAAGAGGTACGTCCTCTCTCTCCCCCCTTGTATCATTCACCACTAAGGGCGGAAATAGAGGTTCCACTAGAACCTAACACACGAGACATTGCAGAATTGAGCAGACCAGAAAGGACACTACTGGTGTCCCAGCTCACTGCTGATTTTGAAGATCAAATAATACAAATAATGAAAGAAGCTCGAATAGACAATAAACAGCTAGATCAAATTTTGAAGCCCTTCAATGTACCATATGGTCTACTTAAAGAACAGACGCGCATGTATATAAAGACTACCACGAATAAAGATCCGGACCACAACCTTCAATTCCAGCATGACACTTTCAAGTATACTCAAGAGGAATTTGAGAAGGCGGATCCCATATGGCGAAGAAAAATTTTGGAGAAGAATCCGACTTTGCGGGTCCAGTGGGAAGCATCACCATATGCGCTTCAGGTAAACCCATCATTTTGTCCTGTACCCCGCAGACGCTCTTGGACGCAATTTTGGGAAGCACAGCGTCAAGGCACTATCAATAATCAGTGGCTAAATTACCCGTTACTACCTAGTCCGCCACATAATTATCTACCTACCGAAGAATATATGGTAAAGACAATGGAATTCTGGATTGCCAAATATGCTACAGTGCCGGACTTAGCAGTCAAGATGACAAATAAAATATTTAGCATGCTCATTACAGTGTTGAAGGTCTTCCAGCATGCGAAGTATACATTTTTGAATTTCATTGGCATTACGCAAGGGTCGGAAGCTCTCATTTTTGATTTATCAACCATTCCGAGCCGACTCACCATTATGGCATACTATTCCCGCCTTATGTTTTTGCCATCAACATATATGCAGACCTTCGAAGAAGCATTCTTTACCGGCTTCTTTGAAATAGATTCGGAAATTTTTGTGAAAATGACTTCAAATTTAAATGCAAGGCTGGTGGCCTATGAAACAAGCTTCTTTGCTGATCATCGACAGGCGCCAGAAGACGGAGTGAAGTCAAAGCAATGGAAAGAATTCATGCTATGTCATGCAAATCTGCTGAACCAACGAGAGCAAACCGCAATTCAAACATACACGCGTCGCCTCAGAAAGCCTGTCGAGGACGACAGAGTTCAGGAGGAGGGACGTGTAGAGGGACAATCAAGCAAGAAGAAAAGAAGAAGAAAATCAAAGTCCAAAACAATTCATTAAGAAGAGAAAAAGAATATATCCCTGCAGAAAGCCCCGCAGGGGCGCAACACCCATCTCTGCACAGAGCCCCGCAGGGGCACGCACCAGGCTACAACGCTAAACCCCGGGGTCCCGAGTAGTGGACTTTTCAAACATCAGAGTAGGACCAAAAGTTAGAAAGGGGTAGAGGCTGAAAAGTTGAAGAGGGTGACTAAGAACAGCACATTCCTAGTCACTGGTGGCGTGCGTGGCAACCCAAGTCAACAGGCAAGACAACTACATCAGGCTCTCGAGTTGTAGAGCTTGAATCAAGAAGGCCATCGAATCTGCATGTCTGTTTAACTGCAGACAATACTGACCAAGGGGAGCGTGCGGAGAAAAGCAAGATCAAGAATCAGGCAACACAGCCCAAGGGACGCGTTCGCGAAGCAAAGTCTGTCAAGGGACGACAGAGACGAAGAGGGGGAGAGTGTTGCAGAGCTAAAGCGCACAGAAAGCAGAGAAAAAAGACGGGCCCCAAAATTTTTCCGATTTGGACACACAACTTTTGTATCATAACCACCCTTGTATATATTTTCCGTTGTAAATGCACTAGAGGAGTCCTCTAAGTGCATCCCCACAGAAGATTAGTGATTTACCCATTGTTGACAGGATGCGGGAAGAAGCAAGTATGGACACACATGCAGATCTAGCACTGAGGCTACCCTTCATTTTTTTCAAAACCCCAACATCATTCTAAAGTGATTCTCATCACTACAAACCCTTGTAAATATCATTTCACCTTTTTGTAGCTCCATTTTGTACAAGCCGAGGAGTCCTCGAGCTTGGGGAGCCTTAGATGTAGTTGCCTGCCAATTTTCATAATTTTTAGATCTCGTTTGGGCCCTCAAATAAGCCCCGGTACCTAATTTTTAACTAGGCCGGACACTGGGTCTGAACAGGGCCAAAGTTAGTCAAAAACTATAAATAGAGCTAGAGAGCTCATTTTTGAGGTTAGCTTCTTGTAGTTTGAGCTTGTATGAGAACTTTCTTGCAATAGAAGTGATTCCATTGTCTTACTCTCTTTGTTCTTACTGTGTGTGCGCGTGTGTGTGTATGTGTGTGCATGCTTGTGTGCTTCTCACTCACGCACTTGTGCTTCCACTTGCTCGTGGTCTTCATACCATCCTCATGTCTTCCCGGATTGACATTAAAGGAGGTGCTACTCATCACTGAGCTACACCAAATTTTGGCGCCGTTGCCGGGGATCGAACTTTGAGGACGAGCGTGTGATGGTAAGACGTAGAGAGGACGCGTTGGAATGGTAAGTAGTAGGTAAATTTCTGATTTTTTCTCCATCTCCATCTCCATCTCCATCTCCACCTTCATCTCCTTCTCCACTATACATTCCCTCTTCCTTTCCATTCTCTTCAT
The DNA here is from genome assembly GCA_020310875.1 of Ceratopteris richardii. Classification (NCBI taxonomy): domain Eukaryota; kingdom Viridiplantae; phylum Streptophyta; class Polypodiopsida; order Polypodiales; family Pteridaceae; genus Ceratopteris; species Ceratopteris richardii. Next base: position 177,481,946 of record CM035413.1, read on the forward strand.
TTCTTGTGTGCGAGTTGGTGAGAGAGCGAGAGTGCCTTGTTGCTTTGTGTGTTTGTTTTGCATGTTTCTTGCAGGTACCAGCTCCATCATCATCTCCAGCAAGCTCAGCAGGTACGGAATTTGTCTGCACAGTCCCCGAGGCGTCAAGCTCGAGCTATCGCGACACTTCGAAAACTTCACCCTATCGTTAATCTGAGTGCACCACGACACTGCGCAGGCCTAGGGCTCCTAGAATCACTAGACAGAACAGAAAAATTCGCCATATCCCGAGCTATCGCGACACCTCGGTGTATCGCGACACCTGGCGAGCTATCGCGACACTTCACGAGCTATCGCGACACTTCGGGGTATCGCGACACTTCGAGCCGACCTATCGCGACACTTGGGGGTATCGCGACACTTGGCGAGCTATCGCGACACTTGGGGGTATCGCGACACTTCACGAGCTATCGCGACACTTCGGGGTATCGCGACACTTCACGAGCTATCGCGACACTTCGGGGTATCGCGACACTTCACGAGCTATCGCGACACTTGGGGGTATCGCGACACTTCACGAGCTATCGCGACACTTCGGGGTATCGCGACACTTCACGAGCTATCGCGACACTTGGGGGTATCGCGACACTTCGAGAGCTATCGCGACACTTGGGGGTATCGCGACACTTCACGAGCTATCGCGACACTTGGGGGTATCGCGACACTTCGACCCGACCTATCGCGATACATGGCCTTAACGCACAAAATTTTAGAGTGAATTTTTGGAGTAAATTGAGGTACAATTGAGCTTAGTTTTGGTCACATTGGAGTAACATTAGAGCCTTAGAAGTGGGACAAGACCTAGGAACCTGTGAGGAATTCCCTGAACCCTGAGAGCCTGTTTTGACCCCTATCTGCCTGGATGGTCACAACTTGACCATACGAACTCCGATTGATGAGATTTTGGTCTCGTTGGAAAGCTCGTTGAGAATCCTACGTGGACCTCGACTGGTTTTTGTAAGAATCATACGCGGAGTTTCAGAACATGCATTTTTAAGTTGACCTTTAGGTGGAACTAAGTGGTTCTCAGATTCAGGGGGTACAGTGAGTTACTCCAGGGGGACTAAAAATATTGATGTGTGTCTTCCAATTACTTGTGGTAATAAAGCTATACTAACTGGTGAGTTTTTGCAGGAACTTGGTGTGCGCTCAAGGCAATCCAAAGCAAGCTAGCAAGGGTGAGTACCGAGCTTGGGAGAAGGCTTCCTGGGCTTGGGTAGCAGTCTGGTCAACCAGCTAATTGAGGTTGGAAGATCTCTCAACCCTCCTTTGTCAATTCCTAGCCTAGGCTAAGTACGACTTAGGTGTGGTAATTAATTAGGGCACGTCAGGCACGAATCAAGTCCAAGAGTATTAATCAACCAAGTGCAAGAAGTAAATAGGTCTTAAGTGCGAAAACCCTAAGGGATAAAAGGTAAACGGAAATCGATCACTTATCAAGTGCGGAAATTCACTCAAGTACTCCTGACGACGCGATTTCAGACAAGACCATAAACATAATATTCAAGTAAAAAGAACAAAGTGATTGGCGCAAAATCAACCTGCAACGAGAGTGTGCTTGGGTTCCAGGGGGTAAATAAATCAGGCATATGAACCTTAGATCAGGCAGACATTTAGGCCGAGACAGACGAAGCCTCAGATCTTCTGAAGCTAGAGGTCTTGGGCCCAGCAGTTGAGTGATTACCCATACACTCCCAGATCAGAAACCAGTGATTCTGAAATGTCCTATCACATGGAGAGACCCGTAGGGAGTTCAGGGTTGGCTTATCTAGAAAAGCCAGAGGGGCCTTATAAGACTCAATTGGAATATATCAGGACGAATCGTCTAGGTGCTCGCATCTACGAAGACGGACTGAGAAGATCAGTGGTCCAGATTAAGAACCCCGACCAACCCCATGGAATAGACCACCCGGTAGTCAAGTTTGAGGGTGGAGCATACCTAGATAAAGAGGGGACTATATATGTAGTCACCACTCTTCCCGATAGAACTGATGAGTTTGGAAATGTGATTGCGGAGACCGACATGGGAGATATAGAGCAAGGGAACTTAGAGAGAGAGCCAAGAACTCCCCGTGGTAAGTCTGTCTTGACCAGAATCATGACTCCTGAGTGGATTCCACAAGATAATAAAAGCATAGATCTGCTTTTAAATCGGGAAACCGATGAGGCTTTTTGGAGATATAGAACTTCTCAACCTCAGGAGGTGAACACCCTCACAATCTACGAGTTTAAAGACCCTGATAGTCCAGGCCAAGTAACCTACCTAGACACTGCATCAGAGAGAATCTTCGTGGTCACTGAGCAGGGCAGACATGCCTACACTTGGAAGGGTGAATTTGTTTTTCCCCAACCAAGGTCTAATGTGTCCTTTGGTCATCAAGGAGCTGGGACCTCCCAAGCTCATGGCGCTCAAAGAGATAGAGGTAGAGACAAACCTGAGGTAAGTTTTGCCAACTCCCTGGGAAGAGAAAGAACGGGAACAGAAAGGAATAGAGTAGAACCTGAGAGACATAGAACCCCATGGAATCACCGGGACATTGATGATTTTCCTTTGCCAAGGCCGAGAGAACACACTAGGACCCTACGACCAACCCAACTTGTGAAGTCCATGAAGAATTATTTCGATGGCACGGGAGACCCTTATGACCATGTGGCAGAATTTCGACAAGTGTTGAAAGCTGAACAAGTGGAGGACCTATTCACGCAATATAATGCTTTCGGTCTAACCCTTAGGAACACTGCCCTTACGTGGTTCCAACCACTGAATGAGAGGCATTTCAGAAACATAGACCAACTCTTAGAGGCATTTATTGTTGAGTTTTCTAAGAGTGGAATCAGGCATAACACCTCCTCACTAATTCATAGCTTCAAACAAACACCTCAAGAGACGGTCAGACTAGCTGGAAGAAGATTTAGACAGTACCTGGAGAGATGCCCTATGCCGGAGTTACCCACACCAGCCAAACAGGTGGCCTTGTTCCTAGACGGGTTGTTGAGCACTAAGCTCAGGTCATATGTGTACCTAAAGGACCCTAGAACGATAGAGGAGTGCGTGCGCATATGCATAGACATTGAGGACAATCTAGGTGAGGAGCTAGGACTATCAAAAATCTATAAGGATTCTGATAGCGCTAGCACACAGACATCTGGTCAATCCACATCCATCGAGGAACTTGCAGAGAAGGTAGCCCAAAAACTAGGCGTCTCTAGCAAGCAAATTCCAAGATTTGCCCCAGTTAAGCGGTGTTACAATTGTGGCGGTGAACATATGGCAAGTGTATGCCCCATTATGGCCCAACCACAGGCGAACCTTAGTGGCCAGTACTGCACCATAGAGCGCAGGTACACCAATCACACGGCACAAGACTGCCCATATAACAAACAAACTGTTAGGCAAAATTATCCTCAGCCATATCCACAACAGGGTAGATACCAGAATCAGTATCCATCACCACAATACAACAGACCGCAACAAACTTATCAGCCACCTTATCAAGGGCAACAGAGACCTCAACCAGTCCTAGTGAAGCAACCCTCTACTCCAACCAATGTGATCCCAGTGAAGTATGCATCTACTGAAGAAAATCCGAACAGAGCCATAGTCCCAGTCACCCCATTGCTATCAGACAGTGACCCCAGTGACCATAGTTTTGACTCCGCACATATTGATAGCCCACAGGCTTACTACATGCAGTCACCCGAGCATAACGAGTCATACTACTATGAGGACCCAAGTGAAAATAGTGGGGAACCGGAGTATTCTAATGTCATGTACACAAACCCCAACTCTAGACCTCAACCTAGGTAGGTACGACCCCCATTTCCTAGAGGGCCATGTTTCAGATGTCAGGGAGATCACCTTGTACGTGATTGTCCACTACCTATCCCTACACTACCTCAGCCAGTAACCATTCAGGGCTTTTGTCAAGACTGCGGGAAAGAGCATCTCCTACGAGATTGCCCGAAAAACCCCAATAACATGCCTAAGATCACTCCTATCAATGTTGTGGGGTTAGTTGTAGACGCCATAGGAAGCGTGACTTCCACTGCACCTGTGCAGGTGATCACAAGAGCCGAGGCACTTCAACAACACCAAGGTGTTGGTCCCGAAAAGAGCCCCGAGGTGAGTGAAACAGAGAGCATACCCAAAAAGAGGACTAGCGCCTGGAAGGATAGTCGTGAAAGAATGAAGAGACAATGGGCAAAAAAGATAAACGAACTTGAAGAAAGCGTGAGAGAAACCAAGGCAAAAATCACAGAAATCACATCTCAACCACACTCCCACACACTTCCACCACTACCATCCCCATCACCCTCCATTTCTCCACCCTCTAACACACCCCTCGTAACCCACCCACCACCCCGAGTAGGATCAGTATTAGCTGACCCCACTCCTGAAGGCTTGGACATGATGTTTAAAGCCTACCAGGCTCGACTTCAAGAAGGGCCAACAGCTGCAAACCTAGACAGGAGTTACCCTAGAGCCGACTTAGAGATTGAACGGATGAAGATGTGCATGAAAATGGTAGAACAAGCTCAAGCTATACTTGAGACTAGCCAAAAGTTCAATCAGACGAACGCTGTCAAGCCGGATTTGCATTTCCAAGGCTTACTAGAAAGATTAGAGCAGTTGGTAAACAAATCACAAGTTTCTTTACCTCCACAGGCTCAACCAGTTGTTGAAAGAGGAAGCTCACCACAAATGGTAGCTTATGTTCCTAATTCTACGGATGCTGGAATACCTCCTTCAATACAACAGTACTCTCCAGAGTTCTTGCGGGAAATACAAGAAGAGAAATGGGCCAAAGAGAAGGGTGATTCCCCTCCTCTTCCTGAGATTGATGATCTTCGTGATCAATTTCCCCAAGACATTCCCTCTATCTATGGGGATCAAGCAGAGCAACAAGAGGATGAGAGATTAGATTTTGAATCTAATTCTTTACAAGAGTTGCCTCATTTCACAGGCCCATGGGAATCTGAATCTCTCCAGATCAGAGCGCCCACGATATTGGTAAGAAATGAAGACTCAGTGATTCCCAGGAACACTGATGTTGTGAAAAACACTAAGGTTCAATGTCACCTCACTGTAGAGGAGCTGCTCAAGGCAAAACCGGAGCTCTGGAATCATGTGAAGGATCAGGTCCTAGAACTTGAATCCAATGCAACAAAAATAGGCTCTAAACAAAAAATACCCGAGGTACCTCTCGACAAGATAGGAGACATGAGCGAAGGTGAAGAAGGTAACACTTATCTTCCGATCACCTATCAAGGTTACACAACCAAAGCAATTGTGGATTCGGGTGCGGGAGTTGCTATTGCAACTACCTCCTTGTGGAAACGATGGGGCAAACCCACCTTAAGGCCAACAAGAATGAAACTTCAAATGGCAGATGGTCATTTTGAAAGACCTCTCGGATTGCTTGAAGGGATAACTCTAACCACTTGTGGTGTAGAGTTTGAACATACGTTTGCCATATGTGACTTTGAGAAGAATAATGTTTACGAGATGATCCTAGGAAGACCCTTCCTACGACAATTACAAATAGTACAAGATTGGGGAACCAACTCCTTGTACTTACAGCACTTAGGGGTCACCACCAAGGTCAATCTGAAGGATCACACCTTCAGAGATGTACCACCCCTACAGTGGAATCCTATCCACAAAGCGAAAGAAGATTCTATCTCCGTGCATTCTGGAAGTTCACCTGAACCATCCTGGTTGCATGAAGATACTCACTTGTGGATGTGCAAGGTCGCGGAGGAAGAGGAAAAGCGCCGGAAAGCGAGAGAAGAAGGAACTTCCCCAGGAGATAGACCAATAAAAGACCCAGCCTATACACCGATGATATTTCCAGATGAGGAATTTGAGCCTCATGGTTGGGCAGAAATCTTAGCTACCATGGACATTGCAGTCAATGAGGAACAATGGACACCCCATTGTGATGAGGAGGGTTATGATATTTCAGTGTTCATGTGTCAGCCCTTGTTGGAAGAGTGTGATCCTAGTGAGTTCATAGAAGGAGAAGAGAGTGATGATGATCTAGAATCCATTGTGATGGATACTTACTTTGACTCAGAGGAACACTACTTAGAAGACATAGGAGTGTTAACCCAAAAAGAAGAAGAACCTCTTGCAAGTATTAAAACGATAAGTTCAAAGAAAGGAAGTGAAGGAGGTCTAAAGAAAAAGAAAAGAAAAGCAGTAAGACAAGAAGAGGAAGAATCATTGTTTGAAGTACCAGAAAATTTCAAGAAATATGAAGTGGAAGACCGGAAAATTTTGGTACGAATGCCTAAGAGAGAGGCCATTATAGGAGAAGCATATGACAATAAAGAAAAGACCAAAAAAATTGTAGTGACCATTGAAGGGAACGAAGAGAGATGTACGTACATAGGTGATGACCTAAGTGCAGAAGAAGAAGCAGAGCTTGTAGCTCTATTAAGGGAATATAGGGATGTGTTCACATGGCATTATAGAGACTTGAAAGGAGTAGATCCAGAGATCTGCTCTCATACGATTCCGATGACCGCTGATGCTAAGCCCACCAAACAAAAACCCTACACATATAATGACAATTATGCGGCCAAAATAAAAGAGGAAATTGACAGGCTGATTGAAGCCGGATTCATCTATGAGATTGAGCACACTGAATGGGTGTCCCCTATTGTAGTGGTGCCCAAGAAGAATGGGAAATTGCGAGTGTGCATTAACCTTAAAAAAGTTAATGCCGCTACGATTAGAGATAGTTATCCACTGCCCATCACCGAACATCTTTTGGAGCGTGTTGCAGGCAAGGAAGTTTACAGCTTCCTTGATGGATTTTCAGGTTACAACCAAGTAGCCATTGCCCCCGAAGATCAACACAAAACGGCCTTTGCCACAGAATGGGGAATCTTTGCATTCCGTGTGATGCCATTTGGGCTCACCAATGCACCTGCAACATTCCAAAGACTCATGTGTCATGTCTTCAAAGAGTTCTTGCGAAAGAGCTTAGAAGTATATGTGGATGATTTGTGCGCTCATTCCCAAGAGAGAAGTTACCACATCCCTGAACTCAGGCAAATCTTCAACAAGTGTAGAGATTATCGAGTGTGTCTGAATCCAGAAAAGTGTGTGTTTATGGTACGCCAAGGTAAGATCTTAGGTCACATTGTTTCGAAGAATGGAATATCAACAGACGAAGACAAGGTAAGAGCAATAGCAGAGTTGGCCAGACCAAGAAATGTGAAAGAGGTACAAGCCTTTATGGGCCATTGTGGATATTACCGTAGATTTATCCACATGTAGGCCATCATAGCTAAACCTCTTTATGGGCTGTTAACGAATTTTGAATGGAATGAGGAATGCGAGACTTCCTTCAATGAGCTATGCACAGCACCAATATTGACTACTCCGGATTGGAGCAAACCCTTTCATGTCCATGTAGATGCCTCCAATCATGCAATAGGATGTGTGCTAGCACAACCCACAGGTGAAGGGAACCTAGATTTGCCGATAGCATATGCTAGTAGGCAATTAAATGCAGCTGAACGAAATTACACCACAACGGAGAGAGAAGGCTTAGGCATGATATATGCTGTGAAGAAGTTTAGACACTATCTATTGGCCAATAAGTTCAAGTTTTTCACTGATCATCAAGCTTTACTATATTTGGTCAATAAACCTTGCAATACATGCCGCTTAGTAAGATGGTTCCTCTTACTAATGGAATACGACTTTGAAGTTGTTGTCAGGAAAGGTAGAACCCATCTTAGGGCAGACCATCTTTCTCGCATCACTTCAGGAGAGCCACCGCAAGGAGTGTCTGATGAATTGCCCGATGCTTATCTGTTCAATTTAGAAGTTGTTCCTAAATGGGCAAATAAGTTGGTACCAGTCCTAACCTTCGGGCCTGCAAATAAAAATGTTAAGACAAGCAAAGAGGAAATTGTAAAATCGCTAAAGTATCAAATATTAGCCGGAAGTATGTACAAGCAAGATAACGAGGGCGTATTAGCTTGTTGTGTCGAGGATGATGAACATGCTAGTTGGCTGCAACAAGCCCATGAGGGACTGCTAGGGAATCACTACTCTAAACAACGAACCTTGCAGAATCTAAAACGCTTAGGAGTGTATTGGCCTAGCATGGACAAAGAAATACAAGAGTGGATCCAGAGCTGTCCAGGGTGCCAGGAGAGACCCCCAGTGGAGCATGCCACTCTTTATCACATGTCATTAATCCCAGATTGGAGTGCTCCATTGGTTGAGTTCATGAGATCGGGAACATTGCCCAATCAGGCGAGCCTTGCAAGAAAACGGAGCATGGAGCAAGAGGCTCAAGACTATGCCTTAGTAGGGGACAACCTATATCGAAGAGGCAAGGATGGTTACCTAAGACTGTGCGTACATGAATCAGACTACCTGAAAGTCTTAGAAACGGCACACAGCGGTGTTGCAGGTGGACACTTTGGGCCTGACAGAGTAATTAAGACCATTCTATTCTCAGGACTGTGGTGGCCCACTCTTCATATGGATGCACATACTTATGTGAAGAGTTGCGACACATGCCAACGTGCCCAATATCCGACAAGAAAAGATGAAATGCCCTTGAGGCCAATGATGGGAGGACGTGCTTTTTCAAAGTGGGGTATAGACTTTGTAGGTCCCATCAACCCCCCAGCTAGGAACTCCCATGCAGAATACATTATTGTAGCCACAGATTACCTTACAAAGTGGGTGGAAGTAAAAGCCACGACAAAGAATGATGCTCAAACGACGGCTAAATTCTTATTCGAAAATGTGTTCACTAGATATGGGTTACCAATAGAGTTGGTTAGTGATAGAGGTACGCACTTCTTGAATGAGGTCATTGAAAATCTCCTTCAAGAATTCATGGTGATACATAAGAAATCTGCACCCTATCACCCACAGGCTAACGGACAAGCCGAGAGCACGAATAAGATCCTGTGTAATGTATTGACGAAGCTTGTAAATAATAAACGCTCTGATTGGGACAAACAACTTCATCATGCTGTTTGGGCATACCGAGTTGCTTACAAAACGGTACTCAATGCCACCCCATTTCAGATGGTCTTCGGACAAAATGCGGTGCTACCCTTAGATTTCCTAATTACAGCTTTAAGAGTAGCACAAGAGCATGAGTGGAATGGACACGAGTTGTCCTCTAGGATCTTGGATCTAGAGCGTTTAGGTGAGACGAGGCTACGAGCAGCAGCAGGCATCTATGCTGCAAAGAAACGGCAAAAGGCATACTTTGATGCCCATGTGAAGGATAAGGGCTTGAAGGCAGGAGATCTAGTGTTAGTCTACACATTGAAACAACACGCAAGAAAGCTAGAAAAGAGAGGCTATGGACCTATGATCATTAATAGGATCTCCACAAGTGGAGCAGTACAACTAGCCACTTTAGAGGGGGATGTCCTCCCAAACTATATTAGCGGATGCAGAGTCAAACTGTATCAGGAACCCCTCACGGAGGAGATGCTAAGCCGACTCAATATTGCTAAGCAACGTAAAGAGGAGGAAAAACGAATTTGGGAAGAAGCACAGGCAGAGGCCTTAGAGCGTATCAGAAGAATGAAGTTGAGGAGACGAGGAAGGGACCAGCCTATGACTGACACTCAAGAGTCTCCAGGCTACCACATGGCCATGTGTGAGGCTTCAGGTGGACGCACCCATGAGATAGTAGACCGACGACCTTTTGTGACCCTAGAAATAGGACAAAAGGACAGCACAACAAGCGTGAGGGCTTTAATTGATTCAGGAGCAGCCACAAGTGCAGTTCGGCTTTCTTATTGCCAGCAGCTGCAGTTGGAGGTAAAACCCATAGAAGCATATCTGATAGGATTAGGAGGTGTTGAAACCCCTTGTATGGGAGAGGTGGATCTTCCCCTCTACATACAAGAGGTCCTCATGCCAGCAAAAGTGCTAGTGTGTGAAGACGAGGATCTGACCGAACCTCTTGTCTTAGGCCAAGACTGGATCTATGATCACGCAGTCAACCTCAACCTAAGAAGTGGACTTCTTCAGGCTTGGGTAGGCCAAAGTCGTCTCACGGTTGAATTAGAAAAGCAAGCGCTCAAACCAATAGAACAGGCACCAACTCCTGGTCCCTCCAGGAATCCACACGAAGATAACCATGTTGTGCTTGTCCAAACTTCTATGGTGCAGAGGAATGGCAATCTTACTGAAGGTTCAGGAGCCAAGAAGGAGTTCCTAATTGAGTCCAAGAAGATGCTAAACGAACGGACCGAACATCACGCTACACGAAGGAGGCCGCTAATCAAGAGGCAGGAGCGCCAACCCGCGCAATATGGAGCATCTCATGGTGTGAAGCAGATCTGGATGCGCAAGGATGGAAAACCCACAGATCCAATAGCAGATTCTCAAAGAAACAAGAAACGAGCCTCACCATCAAGGAACAAAGTGAAGAAGCCTCCTAGGATAACCCCTAGGCGTACCATTTCTATTTGGGTTCCTAAGCGGTCAATGAAGGCCACCCCTAATGCTAGACAGATATGGGTGCCCAAGGCTAGCTTACAAGCCCAAATTACTTCACCTACAGGCACGAGGATGAAGCAGCTTTCACAAGCACTCTTGGCCAACAACGCAGAAAGTGATAAGATACCTACACCTCTCACTGCCCCCACTCCCATCAACCCCAGGAATGTCTGGAAATGGGTACCCACAAGGTCCCACATACATCACACTCTCAGACCGAAATCTTCACCTGTCCTTAGCTCTAAGAGCTACGACTCCTGTATCAAAGTGTGGAGAATTAAACGGTGTACTAAACCCCCTGACCCTATTCTGTAAATCCGTCCACACTAACATAGAAGCATTCCGAGCCCATTGCATAACCAAAGTATGCATCTAGGATGACACTGACCTTTAATCACCACTCACACATATCATAAACACCTCACCACTAATCACTGACCTCCGGGATTGTCGTGTTAGTATTGTGAAGGGAACACCATTACATCCTGTTTCCTATGCAACATTAATGTGCCTTTCGTCTTCCAGCAGATAAGCAACCTACTCTCATGGCAACAGCGGCAGGCACAAGCTCTCAGGCAGGATCTGGTGCTCCTATCAATTGGGATGCCATGCCAGTGGAAGCTCCACCAACGGCTAGGCCTGAAGAATTCTTGAATGTGCGAAGGATTCCTATTCCAGATCCACCCAGTGGGCTAACCGAAAGAGTAAAAGGGCACTCCCATTGGTTCAATGAAATGCCAGGGGATTTGGGAGACGCAGATCACATCTGGGAGTCCAAGATGGAGTGTGGAGGGGTTTGGTGGACCTTCCAATTCTTTTCAAGAGAATTTGAGACCTTGCAAAATGCAGCTCCACTTCAAGAGATCTGGCAAAAGGCAGGACTTCAAACTTACTTCAGTGCAGCTCTACCAAAACCTGACTTCCTCAGGTGTTACTACTTGATTGCTACGTTGAAACCTACCGGGGATAAAGATCCTTCAGGCACATTCTGGGTGCCCTCCTTATCTAATCTGGAGGAGATGAGGAAGTTTGAATTAAATGTAACATTAATCAGGGAAGCCCTTCAAATGTATGGCACTCATGTGCCTTCAGATCGCGACCCCTTGATACCAGAATCAATGAAAAGCAATAGAGTCAAGAAGCTCAAAGACATGTGCGCCCTCACCCCCAACATCGCCATACCCCTGCGGATGTGCCTCCAGCACTTCGCATTTCCAGCTCAGGACCGCTTCACTCAGCCTCACAAGAAGATATGGTACGGATTGTATTTAGCAGAGACCGGAAGCTTGCCCATTAAGATGCCGGTATGGATCTTAGATCAGGCGTATGAGGCAGGCAAGCGGGGGGTGAGGAAGCCCACTCTACATGGTTGCTGTGCGTTGACTAGAATCATCTACAGATGTCTGGCATATGATGTGCCAGTTGCTCGAGCCCTAAAATATGCACACCTGGAGCTGTTCAAAGGGCGAAAGTCAGGGAGTCAGCCTGCAAAAAGAATGCGTGGATCCCTTTCACAAGTCCTGATCCCTCCAGCAACCACCGCCGAAGTCTCCACTAGAGAGGAAGCCCCGGTGGCACCAATCACAATCCATCTCCAGGAGTCTCAACCAAGAGAGGTGGTACAACCCACTCCTTCTGCCCCTCCGCTACCTACCGATGTGGAATTTGCAGCGATGGCCACCTTCACCGAGGACCCAAACTTTGATTTTGAAACATTTATGCAGACGGCTCATCTATCAGACAGTGAAGGTTATCCTGACAACGTCGATCCGGGGGCATCAACCCAAAGAGAACATGCACGAGGCGAGACAAGTAGTGTACAGGAGATAGGAGTGGCACAACCTCCTCAAAGACTAAGCACACAAGCTCAGGAGAAGGCACCAAGAGATAACCCTGAAGAGAGTGAAGACGAAACCCCTGCATATACGGCACAGCTCAAACGACTATACCAAACAATCAAGCAGGTACAAAGACGCCATAAAATGTCAGAAGAAGCAAATAGGGCCCTAGTAAACCAGATGTTACAGTCAGAGCATATCGACCCCCAGTTTGTAGAATCACTAAATCTGTTGGCGGACACCTGTGGCATCAGTGAAGCAATGAGAACCATGGTCTATCAAGAGAACCCTGCTTATGATCAAAGAAGAATTGATACACGGCCGCGACAAGGAAAGATGATTCAGATGGAAGTATCTACCGCGTTAGCTACGTCCACATCAGAAGATGTGCACATGATTAGCCCTAGGCACAATGATGAACCGGAGGAAATTACGCATGCCCCATCTCCCCCATCATCTCCTATCCCACCCTCAGAGCCTCTCTCCACGTGTCTTTCTACACAAACATTCTCCTCCTATAGTGAGACCATTGTACACACCCCCGTTTCCACTCTCCTCCCTTCACCCTCATCCATCTCTGTCACTCAGGTTTTTGAACCTCAATTAGGTCACCCTTTCTTCCCCCATGCCTTTGGACAACCATCTGTCACTAGTCAGACTCTTTCCATCTCTTTACCCTCCACCCCTCCATTTCCTCCCCCCCAAACTCTACCTACCCCGTCCCTTGTAACTGCCTCGAGCACCACACTAACCACCCAACCCTCCTTCTGGACCTACCTTGTAAACATTCTTCAACAGGTTGAGGAACATAAGAAAAAGTCCCTTCCCCAAATTCACTCCCCCACATTCACGGCCACCACTATCACACCACCCACCGTCCCGGTGTTCACATTTCACGAATCACACTCACTCATGTCCGATCCCATGGACATCTCACCATCCGCTGGATCACCCACCACCACTGTTCTCACAACACCATCACAAGTTATTACACTCACATCACCACTTCCACACACGGTAGGCACAACATCCACTTTTCCCATTCCCACTTCCCAACCCCCTGCATCTTCCACCTCATTTAGTCTTGCACTCGACACGATGCTTGAAGCTGCCACTCAGCTTAAGCAAGAATATACATTATTGGAAGAAAATAACAAAGGGCTTTGCACCCTCTCAGCAACACTCCAAGAGCGTGTCAATGCTTTGGAGTTCATTCATACGGAGTCACAAAGCAAGATCTCCGCCCTCGAACAGGCAAATGCGCAACTCAAAGCGAGACATATGGAAGAGAGCAAAGCCATGGAGGAACAGCTGCGAGATCAAATGGGCCGCAATGCACGGCTTCAACGAAACATGGCTTTGCTACGACGACATCTGGCAGCAGCGCAAGAAGAGAATAGACGGCTTCAACAACAAAACCAAGAGAACCTCGAGGCTGCCATGGAGAACACCCCGGGAGCACCCATAGACCCGGTCAAATTTCAAGCTGTCCCCTCAGAAAGCATACAACAAATCTTGGAAACGTATGCCAATCTTTTAGAAGCACATGATCAGCTTGCCGACCAGCTAAAGGACTTACAAAGACCCCAAGAGTCTACACCACACCGACAGGAACCTAAAGAAATGACAGACGCTGCTACTTCAACCGAACCTGAACATTCAACGACCAACGACGTGCTGGAGTTACGGCAGCAGATCGCAGAACTAAAACTGAAGTTGATGCAGTTCGAACGACCCCCTTCCCCACTAGAGCAACCGTTAGAAGAAGAAGCAGTTACCATCCCAGTGGAGGAAGCATTCGACGACGCCTACGAGCCTCAACCATTCCCAGGAGGACGCGTAACAGAAGAAGGTCAAGATACCTATGAGGAACCCCCATCAACATGGATGAAACAAGTAGAGGAAATGGGGCAAACTCATCAGGAGCGGATATCCACTCAGATGCTGGCAATGAAGGCCATTGAGGACACCATCCTTCACTCAGAATACTTCAGGCACATCGCCCCTAGACGCCTTATCACTAGTTCAGAACTGCAATACAAGCCCTATTTTGTATTGTTGGCCGACTACAATGCAGAAATCAAACGGGTCACCAACAAGTGCCCAACATTTGCCACACAGTTCGAACCAGAAGACATACCAGAAGCGGCACGAAAAGGGGCCATATTCCAACCAACGTGGAGGCAAAAGTTACTCGAAACTTACCCAGAAATGCTTCGAACATGGGATCATGCCCCCATGCATTTGAAGTACAATCCGTGTTTTGGGCCAGTGCAAAGACGCAGACCATGGAAAGCTTTTGCCATCAAGGTTCAGAATAACGCAAACTGTAAAGAATGGCTCAATTACCCCGCTATCGCCCCCCCAACCGGTACTCCTACAGTGTCATACATGATTGCAACCATCAGACATTGGATACCACGCCTCCACCCTATGCCAGATGTCGCTGCCCAGATGATGCTCAAGATCTTCGACATGATGCAGGTCGTACTCAAAACTTTTCGCAATGTATGCCGTATTCAACCTCCTATTCCCGGGTTTATTAATGGTAATTACGACCTGCTATATGATATGAGCACAACCCCGAGCATACGAGTGGCTTACGCATGGCATGCACGCATAAGATATCTCCCTGCCTGCTACAAGCAAACATTTGACGATATGTTCACCACGGGGTTTTGGGAAGCACATTCAGAGGTATTCGCGCCACGGCCTACGCATCTACTCCATCTCTTTGCATGCGAGCAAACGATGCATTCCGAGCTTTACACAATGCCACAACCTGACATGCCTGGTACAGTGGATTGGGAGGCCTTGCAACGAGATCTAATTAGAGGTTTAAGAATCAAAGAACAAGAATTGGCAACCGACCTCCTGCAAAAATACATTGATCAAACGGCGAAAAAGAGGTCTGTCAGAGGCGACAGACCCTAAGGGGGGGAGAGTGTTGACAGGATGCGGGAAGAAGCAAGTATGGACACACATGCAGATCTAGCACTGAGGCTACCCTTCATTTTTTTCAAAACCCCAACATCATTCTAAAGTGATTCTCATCACTACAAACCCTTGTAAATATCATTTCACCTTTTTGTAGCTCCATTTTGTACAAGCCGAGGAGTCCTCGAGCTTGGGGAGCCTTAGATGTAGTTGCCTGCCAATTTTCATAATTTTTAGATCTCGTTTGGGCCCTCAAATAAGCCCCGGTACCTAATTTTTAACTAGGCCGGACACTGGGTCTGAACAGGGCCAAAGTTAGTCAAAAACTATAAATAGAGCTAGAGAGCTCATTTTTGAGGTTAGCTTCTTGTAGTTTGAGCTTGTATGAGAACTTTCTTGCAATAGAAGTGATTCCATTGTCTTACTCTCTTTGTTCTTACTGTGTGTGCGCGTGTGTGTGTATGTGTGTGCATGCTTGTGTGCTTCTCACTCACGCACTTGTGCTTCCACTTGCTCGTGGTCTTCATACCATCCTCATGTCTTCCCGGATTGACATTAAAGGAGGTGCTACTCATCACTGAGCTACACCCATGTACCATAGTAGGAAATTAACCTTTTAGTGAATAAAGTGCCGGTCTCTTGTATGAAAGGACCAAACTTAGGGCACTAGTATATAAGTCAAAAGTGACTCATTGTAGAAAACTTCTTGTCATTGTGAAGAAGGAGCACTTCTGAATTTTCGAGTTTGCCTCTTTCTTGCTGATTTTGATCTTCATTTTGCTCTTGTATGTGTGTGTGATGCTTGAAATGCAAGTGTAGGACTGTTGTCTACCCCTTCCCCCTTGATTTGAGCTGCTGTAGTACGTGCGTGAGCTAGGAGAAGCAAAAACGCAGGTGTTTGTGATTCTCGTAATTCACTGTTTCTGCCATAACTTGAAGCAGAGTGGTCAGAATTGAGTGAAACCACCACCGTTGGATTCGTCTCGTCGAGAGCTTCGAAACGAGTACCCTATTGCCTATGTTCGGAGTTCTGGGCTGGGAGAAAACCTCAAAATACCAAAACTGCTGAAAAGAGGCTTGCGGCAACACTTCCAGTATTTCAGTAGGTGTGGGTAGAATTAGTCTTTTCTCATGTGTGGATAGTTAACCCACTTCATTCTCTATCACGTGTGCACATGTCTTCATACACTTGGTAAGTCCCTCCTTAGGATTGACATTTAAATGTGTGAAAAGAACTCCACTATATGCACTTGTATGGCAATTGAGGTATAGTCTCATTGGTACAAGTCCTTGAGTCATTGTGGCTTGAGTACACACTAGATTTCAGAGGAGGTGTACATGTCTCAACCTCCTGGTTATGAGGACCCAAACAAGGTAACATATGTATGTAAATTGAACAAAGCTATTTATGGATTGAAGTAGGCACCTAGGGCATGGAACCATAGGTTGACCACATACCTTCAAGATCAAGGTTTTGTCATGAGTAAAGCAGATACTTCTTTGTTCATCAAGAGAAGTAATCCAGAGGTAATATATCTATGTGTACATGTTGATGATATCATACTCACAAGTAATGATGCTAATGGTATCAAATAGATCAAGAATCAAATGATGAAGGAGTTCAAAATTAGTGATCTTGGATCACTAAAATATTTTCTTGGACTTGAGTTAGTGTATACTAACTCTGGAATTTATATTACTCAAAGAAAGTATATATAGGATATGTTGAGGAAATTTCATTTGCAGGATGCCATAGTTGCAACTACTCCAATGGAGGTAAACCTAAAATTAAGTGCTCATGAAGGTGATGTACTTGAGAAAAATTGCAGGTTACCAACGCATAGTAGGAAGCTTGAACTATGCTACTTTGACAAGAATTGACATTGCTTATGGAGTAAGTGTTATAAGTCAGTTTATGCACAAGCCTAGGGCACCTCACTTGGAGGCTACCAAAGGATCTTGAAGTACCTTAAGGGTACTCAACATCATGGATTGTATTTCCCTTATACATCAGACTTGGACATCAAGATCCATTCAGATGCAGATTGGGCAGGATGCAAAAAGGATAGAAGGAGCACCTCAGGATACTTATCCTTTGCAAGTGATAAGCCAAGGCCATATGGATCAGATTATTGTATACAGAATTAGGATTGCATGCTACATCTCCAATGATTTTTGGATACAATACAAGGTCATTACATCTTGCAGCAAATCCTATTTATCATACTAGGACTAGGCATATAGAGGTCCACTATCATTATGTGAGAGAGAAGCTATTGAGCAAGGATATTCATTTGGCATATGTATCAACTAATATGCAATGTGTAGATTTGTTGACTAAAGCATTAGATGGTACAAAACTTTGCAGGTTCAAATCAATGATTGGATTGCAGGATATTCATGAAGATTGAAGATGAAGTCCGCCAAAATGTTTGGCTTGAGGGGGAGTTGTTGGTGCAAAGTCCAAGCCCACACATTTGGCTTGAAGTTCATACACATATGAAGTTCCATGGAAACCATTGCTAGAAGAACTTTATCTTTTACAATTCTAAAAGTCATTTATTTTACTTGAGAGAATCTTTGTAATCACCTAGCAAAAACTCGTGGAATTGTTAGTTAGAAGAACATCTACTTCATTGAGGGAATATCTCCTAGAATGAAGGATCACTTTTTAGAGAGAGCCAAAAGTTGAATTCAAATTCAAATTTGAAGGTAACACTTATATAAAGTGACTTGGAAAAGTCACGGTTAGAATTCTCCAATCCTGAGCTTTCCATTGCCATTGTGTAGAAGTGTGAGGCGTACATTGTAGCCTACACTAATCTCCATCATTAGGCTATGATTGTCAAGCCTATGATCTTGTACAACATTGTTCATTAATACAATACATCTACATTGTTCATCTATGATCTCTTTGTTATAGTCTGTTGCTCTAAGGGTTGCCCATAATTTTTCTCATGCTATGGCATCCTTTAGTCTTCATGAAAGTACCTTCTTTTTGTAAATTAGGAGATGTCCATATGAACATATGTAATGCCATCAGGGTCCAACATCTGACAGAGAACAGTTGCCATCAATAGTGTTAACTGCCCTACCAAGACACAACAGAGATGGTACTACAAATTCACAGGATAGGAAGAACGAAGCAGCCGACTCTAGCAATCTTGAACCTGTCCATATCTCCGAACTCCTTCCCCAGCCCAAAACATGTGAAGCGTGTGGGGGTGACATGGAGCAGAGTGTTGCCAAGATCTCAATCCTCAGAGATTCTCGATCGAAGGGAAAGGCCCCGAACAACTGCAGGGAGAAGTCCACCGAGCAGCATACCTTCACTTCCACACACAGTGGAGAGATTAAGGAAAGGAGACACAGAGACTGAAATACACGGAAAAAAAAGAGGCAACCCAACAAAGGATAAGCGCAAATATTTCCCCAGTACCGCACTGAGTTCAACAATTGCATATATCTTGCATTCGTATGAGAAGCAATGGCAGGAATCTTGGTGACCACGCAGCACAAGAAGGAGAAAGACCGGTGATCTATAAGCAGAAGGTTTGGAGGAAGGAGGGGAAGTCAAGGGATTGACCCCAAACCTCAGGAGAAGCAATGCTAAAGTAACAGGTAGGCACAGGAGGCGCCCAACCCGAGTTCCTTCGAGGTGCAAAACTGACAGCAGATGCGAAAATTTCCCTGCACACAAAATCTTGAGTAAATATTGGGCCGCCACTGGAAGCACATCCCCAAAGCAGATAAACTTCGAGCTCGTGAGCTTAACTCCAGACACAAAAACAGGGAAGACCTGCACCGAAGTGGATAACAAGACAAAGTTCGAGCAAAACTTAAGCAGCACATAGGAGTAATCCTTACTGCGAGGGCAGTTCAGTACCAACAAGGAACACCACGCCCACCTACAGGAGCCATGTCGTGCCGCACGAAGAGGGGGCTCAACCCCAAGACGCTCCAGACTGAGCTAGAAAGTGAACACCTGCTGGACAAGACTTCGAAAAAAAAAGGGAACACCTGCCAAAACCATGAGTGGTGCTACTTCCACTGAATGGTAGGAGCGAATGCATGAGCAAACCGAACAAGTGAGCACTCTGTGATAATGGATAGCTTGACACGACAGAGGTTGGAGAAGGGGAGCTCTTCTGCCAACAAAGCTCCGCACAACAGAGAGAAGCAACGGGGAGAGTCTAGTTCTAGCCCGTCATGGCCACCGCCTGAGCAGAGAAGCTCGCGAAGAAGATCAACTCCGCATGAAGACGAGGAAGAAAAGGGGGAAAAGATGTGTCTTCCCACGCCCGCAAGAGAGAAACAATGAGGGAGAATTACTCCCCCACCAACTACCCATGTGCGACAGCAGAGTCTATTCGTTCCCCAATTGATACAGAAGCAAGTGCTTCGCCATAAAGGAAGAGAGAGAAAAAAAGATCCTCACCTCTAACTTGCATGCGTGAATTTATGGGGGCTAGCCTTATTAAGCACGGAAGTGGAGGGAGATGATCACCAACCCAACGACCTTTCTTTTAGCGATCGTGCAAGAATCCGAGGATGCATTTGAATGTCATGCCAAAGGGATTTCTCACCTATGAATGACAAAAGAACACATGTGGATAATCAGCTCAAATAGAAATTCAAACTTTTTGGTTTTCTTGAAAAACTGAAGAGAGGGAAGGGCAAGGTAGAGGATCACCCCTCCCTGAAATCAATCAAGCATCAACTTCAAGAAATGACAGAGACATGAGTGATGCCACTGAGTGAGTGTGTGTGGAGGTGTGTATGTGAGAGAGAGAGAAGGAGGAGGGGTTTTAGGGGAGTGTTTTTGTGTAACAAACAAAAAATGAACTAAAAATACTCAAAAATTAAAAGAAGAGAGGTACCCTAGGCCAACCGAAGGCCACACGTATTCATCCTCCTCCAAGTGTCAAGGTGCATCTCACGAAGTATGGACACGCAAACTTGGAAAAACCAACGGCTAAAGGCCGACGTCCCCGGCAACGGCGCCAAAATGTTGAGAAAAGGGGAACAACAACCCTAACCGCCTCACATGGAAGTGAGAGGTTTCTCCAAGTTGGGGCAAAGAATGAGAGGAGAGGTTCACCCACGCTCATGGAGCAATGGCAACAATGGCCAACGTCACAAGGAGCAAAGGGGAACATCCTCCCAACCATGCACACACACATGCAAATCCATACACCAAGATCATCGCCTTGCACACAAGGAAGCAGGAGAGTAACAAATGACACCTTCTTCCATTAACAAAATGGAGGCCAAGGCCATGGCCCAGGGACCCCCCCTTTTACAAATGAGGCTCTTCTTTATATAGAGAAGAAGAGAGGCATATGTGAATAAAACATGTGGTCAAAAGACCACATGTGCTAAATCAAAAAGAGAATCTCATGTGATATAGGAATTTCAAAAAGATAACTACCTAGAGAGAGAGGGAGCGCATGGATTTCTACGTGGGTTTTTTTTGTGTTTGTTCAAAAAGGAGTTGTTCAAAAAGGAGTTTTCAAGGAAAGGCTTCAATATCATAGACTTGAGGAATTATCAAAAAAGGGGTTTTAGGAGAGTGTTCATATGGACATCTCCTAATTTACAAAAAGAAGGTACTTTCATGAGGACTAAAGGATGCCATAGCATGAGAAAAATTATGGGCAACCCTTAGAGCAACATAGTCATTAATATCTGTCAACTTGTGCTGCTCACATCTAAGCCAATTCTCCACCAAATTCAATGATCTATAGCTTGTTGGAATGTGCTCCAAGTTATCTACATACTGATAAATTTTGAAGCAAATCCATTCAGCCAATTTGGAGAAAAGCATGTCAAAGCACTCACTGGTCAAACTCTGCAGAGGTCCTAAAAAATCAGGGGTAATGATTCATTTGTTAAATTGATTGCTCTGTGTAGAGTGCATCATTTCAAGTGATTCCACTTGGAATCATTAGCTTACTAAGCTAATTAGATACCCCTAAAAGGAAGTTTTCCAATTCCTACTGTACTGGTAGCACTGAGCATAACAAGCAGTAGGTGTATGATAAAAAATAGAAGGTTTTTATTGAACCTTCAACTTTGAAGTAGTTTGTTTTGATTCAATCTTTTCATACATCATTTCCAAAGTACATAGGCACTTATATAGTGTCATTGGAAAGCTAAGAGGGTGCACATACCATCTCTGAACCTTCAAGGGGCTGGTACTAAGCAGGATTTGGCAGTACCTACTCATTTCCTGGAGTGTCCATCCATCTTTCCCAACAGACACCCAAAGCACAATCCTTCTTTCATTGCCTTCTCTTTGTGCTAAGGGGTAAGAATAGACGTATTATACGCCACTCTTAGACACAATAGAAACGTTTATTTTTCCTCTTGAAACTATCTTGATCATCTGCACCTACTTAGCCTCTTTTTGAGGTTGTGCATTGACCAAGCGAGGAGAGACTCATCTTAGTTCATGAGGACCTCTGACCCTGGGAGCTTATGCCCCTCTTGCCATCCTCAGAAAGTAAATCCATCTCCATGGCCTATGCCAAGGAATAAAGTTCAAATAGTTTCTCTAAGTCCCAAGATGAGCTTGTGGATCTAGAGAAACTCTAGGATAGTATCAGGTACTTTGAGAAGTGCCTCTCTATACTTACCCGAGTACTCCTAAACGGTTTGGCTTTTTTTACTGGTGAGAAACCAAGTGGTACAAAGTTATTGTAGAATAAGATTTTAAATTGTTCCCAATTTATGGGCCCTTTCTTGTCTTGTTCTATCTTATGCCACAACCTATGGACAACGTCCATGAGATTTTATGTGGCCTACTGAATTTTATGCATAACTTTGTACCACTCGACTTGTCATCAAGTGGTACAAAGTTATTGTAGAATAAGACTTTAAATTGTTCCCATTCATGTGCTCTTTCTTGTCTTCTTCTATCTTATGCCACCACCTATGGGTGACATCCATGAGATTTTGTGTGGCCTTCTCAATTTTATGCATATCATCCATGATATGGCATAAACGAAAGCATTTCTCCCACTTGTTGAGCCACTGCTCAACAACATCAGTAGTCCTAGTACTAGTTGAGCCATGATATCCAGGTGGCTTAAGGTCCTTAAGCTGCCATCGGGCCTCTCTGACTAGTATGATCTCTCTAGGGATCTCTGGATTTTGATGTTCACCTAGAGCATCTACCTCCACCCCTAGCATATCGGTCTCAAGAATCACCTCCTCTTTCTTGGAGCCATGCACGTGCTCCAAGATGTCATGAAGTGCACTCTTTAAGTGTGCTATCCTAGCACTCATGGTATCTATAGGGTTTGAGGTGCACTTAACTATGAGTGTATCAGTCCTAACTAGTGAAGAGGCTCCTGATTCCATACTAGGATAATGTTTAAGTCTCTTTTTATGATTTTATGGTTTTATGTTTTTTTGTACTTGCAAAATCAAGCACTAACATATTACTTTCATGCAAGGTGCAGAGCTGAACAAGCTTCTAATTAACCATGTACTATGTATGATATGCATGATGCTTGTTCTATGTGCACAATGATGCCTCAAGAGAGCAAGAATGCATCAAAATTGACTAGAAAACTTAACTTGGATTCCAAAAGACTTGATGTGCAAGTGTGCAGGTGCTGATGATGATCAACACATACTCCTCTTGCTTCTTCAATAGTATTCCGATGATTATTGCATTGTAAAAGTGCTCGAATGAGGGTCTTCGTTGTCGAACAACCAAGTTTGAAGCTCTGTACAGGTTTGAATCTAGGCTCAAAAGGTGGGTTATAACTAATCAGTTTGATATGTCTCTTAGCAAGGAATGATAGCAAGAAAAATCACTCAACTTGGATGGAAAATGAGTGAGATATGGCCATTTAGGTGGCAGTCACAAATGCTATGATAAACAAGCTTGAGCTATGGCTTATGAAGAAATCTCAAATTTCTTCTTCTTAGGACTCTCCTCAACAACTAATGCATGTGTCATATGATCTTTATCCCACATGAGCTTTGTTGAGTGTAAAAAGCTACTATATATAGCTGAACACTTCCTCTTTGCTCTCACCAACAAGAAAAATGAGTGAATATGTCTCTCAGCAAGGAATCATACCAAGAAAAATCACTCAATTTGGATGGAAAATGAGTGACATATGACCATTAGGTGAAGCTAGGTAGTCACAAATGCTATGCTAAACAAGCTTGAGCTATGGCTTATGAAGAAATATGGAATTTTTTCTTCACTCTCCTCAACAACGAATGCACATGCCATGTGCTCTTTATCCTACATGAGCTCTATTGAGCATGAAAAGTTCCTATATATAGCTAAACACTTCCTCTTTGCTCTCACCAAAAAGAAAAGGGATATCTCTCTTCCTTGCTCTATCCAAGGGTGCTCGTGTGTGGTGGTCATCTAAACTCTGCTCTGTGGTCTGAAAAGATATGCTTAGCACCGTGGGCACATGGCTGTCTTTGGGGGGGCTCTCATCCTTCTCTTCGCGAGGTCAATCCCTCCCTTCTGCTTCAAGAAGAAGCTCTTCATTGCAAACTCCTCGTGACGATGACACACTGATAGGGGACGATGATGACTTGGCATTCTTTCCCAAGATGGTTGCCATTCTCATGCACAAAAATTCCCAAAAATCTATGCTCAGATACCAAATGATAGAATTTTGTCTTGAGAAAAGATCAAGGCTTGTGAATGATGTGTGTGGCACTCTCCTCCCCCAAAATAGTAACGATCTGGAATGGTCTAGTGTTGCCATGTGGCCATCATGCAATACTTATCCCCATTGAATACCTTAGGATATCCCCCAAGCTTGGGACCTTCGCTATGGCTGGCCCTTGTCCCACACACACATGGAATGGTCTCTGTAGAACAATGTACGATAGTGATCTTCAGATGGTCCTGCGATTTCAACCCCCTTACTTACAAGCCAAGGATGTTTCCCATTTCCAAAGAATTCCCCACCCCACCCCTCCGCTAATCTTTCCTTAGAGGTATTGCACAACAATTAGGAAAGGTGATCAAATTAAATGAAACTCTTAAGATTAAGCCAAGATGGAACCCCGAAGTGCTAGTTGAACTTAACCTAGAAGAAGAATCAGACACAAAGATGGAAATAATGGATGCATTAGGAGTTATATATCACATCAAAAAATTTCATACAAAAATCTTCCAGATTTGTGTTTTTTCTTTTCCTAAGAAAGGACAACATGGTGAAGAATTGTGCAGCTAGGATGGTTCAGGAACGCCTAAAAAAATAAAGATGAAGATGGCTTCACAGCCATTACATGGAAAAATAAGAACAAGAAAGGAAAAGAGCAACCCATAGTACAAAGTCGTGCCCCCATTAACAAATATGAAGCATTGAAGCTTGAAGAAATTCTAAATATGCAATAGTCAAAGACACTAAAAAGGACTTGGTGTTACTATTAGTGTCCATGTGAAAGGTCAAATGGCCATCCGACACTTTTGTACATGTTTTGTAATAAAACATATAGTGAATTGGTCAGCCACAAACTCGAGGTTCGATTGCATTTGTGAAACTTAGGAAATTTGCCTTGGTGCTCTTTGTATACTATGGTTTCTCTGTATTATGCACTCATGTGGAGTACTGTGTTTGATATCTGGAACTCATTTTTCTATTGTGAGGACATCATTTGTTGATATATTTTGATAGTGATGTGTGTGAACACACATAGGACCGTCAGGGCACTTTTTCCCCCCAACATGTATAATATGCCTATAACCCTAATGGGTCACTTATCTTTGTACATTCACTTGGTAATACATTCACTATTGTGTTTTGTGCTCCAAGATTCTTCTTCTTCCTTGTGTTGTTTGTGTGCTTTCACAGACACTATCTTAGCACCTATTTAGGCAATTTCATCCTTTTGTTTCAAACATATATACAGGTTTTGGTTTGGCAGTACAAGCGCCTTGAAGTTTGCTATAGGTTTAACAGAGCTCGATAGGGTACTTTTCTTCAACTATTTGAGATACACTCATTTTTTTGCATCAGGGTATTTTATTCAATGACCATGATTAAAAGTAATGATGTATTCCATATGCGGGTTGTTGAAGATAATTTGGATGGTACCAATTACCCATTGTGGGCATATATGATGCATCATGTATTGGTTGCAAAAGGACTATGGAATATTGTGCAGGGTATTGAGAAATGCCCTACTACACCTATGAATACAGTTATTGAAGGTGATGTAGATGACATTGAAGATGATGATCTTCATATTCTTGTTCGTGTTGCGGTTCCTCCTGCACCTACAATAGAGCAACTTTGTTGGGATGGAAGAAATGATCAAGCACATCCATTGATAGCTTTGTCTATCAAACATGCCATTATCCCTCGTATTCTCTCTTACAAAATAGCAAAGGATGCTTGGAATAAACCTACCACTTTGTACTAGGCAAGAAATGAGGCTCGTGTTGCTTACCTCCAAAAACAGTTGGAGAGTGAGCATAATGAATGAGATTCTCTAGATATTTTTTTGACAAAGATCAAAGATTTGAAGGCGTATCTGAGTTTTGCAACTGAATTCTTGCCACACACTACAAGGAATACGGGCGCATAGTGACGGTTAAGTGTTGGAGACCTCTAAATCTCCAAAGGTTTGATCTATACTGATTTCAGATCACCTCTATATCAGTTATGGATCAAACTTTACACAAATGTTATCTTCATTTATCAAAACTTTCAACTATCACTTCTCTGAGTGAAAATCTTCATTCATCAATAGTCTGCTTCACTGTTTGACTTCATTACCTGCACATATCTTCAGATTTCTTCAAACCAATGATGCACATATCTCCACACTACCTTTGCACAATCATATCAACCATTAGTTCTTCAAAAGAATCATTAAAACTTTAATGTGATCTTTAAGATCAAAAGTATGTCAAAAACTATTTTCCTAAACAAGCGACTTTGACATAGGTAAATTTTAAGGTTGATTTTTCACAGCGCAGATCCCGTTTTGCTAAATGCTTTTAGCCATAGCTTCCTTACCTTCTAACTTAGATTTAGAATGCTCACTCATCAAAAACTTTACACTGAGTACTGAGATCTAACCAAAACATTGACACGAAAAAGTGCGCAACTCTGAGAGGTCTACCTGCACACTTTACATACACATGTTCCTATTGATCATACTCACAACATGAAAAGAATTAGACCATGAAACTTTGAACATAGCTTCATTAGCTTCTAGATTAGATGTGTACAAAAGGATTCCTGATCCACATGATCAGACTGAGAGAAATCTACGAAATGCTCGTCGCTATTTTCTAAAGATGACTCTCTTCTCATCTATCTCTATGACAGTTGTCTTCTAATGACTCTCTTATGTATTTCTTTACATCATTAACTTATATACATATGATTCTAGACTTATCCCACGTCTATTACATTACTCCTTACCATTCTAAGGATCATCTACACTCATAATACAATAATTCCCATATGTAATGTACATATGTATATGAGCTTCACTTCTGAAATATCTTCACTTTCTCAAATGACTTCTTGAACTTCAACCTGATCATTGAATTGCTTCAAGCTCTTTGTAATCATCAATTTGTGATTGCTTTGTTCCAAAAACTCCCCCTCAATCACTAATTCTGATTATTCCATTCTTCTTTACTCCTGCCATGTCTTTGAATTTCTGTAACTTAGGTCCATCCAAGCTTTTTGTTAACATATCTGCAACTTGTTCTTTTGTTGGAGTATACAACACTTCAACCTCTTTATCAAGTACCTTTTCCCTCAAGAAATGATATTGAATCTCTATATGCTTAGTTCTGGCATGAAAAACAGGGTTAGCTGCCAAATATAATGAACTCATATTGTCTCCAAAAATAATTGGAGTACTCTGATCAGTTCCAAAACTCTTCAACAAGGTCTTTAACCATATCACTTCTTTTGCAGCCTCTACCATTCCTTTATACTCAGCTTTTGTAGATGAAAAAGCAATTGTATGTTGCTTCTTTGAGCACCAAGAAACTAACTTATCTCCAATATAACAGAGATACGCATGAGTAGACCTTCTATCATCTGAATCACCTGCCCAATCTGCATCACTAAATACTTTTATTCTTGTATCAGAAGTAAATCCATAATACAAACCTTCACTTAGGGTTCCTTTGATATATTTGAGTACCCTTTGAGCTGCAATCCAATGAGTCTTCTTTGGACAATGCATAAATTGTGATAACACACCTATTGCATATGATAGATCTGGCCTTGTCAAGGTAGCATAGATTAGACTACCTACCAAACTCTGATATTTCTTCATATCATTGAATTCTTCATCTCCATATCTGCTCAACTTATGATTTACCTCCAATGGTGTGGTTGAAGGCTTGCAATCTTCCATATTGAACTTGATCAAAAGATTCTTCAAGTATCTCTCTTGTGTAACATATACTCCATGTTGAGTATACACAATCTGCATTCCTAAAAAATAAGATAAGTTTCCCAAATCACTTATCTTAAACTCCTTCTCTATTTGTTTCTTAAGCTCCTTGATTCCTTGAGCATCTGTACCTGTAACATAATATCATCAACATAAATACACATGTATATGTGTCGATTTTCACTTGCCTTCACTAGCAAGCTACTATCTGCCTTTGATGCTTGAAATCCACATTCATTCAAGAACTTAACAAGCCTGTAATTCCATGCTCTTGGGGCCTGCTTCAAACCATACAAAGCTCTCTTGAGCTTACACACATACTCTGATCCATTTGAATCCATGAAGCCTTCTAGTTGCTCCATGTATACTTCATCTGCAATGTATCCATTCAGGAATGCATTCTTCACATCTAATTGTGATAACTTCCATCCTTTACAAGCAGCAATACCAATCAATGATCTAATTGTAGACATCTTAGCAATAGGACTAAAGGTTTCATCATAATCTACCCCATAAGTTTGGTCATAACCTTTAACCACAAGTCTAGCCTTGTATCTAGACACTTTTCCATCTGCAAACCTTTTTGTTTTATATACCCACTTACATCCAATGACCTTCTGATTCTTTGGTCTTGGCACCAACTCCCATGTTTCATTTTCAAGTAGAGCATCATACTCTTCTTGCATTGCCTTTTCCCAATTCTGTTTACCTTTAGCTTCCTCATATGTGGTTTCTGTCTTCACAATGTAAGCATAATCTTTTGTTGTTAGGAAAGATGTATCATAGCTATACCTGATAGATTCTTTTCTTTCTCTCAAGGATCTTCTGACCTCTGCACTTCTTGAAATCTCAGCCACATTTGATTCTGGATCAAACCTTGGCCCATCTTCAACATTGTCATGTAATTTACTTTTATAATCAACATCATCAATATCTTCTTCATACACATTTACTTTTGTCTTCCCTTTCCTTTGTATTTCTTTAACATATGCATAATCATTTTTTGACCCTCTATACCATGTACTTTGCTCATCAAATGTAACATCTTTGGTAACAAGAAATTGCTTTGTGGATGGACTCCACAATCTGTAACCCATCTATCTATCATCATACGCAATAAACACATACTTCTCTGCTTTGTGTTCTAGCTTATGTCTCAACTGTGAAGGAACATAAGCATATGCTAAACATCCAAATACTTTACAATGATCAAGAGTAGGTCTCTTACCCCACCATGCTTCATAAGGTGTTCTTCCATTCAAAGATTTACAAGGTAACCTATTCACAAAGTATGTTGCAGTGTTGATAGCTTCTACCCATAAGTAATTTGGACCATTCTTTTCTTTCATCATTGCTCTTGCAAACTCTACAAGAGTTCCATTTCTTCTTTCTGCAACTCCATTTTGTTGAGGGGAGTACCTGCAAGTTACTTCTCTTTTTATACCTGCATTCCACAAATAATCATCAAATTCTTTATAGAAATACTCTCCCCCTCCATCTGATCTCAACCTCTTGAGCTTTTGTCCTGTAATCCTTTTTGCATAAGCATGATAATGCTTGAATGTCTTGAACACTTCTGATTTGTCGTTGATTACATATAAAGTAATCCATCTGGTTGCATCATCAACAAACAACACATAATATTTGGATCCATTTATGCTATAGTCCCTTGAAGGACCCCACACATCTGTATGAACCAATTCAAGCATATTTGAATACTTATAACCTGATTTATTGTATGAACTTTTGTGTGCTTTACCTAATTGACAAGCTTCACACTTGTACACCATGTGTTGTCCTTCAACATTTGGCAAACCAAACACCACATCATTCTTTGACATTTCCTTTATGGCTCTCTCATTGAAACGACCTAACCTTTTATGCCATAGGTCTAACTCAGACATCTTTTGAATTCCATAAGTAAATAAAGCATGTCCCACATTACCTTGGACTTTGAGAGTAAATAGCTTTCCTTCCTTTTTACCTGCAATGATGTTTTTACATCCCTCATTTGGATCTTACACATAAAAACCATCATTTGTGAATCTGACTTCATATCCCTTCTCCACAATTTGCCCTACACTTATCAAGTTTTTAGGAATATTAGGAACATAAAGTACCTTGCTCAAGAGTGTACTTCCATTCTTTGTCTTCATTGATTCAATGCTCTCCACTTTATGCTTGGTGTTATCTCCTGTTTGAACTGTATGTCCATTCACCTTTGCTTCTATATCAGTCATCAATGATATATTGCCATTCAGATGATTGCTACATCCTGAGTCAATATAGAACACTCTTTGGTCTTCTCCTACTGCTTCATGAGTTGCATTCAAGATGAGAGTCATATCATCCTTTTGATCTAATGCATAATTATAATAATTGTTGTTGTAGGACTGAGATTGAAAACTTCTTCCACTTCCTCTAGCATATGATGTCCTACCACCTCTTCCTCTGAAGTTGCCTCTTTGGTTTCTGCCTCCTCTACCTCTTTGATTGAAGCTTTGGTTATTACTTCCACCATTTTGATTGTTATACCAACAATCATTTGCCAAATGATTGGTTCTGCCACAAATCCAACAAGCTTTAGTATTATCTTTGTTCTTACCTCCTCTTCCTTGACCTCTGAAGTTCATCTTTCCTTTTGTAAAGTTAGCTTGACTTGAAGTTCCTTCATCATCAGTTGACTGCTTCCCTTTGCCATTCTTTTTCTTGTCCTTGGAGTACATAGCTTGACTTGCACTCCTATCATTGTCTCCTTTAATGTCCTACTCAAAAGTTAGAATGTGTCCTAACAATTGATTAAGATCATGAGTAAAGTGATCTAGTGACAATTCTATGGACAATATGAAAGGCTTCCACTTCTCATCTCCTCTTAGACCTGTAAGTATTTGCCTTACCAACTTATCCTCTTCAATGTCTTCATCTATTGCTCCCAAGCTATCTGCAATATCCTTCATCCTTGCCACATAATCAGAAATTGATTGTGAACTCTTCTTCTTGAAAATTGTGAATTCTGCCCATAATGAGGACTTCCTTGACTTGGTTGTGTTTTGGAAATGCTCTTCCAAAGCATTCCACACATCTGTTGCACTTTCTAATCCTCTGATGTGAGGTAAAAGATAATCATTTACATCCATGTAAATGATGCTTCTAGCTTGAGCATCCTTTCTCATCCAATTCTTCAAACCTGCAAGTTCCTCCCTAGTTGGAACACTAGGATCTTCAAACTCTGGCTTTTCTTCTTCTCCTGTAATGAATGCCATCAAATCTTTTCTCATGAGGTGTGCCTCCATCCTCATGGACCAAGCTGGATAGTTCTCCCTATCTAGCTTATCAATCTGCAAGCTTTCTCCCATCTTTGATCTTCTATGTCTGCAATTACTATGATTTATGATAATAGAGTGTACCTTTGACATGAATCTTTAATCCTTCTTGATCCTTTGAACTCGTACTTTACACTTCTTCAGGTTGTTTGCAAGAATTTGACCTTGTCCACCTTCAATTAGAAGAAACTTCAATATCTGCAACAGTCGGGACTTCCAATGCCTTTACTTCACTTGTATTGCACTTTCAGCTCTGATACCACTATTGGAGACCTCTAAATCTTCAAAGTTTGATCTATACTGTTTTAAGATCACCTCTATATAAGTTATTGATCAAAGTTTACACAAATGTTATCTTCATTTATCAAAACTTTCAACTATTACTTCTCTGAGTGAAAATCTTCATTCATCAATAGTCTACTTCACTGTTTGACTTCATTACCTGCGCATACCTTCAGATTTCTTCAAACCAATGATGCACATATCTCCACACTACCTCTTTGCAATCATATCAACCATTAGTCCTTCAAAAGAATCATTAAAACTTATATTTGATCTTTAAGATCAAAAGTATGTCAGAAACTGTTTTTCTAAACAAGCGACTTTGACATAGGTAACTTCTAAGGTTGATTTCTCACAGCACACATCCCATTTTGCTAAATGCTTTTAGCAATAGATTCCTTACCTTCTAACTTAGATTTTTAATGCTCACTCATAAAAAACGTTACACTGAGTACTGAGATCTAAGAAAAACATTGACACGAAAAAGTGCGCGACTCTGAGAGGTCTACTTGCAGACTTTACATACACATGTTCCTATTGATTATACTCACAACATGAAAAGAATTAGACCATGAAACTTTGAACATAGCTTCATTAGCTTCTAGATTAGATGTGTACAAAAGGATTCTCGATCCACATGATCAGACTGAGAGAAATCTATGAAATGCTCGTTGCTATTTTCTAAAGATGACTCTCTTCTCATCTATCTCTATGACACTTGTCTTCTAATGACTCTCTCATGTATTTCTTTACATCATTAACTTATATACATATGATTCTAGACTTATCCCGCATCTATTACATTACTCCTTACCATTCTAAGGATCATCTACACTCATAATACAAGAATTCCCATCTGTAATGTACATATGTATACAAGCTTCACTTCTGAAATATCTTCACTTTCTCAAATGATTTCTTGAACTTCAACCTGATCATTGACTTGCTTCAAGCTCTTTGTAATCATCAATTTTTGATTGCTTTGTTCCAACATTAAGGCGACACAATTTCATCGCTATAAAATTGCAAAATGCATCACAAGAAGCTTCGAGCGCGGACCGTCGATTAAATGACGAACCAAACGATGTTTTTTTTTGACGTGTGGCACGACAGGATGTGCGACACTCGCATAGAGCGTTGCTAACATGACAATTTAAAAAAGCGTCGCATAAGCGACACTCTTTGCATTGCATAAGTGATGCTAAAAAAGGTCGCTTATGCGACGCCAATTCCAGTGGTTTTTACGACATGTTACCATTGCTTACACGACAGTCTGTTGATGGGAAAAAATGAAAACATTGGAGGCTCTTCGATTGGAATTTTCACGCATCTGATCAAAGAGCTCTCCAACATTTGCAATTGCAGTGCACTTATGAGTTGAAACAAGTATATGCAGAATTGTTGTTTTGCCTAAGCTCTATCTTATTGTCTCTCTCTGTCTCTGTATCTCTCTTTCTACGTCTTTTTCTCTTTGAATTATCTCTCTCTCTCTCTCTTTTCTCTCTCTCTTTATGCAGGTTATTCAAGAAGCTAACCAAGCAAAAAGTATGGCTAACTATTGTGAGTACAATTTCCATTCTTTGTATATCATTTGAATTGTGTTATTTTCATTAGATAGCATACTCGCACTTATTGATATGCACATATACACTTATACATGATGAAGATGCACGTTCACACATATACACATGCACATACACACACATATATACACACAGATACATGTGCACATACACTTACACATACACACACATACACATGCATGCACACAAACATTTCTACAACCACTTAAAAAGACTTGCATGCATGCATTATTGCATATATATATATATATATATATATATATATATACATATACACATATTAACATATACTTAAATACATGTATATGCACATCCACATGCATGCACATTCACATGCATGCACATGGATGCAAATGGAAATGCATCCACACGCACATGCATGTTTCATACATCTACACATGCATATACATACATTTGTATATGTTTGTACACATACACATACATATGCACATATGTATATATACACACACATACACATATATACACATATATACACATATATTCACATATGTTCACAGACATATACACATGCACACACACATGCACATACATACTTATACACATATACATGCACATACACACATATACACATACAATTACACATATACATGCACATACATATATACACACATACACATGCACATGCACATACTCATATACACATATATACACTTACCCATGCACATGCACATACATAGATATACACACACATACAAATGCACATGCACATACTCATATACACACATATACACTTACACATGCACATACATACATATACACACACATACACATGCACATACATACACATATACAGTTACACATGCACATGCACATACATGCATATACACATATACATATGTACATACATTCATATACACACACATATACATACACATACATATACACACACATACACATGCACATACTCATATACACTTACACATGCACATGCACATACATACATATACACACACATACACATGCACATACTCATATACACACATATACACTTACACATGCACATGCACATGCACATGCACATGCACATGCACATACATACATATACACACACACACATGCACATACACATATGCAGTAAACATGCACATGCACATACATGCATATACACATATACATATGTACATACATTCATATACACACACATATTACACACATATACATGCACATACGTACACACACATATACATGCACATACGTACACACATATGAATGAATTATATAATTAAAGTACTAAAACACATGCTTAATATAAACAATAATAACAATCAATAGAACAAAACTTCTCATTACTTAATACCATACACACAATTCAAAACATAACTGAAATGAAAAATATATAGATTATATATATATATATATATATATATATATATATATATATATATATATATATATATATATATATATCAATGCAAATACATATAATCCAATGTCATAATCAAGAATCCTAATCATCATCATCATGATCATCATCATCATCAGCATCATGATCATCCTGATCATTCTGATCATCCTGATCATCCTCATCCTCATCATCATGATCACCCTGTGATGATCGAGATCGTCCCTCCTATGTCTCTCTCTCCACCTCATCCATATCTGCCTCTCCATAATACTTCTGTATTACATATAACAAACATAAATAAGTAGAACAATTAAAACATTCATAAAAATAAAACAATTATATAAAATTTAATAATACTCACAAAGGCATCCGGATGATCTCGCATATACTCGCTCAAACACCGATATCCAAAATGTGTAGCATACTCAATCTCATGTTTCGTAGGATATCGGCCATAATCGTTTCGCTACATTGAAACAAATAAAAAAGATTAGTTTCTTGCATTTTAACTAAAATAAAAAATATACTCACAATAACACATATACTTACAAATGTAGCTACAAAACCATGATGGCCCATTCGGCCTAGGTGCGATGTGTGGCCCGACTCAACTCTCTTCTTTGCAGTAGCCTGTTTATTTAAGATAAAAGAAATACATAGATTAAATGTAAAAAATTACTAAAATATATGAAAATTATAAATATAAACTATTAATTTGTATATCTTCTGCTGAGGAAATGACTCCTAAAGACGTAGCTATCTACGAAAAAATTGCCACGTCTCAGGTGGTATGTTAGGTCGCCTCTTATTTTTTTCCACCATACAATATCTCTTGTTAATTTAATCTCAAACAGAAAAAAAAATCAGAATACATACACATATATACACACACATACACATACACATACACATACACATACACATACACATACCCACATACACATATACATGCAAACATATGCGCATACATATAAGCATACATATACACATATACATACATATAACATACCTCTTTTTATAGGTGGACAATCAAGTGCTGGTCCAAAGAGGCAATTTCTGACCCTGTATAGGTTCCACATGATGATGCAGATCAATACATTTTTTATGCAGATTTACATGATGCATTTGTTGACAAAATACTCATTTGATTAATAGGATTTCTTGGTTTACACTTCCATTAAATACATCATACTCAATGAACAATATGATTACACATCAATCGTATAGAGCATCATCTGAAAAACTTTCCGAAATACACTACCCCATATCAACTTCTTCCGAACTCAGCATCTCACCACAACATAGTGTATCATAATGAACTACTCCGTTCTTCTCCATAAGCTTCACACCGTTCCACACTTTGAAAATTTACAAAATACACCAGAAATTCGACTTCGAAAACTATTGAGATCTCTGTATAAAATCCCTTTTCCCATTACAAGGTATTACAAAATATGTTTACAAAAAAAGGTGGTTGCCCACACTGGCTTCTAACACTCGTAAGCACGGTGGATCCGAACCCATTAATTACTAAACAAAGTGTTTATAGATCATCCTCATTATTCTGCATTTCCAGAAACATGATCCTTTCAATATCATATCTAAGCTCTTCAAAAATTTCTTCTATATTCTCTTCCGCAAGTCTGATTTTTGCTTCAAAAAATTCTTTCGGCTCAAGTAACTTTTGATTGGCACTTCCATAACTAACTGCCGCTGCTTCTAATTCTGATATCCTGTTCTGCAACTTTTCTAACATATTGTCAAAAGCTATGGTTACATTTGATATTTTATCTGTATATTCTACTAATGTCTTCACTTCATCTAGTTTACATTGATATGTTATTTCCAAAATTGAGGTGCTTTTCTTTAGTTCTATGACCTCTATCTCCTTGCCTTCCAATACCCCATTCACATTTGCACAATGCTGCTTCCACTCTTCGATCTGTCATTCTAAATCTGGAATACCAACCAACTATGCAGACATTATATAATAATTTTCTTGGATAATGCCGAGTTTAACTTCGAGCTTCGTAAATTTTGAGTTTTGCACTACCAACTTCTCCTCAACTTCCGCAATAGCAACACTTTGTCTTTTAATCTCAGTACTTTGCTCGATTACTTTCTTCTTCAATCCTTGCAATTCTTGCTCTTCTTTTTGCAACTTGGCCATAAGCTCCTTATTGATCTTCTTCAGCTTCTGTTGTGCCTTTTGGGTTTGACTGATTTCCACGTGAAGACGAGCTATGGTCTTAGCTTTTTAGCATATTATTTTCTATCAATGCTTCATTTAGCTCTTCCATTATCTCATCATGGATTGCACTTTCTCTCCCTATACTCTCCGCTTTGACTTGTTTTGCTTCGGTCCTAAGGCGGTTTAGCTCTGCAATCATTTCAACTTTTTCCACTTCCCATGCGTCCTTCTGTTGAGAGAGTGCAATATACTACTTCTGCATTTCCTCCATTCTTGTTGCACTCCATTAAACTCCTCTGGCTAGATCACCTAGAATTTCTGGTCTTAGCAGTTAATTGGGATACACCCAAGGATAAATAAAATCACTGCATTTTATTGTACGTAGCTTTACTTTGTTGTCACTTTTTTTTCCATATGTCGTTTAGTCCACAAGTAACATTGGGATTTTGTGGGATGTCACCACTATGTGGTCCCCTTGCTCTTGCTGCTTATGACATCGTTCTTCATCTGCTTCTGACTTTCATTTCTTTTCTTCTTCAACATGGCATTTATTTTGTCTTTCTTCTTCTAGTCTCTTTCGTGCTGCCTCTTCCACTCTCCTCTTCCTCTTAACTTCTTCCTCCTCATCTTTCCTCTCAGCTTCTTTCCTCTGGTTCTCCTCCACCTACTACCTTTGGGACTGCTCCTCTTCATCCTGTCATCGATTATTTGATCTTGCGAGGTCCCTTCTACTAGCTTCCTCTCTGCAGTCCTCTTCTTTAAGATCTGAAGGAAAACCTTCATTGTACATAATATGTATTCTCGAGGTAAGAATGTTGGATTTTTTATAAATAACAAAGTAAATAGGACTCCAATCTCTGAGTCCAACACAACATTAATTGCTCTTCCTGTTCTTTGGAACAATCTTCTCACCTCCTTCTTTAACTTCGAGAAAATGATTTTTACCCAATTGACTTGTGTTTGTGTTGATTCTTTCATCAAGGCATACAACTACTAGGATACTCCATAATGGTTTGCCTACAAATTTATCACCATGGTCATTAGAAGCAAACCCAACTTAACTGGGTTGTCCTTTGGAATTTGTATAAATCTATATTCACCAGAGCATGGCTTCCCCAACAACCCACATATTTCAGCCGCATCCATGGATATCGTGTTGCCTGTAATACTTGTGCTCGCAACATGTAATCGCTTTGCTATCAATGCCGATGATAATTGTATTGTGTATTCCTTCCCTCTACACATGCTTATCTCTTGGGTATTAACATCATTGTCGTCCATTTGCCTAGCTATCTCCTTGGCTATGTCTTAAGTTTGTGGATAGATATGAGTGCTCCTCTAATCCAACAACGCACACTACAAGAGTCCTGTGCATTCAAACCAATCATTTTGCTCCTGAGAGAGAGTTTCTGGTATGTTCAAAAGATGCACGTCAGAGAAGGTAACTACCATCTCTATATGCCTGCTTCGTTTGCTGATCGCTATAGTATGCTGTCGTGCTATTTGCTCTGCTCTCTCTCGCAAGTTTGCCAAATAAGCTGGATTTGGCATAGTCCTTAGCCTTTTCTTATCCACATTTTTGAGTTGGGAATGCCAGGTCTGCATATGGATCCAAATATTCTAAAGTGACAACATTAGCCATAGGTGCTTTGAGTTTGGCCTCGTTTTTTTGCCGATCATATTCCTTGGCTTCTTCATGCTAAAACCTCCTGTGTCCATACTGCAGGCAAAATTGGCACTGGACCCGTTGATTTTCAAAACTGCTTGGTCCAGGTGGTCTCAACCGATGTCATCTTCCATATTCTTGAAAGTTAGGGCGGGCAAATTTCCACTGGTTCAGGAATTGCTATGTGTTTGTATACTGCGTCTGTCTAGATACCCTTATGCCTTGGCTCTCCATCCATTTTTTGGGTTGACCTGGAGGTTTATAGCCTGTCGAGTTACCTTTCCACAAAGGAGGTTCTACTTGTGCTAAGGCTACTAGTGTATTCTTTGCATTAAATCTGAATTCTTCTATACTATGATTGATCTGATTACAAATAGCACAATATACTTGATTGCGGGTGCAGTCGACAGTGATGTGGCCCACGTTTCTACACTACAGGCAATACAAGTGCTGAGCCGGAGTTGTACTTTTCTTCATAATTGGGCCGGTCTTTTCAGAGCCTAGATTGGCCAACTGTATTTTGCAGTCGACTTTTGTCGCTAGATCCATTATTTGATCTAGTTTCCATGTTTGCTTCAAGGTATACATGTGGATTTTTTTTCCTTGATAGCCAGTTGTAGTTCGTCCACAAAAAATTCTTGCACCATCTCATCGGAAGGAAATTTATCTACAGGAAGTTGTTGCCACATAGATCTAAAGTTTGATGCATATTGCTCTACCGTCCCTTTCTGCATCATGTACTGTAGAATAGCATACAATTCCAAAATGCTTTTGGGTGTCTGAAATCGTTCTAGGAAAGCCTCTTTTAACGCATCGTACGATGAAAAATAATCGGAGGGGTGCTTGATGAGCCATTTAACTACATGTCCCGCTAGATTCACTTGGAATACCTGAGATTTATGATTGTCATCTTGTAAGCCTCGATGATTACAAACATATTGGTTCTCGGATGTATGCACATGCACATCCGGATCTTCATCTGTTCTGCCACAGAAGTGTGTGTAATTTAACCCTAGGAGTGGATTTTGTCTTGCCATCATATCATCAAATTCTTCCAAGACACTGAGTCGATTGAAAGGGACTAGGGCTAAGGCAAATTCTGGTTGGGGTTCATTGCAACCACTTTGACCTAATTTTGCAAGGTATTCTTCTTCGTACTGCTGGCACTACTGGTCGGCTCCATTGGATTCCCCTCACCACAAAGCCTTGGCTAACTATCCGTTCTTCCACTCGAAAATCCAATCCTGCAAGAGCTTTAGAGATAGCACTCCATTCTCCACCCTATACATCAACTCTTCCGGAATACTAGCTGCTACAGTAATTGA
This sequence comes from Ceratopteris richardii, assembly GCA_020310875.1. NCBI lineage: Eukaryota > Viridiplantae > Streptophyta > Polypodiopsida > Polypodiales > Pteridaceae > Ceratopteris > Ceratopteris richardii. Next base: position 177,521,414 of record CM035413.1, read on the forward strand.
AATATCTTCAAGGTGTATTTTTTCTTCCCAAATAGTTGTAATAGTGATTTTGTTTAAGGTATTCCTTCCCACTCTGTAATGGCATCAATCTATCAGGTGATGTGTTTCATCATCGACCTCATCCCATCATGGTCGCCAAATGTTTATACAGTACTGTACTTTAGTAAACACATAGCACCAAATATCCAAAGGAAAGGGTAGGGGAATGGGGATTATGACTGTAACACTACAATCATAACATGTGTTTACATTCCTTATTACAAACTGCACCGCATAGGCTGCCAAAACATTAACACTACATATTACTCATAGACTCCATACACACAGAAAATCTTCAGAGATCAAAGAATTCGGCAAGAAAAAATACTTGTTTGATTAATAGGATTGCTTGGTTTACACTTCCATTAAATACATCATACTGAATTAAAAATATGATTACACATCAATTGTACAAAGCATCATCTGACAGACTTTCAAGAATACACTCCTTTGTATTAACTTCTTTTGAACTTCGCACCTCACCACAATGTAACGTATTGTAATGAACTACTCCATTCTTCTTCGTAAGCTTCACACTGCTCTACACTTTGGAAATTAACAAAACACACCAAAAATTCCGGACTTTGGAAACTATTGAGATCCCCATATAAAATCCATTTTCCCATTAGAAAGTATTACAAAATATGTTTACAAAGAAAGGTGGTTGTCCACATCGGCTCCTAATAGAGACCAGTTTGGCATATGTGCCCACACATGAGAAAATTGTAGACCTTTCACAAAGGCTCTGGCTCTAGAGAAGTTTGAAGCTTTCTACAAAGCTTTGGGTTTACTTCCTTTTGTGGATTGATCTCTTTCCACATAGCTTGGAACTTCCTTATACATGAGTGCCAGTTCCTTGTTTACCACATCACTCATAGGGGGGTTCTGTTGATATTTTGGTAGTGATGTGTGTGAACACACTTAGGACCACCGGGGCAGTTTTTCCCCTCTTTAGGAGTTTTTTCCCCAACTTGTATATACACTTATAACCTAACTTATCTTTGTAAATTCACTTGGTAATACATTTAGTATTGTGTGTTGTGCTCGAACCTTCTTCTTCTTCCTTGTTTTGTTTGCGGGCTTCTACAAACATCAAAATGCAATAGTTTCATAGCTCTCACAAAGGAGAATCCACCATGGTAAATCACTATCACACCACTTCACTTGTATCAGAGTAGTTTGAAGCAAAATCTTTTTGATGTTGTGTGAGCAAAGCGAGCATTTACCCATGCACCCAAGGCTTATGACTTAGGTGGCAACCAAGGAATAGACCTTGTCATCCAAATCACTGAAGTCACCATTGGCTGTGTGCTAGGGAGGACCTCAAATATCAAGGAAGATGGAGGTTCTGCATTGTATCCAATAGGTCACCCATCCTAATACTATTCTCCCCATAGCTCATTTAACTGGTAATCTCTTTCCGCAAAGCTATACTCTATGGTGTTCGAGGATGGGGAAAGGCTAAGGTTCACATTACCTTGAACACATTTTGGGCCCTCAAAGCTTCGTTCTTTGCTTTCAAAGCTTGTTTTGAAGCAATTTTGGGGTGATTGTTGGAGACATCTTGGAGTACTTCATGTTGAGATATCAAGCTCAACATATGATGATCCAGGATGACACGTATCAATTTTTAGTTTATCTGACATGTATAGTGGTCACGCTAGTATATGTCAGGGATACTTCATTGAGCTTTATTGTTATCTACCGAGAGTGATGGCACATTTGTTCTTTGTCAGCTCACTCATTCAGAGACATTAGGTTTTTCCTTATGTACTGATCTATTGCACTTATTGTATTCTTGTTTTTAGGTCATTCTTGTACACTGCTTTTTATGTAATAGAAGAAGAAGAAGAAGATCATTCTTCCTTGCCTCAATCTGAGTGTGTGCTTATCTTTGATTGTGAGAGTGTGTGTGTGAGCTCTCTTCCTTATCTCCTTCCTCTTGACATGGTATCAGAGCCAGTGTAGCTGTAGAGAGCTCGTGGAGAAGGCCAACGTTGAAGAGCATGTGAGAAAGCATGGAGAAAATGCGATTCTCAAATGATCTCAGATTGCTACAAAAATTGACGTGAAGGTAGAAGACCTCAAAATATTTTTGCAAGTTATTCCTTTAGGATCACTCTTTTTTGTTAGATCAAAGTTTCAGAGCCATCTCAACCTCCATTTTGAGCTCACAAGGTGGGGCGCACAGAGAAAACCAAGATAGTTTCAAAAACTCTAACTTGGCTTGTGTTTGGTAGCACTCGTATATTCCAGATCCAGAATTTCAAGCAATTTCGTGTATTGTTGATACCTGAAAACTGTGTTTTTCTGAGATCGAATTGTCACGTCTAGTGTGATAGTGTTCAAGCAAAAGTGCTACTTGTACTGTTTTGCAGTGTTGTAAATTACTGCAAAAATGGCAAACACAGATGGAATGAGTCAGCTTATGAGCGATAAGCTAGTCAAGAACAACTTCCATGCTTGGAGATTGAAAACGATGAATTTCGTGATGGGAAAAGGATATTGGAAGTACATCGAAGGAGAGAATGAAGATGCACCACAGTTACTAGAAAGAACTCGGACTGCAAAGCAATTAAGAGCATATGAGAAATGGAATCAAGGAGCATGAAAGGTAATGTATTGGCTAATTGTTAGCATACAAGATAGCATGATTGGACACATACAAGATGCCAAGACTCCGAAAGAGGCTTGGAACAGTTTGGTCACTTTGTATGAGACCAATACGAAGCCATGGAAATTGCAACTCAAGAACGAGCTGCATACATTGGAAACGAAGTGATTACACTGAAAATCAAAAGCATATGTGAGTCACTTGCATGTATTGGCATGAATGTAGATGATGATGATAAGGTGGAAGTGTGCCTTCGTGGTTTAGGATCTGCATATAAGCAGCTCAAAACTTCTATACAAACTAGTAAAAATATTTTGAATTTTGATGATCTGGTGTCTATACTGATTATTGAAGAAAAGAATCTTGGTGAGGATTCAAACTCCCAAGGAAAATCTAGTGCTGAGCAGGTATTCTACTCTGGCAGAGGAAGAGGAAGAGGTAGAGGTTTTGGAGGTGGAAGAGGAAACAATAGCCAAGAGCAAGGTCAACAACAGAATCATGCAGGAGGAAGAGGACAGTTTCGAGGCAAGGGGAGCCAATGAGGTTGCAAAAGTTTTCAAAGAAATTATTCAAGTAATGACAGCAAAGGATGTTGGAATTGTGGTAAACCTGGACACTTTGAATGTGATTGTAGGTTGAAGAATCAAAATAACAAAGGGCAGCAAAACAACTATGCATCCACAAGTGCAAATGATTGTTAGAAGCTGTTCATAGTTGATGCATCACCAAGCAATAGTTCCAACTCAAATCCATGGAGTGGAAGATTGCATGGAAATTTCAGTCCAAAAAATTCATCAAATACATCCAAGAAAGGTAAAGAAAAGCTTTTTGCTGGGAGTAAAACATGTGCACGTTTTGAAGATGTTGATGGAGATTCAAGTGGTTCAAAAAAGAGTCTTGATGAGGAAGTTGGATTGCCCTCTGTGAAGACTCTAGGAGTAAGAAAAGCACATGGACATGATACAAGGAGAAGTGACCTAAGACCAAGAAGATTTGGGAGGATGCGGAATTCAGTGCAACAATTGATGTATGATAGTTATATGGCTCGTCATTGTGCCTACATGACAAAGGTAATACAAGATGTTGAACCCTCTTGTTTTGAAGATGCAATTGGAAATGTAGATTGGGAAAAAGCTATGGATGAGGAGATCGTGGTGCTTCATGGAAATGATACATGGAAGTTGGTTCCATTGCCACAAGGGAAGAAACCCATAGGTTGTAAGTGGGTTTACAAGGTAAAGCACAACACTGATGATAGCATAAGCAGGTACAAAGCACGATTGGTAGCAAAAGGATATGCACAAACATATGACATTGATTATGAGGAAAGATTCAGCCCTATAGCTAAAATGTCTACTTTCAAAACACTTGTTGCATTAGTTATAGCAAAAGGATGGACTTTGCATCAGATGGATGTGAAGAATGCTTTCTTACATGGTGAGTTACAGGAAGAAGTATACATGGACTAGCCACAAGGATATGAAGATTCAAAGCATCCAAAATATGTTTGTAGGTTGCGAAAGGCTTTCTATGGGCTGAAGCAAGCTCCTCGTGCACGGCATGCAAGGATTGCTGATTACTTAACCACCATTGGGTTTTCTATGTGTGATGCAGATCATTCACTATATGCAAGGAAGGGTGATGATGGCATCACAATTGTGGCTATTTATGTTGATGACTTGATTGTAGGTGGTGATAATGAAGAAAGCATTAACGAGGTAAAGCAACTTCTTATGCAAAAATTTGACATGAAAGATCTTGGTGTGCTACGCTATTTCTTGGACATTGAGTTTATACATATAGAAACAGGTATATGGATGTCGCAAAGGCAATATGGCTTGAATATGCTACAAAAGTATGGTATGGCTGATTGTAAGACAATTTCTATGCCATTAGATCAGAGTTTGAAGTTGGATATTACATCAGGTGACACATTGGAAAATGCTACTATGTACAAGAAAATTGTGGGTAGTCTTATATATCTCACAATTACAAGGCCTGATCTAAGCTATACTATTGGACTTGAAAGTCAGTTTATGCAGGTTCCTAGGAAGCCACATTTGGATTCTTTGAGGCGCGCTCTACGTTATGTGAGTGCTACTTTGGATTATGCATTGTTTTATGGATCTGGTGTAGATTTGCAGGTTCAAGGATACATTGATGTAGATTGGGCTGGTAGCATTCCAGATAGAAGATCTACTAGTGGCTTTCTATTCTCATTTGGGAGTGCAGCTATTACATGGAGCAGCAAGAAGCAACCCACTGTTGCTCTATCGAGTATAGCGGCTGAGTATAGAGGTGCTGCAATGGCAGCATGTGAGGCATCATGGCTAAAGATGCTACTTGCAGATTTAGGTGTGGAAGTGCAAAAGCCTATCACTATCTATTGTGATAATCTTAGCAATATACAGTTAGCATGGAACCCTGTTTTTCATTTGAGAACAAAGCATATCAAGGTATATTATCACTTCATCATAGAGAAGGTATTAGCAGGTGTTGGGGGATTATTTGACAAGAAGGAGTTTGAGGGTTTGTAGGAGAAAATGGAAGGACCAAAAGAGAAAATACACCTTGGAAGTCTCTGCCGTTTGATTACAGTAAGAAAAGTACAATGTTTGAAATACAAGATACACCAATACCTCTGTGCACAATCCCGCAGAGTGCCCAATTACAAAATATCCAATATCCCAATGTCCTCTTGCTGCCGACCTCCTCTGCAACAAACCTCCACCTGCTTCAAGCTTCTCCTTGTGCACACCTTGCATTAAGCTTCCACAAAGGGGGAGGAGTGAATACCTGCTGTCGGCAAGCGTACACTGCCAAAGGACCTTGAGATACTTGGGGGAACTATAGCTTAGCACTTCTCTGCACCAAAATCCTTGGTCACCCTCTATGCACCTTGCACTTTCACTTCTGTGCGACGTACTCTGGTGACCCTTGCACTTCTCTCTCTTGCTCCACTTAGCCTATGCTCTCTTGCTTACTCTAACCTTGGTCCAAGAATGGCCCTTGCCTTGATTTGAGTGTGTCGATCACGTACGCTCCTAACTGCAAGTGAATCTTGGTGCTCACTTTGATGTCCCAAGATTGCTCTCACAAGTGGCAGCCAACTACTCACTGTTTTGTCCTGTAGTGACTTTAGTCTAAAACCAAAAATTTTAATGGGGGGCCATACTTTCACCTGTGCGTACACTTTGCCGCTTCACATGCCTTCACATTTCCTTTTAATTCTTCACTTTTGCACATAAGGGGGGTTCACCTGAACCTTCCAAAACACTTTAAAACACACTTTGAACCTTAGGGAAATTAGAGAAAGTACCTCTGCAACCTGCAACCTATTTTCTCCGATTTACCCTTTGTGGACAATTCATTGTGCACTACCTGTGCACTTTGACACCTGCACTTACGCACTTTGACTTTGCACCTGTTGACTTTGACCTTGACCTTGTTGACTTTGACCTGTTGACTTTGATCTGTTGACTTTGACTGCAGTTGACTTGGACCAACATGACTTTTATGGGCTCAACAGTTGCCCACCACCTAATGTGCTCTCCGTCCCGGAGAGCGATAGCTAAACTTTGATCACGATGAAGATATAGCCGCAAAAACTTGAATAGGACATCTGAGCAGCAACCAATTCCACCAAAACAGGAGAGAACAAGCCCCAGAGAAGAACCAAAAGTGGGATTTTGGAATGGAAAAGCAAAAAGGGGGGGCAATGGAAGGGGAGAAAGGAAGGGGAAGGGAGGGCTGAGGGTGCGAATATGGATGGGGTAGGGAGGGGAAAGGATGTGGCTGGGCATATTGGTAAAGGGAGGGATGGGGAGTAGGAATCAGGGGTCGGGAGGAGGCTAATGTGAACAAACCGGAGGGCTACAGAGGGTACATATGGGAGATTATTAAACATAAGGTAAGACAAGGTGAGAATAGATCATTTGGACAATGTTGTGAAATAAAAACATGTGATAAAGGTGTTCAAAACATGTGGTTTCAGACCAAAAGTCATACAAAAAGTGGGAATTTGTAAAAAGAAATTCAAAAACTGAGTTCATAGGTGCCAAAAAACATGAAAATGACTCCATTTTTGTAAAAAACGGCCAACCGAGGCACAATCCAGAGCCAATAGCTTTGAGCCATGAAAAAATAAAAAAAATAAAGTAAAATAAAATAAAAATAAAAATGATCGTTCTTTTTTTTTTTCGTTTTCGATGCTCAGACAGAAAATAAAATAAAGAAGAAAATAAAATAAAATAAAATAAATAAAAGATAAAAATTAATAAAAAAATAAAATAAAATAAAATAAATAAAAAAAATAATAAAAAGAAAATAGGGGGGGGGGGCTGTCAGAACGGGGGGGGGGGGGGGGGGGGGATGGTCGGTGGGGGGGGGGGAGGGGGGGGGGGGGCTGTCAGAACGGGGGGCGGGGGGGGGGGGGGGGGCGGGGGGGGGGGGGGGGGATGGTCGGTGGGGGTGGGGGGGGGGGGGCTGTCAGAACGGGGGGCGGGGGGGGGGGGATGGTCGGTGGTGGGGGGGGGGGGGCGGGGGGGGAGGGGGGGGGGGGATGGTCGGTGGGGGGGGGGGGGGCTGTCAGAACGGGGGGCGGGGGGGGGGATGGTCGGTGGGGGGGGGGGCTGTCAGAACGGGGGGCGGGGGGGGCGGGGGGGATGGTCGGTGGGGGGGGGGGGGGGGGGATGGTCGGTGGGGTGGGGGGGGGGGGGAGGGGGGGGGGGGATTTTTTTTTTTTTTTTTTTTTTTTTTTTTTGGAAACCCGCAAATTCCCTAGGGGGCTCTTTTTTTTTTTTAATAATAAATAGCCCAATTTAGAGAAAAATCAAGGAAAAATCTGAAAAAAAATGCCAAAAATTGGCCAAAAAATTCTAAAAAAAATTCTGATGAAATTTTCTACATGTTGAGCCTAAAATCCTTCATCAAACCACAGAGACCCTCCATTTATTCCTCAAATTGGGCAATAAAAAGACATCGGAAAGGGATAAAAATTGCTAGAAAAATGCTAAAATTGCTAAAAAATTTCCAAAAAAGAGCTTGCTTGGCAGTGGTTTTGAAATATCTTCTAGGTTTTCTAAAAACACCAATAACAAAGATGAAATTGATAAGGAAAACTACTAAAACTGAGCAAAATATGATGAGAAAGTTGTGTACAACCTGGACATATTTGGCAGTTCCAGGGGATCCATACGTCTTTAAGTGTGTTGATGATAGGCCTTCAGCCTTGAAATGTTGACCAGTGGCAAGGCCTCTCCTTTCAGCGTCTCTAACTCCACAGCACCCAAGTTTAACATTGTTTTGACTCTATAAGATCCTTCCCAATTTGGAAGCCATTTTCCTCTCAGTTGTGTATGAAGGTTAGGTCTATGGAGAAGAACCAACATGCCTGCTTCAATGTTGTTGTTCCACAGGTGTCGATCATGTGCCTCTTTCCTCTTCATCTGAGTCTCGATCAATTGTTTTGTTGCTAGGAGACGAATCTCCTCCACTTTATGTAGTGCCCCTATTCGCTGAGAGACATCACAGTCTTTTTTGCCCTGCATGAATGCTATCTTAGGTGAGCCATGTAAAAATTCAAAGGGCTCAATGGGCAATATGCCATAAACCAGTTGGAAAGGAGAATATCCGGTGGCCTCTTTGTATGCTAACCTGTATGCCCATAGTGTACCTTGATAAGCAATGCCCCATGAAGTGGGCTGTAACAGACACTCTTTTGTTAACATTGAGATTAAAACCTTATTTGTCGATTCAGCCTGTCCATTGGCTCTTGGGTAATAAGCACAAGAGGTCCTATGTAGAATTTTATACCTGGTGAAAATTTCCTGCAGGACCTTATTGACAAAATGTGTACCTTGATCTGTACAAATTTCAAGTGGACATCCAAACCTGCAAATGATGCTAGTGTACATGAAATCAGCAACAGTTTGGGCAGTGCAGTCGGGGGAAGCAATAGCTTCAGCCCACTTGGTCGCATAATCTGTAGCTATTAAGAGATATTTCTCTCTTTTTGGAATCGCCGGAGGGTAGATGGGCCCTACGAAATCCAGCCCCCACTTCTCAAATGGTTTCCAGGAATTGGAAACAACTAAGGGGTTATGCCTCTGCTTTGTTGGCTTAGGTCCACACCTCTGACACACATCACATGTTTTTCTCCAATCATCTGCATCCTTAAAGAGTGTAGGCCACCATAGACCAGCATCTAGTATTCTCTGGCTCATGATATGCCCTGGAAGGTGCCCACCACCTGTTCCTTCATGTGCAAATTGCAGTATTTCCCTCACTTCATCTTCCTCTAAGCATTTCCTCATCCTGTCATCCTTGCCCTGTCTGTAGAGTTTATCTTCAAGGAAGGTATATGGTCTGCTCTTGAGTAGCAATCTCTTCCTTTGCGCAGCACTAGCCTTTTCTGGATACATCCCTGTTTTAATGAAATTCTTAATATCATAATACCAACCTTGAGCCTGGACAGCAAACAGATGAGCATCTGGAAAATCATCATTGATTCCACTAACTTGCTCCATCATATTGATTCTGGAAAGGTGATCCGCCATAACATTTTCTTTACCTGGTCTGTGGACCATAGAAAAATCAAATTCTTGGAACAACAATAACCACCTCCATATTCTACCAGTGGCTTGTGGTTTGTTGAGCAAATATTTCAGTGGTTGGTGATCTGTTATAATAACAAATTTTACTCCCAACAAGTAATGACGAAATTTTTGGACAGCAAAAACCATTGCCAAGGCTTCCCTTTCTGTGGTGCTGTAATTCCTTTCAGCCTTAGTCAAAATTCTACTGGCATACTGAATTGGTCTATCCATCTTAAATTCTTCACTAGGTTGTGTCAAAACGGCCCCCACTGCATAGGCACTGGCATCTACATGTATGTGAAATATTTTTGACCACTCAGGTGTGATCAAGATGGGAGCAGACACTAACCTTGACCGCAGTGCTTGATATGCTTTTTCCTCCTCTTCTTCCCATTTAAAAGGCACTTCCTTACCCGTAAGTCTAGCCAGAGGTCTAGCTATCTCTGCATACATTTTAATAAACCTTCTATGGTATCCAGTATGCCCCAAAAAACTCTGGATCTCTTTAGGGGATTTTGGTTTAGGCAACTTTAAGATAGAAATGATTTTGTCAGGATCCGGGGCCATACCTTTAGCTGACACCACATGTCCTAAGAGAGTTCCTTCTGTCACAAGGAAATGACATTTGTTTGGATTGAGCTTTAACTTAGTTTCTCTGCATCTTTTGAAAACATTATGCAGCTGCCTCAAATGGTGGTCCAAACAATCTAGAGGAGTTTCTTTGTGAGATCCTGAAAACGAAGAGAAGTCATCCATGAAGATTCTAAGTGATTCCAGCAATAGGGGGCCAAAGATGAGATTGACCGTTCTGTTAAAGGTGGCTGGGGCATTTCTGAGCCCAAATGGCATTTTTACATACACATATGTTCCCCAAGGTGTGATAAAAGCAGTCTTTTCTTGATCCTCTGGGTGTATTGATATTTGATTATAGCCACTGAATCCATCCATGAAGCTATATAAGGCATGCCCAGCTACTTCTTCAATGACCTGTTCTGCAAAAGGCATTGGGAAACCATCTGGAATGGTCACCTTATTGAGTGCTCTAAAATCAACACAAATTCTGATTTTATTAGTATTCTTCTTTGGTACTATAACCATAGGGGAGAGCCACTCTGAGTCTTCTACAGGAATGATGATTCCTGCATCCTCCATCTTCTGGATTTCCACATAGACAGCTTCAGCATATTTTGGGTTAAGTCTATAACTCTTCCCTCTTATAGGTTTTGCTCCATCAACCAGAGGGATTCTGTGCTCTCCATAAGTTGCAGGCACTCCTTCTAAGTCTTTATAATGCCAAGCAAAAACATCTATATATTGGGTCAAGAATGATTTTACCTTTTCCAGGAGCCCTGGGTGGCTCCACAACCAAGTGGCCACCAAAACTGGCCGATCATTGTCTTGATTGCCTAATTGTATTTCTTGGACAGGATTTCTCTCTACCAGAGTATCTTCCTTCTTCTCTCCTTCCTTGTCTTTGTCTTCTAGCTTTTCTTGCATTGCTTCATACGCAGGGGTGTTTTGGATTTCAATCTGTTCTTCCTTATCCTGCATCCATCCTGCAGGTATTTCTTGAATTGGAAAAGAACACTCTTCACTAGAATCTTTTACCTTGCCTTTAGCTTTATTAACTTCATTTTCTGTAGTAGTCATATCCTCCTCAAAAATGCATTTGAGGGTTGTCTTCCTGCCCCTTCTGTGGTTTGTAATGGGCTCTCCCAATCCATCAACCTGGACTTTTTCCTTATCTTCATCATAACCTTCAATTGTACAACAATTATTAATGAAAACTCCAAAACAAGAGGAAGAGTTGCCTGCTTGGAGCCAATTTAGAATATCCTCTTCTTCTTCAAAATCTATTTGGGGTTGATCTTCCAATTCTGGTTCCAGGCATATGCCAACTGTTTGCATCATGCTAGTGTTTCCTTGATTATCTGGGCCCTCTTCTAAATAAATCTGTGTCAGCTCTTGCCCTCTCTTTTGTACCCACATAGTGTCTTTACCCCAATCATGAATGACACTTGCATGCCTCAGCCATGGTCGTCCAATTAAGAGGGGAAATCCTCCTTCAACCTGGGGCAATCTTAAAACCACAAAATCTAGAATAAATAGATTACCTTGCACTTCAAGTGGAACTTTTGGGATCACACCCAGGGGCCTTACTTTGCTCTGATCTGCCAAAGTAACAGTGAAATTTGCAGGCCTTGAAGGGTGGAGTCCAATCTTTTCCATTGTATGTTCAGGCATCAAGTTAATGCCAGAACCACCATCCACAATAACTCCTTTAAATTCATGACCCCTGATAGATACTGTCAGCCGAGGACTTTTATAATCTGTAGGGGGTGCTTCCCTTACAATTTTTCCTTCATGTACAACAGCAGTCTTTGCCACCAAACTTGTAGTGGAAGCTTCATCAATTATCTGCAAGAGTTCTGACGTGAACTTCCCATCCATCTTTATTAAATCAAAAATACTAACCTCCTTTTTCATGGACTTGAGCAGTCTGGAGGCTTCTGATTCCTTAAGAGCTTGGGCTCCATTTGACTTATCCAACTCCTCATGAGCCCTGCTGAATGCATGTCCAATGGCATCACTGGTACCTGTGCAATTTTCCTTTTGCCTTGTGTCTGCACTTGTGGTGGCTAGGTCTTCGGACACACCTTTGTCTCTGTTTAATCCATTAATCAATGATTCTTGACCCATGTCCACTGGAGCCTTCCCTTGCTTCTTGTCTGCACAGTAAAAGAGTCAATTTCCTCTAACTGCACCACCCTGGTAGATGGTGATGGCACCTTAACTTGATTTGCCATTTCTTCTTCCTGCACAGAAATCATTTGGATATGGGGTCCTGATGAAGAGGCTTGATTCTTAGGACAACAATTTGTATAATGGTCTCTGGCCTCAGGGCAGTTCCTGCAAGGAGGGGCATTCTCTGGTAGGGTGCACCTACTTTGGTAGTGCCCACATTCTCCACACCTAAAACAGATTATTGGCCTCCTAGGCCCATTTCCAAAATTATTCCTCTGTCTAGGGTTATAGTTGTTACCTTGATTTTGTGCAGCCATCACATTTGTGGTTGTTGGGGGTCCTCCTTGGGTCCAGTATGTCGTTGCAGGCATTCCCCTTGATTGGCATTCATGGGCCTCATGGCCAACCTTCCTGCATAATTGGCAAGTTACACTTAACAGAGGACACTCACTTACTATATGCCCTTGTTTGCTGCACATGGAACACCAAAGACCACTCTTGATGGCCCCTCCTTTGAGCTCCTGCAACTCCTGTCGCAGCTGAGCTAATTCCTCTGCCTGGGCTTCCTCTTCCTTTTGGAGCTTGAGTGCTTCAATCTCCCTTCTCAATTGAGCCACAGCAGTCTCCTCCTCTTTGTAGGGCTTATTTCTCTTTAAGCCCTCCAACTCCCTCCTCAGCTGGGTCACTGGATCCTCCATCTCTGTACCATATGTTGGTGGTGAAGAAGTTGTCCCATATTGGTGCCTTATTTGCTCCAGTCTTGTAGCCGTGGTGATGAACTCCTCTATGGAGGCTGTAGGTAATACTAATTCCTTTATTTTGCATTGAGTGGCTACTGGTAGGGGCTTGGCTAACCATTTCTTGACAAAAAAATCATGGGGTGGATCTGGTAGTTTGGCCATTAGTGCTTTGGCTCTGGTCACAAATTCTGGGAACTTTTCTCCTGGACCCAATCTCAAGTTCTCTAGCTCTTCTATGATAATCTCTGTTGTGTTCCCCTGCTGGAATTGATTTCTAAAAGCATCCTTCATCAAATCCCAAGTGGTAAAGTGGTTTTCAGCAAACTGGCTGAACCACTTGTCTGCCAGTCCTTCCAATGTGGCTGGGAAGAGTATCAAGAAAGCATCTTCCCTACCCATTAGCCCCCTAGTCTTACATAATGCAAGAAATCGTCGAATGTGCTCATCTGGGTCCTCCTGGGCTAAACCCCTGAAGGAGGGAAATTTTATGTTTAATCTGGAGAGCAAGATTTCTAGGTCCACCTGTCCTGCCATGCTTCCTACCGATGAAGTCGATGAAAGTGGACTCGATGATCTTCTGTTCGTCTTTCTTCTTGTCTGCTTGCACTTGATTCTCAAGGTTTGTGACCGGGTCGCGGTCATGAGCTATTCATAGTCCACTTAAAATGAGACACTTGATAAAAGTATGTACCTTTTGGCCCACTGGAGTAATGTTGTCGACACTGGAATATTGTCCTCCAATGGCAATATATAGCCTCCTATGCTCAAAGCTCCTTGGAAGTCCCACCGTGCGTGCCAAATTTGTTGGGGGATTCTTTGACAAGGAGTTTGAGGGTTTGTAGGAGAAAATGGAAGGACCAAAAGAGAAAATACACCTTGGAAGTCTCTGCCGTTTGATTACAGTAAGAAAAGTACAATGTTTGAAATACAAGATACACCAATACCTCTGTGCACAATCCCGCAGAGTGCCCAATTACAAAATATCCAATATCCCAATGTCCTCTTGCTGCCAACCTCCTCTGCAACAAACCTCCACCTGCTTCAAGCTTCTCCTTGTGCACACCTTGCACCAAGCTTCCACAAAGGGGGAGGAGTGAATACCTGCTGTCGGCAAGCGTACACTGCCAAAGGACCTTGAGATACTTGGGGGAACTATAGTGTTGGAGCCGGAGCTGAAGGACTGACAAGACAAGGAAGCACAAGAAGAGAGTCCGAGAAAAGAGATAGCACAAGCAGACAAGGCAGTCAACGACGATCCGGCAAGTAGGCCAACAATTTTCTTCAGAAAGAAGCACTGATGAACATTCACGCAGATTTAGCACTAAGGCAACCTTAATCTTTCAAAACCTCTACACCCATTAAAAGTGATTCTCATCACTAAGCACCATTGTAAATATCATGTCATCTTTTTGTAGCTCCATTTTGTGCAAGCCAAGGAGTCCTTGAGCTTGAGGAGCATTAGAAGTATCTACCTGCCAATTTTCGTGATTTTTGGATATCGTTTGAGCCCCCAAATAAGCCCTGGAACCTAATTTTTAACTAGGCCGGACACTAGGTCTGAACAGGGCCAAAGCTAGTCAAAAACTATAAAAGGAGCTAGAGAGCTCATTTTTGGGGTAGATTGTAATTGAAACGAACTTGTATGAGCATTTTGAAAGTAATCTAAAAAGCTCCATTGATTCTCTCTCTTTGTCTTGCCGTGTGTGCGCGTGTGTGTGTATGTGTGTGCATGCTTGTGTGCTTCTCACTCACGCACTTGTGCCGCCACTTGCTCGAGGTCTTCATACCATCCTCACGTCTTCCCGGATTGACATTAAAGGAGGTGCTACTCATCATTGAGCTACACCAAATTTTGGCGCCGTTGCTGGGGATCGAGCTTTGAGGACGAGCGTGTGATGGTAAGACGTAGAGTTGACGCGTTGGAGTTGTAGGTATTTTCTTCACTCTCATCGATTTTCTTTTACTTTCTTCACCATTTTCATCACCATCATCATCATCACCATCTCCCACCTCCATCTCCATCATCGCGAAAATTTTCAGTTTTGATCATATCACCATCTCCACCTCATTTCCTCCATTCCACTTGTGAGAGAGAGCGAGAGAGCGATATTGCTTGCACTGTTTTTGCATGTTGTTATGATTCTTGCAGGTACTGCCATCATCATCATTCCCAGCACGCTGCGCGCAGGTACGAAATTCGAAGAAACTGTCTCGCGGTCGCAGGCCTCTGTCGATCGCGACTGACAGAAATTTTTGGCTTTTCACAAAAGTAAGTGCACCACTAGAACAAGCACAAGGAGCACATCCTAAAACACTAAAAACAGTAGAAAAATTCCGAGGTTTTCTGTCAATCGCGACCGACAGCCTCTGTCAATCGCGACCGACAGACCCTGTCAATCGCGACCGACAGACCCTGTCAATCGCGACCGACAGACCTCCACGATCGACTGACTGCCACGTAGGACCCTGTCAATCGCGATTGATACCGTCGATCGCGATCGACAGCCACGACCGACACCTCTGTCAATCGCGATTGACACCGTCGATCACGATTGACTGAAATTCCACGATTGATTGACTTTTGCACGTAGCCACGTGTCCATCGCGACTGATAGGACCCCGATTGACTGAAATCTCGGCGAAAAATCCGGAAAACGTGTCGATCGCGATTGATACTGTCGATCGCGATTGACAGCCACGATCGACTCTGTCGATCGCGATTGACACTGTCAATCGCGACTGACAGCCCCGACGGACACCTCTGTCAATCGCGATTGACAGACCCGTCGATCGCGATTGACAGGCTTTTCGGCCAAAAAATTAGGGTTTTTTATTTCAAAATTTGGGGCAATTTTTGGGGCACAATAGTCAATCCATTAGCATTTTTGAGGTTCCTACACTTGTGTCTTGGGAGAAAATCTTAAGATCTGTCAGCCAGTTTGAATCCTGTTTTAACCCCCTAAACCCTGAACAGTCATAACTTTTCCATACGAAATCCATTTTTTGAGCTCTTGGGCTTGTCGGAAAGCTCGTGGCATATACTACACGCCCTCAACTGTTTTTTATAAAGATAATGCGTTGATTTTCAGATAGTGTGAATTGAAGTTGACCATATCAAGGGGGATCAAAGTCAGGGGTTCTTAGGATTGCTTTCTTGAAAATCACTATACAAGTTTGTGTTTGTGCTACCTGAATGAAAATCATTGGTTCTGTCTTTGGAGTTTAAGTCTTGAGCTAACTTTGGAACTCTTACAGATCTATTGAGAGCATCGCAAGGCGTTTTGAGCAAGTGTAAGTGCAAGCTTGGGAACACACTTCCTGGGCATTCAAAGGCAACCAAGCAGGAAACAAAAAGGTTGGAAATTCTCAACTCCCTTTGTCAATTCCTAGCTTAGGCTAAGAACGATGAGAGATAGGAGTAATTCAGAGCGACGATAGGCAGTTATCAAGTTGAAGACTACCTAAAAACTCAAGTTTGAGCTAAAAACTTAATCTCTGTACTGTCGATAACATAAAGGAAAAGAACCTAACCGGGAACGATCAACCTGAAAGTGCGCAGAACATTCAAGTATTCCTGACGACGAAATATCAGACAAGACCTTAAACACGAGAAATAACTAAAAAGAATCAAGTGACTGATACCAATTGATCGGCAACGAGGTTGTACTCTGGGCAAAAAATTGGGTTAATCAGTTAGGCATATGAACCTTAGATCAGGACGACACCTAGCAAGAGAGAGACAAAGCCTTAGGTCTTCAGAGGCTAGTGTCAATCATACTGCAAGGTCTTGGGCCCAGCAGTTGAGTCACCACTCTCATTACCCTAGCTCGGATACCAGTGAATCAGGGATGTCTCAAGGCATGGACAGACCTACGGGAAGTTCAGGTGTGCCTTACCTGTACATGGTAGAAGGCCCTTACAAAACGCAGCTAGAGTACCTTAGGACCAACCGATTAGGTGCTAGCATCTATGAGGACGGCCTAGGAAGATCCGTGGTCCAGATTAGAAATCCTGATCAATCCATTGGACTAGAGCACCCAGCTGTCAAGTTCGAAAACGGTGCATACCTGGACAAAGAAGGAACTATATATGTAGTCACTAGTCACCCGGATAGGACAGATGAATTTGGTAATGTAATCTCAGAAGCGGACTTGGGTGACCTGGAACAAGGGAACATGGGTGCGGAACCTAGAACCCCTCGAGGTAAATCAGTTCTCACTAGGATTATCACACGTGAGTGGGTACCCCAAGACAACAAGAGCATAGAGTTGCTCCTCAATCGAGAAACCAATGAAGCCTTCTGGAGGTATAAATCCAATCAGCCAACTGATATAGAAAATATCATGATCTATGAGTTTAAGGATCCGGATAGCCCAGGTAGAGTGACCTACTTAGATCACACTTCAGAACGGATCTTTGTGGTGACAGAAAATGATAGGCATGCTTACACTTGGAAGGGTGAATTTATTTTCCCTCAACCAAGATCAAATGTATCCTATGGTCACCCTGGGGCTGGAACTTCCCAAGCTCATGGTACGCAAAGAGACAGAAGTAGAGATAGACCAGAAGTAAGTTTTGCCAACCCAGTGGGCAGAGAAAGAACGAGAACAGAGACGAATAGGGTAGAACCTGAGATGCATAGAGCCCACAGGAACCAAAGAAATGTAGATGGATTCCCTCTGCCGAGGCCTAGAGAGCACGCAAGAACTTTGAGACCCACCCAGCTAGTTAAGTCCATGAAGAATTACTTTGACGGCACAGGAGATCCCTATGATCATGTGGCGGAGTTCAAGCAAGTCTTGAGAGCTGAACAGGTTGAGGATCTGTTCACGCAGTACAATGCCTTCGGTCTAACCCTTAGGAACACAGCACTTACATGGTTTCAACCATTGGATGAGCGTCAGTTCAGGAGCATAGACCAACTCCTAGAGGCTTTCATTGTAGAGTTCTCTAAGAGTGGCATAAGACACAATACCTCATCATTGATTCACAGATTCAAGCAAACCCCTCAAGAGACCGTGAGACTTGCAGGAAGAAGATTTAGGCAATACCTGGAAAGGTGCCCTATTTCGGAGCTACCCACATCTGCTAAACAAGTAGCCTTATTCCTTGATGGATTGCTGAGTACGAAATTGAGATCCTATGTGTATCTGAAGGACCCTAGGACTATAGAAGAGTGTGTACGCATGTGCATTGACATTGAAGATAACCTAGGGGAGGAACTAGAGCTTTCCAAAATCTACAAAGATTCAGATAGTGCTTCTAGTCACTCTTCCATGCAATCCACGTCAATTGAGGAACTCGCAGAGAAAGTGGCACAAAAACTAGGCGTCTCTAGCAAACAAATTCCTAGGTTTGCCCCTGTGAAAAGATGCTATACTTGTGGTGGCGACCACATGGCGAATGTCTGCCCTATTATGGCTCAACCCCAAGTAAACCCTAGTAGCCAGTACTGCACCATAGAACGGAGATACACCAATCACACCGCACAAGATTGCCCATACAACAAGCAGGCAGTTAGGCAACCCTATCCGCAGCCCTACCAACAAGGCCGATACCAGAACCAAAATCCACCACCACAATATGCTAGACCCCAACAAACCTACCAACCACAATATCAGGCCCAACAGAGACCCCAACCGGTGCTAGCTCAACAGCCTCCAAACCCCGCTAACGTGATTCCAGTAAAGTATGCTGTGGCAGAAGAAAACCTGAATAGGGCCATAGTACCAGTAACTCCATTGATCTCAGAAAGTGACCCGAGTGACCATAGCTTTGATTCTACCCATGTCGATAGTCCCCAGGCTTACTACATGCAGTCTCCAGAACATGGTGAGTCCTACTATAGTGAAGAACCGAGTGAACCTAGTTGGGAGTCAGACTACACAAATGTCATGTATGCAAACCCCAACCCTAGGCCTCAACCTAGGCAGGTACGACCACCATTTCCTAGAGGACCATGCTACCGATGTCAGGGAGATCACTTCATTCGTGATTGTCCCTTACCTCCTCCTACACAAAATCAGTCCGTGACGATCCAAGGCTTTTGCCAAGATTGTGGAAAAGAGCATCTCTTACGAGATTGCCCAAAGAACCCCAATAATATGCCAAAAATCACTCCTATCAATGTGATTGGGTTGGTTGTGGATGCCTCAGGAAGTGTCACTTCCACTACACCAGTGCAGGTGGTTACTAGAGCTCAGGCATTGCAGCAAAACCAAGAGGCAAGCCAGGAAAAGGGCCCAGAGGCTAGTGAAACCGAGAGCGTGACAAAGAAAAGGACTAGAGCGTGGAAAGATAGTCGAGAAAGAATGAAAAGACAATGGGCTAAAAAGATGAGTGAGCTTGAGGAAAGCATAAGAGAAACCAAAGCGAGGATAACTGAACTCACAGCTCAAACTCCCTCTCACATTACCCCACCTTCACCACTCCCATCTCCATCCGACCCACCACATTCCCCACCGCTTCATCAAATCCCACCCCCCCCTAGAGTAGGATCAGTCCTAGCAGATCCCACTCCCGAAGACCTTAATATGATGCTTAAAGCATATCAGGCCAGAATCCAAGAAGGGCCAACCATAACCGATCATGAAAAGTGCTACCCTAGAGCCGAGCTAGAGCTTGAACGAACTAAAATTTGTGCTAAAATGGTGGAATTGGCTCAAGCCATGTTCGAAGCCAGCCGCCTCTTTAATATCTCTAGCTCAGCTAAGACGCAGTTACACTTTAATGGACTGCTAGAACGAATAGAGAAGCTAATTGCACAATCAGAGAAGGAACCTGCCCCTCAAAGAGAGGAAAGGGCAAGAGAACGGATGAGCCAGCCTCTTCAGGAAGCCCATGTGCCTCCTCAAGAAGCTTATCTTCCCCCCCAAAAGTCACATGAGCCTCCCTCGAAAGCTTACGTACCTCCACAGGTGACCTACATTCCTTCTCAGAGAGCGTATGAGCCTGTTAGGAAAAGTAATAGAATAAGTAATCCTCCCCAAGAAGCTTGTGCTCCAGCCATCTATGGGAACGAGGAGAGAGCCAACGATAGAATAAACCCTCCTTCCCAGGTTGCTTATGTGCCCAATTCTACGGAGCCAGACACTTCTTCTTCTATGAATCGGTTTGCACCAGATTTCCTACGAGAGATTCAAGAAGACAAATGGGATAACGAAAGTGAGGTCGCCCCTCCATTTGAACTTGTGGACGATGCACACGACCAATTCCCACAAGACATCCCATCTATTTACGGGGAACATGAGAGTACTCAGTCTCATGAGAGATTGGACTTTGAGTCTAATTCCATACAAGAGCTACCCCACTTCACAGGCCCATGGGAAGCAAAGTCCACATGTATGAGAGCACCCACAGTCATGGTAAGGAACGATGACTCGGTCATATCAAGGAACACGGAGGTAGTAAAGAACACCAAGGTGCAGCGCGATTCCACTTTGGAAGAACTGCCCAAGGATAGACTAGAAGCGCGAAAATATGTAGCCAGTCAGGTAACTGAAGTTGCAAAACCTTGGTCCAAGGGAGGATCCCATAGGACAGTGCCAGAAATTCCCTTGGACAAGATAGGAGATATGTGTGAAGGTGAAGAAGGGAACACCTATCTTCCCATCACCTACCAGGACTACACCACAAAGGCAATTTTGGACTCAGGTGCAGGAGTTGCAATTGCCACTACTTCCCTTTGGAAGCGTTGGGGCAAGCCAGCACTCAGGCCAACGAGAATGAAATTGCAGATGGCCGATGGTCATATTGAAAGACCCCTAGGATTGCTCGAAGGAATAACTCTCACCACTTGTGGTGTCGAGTTTGAGCATAGCTTTGCTATATGTGACTTCAGCAAAAATCATGCTTATGAGATGATTTTAGGAAGACCATTTATGCGACAGTTGCAAGTGGTACAGGATTGGGGAACCAACTCCTTGTATTTGCAACACTTGGGCGTTACAACCAAAGTCAATCTCAAGGACTATTCACATAGAGATGTCCCTCCTATCCAGTGGAATCCCATCCATAGAGCCAAAGATGATACGGAATCTGTGCATTCCATAGAATCTGGATCCTCATGGATGCATGAAGATACTCACTTATGGATGTGCAAGGTAGCAGTAGAAGAAGAGAAGAGAGAGAAAGCCAGAGAGGTAGGTGCGAAAGAAACCCATAGATCAATCCAAGACCCAGCCTATGCACCTGTAGTTTTTCCAGACGAAGAATTTGAACCTCACGGTTGGGCAGAAATTTTAGCAACAATGTACGTAGCTATCAATGAAGAACAATGGACACCTCACTGTGATGAGGATGGCTTTGACATTTCAGTCTTCTCCATAGAGCCAATCAGGGGAGAGGCAGTTCTAGAAGAATGCGAGCCTATCCCTGATGCATATGAGGATGCAAGTGACTCCGATCTCGAGTCAATCATTATGGACCCACCATTTGCATCAGATGAAGAATACTTCCATGAGGTAGAATTTCAACCCTAGAGGCATGGAGAGGTTACAAATGATGTAAGATTAGCAACACATATGACCCCGAAGGAAGAAGGAAAGAAACGAAAGAAGAAAGAAGTTTCACCAGAGGAGGAAGAATCTTTGTTTGAGGTCCCAGAAAATTTTAAGAAGTATGAGATAGATGACAGGAGAGTCATGATAAGAATGCCTAAACGAGAGGCACAATCAGGAGAGGCCTATGATAACAAAGAAACTACCAAGAAAATCGTAGTGGCCCTAGAAGAAGGAGAGGAGAGATGCACGTATATAGGCCATGACCTGACAGAAGAAGAAGAGCACGAATTGGCTGCCTTGCTAAGAGAATACAGAGATGTATTCGCTTGGAGTTACAAGGATTTGAAAGGGGTTGACCCGGACATATGCTCACACACTATCCCCATGACCTCAGATGCCAAACCCTCTAAGCAAAAGCCTTATACATATAATGATAATTACGCTGCTAAGATCAAAGAAGAGATAGATAGATTGGTTGAAGCTGGATTTATCTATGAAATTGAGCACACTGAATGGGTATCCCCCATCGTAGTGGTGCCCAAGAAGAATGGCAAACTGCGTGTGTGCATTAACTTGAAAAAGGTTAATGCAGCCACAATTCGAGATAACTATCCGCTTCCCATCACAGAACATCTCTTAGAAAGAGTGGCAGGCAAGGAAGTGTACAGCTTCCTTGATGGATTTTCGGGCTACAATCAAGTAGCCATAGCTCCAGAGGACCAGCATAAGACTGCTTTTGCCACAGAGTGGGGCATTTTTGCTTTTAGAGTAATGCCATTTGGGCTTACCAATGCACCAGCTACCTTCCAGAGGCTGATGTGCCATGTGTTTAAGGAGTTCCTGAGGAAGAGTTTAGAAGTCTATGTTGATGATCTTTGTGCTCATTCCAACGTTAGACAAAACCATATTCCTGAACTCAGACAAATCTTTGACAAATGTAGAGAATATCAAGTCTGCCTGAACCCAGAAAAGTGCGTTTTTATGGTCAGGCAAGGCAAGATTCTAGGACACATAGTGTCAAAGAATGGCATATCTACCGACGAAGAAAAAGTGAGAGCCATAGCAGAGCTACCTAGGCCAAAGAATGTCAAGGAAGTACAAGCTTTCATGGGGCATTGTGGCTATTACCGACGATTTATACATATGTATGCTGTCATTGCAAAGCCCATGTACGGACTTTTGACTAACTTTGAGTGGACGGATGAATGTGAGAATTCCTTCCAAGAGCTTAAACGAAGATTATGTTCAGCACCAATCTTGACCACACCAGATTGGAATAAGCCATTCCATGTTCATGTTGATGCATCCAATTATGCTATTGGATGTGTGCTTGCACAACCTACTGGTGAAGGTAATATGGATCTTCCAATTGCCTATGCCAGTAGACAATTGAATGCGGCTGAACGGAATTACACCACTACGGAGCGAGAAGGATTAGGCATGGTATATGCAGTTAAGAAATTTAGACACTATTTGCTTGCAAATAAGTTTAAATTTTTTACTGATCATCAGGCATTGTTATATCTTGTAAACAAGCCATGCAATACAGGAAGATTAGTAAGATGGTTTCTCTTGCTAATGGAATATGATTTTGAGGTCGTGGTAAGAAAAGGGAGGACCCATTTGAGAGCAGATCACCTCTCTAGGCTCACATCAGGAGAAGCCCCACAAGGAGTGTCAGATGACCTTCCTGATGCTTACTTGTTTAATTTGGAAGTTATACCGCAGTGGGCTAAGCCATTGGTACCAGTATTGACCTACGGGCCTAATCATCCAGTCGTAAACACACGGAATAGAGAGGTTGTAAAAGCCCAAAAGTACCACATCATGGCAGGAAGCATGTACAAGCACACAGATCAAGGGATCTTGGCTTGTTGCGTAGAAGAGGATGAATACGCTAAATGGTTGCAATTAGCACATGTAGGTGCGTTAGAGCAACACTACTCAAAGCAGCGAACTTTACAGACCCTCAAGAGACTCGGAGTGCATTGGCCAACTATGGAAGCGGATGTCCAAAAGTTGTGCAAGGAATGCCCAATCTGTTGCACTAAACCACCTGTGGAACATGCCACTCTCTATCAAGTATCCATTGTGCCAGATTGGAGTGAACCTCTAGTATCATTCTTGAGGACAAACACATTCCCTCCAGACATGACTCTAGCTAGAAAAAGGAATTTGGAACAAGAAGCCCAGGATTATTCACTCGTTGGTGATAATCTATACAAGCGCGGTAAGGATGGTTACCTGAGACTGTGTGTCCATGAAAGTGAGTATCTTAAGATCTTAGAAACTGCTCACCAAGGTGTAGCAGGAGGACACTTTGGACCAGATCGGGTGATCAAGGCAATACTATTTGCGGGCTTCTGGTGGCCCACCCTTCACATGGATGCACATACCTATGTGAAACGGTGTGATGTCTGTCAAAGGACTCAGTATCCTATACGCAAAGATGAGATGCCACTGAAACCTATGATGGGTGGACGTGCATTCTCTAAGTGGGGAATAGACTTCGTAGGTCCTATTAATCCCCCAGCTAGAGGCTCTCATGCGGAATACATCATTGTTGCAACAGATTATCTCACCAAGTGGGTAGAGGTAAAGGCTACGACCAAGAACGATGCTCAAACAACTGCCAAATTCTTGTTTGAGAATGTATTCACAAGATACGGGCTACCTATAGAGCTTGTAAGTGATAGAGGCACTCATTTCTTGAATGAAGTGATTGAAAATCTACTCCAAGAATTCTTGGTAATACACAAGAAGTCTGCCCCTTATCACCCTCAAGCTAATGGACAAGCTGAGAGCACTAATAAGATCTTATGCAATGTACTGACGAAATTAGTGAACACTAAACGCTCTGATTGGGACAAACAGCTACACCATGCTGTTTGGGCATACCGAGTTGCCTACAAAACGGTACTCCAAGCCACCCCCTTTCAGATGGTATTCGGTCAAAACGCTGTGCTACCCTTGGATTTCCTGATTCCTACGTTGAAAGTAGCACAAGAGCACGAATGGACAGGTCATGAGCTCTCCTCTAGGATCTTTGACCTTGAACGATTAGGAGAAACAAGACTGAGAGCAGCTGCAGGAATCTATGCAGCTAAGAAGAGGCAGAAGGCATACTTTGATGCCCATGTGAAGGATAAAGGCTTGAAAGCAGGAGATCTAGTCTTAGTCTATACACTGAAACAACACGCGAGGAAGCTAGAAAAGAGAGGCTACGGACCTATGATCATCAATAGGATCTCCACGAGTGGAGCAGTACAATTGGCCACATTAGAGGGTGATGTTCTCCCTAACTATATTAGCGGGTGCAGAGTCAAGTTGTATCAAGAACCCCTCACGGAGGAAATGCTCAGCCGACTCAACATTGCTAAGAAACGCAAAGAGGAAGAAAAGCGAGTTCGAGAAGAAGCTCAAGCAGAAGCTTTAGAACGCATCAGAAGGATGAAGTTACGAAGGCAAGGTAGAGATCAGCCTAGAGCGAATGACTATGCAAATCAAGGATATCCTATGGCCATGTGTGAAGTTGCAGGAACAAGCTCGCATAGAATAATCGATAGACGTCCTTTCATAACCATAGATATGGGACGAGGAAAGAGTGCAAGAACCGTAAGAGCCTTGATTGACTCAGGTGCAGCCACTAGTGCTGTTAGAGTGTCTTACTGTCAAGAGTTGCAGTTAACTGTCAATCCTGTGGAAGCATATCTCATAGGATTGGGAGGCGTGGAAACCCCTTGCATGGGCGAGGTGGAACTTCCCCTCTACATTCATGATGAGGCAATGACAGTTAAAGTACTGGCGTGTCAGGATGAGGATCTCACTGAACCTCTTGTCTTGGGTCAAGACTGGATCTATGACCAAGCAGTCAATTTAAACCTAAGAA
This sequence comes from Ceratopteris richardii, assembly GCA_020310875.1. Lineage (NCBI taxonomy): Eukaryota > Viridiplantae > Streptophyta > Polypodiopsida > Polypodiales > Pteridaceae > Ceratopteris > Ceratopteris richardii. The sequence continues at coordinate 177,546,538 of CM035413.1, forward strand.
GTGGACTTCTCCAGGTTTGGGTCAATCATAGTCGAGTTACAGTAGAATTAGACAATGGAGCACTCAAGGAACTAGGAAAGGCACAGACTCCTGGTCCTTCCAGGGGTACACATGAAGATGACCATGCTGTTCTTGTTCAAAACCCTGTGCTGCAGAGGAATGATATTCGCAAAAAAGGAGTCAGGAATGCAACGGAACTCCCTTCTTTTCCAAAGGCCAGAAGGAGGCAGCAACCCAAGGTGGATCAAAGGCAGAAGAAGCAGAGTACTACCTATGTCCGAGATCAAAAGTACCTGCTCAACAGAATGTCCCAGAAAATAAACCATGTGTGGGTGCGGAAAGGCGAACAACCGGTTGCACCACCGTCAATGACACGGGCGAAGTTTCTTATTAATAACCAACAACATGACATTAATAAGAAGTCTTGCAGAAATTCTCCTACTAATGTGAAATCTATTTGGGTGCCCAAGAAGTCGATGAAGGCTAGCCCACAATCAAGACAAATTTGGGTGCCTAAGGCTTGTTTGAGGGCACAAGTAGCTACGCCGAGGCCACAACCTAAACAGCATAACGCAGCTACGCATACTGCCTGTATTCACTCGTTCTCAACGCTCAAGAACACACCAAGACCCAAGAGCGTGCATGTAATCAATTGTAAATGGGTCCCTAAAAAGCCTCATTTTCAAACCGCGACACCGAGAAAGCTCTCTCGAGTCTCTACGAAACCGAAAGCAAAGCCCACCCACTGCATTTGGCAGCCTAAGACCTGTAATAAACCCCCCGACCCCAATTTGTAAATTCATCCCCACTTGCTAACTTCATTAGTCTCCTAGGATTACCCAAGCATTAACCACACACACGTGCACCGAACACTTACTAACCCACTATTCGCTCCCGACCCTCATGTTAATATTGTGATGGGAACAACGGTCCTCACTTGTCCTGTACAATATTAACACCTGTTTGTATATTCTCACAGAGACAGACAGCAAGAAGTAAAATGGCAGATACAGTAGGAACTAGCTCCCAGGCAGGCTCCAGCCCACAAGTGGTGGACATCGAAAGTCTTCCAGTCGAGGAGTTAAAGGAAAGACCAGCGGCATTACGGGCATTGCACGCCATACCAATTCAGAATCCCCCGCAGGGACACACAATGCCGGTGGGCAAAGCCTCACATTGGTTCAGTGACGTTGCTGGCCCCCTGGGTGAAGGCACGTATATGTGGGAATCCGAAGTCGAATTCAATGGACGATGGGGCCGATACCATTTCTTTACCAGGGAATTTGAAAGGCTACAAAATAACGAAGGACTTAAGCCGATCTGGAAGAAGGCAGGGCTTTATGACTACTTCAAGTCCCAACTACCAAAGCCAGATTTCCTCAGATGCTCATATCTAATTAGTACCCTCACCCCCAGCAAAGACAAGAAAGGATACAGCTCCTTTGTGCTCCCATCACTCACAAGGGGCAACGAGCTGAAGCGTTTCCGCTTAACTATCAATCTGGTAAGAGAAGCACTCGACATGCAGGGAATGCACATTCCAACAGAGAAAGAGACAATGGTTCCAGACAACATGAAGAACAGGAATCTGACAAAGCTGAAGGACATGGTTGCAATGACACCCACGATCGCCATCCACTTACGTATGGTCATGCAACATTTCGCCTTCCCCGCGCAGGATAGATTCACAATGCCTCCCAAAAAGATTTGGTTTAGCCTCTACCTGGCGGATGCTTTTGAGTTGACCATCAATATGCCCCACTGGATTATCGACCAGATTCATATGGCTCATCAGAGATGGTATAAGAAGCAAAGATCTATATTGTATGGTTGCTGTGCACTCACAAGAATTGTATACAGATGTCTCGCCTATGATGTACCGGTGCAAAGGGCTCTGATCTGGTCCAGAGCTCAGGAATTTCAACGCAGATTGTCAGCTGTAGGGCCTCCCTCAAAGAAGATGCGAGGCACCGTCCAGATGCCTTGTGCACAAGCTCGCGGGGCAACCCTGACGCCTGAGACAACCCCCAGACTCCCCCGACGAGTGCAACCGTTTACTATCAGGCTACCCAGGCACAGCACAGATGGCCCCAATCTTGTATTCCCACCAGTACCGACTGATCTGGAGTTCCCGCATGGGTTCACTCTAGAGGACTTAACTGACGAAGAAGTTGCAAGAATCATAGAAGCTGTAAATGCAGAAGTTGAAGAAGAGCAAGCCAGTGGACAGCAAACTGCCCCAGACCAAGCACAGCCCAGCCAACCAGACGTAGTCAACGTGGACACTGAAGAAGAAGCTCATGGGGAGACACAGGGCAGACACTCAGAAGCAGAAGAACAAGAGTATGATCCAGAAGCCCTACAAGTACTGGAAGGTGCCCCCGCCTACACTAGCGCATTAAAGAAGCTTTACGAAACAATGAACCGAGTTCAAGAGCAACACAGGCTCTCATTAGCTGCAGGTAAAGCTCTCATGAACCAGATTCTGGAGGAGGAAGGTGTGGACGAGCAATACCGTGCCACCTTGGAAATGATATCAGATGCTTTAGGAGTACCGGAAACTGTGCACACAGCACTTGTGCACTCACGAAGAACAGAGAGAAGATATGGAAGACGCCCCCCACGATCGGGAAAACAAATGAATGTATTAGGATCAGGACCACAAGGCACCCCCACAACCACTGGCACGGCACACACAGTTCACGACACCGAGGAAGCCCACACATCGAGTGCACCCCCATCACCTCCCTTGCCACCTTCTCCCCCACATCGACCTCACTCACCTCCCTCTACCACTGTAACCTCCACTGTCACCACCTCTGAAACCACTACACACACCAACGCACAAACCATCAGCCAACCCACACACTCTACTCCCACTGAAAACATAAGTCTAACTACAGCCACTGTACACCTCACCACCCCGAGCACACTTCCTAGAAGTTCACAATTACACACACCTCTGTACACATTCACAACCCTCACCGCTACCACAATCCCCATGTTCACAGTCACTCCCACCACGAACCCCACTTTCATGGAGGTATCACCCACCTCTGTACCTCTCCCATCCCCCATTTACCCACACTCTCCCATTCCCCCACCTCCCCCCTCACCCGTCCCCAGTACTGCATTCACAACCCCCTTCCCCTTCCCCTACCCCTCTGCATTCAATACTATTCCTCTCGGTAACCTATTTAATAATATGCATCAATGCATGGCCCAACTCCAGCAACATTACCAACACTTGGACGACCAACATACAAGGCTCTTCCAACGCCACGAGGATCTCCAAGCAAGATGTAGGGATCTTGAAGAGCAAAAGCAGCAACTAGAACAGCAGCACGTGACATTACAGGAGCAATACGCACAATTAGAAGCCAACCCACCTCAAACAGATGATGACGAACGACGACATATGGACGAGCTGCTCCATTCTCAGATCACGGAAAACCTGAAACTTCGACGAAACTTGGGCCTCCTCCGAAAACACATGTCGACCGCGTTAGAAGAGAATAAGAGATTACAGAAACAGAACGAAGAAAACCTGGAAGCGGCCATGGAGGGTTCCCCACAAGAGATTGACCCAGAACGATTCAAGGCGATACCCTCTGAGAATATGCAGGTGGTGTTAGAAACTCATGCAGACTTAATGGAGGCCCATGCCGCTTTAGAAAAAGAAAGAGATGAGTTACGAAGACAATTGGCCACTCGACAAACAGAACCCAGCCCGAGCATAACCGCAGAAGAAACAGCTGAAGAGGTCAGTAAACTCTGGGCCGAACTTGAGGAATTACGCAGCAAGGTTATGCAATATGAGCGTCAGCCCTCCCCTCTGGTAGACCCCGAGCCTGACGACCTGGTGCCAATTGAGGTAGAAGAAACATTTGAGGATCCCTATGTCCCGATGCCAACACACGGAGGTAAGCGCACAGAACAGGGCATGGACACAATTGAGATCGAGGCACCGGAATGGATGCAAAAGTTAGAGAAAGTAGCCACGACGCATGATGACAGGGTGGCCGTCCAAATCGCATTGATGTCAAAATTGGAAGAGGTGGTAATAAAATCTGATTATTTCCAGAATCTTTCACACCATAGGTGGATCGGGCCATCGGATGATCTGTATGTACCTTTTTGCGTACTGATGGCGGATTATAATGCGGAGATCAAGCGCCACACCTCAAGGGAACCCACCTCTACCACCCAATTTGCACCCGATGACATCCCAGAGAGTGCCAAGCAAGGACATATCCGGCAACCAACATGGAGAATTCGACTGCTCGAAACCTATCCGGAAATGGTAAGAACGTGGAACAACATGCCATTGTACATCAAATATAATCCATGTTATTGCCCTGTGTTCCGAAGGAGATCCTGGCCGGAGTACACACATACAGTGCTGACGATTAAAGGATGCGAGAAGTGGCTAAATTACGTGTACTTCGCACCCCCTAAAGGCGCACCCACAATTGGCTATATGATTTCAACGATCCGGCATTGGGGGGCCCGTTTCAAGAATGTTCCTGATATCATGACTCAGATGTGCCTGAAAATTTTCGAACTTATGCTGGTCACCTTCAGGACCTTCAAAAATGTCAAGGAACCGCATCTCTCAGCACTAGGATTTAATGAAGGGAACCAGGATCTTGTATACGACATGAGCACAACTCCATCGATCAATGTTGTGTATGCATGGCACGCTCGCATCAAATATCTACCGGCCTGTTTCAAACAAACGTTCGAAGAGATGTTTGTCACGGGATTCTGGGAATATCATTCCGAGATATTCATTCCCAGACCATCCCATCTCTTGCAGTTGTTTGCAGTGGAACAAGCTCTCCACTCCGAAAAGCTACGTATGCCACATCCAGAGGTTCCTGGGCCGGTAGACTGGGATGCTCTTCTGACAGATTTGGCCAAAGGGTTGCGAATTGCTGAACATCATTTAGTGCAGGACGTCGTCGAATACTACATCCAAAAAACCTCTCAACAAGGGTCTGTCAGGGACGACAGACGCGAGAGAGGGGGGGGTGTTGGAGCCGGAGCTGAAGGACTGACAAGACAAGGAAGCACAAGAAGAGAGTCCGAGAAAAGAGATAGCACAAGCAGACAAGGCAGTCAACGACGATCCGGCAAGTAGGCCAACAATTTTCTTCAGAAAGAAGCACTGATGAACATTCACGCAGATTTAGCACTAAGGCAACCTTAATCTTTCAAAACCTCTACACCCATTAAAAGTGATTCTCATCACTAAGCACCATTGTAAATATCATTTCATCTTTTTGTAGCTCCATTTTGTGCAAGCCAAGGAGTCCTTGAGCTTGAGGAGCATTAGAAGTATCTACCTGCCAATTTTCGTGATTTTTGGATATCGTTTGAGCCCCCAAATAAGCCCTGGAACCTAATTTTTAACTAGGCCGGACACTAGGTCTGAACAGGGCCAAAGCTAGTCAAAAACTATAAAAGGAGCTAGAGAGCTCATTTTTGGGGTAGATTGTAATTGAAACGAACTTGTATGAGCATTTTGAAAGTAATCTAAAAAGCTCCATTGATTCTCTCTCTTTGTCTTGCCGTGTGTGCGCGTGTGTGTGTATGTGTGTGCATGCTTGTGTGCTTCTCACTCACGCACTTGTGCCGCCACTTGCTCGAGGTCTTCATACCATCCTCACGTCTTCCCGGATTGACATTAAAGGAGGTGCTACTCATCATTGAGCTACATATAGCTTAGCACTTCTCTGCACCAAAATCCTTGGTCACCCTCTATGCACCTTGCACTTTCACTTCTGTGCGACGTACTCTGGTGACCCTTGCACTTCTCTCTCTTGCTCCACTTAGCCTATGCTCTCTTGCTTACTCTAACCTTGGTCCAAGAATGGCCCTTGCCTTGATTTGAGTGTGTCGATCACGTACGCTCCTAACTGCAAGTGAATCTTGGTGCTCACTTTGATGTCCCAAGATTGCTCTCACAAGTGGCAGCCAACTACTCACTGTTTTGTCCTGTAGTGACTTTAGTCTAAAACCAAAAATTTTAATGGGGGGCCATACTTTCACCTGTGCGTACACTTTGCCGCTTCACATGCCTTCACATTTCCTTTTAATTCTTCACTTTTGCACATAAGGGGGGTTCACCTGAACCTTCCAAAACACTTTAAAACACACTTTGAACCTTAGGGAAATTAGAGAAAGTACCTCTGCAACCTGCAACCTATTTTCTCCGATTTACCCTTTGTGGACAATTCATTGTGCACTACCTGTGCACTTTGACACCTGCACTTACGCACTTTGACTTTGCACCTGTTGACTTTGACCTTGACCTTGTTGACTTTGACCTGTTGACTTTGACCTGTTGACTTTGACTGCAGTTGACTTGGACCAACATGACTTTTATGGGCTCAACAGCAGGTGATATTGATCTTATTTATGTGAGAACAAATGAGCAGGTTGCTGATATTTTCACTAAAGCACTTGGAGCAGAGAAGTTGAAGAAGTTTCCGAAGGTGCTTAGATTAGAGGACAAGACATTGAGCTTGAGAGACAGTGTTGAGATATCAAGCTCAACATGTGATGATCCAGGATGACACGTATCAGTTTTTTGTTTATCTGACATGTATAGTGGTCACGCCGGTATATGTCAGGGATACTTCTTTGAGCTTTATTAGATTTATCTACCGAGAGTGATGGCACATTTGTTCCTTGCCAGCTCACTCATTCGTGGACATTACGTTTTTCCTTATGTACTGATCTATTGCACTTGTTGTATTCTTCTTTTTAGGTCATTCTTGTACACTCCTTTTTATGTAATAGAAGAAGAAGAAGAAGAAGAAGAAGAAGAAGAAGAAGAAGAAGAAGATCATTCTTCCTTGCCTCAATCTGAGTGTGTGCTTCTCTTTGGTTGTGAGAGTGTGTGTGTGAGCTCTCTTCCTTATCTCCTTCCTCATGACACTTCACACATAGATCTCTTTACACATTCTCTTTGGTTGTGAGAGTGTGTGTGTGAGCTCTCTTCCTTATCTCCTTCCTCATGACACTTCACACATAGATCTCTTTACACAGGTTCAAGAACATCAAGGAGAGCATTCTTTGTACTTCTCCAACATCAAATATTTGACTTGGGGGTTGTGGTTTTCAGCAACAGTAGTAAATCTACATGTTTCTTGAAAGGTTTTCAATTGTCATGGGAGTATCCATCACAAGTTTATGCAATTTTTTGAGCCTAAATAATAGAGTTGACAGACACTTGAAGGTGGCTAGTATTTCGGTTGTAAATTCATCCTTTTAGTTCCATTTTACTACATATACTGAGCACATACATGATATGTATGCTTCTAGGATACCGCTTATGTACGCCCATGTGGTCATTGATATAGTAGTTATGTTTTTGAATTATGCCTTTGACATTCATAAAGAAGAACGTGAAGAGGTTTTTTGAACTAGGAGACACCCAAATGTTGGGATCTCTTTGGTGATGGAAATGGAAGACTTACCTTGCATCACCATATGAGATATAAGGCAATTGTTTGTAGGTACTCGATAAGCCTAGTTGGCATTTTTTGATTAAGTTTTTATTTGTAGTGGAGTCAATGATTCACTATGTAGGTTTACATGTCAGTACTCACAACTTTATGAGTTTTTTACATTGATCATATGCTCATTTTGCAGAGGACACTCTCACAAAAGTTTTTCAAATTTTTGTTTTTCAACTATAGAATGGTTGATTTTACTCCTTGACACACTTATTGGTGTGAGCACGTACATTCTCACATAATCCTTTTGATTGGTGATTGCTACTCATAAATTCCAAATTTCTAGGGAGAGCTTGTTGATTTTTTCCCAAAATCTGAAACTTGGTCATCCTTTTCTGAGCCTTAGTGGTGTTTTGGACTATTCTAGCTCCATTATCATTCTCCCCAGTTCTCTATCATCATGACATCAAAAATCTCAAGCACATATGGTGGATCAGGGTCTAGTGCTAATGTCCCTAGGATGAGCTATAACTTGCATGGCAAAGACCATTTTGAGATCTAAAATTTTGATGGCACAAACTTCGCTCTATGGAACAATCAGATTAAAGATGTGTTGATTCAAAGGAGACAGTGGAAGTCAGTAAATGGAATCTCAAAGAAGCCTGTTGATATGGATGGTGATGATGATTGGGATGAGTTAGATGAAATGTCTAGTGTTGAAGCTGAAGATCAAGGACAAAGCACAGGAGCACATCAAAGAGGTGGACACACAAGAAGAAGGAGCAAGTAGGGAGCTCCAAGAAGTGTATGTCAAATTTTCAGAAGAAATCCCTATAAAAATAATTATTTTCATCACTAAAAACCATTGTAAATACCATTTTCTATTTTTGTAACTCCATTTTGTTCAAGCCGAGGAGTCCTCAAGCTTGAGGAGTATTAGAAGTATCATCCTATCAAATTTCATAATTTTTAGACTTCATTTGAGCCCTCAAATAAGCCCTGGAACCTAATTTTTAACTAGGCTAGACACTAGGTCTGGACAAAGCCAAAACTAGTCAAAAAACTATAAAAAGAGCTAGAGAGCTCATTTTTGGGGGTTAGCTTGTTAGAGAATAGAGCTTTTGTAAGAGAACTCTTTTGCAATCGAAGCTTTCCATTGTTCCTCTCTTGGATCTTACCTTGTGCGCGTGTGTGTGTATGTGTGTGCATGTTTGTGTGCTTTCACTCACGCACTTGTGCCTTCACTTGCTCGTGGTCTTCATACCAGTCCTCACGTCTACGCGGATTGACAAGCAAAGGAGGTGGTGCTTATGCTTGAGCTACACCAAATTTTGGCGCCGTTGCCGGGGAGAGAGCTTTGAGGATGAGCATGGTGATGGTAAGATTGTAGAATTGCGACGTTGGAAGGTAAGAAAACTGTCATTTTTGTTCATTTTTTGATTTTTCTTCTTCATCTTCATCATCTTCATCATCTCCACCTTCTTCCATCTTCTTCTTCATAGAACTTTCTTGTTTTTTAGTGCATTTTCACCATTTTCATACCATCTTTCATGCATTATTGTGCGAGAAGGAGTTAGGAACTGCAAGAGAGAGCAAGCGCTTGTGTTTTTTCATGATTTTTTGCACATATGACGCTCGCCATTGCTCAGCGCTCAGAAATTTGAATTTCCCGCCAAAAAACATGATTCTGTGATGAAAATTGCGATTCTGTGAAAAATTCAGAATTTTTTGAAAATCACGATTCTCTGTTTCCTGCCTAAAAGCCTTTTGAAAAGAACATGATTCTGGGGTCATTCTCAGAATCGCGATTCTGTGGTTGTGCTCAAAATTGCGATTCTCCAAATTTCTAAAAAACATGATTCTGTGAAAACACGATTCTGCGAAAACACGATTCTGTGAAAACATGATTCTTTGAAAACACAATTCTCTGAAAACACGATTCTATGAAAACATGATTCTGTGAAAACACGATTCTGTGAAAACAGGATTCTGTGAAAACACGATTCTGTGAAAACACGATTCTGTGAAAACACGATTCTGTGAAAACAGGATTCTGTGAAAACACGATTCTGTGAAAACACGACTCTGTGAATATACGATTCTCTCCTGGCAATCGCGATTCTCAAAAACACGATTCTCTGCTGGCAATCGCAATTCTCAAAAACGCGATTCTCTGATTTCATAGCATCGCGATTCTCTTGGTTTCATAGGATCGCGATTCTCTGATTTCACAGCATCGCAATTCTCTGATTTCACAGTATCGCGATTCTCTGATTTCATAGCATCACGATTCTCTTGGTTTCATAGGATCGCGATTCTCTGATTTCACAGCATCGCGATTCTTTGATTTCATAGCATCGCTATTCTCTTGATTTCACAAAATCGTGATTTTTTCCAAAAGGTCCTGTTTGCCTGTTTTGACCCCCAAGAGCCTGATTTGACATAACTTTTTCATCCAAAGTCCATTTTTTGAGCTCTATAGCTTGTTGGAAAGCTCGTTTCGAATCGTACATGGCCTCAACTGTTTTTTATAAGAATAATGCGTTGATTTTCAGATAGACTAATTGGAAGTTGACCCTCAGGTGGGACTAGGGAACCAAGGAAACTCCAAAGGATTTTTGAACCATACCAGGGGGAAATTTTGGACTCTTAGCCAAAGCTTATGAACCTGAGAGCTGGTAGACACCTAGGCAAGGATAGACAAAGCATTATATCTTCTCAGTCCAGTATCAACCATTCACAGCTAAGTCTTGGGCACAACAACTAAGTGGTTGTCCTTACGTACTAAACTCTGACACAAGTGACTCAGAAATGTCTTTTAGCATGGGGAAACCTGCTAGTGGCTCAGGAACTGCCCATCTACAAACACCAGAAGGTCCCTATAAGACACAATTGGAATATATTCGGACCAACCGATTAGGTGCTCGCATCTATGAGGATGGCCTGAGGCGATCAGTGATCCAACTCAAAAATCCAAATCAACCCTTTGGACTTGAGCACCCGGTGGTCAAGTTCGAAGAGGGTTCATACATTGATAAAGAAGGAACCATGTATGTGGTCACCAACCTACCAGACAGGACTGATGAGTTTGGAAATGTCATTCCTAAGAATGAGATAGGAGACCTAGAACAAGGAAATGTAGGACAAGGACCCCAGACTCCTAGAGGTAAGTCATTTTATCACACCAGATTGGATCCCTCAAGACAACAAAAGCATAGAACTATTCTTGAATAGAGAAACAGAGGAAGCCTTTTGGAGATTCAAGCCAGATCAACCTAGCCAATCGGGTATAATCATCATCTACGAGTTCAAGGATCCAGAGATACGAGGCAAAGTTGTCTACCTGGATAGCACATCAGAGAAAATATTCTTGGTAACAGAACATGATAGACATGCATATACGTGGAAGAGTGAATTGATTTTCCCTCCATCAGGATCCAACATTTCCCATGGTCTCCAAGGATTAGGATCATCCGAAGCTCATGAAGCCCAGAGAGAAAGAACTAGAGAGAGACCTGAGGTAAGTTTTGCACACACTGTGTGCAGAAATAGATTAGGATGTGAAAATGAAAGACCTGAAGGAGAGAGACATCAAGCACATATGCAATAAAGAGGTGAACATTATTTTCCATTGCCTAGACCCCGAGAGCACACAAGAACCCTTAGACCCACTCAAGTAATCAAGGCAATGAAGAATTATTTTGACGGGACAGGAGATCCTTATGACCATGTGGCTGAGTTCAAACAAGTGTTAAGAGCTGAACAAGTTGAGGATTTGTTCACCCAGTACGAGGCATTTGGTTTGACTCTTAAGGGCACTGCCTTGGCTTGGTTTCAACTATCGTGATATAGGTCAGTGTAGCTCAATGATGAGTAGCACCTCCTTTAATGTCAATCCGGGAAGACGTGAGGATGGTATGAAGACCTAGAGCAAGTGGCGGCACAAGTGCGTGAGTGAGAAGCACACTAGCATGCACACACATACACACACACACGCGCACACACGGCAAGACAAAGAGTGAGAATCAATGGAGCTTTTCGATTACTTTCAAAATGCTCTTACAAGTTCGTTTCAATTACAATCCAACCTCAAAAATGAGCTCTCTAGCTCTTTTTATAGTTTTTGACTAGTTTTGGCCCTGTCCAGACCTAGTGTCCGGCCTAGTTAAAAATTAGGTTCCAGGGCTTATTTGGGGGCTCAAACGAGATCTAAAAAATACGAAAATTGGTACGCAACTACTTCTAAGGCTCCTCAAGCTCAAGGACTCCTTGGCTTGCACAAAATGGAGCTACAAAAATGTGAAATGATATTTACAATGATTGTTAGTGATAAGAATCACTATTGTCGTAGGGATTTCCTCTAGTGATCTGCCATACATATCTTCGGGCTCCCTACTTGCTCTTCCTCCCTGCATGTCCATCTCTTTGATCTGCATTAGTTGTCTTGAAAAAATGATCTGGCCTTGTTGCCGTATTGTGCATGATTCCTCTGTTGCTTTGTGTGCCAACACTCCCCCCTTCCTAGCGTCTGTCGCCCCTGACAGACCTTTGTTCTCTCGGGTGGTCGATGTAATATTGGATGACATTGGTGGCCAGTTCATGTTCTCCTATCCTTAAGCCTCTTGCTAGATCGGCCTCCAATGCCTCCCAATTTATTGCACCAGGGGTCTCCGGTTGCGGGGTGGTGTAGTACTCTGAATACATCGCTTGTTCACAAGCAAACAGTTGGAGCAGATGTGTTGGCTTTGGTGCGAAAACCTCCGAGTGATACTCCCAGAAACCTGATCTGAACATTTCTTCGAAGGTCTGTTTGTAGCAGGCGGGGAGGTATTTGATGCGTGCATGCCAAGCGTAAGCCACACGAATACTGGGGGTGGTGCTCATGTCATACACCAAGTCGTAATTTCCATTGCTGAACCCCGGTTGACGTACCTGTGGTGCGGCTGCATTTCTAAAGGTCTTCAGGACTACTTGCATCATATCCAAGATTTTAAGCATCATTTGCGCTGCTACATCTTGCATGGGCTTCAAGCGCGGCATCCAGTGGCGAATGGTCCCCATCATATATGCTACCGATGGTGGTCCTTGTGGTGGCGCAATGTACGGGTAGTTCAGCCATTCCTTGCATTGCGCGTTGTTCTGTACCTTGATATTGAATGCCTTCCACGACCTGCGGCGGGGGACTGGACCGTAGCATGGGTTGTACAGGAGGTGCAAAGGCGCGTTGTTCCATGTGCGTAGCATTTCTGGATATGTCTCTAAAAGTTTCTGCCGCCATGTTGGTTGACGAATTTTGCCTTTCTGCACTTCTGGAGGAAGGTCCTCGGGTTGAAATTGGGTCGCAAAAGTAGGAATCTGACCCGTGACTCTTTGTATTTCTGCATTATAATCAGCCAAAATAATATAATACGGCCTGTATTGGAGTTCAGATGAGAGAATCAGGCGTCTCGATGACAGGTTCTTAAAGTAGGCTGATTGTAACACAGTTTCCTCGATGACCCTCATGGCCTGATTTTGCACTACGGTGCGCTCTTCATGCGAACTCCCTATTTCCTCCACTTGTCGTAACCATGGGGGCCGTGGTGCCTCGAATGTGTCCTGCGCTTCTTCTGTCTGTTGGCCTCCTGGGAATGGTTGCGGATCATATTCTTCATCAAACGTTTGTTCCACAGGAATTTGCACAACTTCTTCGTCCGTGGGAGCCTCCGGAGGGGAAGATGGTCTCTCATATTGTAGTAGGCGTGTTTGCAATTCAGTTACCTGTTTCTGGAGATCTTTTATGGCCTCTGCGTCTGTGAGAAGCGAAGCCGCAGAGGGGGTGGTTGGAGGGACTGCTGTTGGTCCTTGTTGGTGTTCCTGCTTCAGTTGTCCTAGCTCCTCCGATAGCTTATCATGTGCTTCGAGCAGCATGGCATAATCTTCCAATATAATCTTGATATTATCGGGGGTCACTGCTTGAAACTTGGATGGGCTGATGGGTGCCCCCGGTGTGCTCTCAATAGCTGCCTCCAGGTTCTCTTGATTTTGTATTTGCAGACGTCTGTTCTCTTCCTGAGCAGCCGCAAGATGGCGTTTAAGTAGCGCCATATTTCGCTGAAGTTTTGAGTTGCGTTCCAGCTGTGTCCGTAGGTGACCTTCTACCACCTGCACCGCTTCCTGATCTACGTTCTTTAGCTGTACCTCCAATATATTATGGGCTTCTTGGAGGGTTTGGAACTGTGTGTGGAGGCGAGCGTTCTCCTCTTCTAGTGCCGCAAGGCGGTGCTGTAGTGTCGCTGAGTGCTCGTGCAGGCGTTCGTTTTGTTGCTGGAGCTGAATGTAATCTGTTCTTAAATTTGATATACAAGCCAACATGGTGTCCAATGCATTTCCTATAGATGAGTGTGGGTTGTTTATCGTGGGAGCTGCATGGGAAGGGAATTGGGGAAGGGAGACAGTGAATGATGTGTCTACGGAAGTTGTGTGTGTGGGTGAAATTGGTGGAGGGGGAACGGGAGGAGGTGAAACCGTGGGTGGAGGTGCCGTGGGTGGTGAAATGTCCATACCTTCAGGAGTGGATGTGGGTGTGGGGTCTGCCATATACATTGGTATGGTAGGTGGTGTGTGTGTGGAAGTGGTGAATAGATGCGAAGTGGGGTGGGGAGCTGAAAAGGCAGGGAATGGTTGAGAGCCTGGTTGAAAAGCCCTAGCAAAGATGTCATGGAGGGATTGTAGAAATGGAGAGAGGGATATCGGGGGTTGGGGTCGTAAATTTGAGAAGGGTGGAAAGGGTTGCGTGGTAGCAGGGAAGCCCATGAATGTGGATCTGGGGTCAGGATGACCCGTGGCTGAAGGCATTGGGGATGGTTCCCCTAGGACAGGCTCTAGGAGGGGTTCGGTGGATGGTGTAGTGATGGGGATTGCTTCAAAGATCGGGTTATCAGCGGTAGAGAATAAGGTGGCACTAGAGGTGGGAGTACGGAAGATGAAGGTGGGGTCAGTGGGTTGAGTAGTCGATGTGGTATCCACTGTTTCTCTTCTAGGAGGTGATGGTGGGGGAGTAGGTGGTAGTGGTTCGGTGGACTCCTCATGGGTGGCTGGGTGCTGTTGGCTAGCTGTTTGGGAGGTTGTCCTGGTGGTTTCAGGTGTAGTAGTTGGCTCTTCTGCAACTGTAATGGGAATTTGGATATTTTTACCTGAGCGAGGTCGTGTCTGGAACCGTCGTGGGTCATATTGAGCTGGAGGCCTCTGAATGGCAGTGCGCACTGCTTCTACTACTCCATATGTTTCTGCCATCAATAAGAGACCTTCCCTGTACTCTGAATCAACTCCCGCTTCTTCCAACAACTGAGTCATAAGTACTCTGCTGCTCTGTTCAGTGAGTAGTTGCTGCGATCGCACTCTTTCCATAATCTGATACAGCCTTCGGAGTTCTGCTGTATAGGCTGGGGCTTCAGTGGTCTCTTCTTCATACGCCTCTTCTTCTTCCGGGTGTCCGTGTTGTTGACTTTGCTGAGCGTCACTCCAATGTACATGTCGACCGTCTGTAGACTTTCTTCTTCTACGTGAGGATGTGCCCTGCTCCTCTGCTTCTGAATAGAACTCCACATCGGAGAATTGTGTGCTT
This sequence comes from Ceratopteris richardii, assembly GCA_020310875.1. Lineage (NCBI taxonomy): Eukaryota > Viridiplantae > Streptophyta > Polypodiopsida > Polypodiales > Pteridaceae > Ceratopteris > Ceratopteris richardii. Next base: position 177,561,610 of record CM035413.1, read on the forward strand.
TGTAGGAATGCTTCGAATTCCTGGGGGTCCAGTCCTTCAGCCTCTCCAGTGGCAGCAAATTCGAATTCAGGTGTAACAGGAGGAGCCGATGGGGTAGCTTGTGTCGTAGGGTCAGATTCCGACCTGGGTATCCTAATGGTAAAGGGAGGTACAGTGCCCTCTCTTAGTGGTGATGCCTCAGGAGTAGGCAGGACTTCCCTTGTCTGGACACAAGGGATCGCACCCCTCATGCGCTTGGATTGATGTGTGGACGTCTTGAGCCTTTTAAACATCTGTAATTGTGCCCAAGTTAAGGCACGTTCAATGGGGACATCATATGCTAGGCATCGGTAAATAATGCGTGTGATTGCACAGCATCCGTTCACCACTAATTTCCTAGAAGCCCGTTTGTTTGCTTCATACAACTGATCTATAATCCACACTGGTAGCTTAATGGGTAACGCACCTGCTTCTGCCAAGTAGAGAGCGAACCAGATCTTCTTGTGTGGTTGCGTGAATCGGTCTTGGCCGGGGAAGGCGAAATGTTGCATGCACATGCGGAGAGGGATGGACACATTTGGGGTGAGTGCTGCCATGTCTTTCAGCTTCAATAGTTTCCTGTCCTTCATGTTGGTGGGAACGAGAGCATCCTTTTCTGAGGGCACATGCGTGCCATGCATATTTAAAGCGTCGCTTACCAACTCCACAGTAAGTTCAAACCTCTTCAACTCGTTGTTGCCCAGCAATGAGGGGAGAACAAATGATCCGGGTTGGTCCTTATCTTCATTAGCTTGTAATGTGGAGACCAAATAGTAACATCGGAGGAGATCGGGTTTAGGTAGTGGGGCTTCAAAATATTCTGCCAACCCTGCTCGTTGCCATATGGTCTGGAGATCTTCGGTGTTCTGTAAAGTCTCGAACTCCTTGGAGAAAAATTGGAATCGCACCCATGATCTGTCATACTCGCATTTAGACTCCCAGATATACTTGGCCTCTCCTAATGGACCGGGCATGCCATTGAACCAATGAGAATTGGCATGGACTCTTTCCGTGATTCCTGTAGGTGGATCTGGCACCGGGAGTTGCTGAAGGTGTTGCATCTCCACTGGTCGTTCAGTCGGGGGCACATCCACGGGTAGACTATCCACATCGATTCCCGCAGTAAGTATCCCTACTTGTGAGCCCGAACCTGTCGCTTCTGCCATTTTACTGCTTGCCTTCTGATTCTGTGAGAATATAGAATCATGTGTTAACATCGTAATGGACAGAATAAATCCGTTGTTGTCCCCGTTACAACATTAACATGAGGCAGATGATGAGTTAGTGGTTAGTAAGTGCACGAAGACAGTGAGTGTAGTTAATGTTTGTGTATTCCTAGGAGACTAATGTCGTTAGTAAGTGGGGGTGAATTTACAAATTGGGGTCGGGGGGTTTATTACAGGTCTTAGACTGCCAGATGCAGTGGATGGGCTTTGCTTTCGGTGTCGTAGAAACTCTAGAGAGCTGTCTCGGTGTCGTGGTTTGGGAATGGGGCCTTTTAGGGACCCACTTATAAGTGATTACATGTATGCTCTTGGTTCTTGGTGTGTTCCTAAGTGTTGAGAACAAGTGAATACAAGTTGTACTCTTAGTTGGGTTATGCTGCCTAGGTTGTGGCCTTGGCTTATCTACTTGTGCCCTCAAGCAAGCCTTAGGCACCCAAATTTGTCTTGCTTGTGGGCTTGCCTTCATCGACTTCTTGGGCACCCAAATAGTTTTTACTTTAGCAGAAGAATTTCCGAAAGACTTCTTATTAGCGTTGTGTTGTTCGTTACTAATAAGAGGCTTTGCCCGTGTAGTGGACGCTGGTGCCACCGGTTGTTCGCCTTTCCGTACCCACACTCGGTTTACTTTCTGGGACATTCTGCTGCGCAGGTACTTTTGATCTCGGACATAGGTAGTACTCTGCTTCTTGTGCCTGTGATCCGCCTTTGGTTGTTGCCTCCTTCTGGCCTTTGGAAAAGGAGGGAGTTCCGTTGCATCCTTGACTCCTTTTTTGCAAATATCATTCCTCTGCAACACAGGGTTTTGAACAAGAACAGCATGGTCATCTTCATGTGTACCCCTGGAAGGACCAGGAGTCTGTGCCCTTCCTAGTTCCTTGAGTGCTCCATTGTCTAATTCTAGTGTAACCCGACTATGATTGACCCAAACTTGGAGAAGTCCACTTCTTAGGTTTAGATTGACTGCTTGGTCATAGATCCAATCTTGACCCAAGACGAGAGGTTCAGTAAGATCCTCATCTTGACACACCAGTACTTTAACTGTCATTGTCTCATCATGAATGTAGAGGGGAAGTTCCACCTCGCCCATGCAAGGGGTTTCCACACCTCCCAATCCTATGAGATATGCTTCCACAGGATTGACAGTTAACTGTAACTCTTGATAGTAAGACAACTTAACAGCACTAGTGGCTGCCCCTGAGTCAATCAAGGCTCTTACGTTCCTTGCACTCTTTCCTTGTCCTATATCTAGGGTTATGAAAGGACGTCTATCAATTATCCTATGCGAGCTTGTTCCTGCAACTTCACACATGGCCATGGGGTGTCCTTGATCTGCATAGTCATCTGTTCTAGTCTGATCTCGGTCTTGCCTTCGTAACTTCATCCTTCTGATGCGTTCTAAAGCTTCTGCTTGAGCCTCGTCTCGAATGCGCTTTTCTTCCTCTTTGCGTTTCTTAGCAGTGTTGAGTCGGCTGAGCATTTCCTCCGTGAGGGGTTCCTGATACAACTTGACTCTACAACCGCTAATATAGTTAGGGAGAAGATCACCCTCTAATGTGGCCAATTGTACTGCTCCACTCGTGGAGATCCTATTGATGATCATAGGTCCGTAGCCTCTCTTTTCTAGCTTCCTCGCGTGTTGTTTTAGTGTATAGACTAAGACTAGATCTCCTGCTTTCAAGCCTTTATCCTTCACATGGGCATCGAAATATGCTTTCTGTCTCTTCTTGGCTGCATATATTCCTGCAGCAGCTCTCAGTCGTGTTTCTCCTAATCGTTCAAGGTCAAAGATCCTAGAGGAGAGCTCATGGCCTGTCCATTCGTGCTCTTGTGCTACTTTCAACGTAGGAATCAGGAAATCCAAGGGTAGCACAGCGTTTTGGCCGAATACCATATGAAAGGGGGTGGCTTGGAGTACCGTTTTGTAGGCAACTCGGTATGCCCAAACAGCATGGTGTAGCTGTTTGTCCCAATCAGAGCGTTTGGTGTTCACTAATTTCGTCAGTACATTGCATAAGATCTTATTGGTGCTCTCAGCTTGCCCATTAGCTTGAGGGTGATAAGGGGCCGACTTCTTGTGTATTACCAAGAATTCTTGGAGTAGATTTTCAATCACTTCGTTCAAGAAATGAGTGCCTCTATCACTTACAAGCTCTATAGGTAGTCCATATCTCGTGAATACATTCTCAAACAAGAATTTGGCAGTTGTTTGAGCATCGTTCTTAGTCGTAGCTTTTACCTCTACCCACTTGGTGAGATAATCTGTTGCAACAATGATGTATTCCGCGTGAGAACCTTTAGCTGGGGGATTAATAGGACCTACGAAGTCTATTCCCCACTTAGAGAATGCACGTCCACCCATCATAGGTTTCAGTGGCATCTCATCTTTGCGTATAGGATACTGAGTCCTCTGACATACATCACAACGCTTCACATAGGTATGTGCATCCATGTGAAGGGTAGGCCACCGGAAGCCCGCAAATAGTATTGCTTTGATCACCCGATCTGGTCCAAAGTGTCCTCCTGCTACACCTTGGTGAGCAGTTTCCAAGATCTTAAGATATTCACTCTCATGGACACATAACCTCAGGTAACCATCTTTACCGTGCTTATATAGATTATCACTAATGAGTGAGTAATCCAAGGCTTCTTGTTCTAAACTCCTTTTTCTAGCCAGAGTCATGTCTGGAGGGAATGTGTTTGTCCTCAAGAATGATACTAGAGGTTCACTCCAATCTGGCACAATGGATACTTGATAAAGAGTGGCATGTTCCACTGGTGGTTTAGTGCAACAGATTGGGCATTCCTTGCACAACTTTTGGACATCCGCTTCCATAGTTGGCCAATGCACTCCGAATCTCTTTAGAGTCTGTAAAGTTCGTTGCTTTGAATGGTGTTGCTCTAACGCACCTACATGTGCTAATTGCAACCATTTAGCGTACTCATCCTCTTCTACGCAACAAGCCAAGATCCCTTGATCTGTGTGCTTGTACATACTTCCGGCCATGATGTGGTACTTTTGGGCTTTTACAACCTCTCTATTTCGTGTGTTTACCACTGGATGGTTAGGCCCGTATGTCAATACTGGTACCAATGGCTTAGCCCACTGCGGCACCACTTCCAAATTAAACAAGTAAGCATCAGGAAGGTCATCCGATACTCCTTGTGGGGCCTCTCCCGATGTGAGCCTAGAGAGATGATCAGCTCTCAAATGAGTCCGACCTTTCCTTACCACGACCTCAAAATCATATTCCATTAGCAAGAGAAACCATCTCACTAATCTTCCTGTATTGCATGGCTTGTTTACAAGATATAATAATGCCTGATGATCAGTAAAAAATTTAAACTTATTTGCAAGCAAATAGTGTCTAAATTTCTTAACCGCATATACCATGCCTAATCCTTCTCGCTCTGTAGTGGTGTAATTCCGTTCAGCCGCATTCAGTTGTCTACTGGCATAGGCAATTGGAAGATCCAAATTACCTTCACCAGTAGGTTGTGCAAGCACACATCCAATAGCATAATTGGATGCATCAACATGAACATGGAATGGCTTATTCCAATCTGGTGTGGTCAAGATTGGTGCTGAACACAATCTTCGTTTAAGTTCCTGGAAGGAATTCTCACATTCATCCGTCCACTCAAAGTTTGTCAGAAGTCCGTACATGGGCTTTGCAATGACAGCATACATGTGTATAAATCGTCGGTAATAACCACAGTGCCCCATGAAAGCTTGTACTTCCTTGACATTCTTTGGCCTAGGTAGCTCTGCTATGGCTCTCACTTTTTCTTCGTCGGTAGATATGCCATTCTTTGACACTATGTGTCCTAGAATCTTGCCTTGCCTGACCATAAAAACACACTTTTCTGGGTTCAGGCAGACCTGATATTCTCTACATTTGTCAAAGATTTGTCTGAGTTCAGGAATATGGGTTTGTCTAACATTGGAATGAACACAGTGATCATCAACATAGACTTCTAAACTCTTTCTTAGGAACTCCTTAAACACATGGCACATCAGCCTCTGGAAGGTAGCTGGTGCGTTGGTAAGCCCAAATGGCATTACTCTAAAAGCAAAAATGCCCCATTCGGTGGCAAAGGCGGTCTTATGCTGATCCTCTGGAGCTATGGCTACTTGATTGTAACCCGAAAATCCATCAAGGAAGCTGTACACTTCCTTGCCTGCCACTCTTTCTAAGAGATGTTCTGTGATGGGAAGTGGATAGTTATCTCGAATTGTGGCTGCATTAACCTTTTTCAAGTTAATGCACACGCGCAGTTTGCCATTCTTCTTGGGCACCACTACGATGGGGGATACCCATTCAGTGTGCTCAATTTCATAGATAAATCCAGCTTCGACCAGTCTATCTATCTCTTCCTTGATCTTAGCAGCATAATTATTGTTATATGTATAAGGCTTTTGCTTAGAGGGTTTAGCATCTGAGGTCATGGGAATAGTGTGTGAGCATATCTCGGGGTCTACGCCTTTCAAATCCTTGTAACTCCAAGCGAATACGTCTCTGTATTCTCTTAGCAAGGCTATCAATTCGTACTCTTCTTCTTCTGTTAGGTCATGCCCTATATACGTGCATCTCTCCTCTCCTTCTTCTATGGCCACAACTATTTTCTTGGTGGTTTCTTTGTTATCATAGGCCTCTCCTACTTGTGCCTCTCGTTTAGGCATCCTTATCATGACTCTCCTGTCGTCTATCTCATACTTCTTAAAATTTTCTGGGACCTCAAACAAAGATTCTTCCTCTTCTGGTGAGACTTCTCTTTTTTTTCGTTTCTTTCCTTCTTCCCTTGGGGTCATATGCGTTGCTAATCTTACATCATTTGTAACCTCTCCATGCCTCTGGGGTTGAAATTCTACTTCATGGAAGTATTCTTCATCTGATGCAAATGGTGGGTCCATAATGATTGACTCTAGATCGGAGTCACTTGCATCCTCAAATGCATCAGGGCTAGGTTCACATTCTTCTAGAACTGCCTCTCCCATGATTGGCTCTATGGAGAAGACTGAAATGTCATAGCCATCCTCATCACAGTGAGGTGTCCATTGTTCTTCATTGATGGCTACGTCCATGGTTGCTAAGATTTCCGCCCAACTGTGAGGTTCAAATTCTTCGTCTGGAAAAACTACAGGTGCATAGGCTGGGTCTTGAATAGGTCTATGAGTTTCTTTTGCACCTATTTCTCTAGCTTTTTCTCTCTTCTCTTCCTCTACTGCTACTTTGCACATCCATAAGTGAGTGTCTTCATGCATCCATGAGGATCCTGACCCTATGGAACGCACCGATTCGGTATCATCTTTGGCTCTATGGATGGGATTCCACTGGATAGGAGGTACATCCCTATGAGAGTAATCTTTGAGATTGACTTTGGTCGTAACACCTAAGTGTTGCAGGTACAAAGAATTGGTCCCCCAATCCTGTACCACTTGCAACTGTCGCATGAATGGTCTTCCCAAAATCATCTCATAGGCATGATTTTTATTGAAGTCACATATAGCAAAACTATGCTCAAACTCGACACCACAAGTGGTGAGAGTTATTCCTTCTAGCAATCCTAGGGGTCTCTCTATGTGACCATCGGCCATTTGCAATTTCATCCTCGTTGGCCTGAGTGCTGGCTTGCCCCAACGCTTCCATAAGGAGGTGGTGGCAATTGCAACTCCTGCACCTGAGTCCAAAATCGCCTTGGTGGTGTACTCCTGGTAGGTAATGGGAAGATAGGTATTTCCTTCTTCACCTTCACACATTTCTCCTATCTTATCCAAGGGAATTTCTGGCACTGTCCTATGGGATCCTACCTGGGAACGAGGTTTTGCTATCTCTGGTACTTGTTTGGCTACATGTTTCCATAATTCAGGCCTAACCTTGAGTAGCTCTTCTAACTTGAGATTACACTGCACGTTAGTGTTCTTCACTACCTCTGTGTTCCTAGGTATGACTGAGTTGTCGTTCCTTACCATGACTGTGGGTGCTCTCATACATGTGGACTTTGCTTCCCATGGGCCTGTGAAGTGGGGTAGCTCCTGTATGGAATTAGACTCAAATTCCAATCTCTCATGAGACTGAGTACTCTCATGTTCTCCGTAAATAGATGGGATGTCTTGTGGGAATTGGTCGTGTGCATCGTCCACAAGTTCAAAAGGAGGGGCGAGCTCACTTTCATTATCCCATTTGTCTTCTTGAATCTCTCGTAGGAAGTCTGGTGCAAACCGATTCATAGAAGAAGAAGTGTCTGGCTCCGTAGAATTGGGCACATAAGCAACCTGGGAAGGAGGGCTTGTTCTCTCGTTGGCTCTCTCCTTGCTCTCGTAAATGGCTGGAGCACAAGCTTCTTGGGGAGGATTACTTATTCTATTACTCTTCCGAGCAGGCTCATACGCTCCCTGAGAAGGAATGTAGGCAACCTGTGGAGGTACGTGAGCTTTCGAGGGAAGCACATCTGCCTTTTGGGGGGGGAGATAAGCTTCTTGAGGAGGCACATGGGCTTCCTGAAGAGGCTGGCTTATCCGTTCTCTAGCTTTTTCCTTTCTTTGAGGGGTAGGTTCCTTTTCTGATTGTGCAATTAGCCTCTCTATTCTTTCTAAAGAGGGGAAGTTGTCTGGTTTAGTGGAATTGGCCACATACACTTCCGATGGGGAATGATTCCTGTTTTTGCTTGCTTTATCTTTTTCTTAATTTTTTTCTTCCTTGGCAGATCTTGCAATTATTTCCTCTAACTTCTCTAGGAATCCATCCAAGTGTAATTGCGTTTTGGCTGAGCCCGAGTAATTGAAAAGGCGACTGGCTTCAAACATAGTCTGAGCCAATGCGACCATTTTCGCACACAGTTTGGTTCTTTCTATCTCTAGGTCAGCTCTAGGATAGCACTTGTCATGATCCGTGACGTTTGGCCCTTCTTGGATTCTGGCCTGATATGCTTTAAGCATCATGTCTATGTCTTCAGGAGTGGGATCAGCTAATACTGATCCTGTTTGGGGTGGTGGGTGGGTTACGTGGGGTGTCTCAGAGGTTGGAGGGATGGTGGGTGATAGGGATGGTAGCGGTGTGAATGCGTGAGAGTGCGGTTGAGATGTGATCTCTATGATTTTAGCCTTGGTTTCTCTTAGACTTTCCTCAAGTTCACTCATCTTCTTTGCCCATTGCCTTTTCATGCGTTCGCGGCTATCTCTCCAAGCTCTTGTTCTCTTTTTATTTTGGCTCTCAGTATCGCTAGCATCTGGGCTCTTTTCCTGGCCTACCCCTTGGTTTTGCTGCAATGCTTGAGCTCGGGTGACTACCTGTACGGGAGCAGTGGCAGTGACACTTCCTGTGGGATCTACTACTAACCCAATAACGTTGATAGGCGTGATTTTTGGCATATTGTTGGGGTTCTTTGGGCAATCACGTAAGAGATGTTCTTTTCCACAATCTTGGCAAAAACCTTGGATCATTACTGACTGGGGTTGTGTAGGTGGAGGCAAGGGACAATCACGAATGAGGTGGTCTCCTTGGCATCTGTAGCACGGTCCTCTTGGGAATGGAGGTCTTACTTGCCTAGATTGAGGCCTAGGATTGGGGTTTGCATACATGACGTTCGTGTAATCTGACTCCCAACTAGGTTCACTCGGTTCTTCACTATAGTAGGACTCACCATGTTCTGGAGACTGCATGTAGTAAGCTTGGGGACTATCGACATGTGTAGAATCAAAGCTATGGTCACTCGGGTCACTTTCTGAGATCAATGGGGTTACTGGTACTATTGCTCTATTCAGGTTCTCTTCTGCAACAGTATACTTTACCGGAATCACATTAGCTGGGGCTGGGGGTTGTTGTGCTAGCACAGGTTGAGGTCTTTGTTGGTTTTGGTATTGTGGTTGGTAATTTTGTTGTGGCCTGCCATATGGTTGTGGAGAGTACTGGTTCTGGTATCTGCCTTGTTGGTAGGGTTGGGGGTAGGGTTGCCTAACCGCCTGCTTGTTGTATGGGCAATCTTGTGCGGTGTGATTGGTGTATCTCCGTTCTATGGTGCAATATTGGCTACTAGGATTTACTTGGGGCTGAGCCATAATGGGGCAGACATTCGCCATATGGTCGCCACCGCATGTATAGCACCTTTTCACAGGAGCATACCTTGGACTTTGTTTGCTAGTTACCCCTAATTTCTGGGCCACTTTCTCTACGAGTTCCTCAATTGATGTGGAATGTATGGAAGATTGACTAGATGTACTATCTGAATCTTTGTAGATTTTGGAAAGCTCTAGTTCTTCCCCTAGGTTATCTTCGATGTCAATGCACATACGTACACACTCTTCTATAGTCCTAGGGTCTTTCAGATACACATAGGATCTCAATTTCGTACTCAGTAATCCGTCAAGGAATAAGGCTACTTGTTTGGCAGATGTGGGTAGCTCCGAAACAGGACATCTTTCGAGGTATTGCCTAAATCTTCTTCCTGCAAGTCTCACAGTCTCTTGAGGGGTTTGCTTGAAGCTGTGAATCAGTGAGGAAGTGTTGTGTCTTATGCCACTCTTGGAGAACTCAATAATGAATGCTTCTAGGAGTTGGTCTATGTTCCTGAACTGGCGCTCATCCAATGGCTGAAACCATGTAAGTGCGGTGTTCCTAAGGGTTAGACCGAAGGCATTGTACTGCGTGAATAGATCCTCCACTTGTTCGGCTCTCAAGACTTGCTTGAATTCTGCCACGTGATCATAGGGATCTCCTGTGCCATCAAAGTAATTCTTCATGGACTTAACTAGCTGGGTCGGTCTCAGAGTTCTCGTGTGCTCTCTAGGTCTCGGCAGAGGGAATCCATCCACATTTCTTTGGTTCCTGTGAGCTCTAAGCACCTCAGGTTCTACCCTATTCGTTCCGTCCTCATTCTTTCTCTGCCTACTGGGTGGGCAAAACTTACTTCTGGTCTATCTCTACTTCTGTCTCTTTGCGTACCATGAGCTTGGGATGTTCCAGCCCCAGGGTGACCATAGGATACATTTGATCTTGGTTGGGGGAAAATGAATTCACCCTTCCAAGTGTAAGCATGCCTATCATTCTCTGTCACCACAAAGATCCGCTCTGAAGTGTGATCTAAGTAGGTCACTCTACCTGGGCTATCCGGATCCTTAAACTCACAGATCATGATATTCCCTATATCCGTTGGCTGATTAGATTTATACCTCCAAAAGGCTTCATCAATTTCTCTATTGAGGAGCAACTCTATGCTCTTGTTGTCTTGGGGAACCCACTCAGGCGTGATAATCCTCGTGAGAACTGATTTGCCTCGGGGGGTTCTAGGTTCCGCACCCAAGTTCCCTTGTTCCAAGTCACCTAAGTTCGCTTCTGAGATTACATTCCCAAATTCATCTGTCCTCTCCGGTTGACTAGTGACTACGTATATGGTTCCTTCCTTGTCCAGGTATGCACCGTTTTCAAACTTGACAGCTGGGTGCTCTAGTCCTATGGATTGGTCAGGGTTTTTAATCTGGACCACGGATCTTCCTAGGCCGTCCTCATAGATGCTAGCACCTAATCGGTTGGTCCTAAGGTATTCCAACTGTGTTTTGTACGGGCCTTCTACCCTGTACAGGTAAGGCACACCTGAACTTCCCGTAGGTCTGTCCATACCTTGAGACATCTCTGATTCACTGGTATCAGAGCTAGGGTAATGAGAGTGATGACTCAACTGCTGGGCCCAAGACCTTGCAGTGTGATTGACGCTAGCCTCTGAAGATCTAAGGCTTTGTCTCTCCCTTACTAGATGTCGTCCTGATCTAAGGTTCATATGCCTATCTAATTAGCCCAATTCTTTGCCCAGAGTACAACCTCGTTGCTGGTTACTTTATATTAGTCGCTTGGTTCTTTTTAGGTATTTTATCGTGTTTGAGTTCTTGTCTGATATCACGTCGTCAGGAATATTTGAATGTTGTTTCGCACTTACAGTTGATCGTTCCACGCTAAGTTCTTTTACTTTATGTTATCGATAGTACAGAGATCAGGTTTTTAGCTTGAACTTGAGTTTTTAGGTAGTCTTCAACTTGATACCTGCCTATCGTTGCTCTGACTTATTCCTACTTCTAATCGTTCTTAGCCTAAGCTAGGAATTGACGAAGAGGAGTTGAGAATATTCCGACCTTTCTTGCTGAACCTTGCTCTTTAATGCTCGAGAAGTTGATTCTCAAGCTTGCGCAACACCCTTGCTTGGATGCTCTCAATTGCTTCTCAATAGACCTGCATAAGTCCCAAGATTAGCTCCAAGTTGACCTTTCAATTGACAAACAATTTAATTCAGACACTTTTTTAATGACCCTTGTAAGTGTATGAGTATTTGAGAGTGCAAATATGCCCAAATTTTAGCCTAACTCTCAAAAATTTATCCCTTAATTTTTTGCCGAATATGTCTGTCTATCGCGATAGACGGTGTCTGTCGCGATAGACACAAACTATCGTGGGGGCTGTCTGTCGCGATAGACAGTGTCTGTCGCGATAGACAGTGTCTGTGGCAGATTTCTGTCTGTCGCGATAGACGGTGTCTGTCGCGATAGACGCTATCTGTCGTGAAATTCTGTCTGTCGCGATAGACGGTGTCTGTCGCGATAGACGCTATCTATCGTGAAATTCTGTCTGTCGCGATAGACGGTGTCTGTCGCGATAGACGCTATCTGTCGTGAAATTCTGTCTGTCGCGATAGACGGTGTCTGTCGCGATAGACGCTATCTGTCGTGAAATTCTGTCTGTCGCGATAGACGGTGTCTGTCGCGATAGACGCTATTTGTCGTGAAATTCTGTCTGTCGCGATAGACGGTGTCTGTCGCGATAGACGCTATCTGTCGTGAAATTCTGTCTGTCGCGATAGATGGTGTCTGTCGCGATAGACGCTATCTGTCGTGAAATTCTGTCTGTCGCGATAGACGGTGTCTATCGCGATAGACAGAAAAAATGCAAATTTTTGAAAAACTTCTAGTGATCTAGAGTGCCCTCAAGGTGTAGGTTACAGTGCTAATCATGCATTCACAAAATTTTAAGATTTTCTGTCTATCGCGACAGACAGAGGTTATCGTCCCGGGACCCTGCAGAGCCTGTCGTACCTGCGCACACTGCTGGGGATGATGGTACGGCAAAGACCTGCAAAATATCTCAAGAAACAAGCAAAAACAGCACACGCAATTTCGCTCTCTCTCACAAGTGAAATGAGGGATATGAGGTGGAGATGGGGATATAGTCAAAAAACTGAAATTTTTCGCGATGATGGAGATGGAGGTGGGAGGTGGTGATGATGATGATGGTGATAAAGATGGTGAAGAAAGTAAAAGAAAATCGATGAGAGTGAAGAAAATACCTACCACTCCAACGCGTCAACTCTACGTCTTACCATCACACGCTCGTCCTCAAAGCTCGGTCCCCGGCAACGGCGCCAAAATTTGGTGTAGCTCAATGATGAGTAGCACCTCCTTTAATGTCAATCTGGGAAGACGTGAGGATGGTATGAAGACCTAGAGCAAGTGGCGGCACAAGTGCGTGAGTGAGAAGCACACTAGCATGCACACACATACACACACACGCGCACACACGGCAAGACAAAGAGTGAGAATCAATGGAGCTTTTCGATTACTTTCAAAATGCTCTTACAAGTTCGTTTCAATTACAATCCAACCTCAAAAATGAGCTCTCTAGCTCTTTTTATAGTTTTTGACTAGTTTTGGCCCTGTCCAGACCTAGTGTCCGGCCTAGTTAAAAATTAGGTTCCAGGGCTTATTTGGGGGCTCAAACGAGATCTAAAAAATACGAAAATTGGTACGCAACTACTTCTAAGGCTCCTCAAGCTCAAGGACTCCTTGGCTTGCACAAAATGGAGCTACAAAAATATGAAATGATATTTACAATGATTGTTAGTGATAAGAATCACTGTTGTCGTAGGGATTTCCTCTAGTGATCTGCCATACATATCTTCGGGCTCCCTACTTGCTCTTCCTCCCTGCATGTCCATCTCTTTGATCTGCATTAGTTGTCTTGAAAAAATGATCTGGCCTTGTTGCCGTATTGTGCATGATTCCTCTGTTGCTTTGTGTGCCAACAGTCAGCCGCTAGACGAATTCATTGTACAATTTTCCAAGAGTGGTATCAGGCATAACACCTCATCTTTGATCCACAGTTTCAAGCAAACACTCGAAGAAATAGTGCGACTAGCAGGTAGAAGGTTCAGACAGTACCTAGAAAGATGCCCTACTCCAGAGTTACCCACACCAGGCAAACAAGTGGCTTTGTTTTTAGATGGATTACTAAGCACCAAGTTACGATCATATGTGTACTTGAAAGAGCCTAGAAGCATAGAAGAGTGTGTGCGGACCTGCATTGACATAGAAGACAACTTGGGTGAGGAGTTAGGACTATCCAAACTCTATCAAGACGCTGACAGTTCTACTAGTCATACCTCCAGAGCCTCCACGGAAATAGATGAGATAGCAGAACAAGTTGCCAAGAAGCTAGGAGTTCAAAATAGACAAATACCAAGAGCCACCCCATTGAACCGGACCACATGGCTAATGCATGCCCATTGCACAACCAGAACATGAGAGAAAGGAATGCTCCATATTCCAGTATTGACAGAAAATATACGAACCACATGGCTCAAGATTGCCCCTACAATAGGCAGGCTGTTAGACAAACTTATCAACAACCTTACCAACAAGGTAGGTATCAGAACCAATACCAACAGCCATATTATCGTCCACAACCAGTCTTCAGAAACCAACCACCAACTCCTGCCAACGTGATTCCAGTCAAGTATGCTGTGGGAGAGGAAAATCCAAATAGAGCATTGGTGCCACTAACCCCATTGATACCAGATAATGACTCTCATGCTCATAGTTCAGACTACTCCCATGAAGGTAGTCCACATGCTTATTATACTGAGTCGCCTGAGCATAGTGAGATTTACTCGTATCAATATGAGGCACCACCTATGGAGCAAAATTGGGAGCCAGAATACTCCAATGTCATGTACACAAATGCTAACCCTAGGCCCCAATTGAGACAAATGAGACCACAAGCCCCTAGAGGATCTTGTTTCAGATGTCAAGGTGACAGTACAGGATTGGGGAACCAACTCCTTGTACTTACAGGGGTTACCACCAAGGTCAATTTGAGGGATTACTCCTTCAGAGATGTACCACCCCTATAGTGGAATCCTATCCTCAAAGCGAAAGAAGATTCCATCTCTGTGCATTCTGAAAGTTCACCTGATCCATCATGGCTGCATGAAGATACTCATTTGTGGATGTGCAAGGTCACAAAGGAAGAGGAAAAACGTTTAAAGGCAAGAGAAGAAGGAACTTCACCAGGAGATAGACCAGTTAGGCACCCAACCTACACACCGATGATCTTTCCAGATGAGGAATTTGAGCCTCATGGCTGGCCTAAAATCTTAGCCACCATGGACATTGCTATCAACGAGGAACAGTGGACACCTCATTGTGATGAGGAGGGTTATGATATCTCAGTGTTCATGTGTCAGCCCTTGCTAGAAGAATGTGACCCTAGTGATGTCATAGAAGAAGAAGAGAATGACGATGATATAGAGTCCATTGTGATGGATAGTTGCTTTAACTCAGAGCAGCACTATCTAGAAGATATAGGAGTGTTCACCTAGAAAGAAGAAGAGCCTCTCACAAGTATTAAAACGGTAAATTCGAAGGATGGAAGTGAGAGCAGTCAAAAGGAAAAGAAAAGAAAAGCAGTGAAACAAGAAGAGGAGGAATCATTGTTTGAAGTACCAGAAAACTTCAAGAAATATGTTGACGACCGCAAAATTTTGGTACGCATGCCTAAGAGAGAGGCCATCATAGGAGAATCATATGATAATAAAGAAAAGACCAAGAAAATTGTAGTGACCATTGAAGAGAATGAAGAGAGATGCACATATATAGGAGATGACCTAAGTGCAAGTGAAGAAATGGAGCTCGTAGCTCTATTAAGGGAATATAGGGATGTGTTTGCGTGGCACTATAGAGAATTGAAAGGGGCAGATCCAAGAATTTGCTCTCATACCATCCCCATGACTGTTGATGCCAAGCCCACCAAACAGAAGCCCTACACATATAATGATACATATGCAGCCAAAATAAAAGAAGAAATTGATAGGTTGATTGAAGTTGGATTCATCTATGAGATTGAGCATACTGAATGGGTGTCCCCCATTGTAGTGGTGCCCAAGAAGAACACAAAGTTGCGAGTGTGTATTAACCTTAAAAAAGTTAATGCCGCTACGATCAGAGATAGTTATCCACTTCCAATCACGGAACACCTATTGGAGCGTGTTGCAGGCAAGGAAGTTTATAGCTTTCTTGATGGATTTTCAGGTTACAATCAAGTAGCCATTGCCCCAGAAGATCAACACAAAACAGCTTTTGCCACAGAGTGGGGAATCTTTGCATTTCGTGTGATGCCATTTGGGCTCATCAATGCACCTGCAACATTCCAAAGGCTCATGTGTCATGTCTTCAAAGAGTTCTTGCGAAAGAGCTTAGAAGTGTATGTGGATGATTTATGTGCTCATTCCCAAGAAAGAAGATTTCACATCCCTGAGCTCAGACAAATCTTCAACAAGTGTAGAGAATATCGAGTGTGTCTGAACCCAGAAAAGTGTGTGTTCATGGTGCGTCAAGGTAAAATCTTAGGTCATATTGTTTCTAAGAATGGAATCTCAACAGATGAAGATAAGGTACGAGCCATAGCGGAGCTGCCAAGGCCAAGGAATGTTAAATAGGTACAAGCCTTTATGGGCCATTGTGGATACTACCGTAGGTTTATCCACATGTACGCGATCATAGCTAGACCCCTTTATGCCTTGTTGCCTAATTTTGAGTGGAACGACGAATGTGAGAATTCTTTCAACGAATTGAAGAAACGTTTGTGCACAACACCAATACTGAGCACTCCTGATTGGAATGAACCATTCCATGTCCATGTGGATGCATCCAATCATGCCATAGGATGTATGCTAGCACAACCCACAGGAGAAGGAAACTTAGATTTTCCCATAGCATATGCTAGTAGACAACTCACCGCAGCTGAACGAAACTACACCACAACTGAGCGAGAGGGCTTAGGCATGGTATATGCTGTGAAGAAGTTTAGACACTATTTATTGGCCAACAAGTTCAAGTTTTTCACTGATCATCAAGCTTTGTTATATTTGGTCAATAAACCTTGCAATACTGGACGCTTAGTAAGATGGTTCCTCTTACTAATGGAATATGACTTTGAAGTTGTTGTCAGGAAAGGTAGAACCCACCTTCGAGCGGATCACCTTTCTCGCATTACTTCAGGAGAGTCACCGCAAGGAGTGTCTGATGAACTACCTGATGCTTATCTGTTCAATTTGGAAGTTCTTCCCAAATGGGCAAATAAGTTGGTACCAGTCCTCACCTTCGGACCCGCAAATAAGAATGTGAAAACCTCACAAGAAGAAATTGTAAAATCACAAAAATATCACATATTGGCAGGAAGCATGTACAAACAAGATACGGAGGGTGTACTTGCTTGTTGTGTCGAGGATGATGAACATACTAGCTGGTTGCAACAAGCCCATGAAGGATTTCTAGGAAATCACTATTCTAAACAACAAACATTGCAGAATCTAAAATGTTTAGGAGTGTATTGGCCTAGCATGGATAAAGAAAGTCATGAGTGGATTAAGAATTGTCCTGTGTGCTAGGAAAAACCCCTAGTGGAGCATGCAACCCTTTATCAAGTGTCATTAATTCCATATTGGAGTGCTCCATTGGTAGAGTTTATGAGGTCGGGAAGATTACCAGAAGAGGCTAGTCTAGCAAGAAGACAAAGCATGGAGCAAGAGGCTCAAGGCTATGCCTTAGTAGGAGACAACCTATACCGAAGAGGCAAAGATGGTTACTTAAGACTGTGCGTTCATGAATCAGACTATTTAAAGGTCTTAGAGACTGCACACAATGGTGTTGCAGGTGGACATTTTGGTCCTCACCGAGTGATCAAGACCATTCTATTCTCAGGACTTTGGTGGCCCACTCTCCATATGGATGCACATACCTATGTGAAGAAATGTGACACATGCCAACGTGCACAATATCCAGTTAGAAAAGATGAGATGCCTTTGAAGCCAATGATGGGAGGACGTGCATTCTCGAAATGGGGTATAGACTTTCTAGGTCCTATTAACCCCCCAGCTAGAAACTACCATGCAAAGTATATTATTGTAGCCACAGATTACCTTACCAAGTGGGTAGAATTGAAAGCCACAACAAATAATCATGCTCAGACTACGACTAAGTTCTTATTCGAGAATGTGTTCACGAGATATGGATGACCAATAGAGTTATGAGCTATAGAGGCACACACTTCTTGAATGAAGTCATTGAAAATCTTCTCCAAGAATTCTTGGTGATACATAAGAAGTTTGCCCCCTATCACCCACAAGCTAACAGACAAGCCGAGAGCACCAATAAGATCCTCTGTAACGTATTGACAAAACTGGTAAATAATAAATGCTCTAATTGGGAAAAACAACTTCATCATGTTGTTTGGGCTTATCGAGTTGCCTACAAAACGGTACTCAACGCCACCCCATTTCAGATGGTCTTCAGACAGAATGCTGTGCTACCATTGGATTTCCTAATCCCAGCTTTTTCGGTAGCACAAGAGCATAAGTGGAATGGACATGAGTGTGAAGAGATGGATAAGTATGTGTTTGAAGATGAAGAGGTGTTGCAAAATCCTTGATCTACACCAGCCAAATGAACTCCAGGAGTATATGGTGGGGTGGATGTATTAGACACCCTATGTACCTTGGAAGATCACTCTCAAAAAGATAGATCAAAACAGATAAGTTGGAGTTAGCTCAGAGGTGAAAACTTGCTATTCTTGGTTCATACACCTGTCCACTGTTTTACATAATTCTCTGAGCACAGCAGCAATTAGCTTAATTCCTCTTGGGGAAGTCTAGGTAGCTTAAAGAGCTAACTTTCAAGAGTAATCTCATAAAAAATAACAAAGCACACACTGAGAATGAGTTTTAACAAGTGATGACATCATCCCGATTTTCACGGGCTGCTAGAGAAATAGACCAGTGAGCAGAAAAATCACCATAACTCAAAATGTAAAAATCCAATGATTATGAAAATGTGTATAATTATACTAGACAGTAAGCTGAATCCAACAAGCTTTAAATCACTGAATTTGGATAAGTAACCACTGAGAAAGACCTCTGACAAGATGAGTGAAAAAGTCCGGTACCTGGCAGAGAAGTGAAGATGAACAGACCCTGTTGACTTCAAATAAACATAACTGAAGATTGCAACATCCAAATGACATGAAAATTTTATGAGCATTTAGTAGACTTATAGAGCTAACTTTACCAAGTTAAATCACTGAAAATGATGCACCAAGCTCAGAGAAAACATCTCTGCAAGTTGACTGAGAAAACTGAGAGTAATGGCAGTGAGTAGTACACTTCACAAGAACATGGAAAGATGAACTCAAATAATCATGAAAATGAAAGTACATTGCTTGTACAGTAAAATGACTTACTGATACATGTGTGTGCCTTGTAATCACACCTTGATATGGCATAAAGCTCAGCTCTTGGAGGTCTTCACATAGGTCTCTCTAACCACGACTAAAACTACCATCTATTTATAGTTGAGTTTGGGAGGCTAACTTCCCTCAATCACTCTCCAATCAATCAATGATTGATTTGATTCTCTACCTACCACAAATTACGAATTCGTGGCTCCTCTTTCCATTCTTGATCAAGTGGATTCAACCACTTAAGATTCTCTTACTTTTACATTAAGTAAACTCTTCAAAAGTTACAAGAGGTAGTTCACAAGTGAACTTTACATAGTCTTCTTTTTAAAGCTTCTTCTAAGACTTTGTGAGACTCAAGCCAATACTTAGGCTTGTCATAGACTTGCTCCAACAGCTCCCCCTCAAGCCAAGTAGACTTGAGGTCTTCAATCTTCCAAGATTACCTGCAAACCTATCATAGCCTTGAATTTGCAAAGCTTTGTACCATCCAATGCTTTGGTTAGAATATCTGCACATTGTTGATGAGTGGACACATATGATATTTGAATCTCTTTGCTTAGAACCTTCTCTCGTACATAGTGATAATGAACTTCAATATGTTTAGTCCTTGCATGAAAAATAGGATTAGCAGCCAAGTGAATAGAACTCATATTGTCACCAAAAATAGTTGGAGTTCCAAACTCCAATCCAAGATCTTTGAACAATGTCTTCATCCACATAGCTTCTTGTGTAGCTATGGCAAGACCTCTATATTCAGCTTCAGTAGAAGAGAGAGCAACTGTGGGTTGCTTCTTGGATGACCATGAAATAAGCTTTGAACCTGCAAAGGTAAGATAACCTGAAGTGCTCCTTCTATCTTCCTTGGAGCCAGCCCAATCTGCATCAGAAAATAGCTTCAAACCTAAATCAGATACATAAGGATAATAAAGTCCTTCATTTATGGTTCCTTTGAGATACTTGAGAATCCTTTTGGCAGCATCCATATGTGGTTTCCTTGGTGTGTGCATAAATTGGCTTAGCACACTCACACTGTAACATATATCTACTCTTGTCAATGTGGCATAGTTGAGACTACCCACTAGACTTTGATATGATGTGATGTCCTCTATGAGTTCACCTTCATGTGAGCTCAATTTGTGATTGACCTCCATTGGAGTACCTGCAATCTTACAATCTTGCATCTTGAATTTTGCCAACATGTCCTTAATGTACTTCCTTTGAGTGAGAAACAAACCATGATCTTTGTAGACAACTTCCAAACCTAGGAAGTAGGTAAGTGAACCCAAATCAATTATCTTGAACTCTTCTCTCATCTGATCTTTGATCTTCTTCATACCATCTGCATCATTTCCTGTCAATATAATATCATCTACATATACACATAGATAGATGACCTCAGAATTACTCTTTTTAATAAAGAGTGAAGGATCTGCCTTGCTTGGTTGAAAGCCTTTGTCCTGCAAGAATGAAACAAGCCTGAAATTCCAAGCTCTTGGAGCTTGCTTGAGACCATACAATGCTTTGTTAAGTTTACACACATAATCAGGATAAACTTGATTCTCAAAACCAGGTGGTTGTGCCATATATACCTCTTCTGTTATCCAACCATTCAAGAATGCATTCTTTACATCTAGTTGAAGTATCTTCCAATTCTTGGAAGAGGCAATACTAAGCAAAACCCTAATAGTAGGCATCTTTGCCACAAGAGAGAAGGTCTCCTCATAATCAATTCCCTGAGTTTGTGCAAAGCCTTTTGCTACAAGCCTTGCCTTATACCTGTTAATGGAACCATCAGAATTCTTCTTGAGTTTATAGACCCATCTTGAGCCTATTACCTTCATGGATGAAGTCTTGGGCACCAAATCCCAAGTGTTGTTTTCCTCAAGTGCTTCAATCTCTTCCTTCATTGCATGCTTCCATTCTGTTTTTGCTTTGGCCTCTTCGAATGATGATGGCTCCTCTTGGTTTATGTCCTGTGCTATGTAGATAGAATGTTTAGTTACTAATGAGGTGTCAAACCCATACCTTTCTTGTTTTTTCTTTTCCCTCATAGATCTTCTTAGGCCATGATGTGATGATTCTGCCTCATGTCCAAGTTCCTGCAATTTTGCTTTACCTTTAGACTTCCATGCTTTGATCTTTTCCATGTGAGATTCTTCATCATCCTCTGAGGTGTCTTGTTCTTCAATCTTTGATTGTTCTCTACCAAGCTTTGGAAAATCTTCTTCAAGATCATATGGTAAATTGATCTTCCTGCATGAATCTTCATACCATGAATTGTTCTCATCAAAAACTACATCTCTGCTTACCAAGAATCCTTTGTTGGTAGGGTTGTATAACCTGTAGCCCTTTTGATTGTTGTCATATCCAATAAATACACACCTTTCTGCCTTTGGATCCATCTTGCCTCTAACCTGTGAAGGAACATGAGCAAAAGCAATACATCCAAAAATTTTACAATGATCTAAGCTTGGTCTTCTTCCATTCCAAGCCTCATATGGAGTCATCCCATCAAGGGATTTTGAAGGCAACCTGTTAATCAAGTAAGTGGCTGTAGATACAGCCTCAACCCATAAGTAATTAGGTAAATGCTTTTCATTTAACATAGACCTTGCAGCTTCAACAATTGTCCTATTCCTCCTTTCTGCCACTCCATTTTGCTCAGGAGTGTACCTTGTAGTTACCTCTCTTTTGATTCCTCTTTCTTGAAGAAAAGAATCATAATCATGGGAGAAGTATTCTCCCCCTCCATCTGACCTTAGCCTTTTTAGTGATTTACCTGTTTGATTCTCCACAAGAGCCAAATACCTTTTGAAACATGAAAAAACTTCATCTTTGTGTTTCATAAAGAATAGGATAGTCCATCTGCTGCAATCATCAATAAAGGAAACATAATACCTTGATCCAGATATTGAAGCTTCCTTGCTAGGTCCCCATACATCTGTATGAACCAACTCCAAGAGATCTCCATGCATATAACCTTTCTTCATGAATGGTAAGTTGTGAGACTTTCCAAATTGACATGCACTACACTTATAAATCATATGTTGTTTTGACAAATTAGGAAGTCCAAGTACACTTTGGTCCCTGCAGATTTGCTTTAATGACCTTTCACCAATATGTGCTAACCTTTTGTGCCATACTTCCAATTCTGTGAGTGTCTGACTACCATAATTAAAGAGAGCAATGTTTCTAGTGTCCTGTAATTCAAATGTGAACAATCTACCTGTCTTTTCACCTTTTGCAATTCTTCTGAATCCTTGACTTGGATCTTCAACAAATGCTCCTGCTTTTGTGAACCTTACTTGCAACCCTTTCTCTACTATCTGCCAACACTTATCAAATTCTTTGTAATGGTAGGGACATAGAGTACCTTACTGAGTAGGTTGATGTTTCCATCAAGTGCTTTGACATTGCCTATTTTCTCCACTAGATGTTTTGTATCATCTCCTGTTTGTACCTCATGCTTATTCCTTGGATCTTCTAAATCTGATAGGAGTGCCACATTTCCTGCCACATGATTTGAACAACCTGAATCTATGTAGAAAACATGCTCATCAGATTTACCTTGTGGCATAGCCATGTTCATGATCAATAATGAATCCTCTTTGTTTGAGTCTTCTGTGTAGTTATTGTAGTCTCTCCTTCCTTTGTAGCCTCCTTGATAGTTTGATGATTGTAGTTGTTGTAGTTGCCATGGTAGTTGTTGAACCTTCCTCTTGAGTAGCCATAACTTCCTCTATTGTATCCTCTGCCTCTTTGATTCCTGGAATTCCTAAAGCAATTTTCAGTTGTATGATTAGTTAATCCACAAATAGAACATGAGTTGGAGTCTTGGGATCTCCCCCTGCATTGTCTACCTCCTCTTCCTCTACCTCTGCCATGTCTTCCTCTACCTACATAGTTAGCTTGATATGTACCTGCTTCATCATCCACTTTCTTTGCCTTTCCTTTGTTATCTTTAGACTTGATTTTATCCGTGTATAAAGCTGAAGATTGATTACCTTTAGAGCTTTCTCCATTTTTGATAAGCTTTGCCTCTTGAGTAAGTAGTTGTCCAATGAGTGTGTTGAAATCAGGTACATGCATGTCCATGTACAAATCCATAGCTGTGGTGAATGCTTCCCACTTATCATCTGCCTTCAAGCCATTGATGACCTGCCTTACAATTTGCTCTTCATCTATTACCTCTCCAATGCTTCCCAATTGATCCGCTATGTCCTTGAGCTTTGTGACAAAATCAGTCACATTTTGTTTGGGAGCCTTCTTGAGAGTTGTGAACTCCAGCCATAGTTGATGCTTCCTAGCTTTGGTACTTGAAGAAAAGAAAGCTTCAAGTGCATCCCACACTTCCTGAGATGTCTTACAACTTCTAATGTGAGGCAACAAAAAATCTGAGATAGAGTTGAGGAGATAAGACCTTGCAAGTGCATCCTTGGAGCACCATGTGCTCAATCTTTCTTGCTCTTCTTGTGTTGGTTGACTTTTGTTCCTCTGTCTAATTTGTCAATTGATGAAGGAAATCCATCTGCCATGTTGTCCAACCTTGCTCTGATACCACTGTGAAGAGATGGATAAGTATGTGTTTGAAGATGAAGAGGTGTTGCAAAATCCTTGATCTACACCAGCCAAATGAACTCCAGGAGTAGATGGTGGGCCCTTTTAGCTTGCCAATGGTTGTATTAGACACCCTATGTACCTTGGAAGATCACTCTCAAAAAGATAGATCAAAACAGATAAGTTGGAGTTAGCTCAGAGGTGAAAACTTGCTATTCTTGGTTCATACACCTGTCCAGTGTTTTACATAATTCTCTGAGCACAGCAGCAATTAGCTTAATTCCTCTTGGGGAAGTCTAGGTAGCTTAAAGAGCTAACTTTCAAGAGTAATCTCATCAAAAATAACAAAGCACACACTGAGAATGAGTTTTAACAAGTGATGACATCATCCCGATTTTCACGGGCTGCTAGAGAAATAGACCAGTGAGCAGAAAAATCACCATAACTCAAAATGTAGAAATCCAATGATTATGAAAATGTGTATAATTATACTAGACAGTAAGCTGAATCCAACAAGCTTTAAATCACTGAATTTGGATAAGTAACCACTGAGAAAGACCTCTGACAAGATGAGTGAAAAAGTCGGGTACCTGGCAGAGAAGTGAAGATGAACAGACCCTGTTGACTTCAAATAAACATAACTGAAGATTGCAACATCCAAATGACATGACAATTTTATGAGCATTTAGTAGACTTATAGAGCTAACTTTACCAAGTTAAATCACTGAAAATGATGCACCAAGCTCAGAGAAAACATCTCTGCAAGTTGACTGAGAAAACTGAGAGTAATGGCAGTGAGTAGTACACTTCACAAGAACATGGAAAGATGAACTCAAATAATCATGAAAATGAAAGTACATTGCTTGTACAGTAAAATGACTTACTGATACATGTGTGTGCCTTGTAATCACACCTTGATATGGCATAAAGCTCAGCTCTTGGAGGTCTTCACATAGGTCTCTCTAACCACGACTAAAACTACCATCTATTTATAGTTGAGTTTGGGAGGCTAACTTCCCTCAATCACTCTCCAATCAATCAATGATTGATTTGATTCTCTACCTACCACAAATCACGAATTCGTGGCTCCTCTTTCCATTCTTGATCAAGTGGACTCAACCACTTAAGATTCTCTTACTTTTCCATTAAGTAAACTCTTCAAAAGTTACAAGAGGTAGTTCACAAGTGAACTTTACATAGTCTTCTTTTTAAAGCTTCTTCTAAGACTTTGTGAGACTCAAGCCAATACTTAGGCTTGTCATAGACTTGCTCCAACAATGAGTTGTCCTCTAGGATCTTTGATCTAGAATGCTTAGGTGAGACGAGGCTATGAGCGGCGGCAGGCATCTATGCTGCAAAGAAAAGACAAAAGGCATACTTTGATGCACACATCAAAGATAAAGGGTTGAAAGAGGGAGATCTAGTGTTGGTTTACACACTAAAACAACATGCCCGTAAGTTGGAAAAACGAGGATATGGACCCATGATCATTAACAGAATTTCCACTAGCAGTGCAGTTAAATTGGCTACTTTAGAAGGTGATATCTTGCCCAACTATATTAGTGGATGTAGAGTCAAGTTATACTAAGAACCTCTTAGAGAGGATATGCTTACGAGACTCAACACTGCTAAGAAGCAAAAAGAAGAGGAGTTAAGGGTGAGAGAAGAAGCACAAGCAGAGGCTAGAGAGCGCATAAGGTGAAATAAGTTAAGGTGACTAGGCCTAGATGTCAACTCAAAAGCCCCAAAATATCACATGGATATGTGCCACAAATCAGGCATAGCGACTTCTCAAGTCATTGACCAACGATCCTTTGTGACCATAGAGATAGGACAAGGAAAGGGTGCAAGGACTGTGAAAGCATTGATTGACTCATGTGCAGCAAGTAGTGCAGTTAGACTTTCCAACTGCCAAGACTTGGAGTTGAACATCTATCCCATAGAAGCTTATCTCATAGGATTGGGAGGTGTGGAAACCCCTTGTTTGGGCAAGGTGGAACTTCCCATCTACCTTCAAGATGTTCCAATGAAAGTCCAAGTGCTAGTGTGTCAAGATGAGAACCTTACAGAACCTCTTGTCTTAGGACAAGATTGGATTTATGACAATGCAGTCAACTTGAACCTAAGAAGTCAACTTCTTCAAGTTTGGGTCCAGGGACAATGCTTCACATTAGAACTAGAAAATGGCATGCTCACAAATCTAGATGTCACATCTTGTAGCCCTCCTAGGACTAATCTTAGCAAAAGAGATGTTGTATGCGTCAAAAGCTCTATGTTGTAGGGGAACTCAATCATGGAAGAACAGGCTCAAAGACAAGCGGACTCCTCCTCTGGTGCAAGGACTCATGCTGCCACTACAACTCAACCAACAAGGCAGGCACAACAGAACATGACAACTGCTATATCAAATAGACAACGAGATTTTCAAAGGAAAGTAGTGCCAGGCATGAAGCAGATCTGGGTACAAAAAGGAGAGCAACCACCGGCCTTAACCCCACAATTCCCCTCCAGGGACTCCCACGAGGCCTGAAGACGAATGAAGAAGCTAGGACAAACTCAACCACAAGATATTCAACAAGTTTGGGTGCCTAAGAAATTAGCTGAAGCTCAACGAGGAAAATTGCAAATATGGATACCCAAGAAGCTCTTACATACACAACGATCTATGCTCTCCCACATGAGAAAAGTCGCAACAAAGAAGCCAAGGAGGGGCACGGGTCAGAACCAAACATCAACACTAAAACCAAATCAACTCGCCTCTTCAACAAGGGTTAGAAGACCAGCCACAATGGTATGGGTATGGAAGCCAAAAGCACTAGTAGCCCCCACAAAACCAAAGAACCAACCACGTGGGATACAAAAATTAAGAGACCATCCAAAGATGAAGACTCCTGAAGTGATCTCTACAGTGCCAAATGTTGTTCTAAGATGGACCCCAATAAGGAGAATTACAACATTTCAAGATTCAATGGATACCTCCACCAAAGCCGGCGTCAACATCTACAAGTAAGATTGAAAGCCTCGAGATGAGTGACAACCATGCGCTCCCTGCACAACCCTATCTTTTGCACCATTCAGGCCATGCATTTCCAAAGTATGCATTAACATAGGGCCACATTACATGGCCGTGCATAGACACAACTAAGAGTCCGATGCACAAGAGCACAGTGACATATGTCAATTATTTTTTCCGATACTTACATCTATCATCTTGTTTGGTGACATTGTCTTAAAATTGAAAAAAAAAAGAGACAAGAGAGAGAGAGAGAGAGGTTGTTCCCCGGTTTGGCTCATGGAACATGAATGAGTCATACTCAGTTGAAGGTGGAGCCATTGATTACTGGGCATTTATCAGTTTTGATAGAAGTATCTCTCGGCTAGTAGATGATATTATTGCTGCCTTATCTGGTAGATGTCAAGCACCTCACATGAACAGAGCATCCACAACTACTGTTTCCCCCTACCATGGTAGGAGGGATGAGCTTGAAGGTCCACAACTTGAGCAGTTCTTAACTACTGTATGTACGAGAGCATCCAAGGAGACATCTGCCAAGAGTAGTTCTGGTACCCTGCAAATCTTTGTATGTCTACTGGATGAGAAGACTCTTGCGTATGGTGAGCTAAAGAGAATATGTGAAACTAAGCTTGGTGTAGTTACCCAATGTTGTTTGCCAAGGAATATAAAGAAATTCAATTCTCAGAATTTGGCAAATGTTGCTTTGAAAAGAGGAGACAGGACCATGCGCTCATAAAATTTTCATCAGTGGACCATCAACACGGACATTCATCGACAATGTTCCATCACAAATGCCGGGTGTACAACATGAAGAGATAAACATCGATCGAACCTTCACCATGGTAAGTATCTTTACTTTGGCAACACCATAAACATGATAGATTAGGCAACCTCTTCGTCAGCATACCCTTGAGCACTTAGCTCAAGACCTCCAATTTTTACACCATAATTCTTCCAATGCATTTTCCAAGTAAGCATGCATAGGGCTACATTACAAGGCCGTGCACACGACACATATTTTCCTTAACCCATGCACAAACACACTACCAATATTCATTGGTTATGCGTACTTGGCATGACTACTATGAACATCATCTTTGGAAGATCTAGAGGTCATCAATAGAGAATCACAACATAGTCATGTTGGAATCCAAGGAAGTCATGCTGGAATCCAAGGAAGAAGCACATACCAAGGGACTACAACTTGCAAAGGCTCATAGTGACAAATGAAGAACCGGACAACCAACCTTGCCACAATGGGACGATAGGCAGCTCTCGTTCCTACTGAACGGACACTACCTCTCAAGCACTACCTGGAACAACCATTACAACAAGGGTCTGTTAGGTACGACAGACTCGAGAGGGGGGGGAGTGTTGAAGCTGAAGGTCAAGGAAAAAGCACAAGAGCACATCAAAGAGGTGGACACACAAGAAGAAGGAGCAAGTAGGGAGCTCCAAGAAGTGTATGTCAAATTTTCAGAAGAAATCCCTACAAAAATAGTGATTTTCATCACTAAAAACCATTGTAAATACCATTTTCTATTTTTCTAACTCCATTTTGTTCAAGTCGAGGAGTCCTCAAGCTTGAGGAGTATTAGAAGTATCATCCTACCAATTTTCATAATTTTTAGACTTCATTTGAGCCCTCAAATAAGCCCTGGAACCTAATTTTTAACTAGGCCAGACACTAGGTTTGGACAAGGCCAAAACTAGTCAAAAAACTATAAAAAGAGCTAGAGAGCTCATTTTTGGGGGTTAGCTTGTTAGATAATAGAGCTTTTGTAAGAGAACTCTTTTGCAATCGAAGCTTTCCATTGTTCCTCTCTTGGATCTTACCTTGTGCGCATGTGTGTGTATGTGTGTGCATGTTTGTGTGCTTTCACTCACGCACTTGTGCCTTCACTTGCTCGTGGTCTTCATACCAGTCCTCAGGTCTCTGCGGATTGACAAGTAAAGGAGGTGGTGCTTACGCTTGAGCTACATCTAGGTCTACCATTCGATTGCAGCTAGAAGATAATGTTTACTTTACAATATTAGAATGTGAAAGTGCAAATGAGCTTTGGAAGAAGTTATGCAATACATATGAAAAAGAAACAACATCAAATAAAGTGTACTTGATGAGAAAATTATATGACCTTCACACGATGGACACAAATATTGTTGTTGCTCATCTAAATGAGTTTGATGCTATATTCTCTCAACTATAGGCTCAACAAATGGAGATGGATAATGAAATGAAAGTAGTATTGTTTCTATGCACCTTGCCATCATCATGGGATATGTTTTGCATAGTTATTAGCAATAGTGCACCTAGTGGTAAACTATTCTATGATGACACATATGGAGCACTGTTGATTGAGGAGATTTGTATAAAATCTATGGTTGGCACTCAGAGTGGAGATGCATATAATGTTCATGATTCTTGCCAAGGAAAGAATCAACAATGTGGCACGATCAAGAACAAGGAAAAGAATGGTCAATGGAATAAGAGTAGAAGTAAATCAAGGAAGAGGGATATCAAATGCCAATATTCTAATAAGAAAGGAAACATGAAGAAAGACTCCTATGCATTAAAGAGTCCTAAAGATAAAGGATAGAATGTTGATGGGCATGTTGAACATTTACATGCACCATCTGCTTCGACTCTAAAGAATGAAGAAATTAATGCTATTTTTGATGATGCTGATGTGTTGAAGCTTGATATTACTATTCCCCCTAAGGCTCTTCCAACATATTCTCTTTCCCACATGCAGTTGCTAGATTCTGGTGCTTCTTTGCATGTGACGCCACATGAGAATGATTCTTTACTTACGTAACAAAATCGTTTGCTACCATGAGACTTGGTGACTCTTAGTAGTGTGATGTTGTTGGGATTGGAGATGTAGTTGTGTAGTTTATTGATGGTTCAAAATTTGTGATGCATAATGTACAACATGTACCTCAATGATCACGCAATTTGATGTCAGTTGGTGAACTTGATGACCTTGGTTACAAGGTGGTTTTCTGTGCTCATTCTTTTTCATATCAAAGTGAAATATGGTTATTGCAAAAGAAAGCAAAGTTGCCTCACTTTATCCTTTATTTGTATCACTAGACGAAAACTTGTTAGCTATTACTAAACAACCTATGGTTGTTGATGTATTTTGATAGTGATGTGTGTAAACACACTTTGGATCGTTGATGCACTTTTCCCTCTTTAGGAGGTTTTCTTATGATCTTCATAGGGTACTGACCTCTCTACCCATGATGTCTCTTCATATACATCAGATAATGCAGATGATCATGATCAGAGAGGGGATTCTGATGATTGACGCTTTACATTGGATGTATTATGTACATTCACACACACACACATACATATATATATATATATATATATATATATATATATATATATATATATATATATATATATATATATATATATATATATATATATATATATATATATATATATATATATATATATATATATATATATATATATATATATTCATATCAGTTATATTTTTTATTGTGTCTATGGTGTGAGTTCATAATTTTAATAATTTTAGAGTGGCTATGGTGTGGATTATATGACTGAAATGTACTAATGATTTTTATTACATTCTATATCTAACATGTGATTTATTACTTTAATTGTATAGTTCATTCATATTATGTGTGTGTATAGTATGTATGTGCATGTAATTGTGTGTGTATATGTATGTATGCACATGTAGGTATATATCTATATTTGTGTATGTGTGTGTATCTGCATGTATGTGTTAGATGTGTGTGTATGTGTGGATATGCATGTGTATGTGTATGTGTGGATATGCATGTGTATGTGTATGTGTAGATATGTATGAGCATGCATGTGCATGTGTGTGTGTGTGTATATATATATATATATATATATATATATATATATATATATATATATATATATATATATATATATATATATATATATATATATATATATATATATATATATATATATATATATATATATATATATATGTGTGTGTGTGTGTGTGTGTACATGTGTGTGTGTATGTGCATATGTATGTGTATGTGTATGTACATGCATGCATGTGCATATGCATGTATATATGTTTGTGCATATGCATTTGTGTATGTGTATGCATATGTGTGTGTATGTGTATGTGTATATGTATGTGCATGTGTGTGTATGTGTATGTGCATATGTATGTGTATGTGTGTAGTTGCATGTGTATAAATATGTGTATGTATATAAATATGTGTATGTGTGTGCATGTGTATGTGCATGTGTGAGCATGCATGTGCATGAATATGTGTATATCTGCATGTGAAGGTGTAGATGTGAGTATGTTAATTAATGAAAACAGATTAATTTAAATGATATACAAACAATGAAAATTGTACTTACAATAACTAGTCATATATTATGCTCATTGAACTTCTTGAATAACTTGCAATAGAGAGAGAGAGAGAGATAGAGATAGAGAGAGAAATTGAAAGAGAAAGAGGGGGAGAGAGAGAGAGAGACAGAGAGTAGAAGAGAGAGAGATAGAGAAAGAGAAAGCTTGAGCTCCTATGCATAACACAAATATGAACGTTGGATCGCTCTTTGATTAGATGCATGCAAAATGAGTATCAAAGAGCCATTCATTTTTTTTATTTTGGTCAAAAGGGAGTGTCACGTAAGCGATTTCAAGGCATTGTATATTCGATTATCCAAACCATTCTCCAAACTGCCACATATACAATGTCAATGTGATGAATTTAAACATCACATATGCGGCACTTTTTAACATCACATATATGATATTGTTTAACATCGCATGTGTGATGCTAATAAGTGTCACATATGTGATGCTAATAAGTTTTGTGTATGTGAGGCTCATAGTGTGTTGCATATATGACTCTTACATATGCGAATTTTTAATTAATATTGTTAAGAGCCTTGGAAATCATGTTGATATTAACATCATTTAAATGATGGTGCACACTCAGTGCTCACTGTGATGGAATGCAAAATCACAAAGCGATGAAAATGATGTTGTGTCAACTGTCAGTGCACCATCGTATTCCTTGTAGTGATTGGATAAGTGGTAGGTTGATGTAACCATCATCACTCTTCTTGAAAGAGCAAGATAGTCTTTGATCCTATGAGTGAATCCACAATCACGATATCTTCTTTTTCTCTACAAAATTATGAAAGTATTAATTTCTTGTGAGGTGGATCTATATGAGAGGCCTAAGTTTCTAAGAGCTCATCCAAGTTTACTTGAATTTCCTACTCTTTGACTTGAGAGTTTAGGATTGTATTTGGAGAC
This sequence comes from Ceratopteris richardii, assembly GCA_020310875.1. NCBI lineage: Eukaryota > Viridiplantae > Streptophyta > Polypodiopsida > Polypodiales > Pteridaceae > Ceratopteris > Ceratopteris richardii. The sequence goes on from CM035413.1 coordinate 177,593,282, forward strand.
TCTTCTTATGCAGGCTTTTTCCAATCAGAGGTCCTTAGACTCATAGGAAAGATATATTGGGCTCTGCTTGCATGGTAAAGACAATCCTTGATTAGATGATCTATTTGTTGGTGCATTTTGCCCAAGCCTACATGCTTGATATGCTTGATATTATCCTCATTTGTAAGTCACATGAGTAGTCATGTGAACACCTCTTGTAAAAGAGTACATTTTATCTCTTGTAAATGGAAAAAGAAAAAAGTAAAAGGATGGCTTACCTCATCCATGATGTAAAAGCAAATTCGTGGCTCCAACTACCAAAATCACGAATTTTTGAGCTGAGGGAATCTCTCCTAACTTTGGGGATCACTTTTAGGTGGAGCCATTCGAATTCGAATTCAAAACTCCCTCCAAGAATTGCTATAAAAGGAGCAAGAAGGAAGAGGCGATTAGCAAGCCTTGTACGTGACCACTTCATGTCATTTTGTAGAGATTGAAGAGCTTACTCCATAGCTCTATCATTCTACTCCCATTGTGCAAAGATTCATTGCCAATGTGGTTGTAATCATATGTGAATCTATACATTTATCATCATCTACTTCTCTGTTTTGTTCTCTGCTATACTCACTCAGAGCAGTGACTTCAGAAGGTCATATCTCGAGTTTTACTGAACCTTGTTCAGTGATTTAAAGTGCGTTGGATAGCTCTTACTGTCTACTTTTTGCATATAAATTTTCAAGGTCATTGGATTTATAACTTTGGAGATATCTGCATTTTACTGCTTACTGGTCTATCTCTGCAGAGCCCCGAGAATTGTGGGAATGTTCCAGAACTTGATGAAACTTGTTCTCAGTGCTCAGTCCATCATTTGAAGTGTTTTAACTTGGAATAGGAAGCTTGCTAAGTCTATTTGCTATGCCCAAAAGGAATTTTTCTAATTCCTTCCAGGTTGAGAGCACTGTTCATTTTTTCCAGCAGGTGTGTGTCCAAAAATAGCAAGTTTTGGGAGCTAGTCATTTCGCAACTAGTCTGTCTTGACTTAAACTTTTGGGATACATGTTCCAAAGTACTTGGCTGATATTTTGGTGGATTTTGGAAGCTCAAAGGGTCTACTAATCAACTCTGAAGTCTCAGTTGGCTGGTGTGAAGCTGGTCGTAGTGGCACCTACTCATCTTTGGATTGCATCCACCATCTCTCTTCACAGTGGTATCAGAGCATAGTCAAGCAACATGGGAGATGGATTTCCATCAACAATTGACAAATTGGATCGAAACAACTACCCGGCATGGTCTCTAAGGATGGAGGCTTACCTTCAAGGAAGGAATCTATATGGATTCATATCCGGAGATGAAGCAATGCCAACCATGAGGAACAAAGGGCAACCATCACATGAAGAAGTGGAAGGACTTTCGAATTGGTGTTCGAAGGATGCACTTGCAAGGTCCTATATTCTAAACTCAATCTCTGATTTTCTTTTACCTCATGTCAAGGGATGCAAGACATCAAGAGAAACCTGGAATGCACTTGCTTCTTTCTTCTCTTCCAACACTCGAGCAAGGAAGAACCAATTGTGGATGGAGTTCACAACAATGAAGAAAAGCCCGAAGCAAAATGTGACTGATTATGTCACAAAGATGAAGGAGATTTCCGACCAACTTGGAAGCATTGGAGAGGTAATTGAAGAGGAGCAAATCATTAGACAAATCATGAATGGAATCAAAGCAGACGACAAGTGGGAGTCATTCACAACAGCCATGGATTTATACATGGATATGCATGTACCCGACCTCAACACACTCATGGGCCAACTCTTCACTCATGAAGCAAAGATTAGCAAAGGTGGTGAGTCCTCAAGAGGTAATCAAACTTCTGCCTTATATTCCGATAAAGCTAAGGTCAAGGACAAGTCAAAGAATAGAAAGAATGAAGATGAAGGAAGCTCTTTCCAAGCAAACTTTGCAGGTAGAGGAAGACCTAGAGGAAGAGGCAGAGGTGGAAAGCAAGGCAGGGGGAGATTCCAATCATCTCAACCTTGCAACATATGTGGCTTATCTAACCATACTACTGAAGAATGTTTCAGGAACCCGAGGAACTCAAGAGGAAGAGGATTCAATAGAGGTGGCTATGGATCAAATAGAGGTAGATACAATGGAGGCTACAACAACAACAACTACTACAACAACAATTACAACAACAACAACAACTATCAAAGTGGCCATAGAGGAAGAAGAGACTACAATAACTATGCAGAGGACCAAAGTCAAGAAGATTCATTATTGATCATGAATCTATCAGTAAAGAAGGGTAAGGATGATGATCACATATTTTACATTGATTCAGGATGCTCGAACCATGTAGCAGGAAATGTGGCTTTACTTTCTGATTTGGAAGATCCTCATAACAAGCATGAAGTGCAGACAGGAGATGACACAAAGCACTCAGTGGAGAAGATAGGTAATGTGAAGACATCAGATGGGAATATGAACCTCTTAAGCAAAGTCTTGTATGTCCCTACAATTACCAAAAATTTAATAAGTGTTGGACAGATTGTTGAAAAAGGATTGCAGGTTAGATTCAATCGATTTGGAGCATATGTTGAAGACCCAAGGCAAGGCTTTCGAAGGATTGCCAAAGGAGAAAAGACAGGAAGGCTTTTCACTTTTGAAGTGGAAGATACAAAGAACATAGCTTTGTTTAGCTATGGATCTCAAACTCTAACAGAGTTGGAGATATGGCACAAAAGGCTTGCTCACATTGGTGAGAGGACACTCAAACAGATTTGCAGGGACCAAAGTGTACTTGGTTTGCCTAATATCACAAGGCAACACATGATTTATAAGTGTGAAGCTTGTCAACTCGGCAAGGCTCATAGACAACCTTTCAATAAGAAAGGATATATGTATCAAAATCCTTTGGATCTAGTGCACACGGATGTGTGGGGTCCAAGTAAGGAGCCATCTATATCAGGCTCAAGATATTATGTGTCTTTCATAGATGATTGTAGCAGGTGGACCATTCTGTTTTTCATGAAGCACAAGGATGAAGTGTTTAATTGCTTTAAGAAGTATATTGCTCTTGTTGAAAATCAAACAGGTAGGACTTTGAAAAGACTCAGATCAGATGGTGGAGGAGAATACTTCTCTTCTGAATTTGATGCCTTCTTGCATGAAAGAGGCATTAAAAGGGAAGTCACTACAAGGTATACACCTGAACTCAATGGTGTAGCAGAGAGGAGGAATAGAGCTATTGTCGAAGCTGCAAGGTCCATGCTCAATGAAAAGGGATTGCCGAACTACCTATGGGCAGAGGCTGTGTCGACAGCCACATATCTCATAAATAGACTTCCATCTAAGTCACTAGATGGAACCACTCCATATGAAGTGTGGAATGGAAGAAGACCTAGTCTAGAGCATTGTAAAATCTTTGGATGCTTAGCCTATGCTCACATTCCTTCTCAAGTAAGAGGGAAATTGGATCCCAAGCAGAGAAGTGTGTATTCATTGGTTATGATCAAAACCAAAAAGGATATAGATTGTACAATCCAACCAATAAAGGATTTTCTGTGAGTAGAGATGTAATTTTTGATGAAAACAAATCATGGTTTGATGATGACAGGAAAGTGAAGCTGCCATATGACTTGGATGAAGATTTTCCATCACTTCAACCAAAGGAGCCAAAGCAGATTGAAGAAAGTGATTCGGAGATTGACCTAGAAGACTTGGAAAGACTAAAGCTATGGAAGAACAAAGGTAAAGCAAAGATGCAGGATGCTACATATGGACCCGAGAGCTCACATCAACCACTTAGAAGGTCTTCGAGGGAGAAGAAGAAACCAGAGAGGTTTGGTTATGATACTTCTTTGGTCACCAAGCACTCAATCTACATTGCAAAGGATTCAACCAATGAAGAACCTACCACATTTGAAGAAGCACAAAGCAAGAAAGCTTGGAGAGATGCAATGGATGAAGAAATGGAAGCCTTGAAGGAGAATGACACTTGGGAGCTTGTACCTAACAAGCCATCTATGAAGATAATCGGATCTCGATGGATATACAAAATCAAGAAGAATCCAGATGGAAGTATAAATAGACACAAAGCAAGGTTAGTTGCTAAAGGGTTTGCTCAAACCCATGGTATTGATTATGAGGAGACTTTCTCTCCTGTTGCAAAAATGCCTACAATTAGGGTTCTCATTAGTCTTGCTGCATCTAGAAATTGGAATCTTTATCAACTTGATGTAAAGAATGCTTTCTTGAATGGATGGATTTCTGAGGAAGTGTATATGGCACAACCTCCTGGATATGAGGATGCACATCATCCTAACTATGTATGCAAACTAAAGAAAGCTTTGTATGGATTGAAGCAAGCTCCAAGAGCTTGGAATTTCAGATTGGTTACTTATTTGCAGGACCAAGGATTCAAAGCTAGCAAGGCGGATACCTCTTTGTTCATAAAGAGGAATGGATCTGAAGTGATCTATTTATGTGTGTATGTTGATGATATTATTATCACAGGCAATGATCTTGAAGGAATCAAACAGGTAAAGAGTCAAATGAAGGAGGAGTTCAAAATAAGTGACCTCGGACCACTCACTTATTTTCTTGGATTGGAGTTGATCTACACAGATTCAGGTATATACATCACACAAAGGAAGTATGTCCATGACATGCTCGTCAAGTTCAAGATGGAAAATACCAAGTGTGCAGGTACACCTATGGAGCAAAATCATAAGCTTAGTGCTTATGAAGGAGAGCCAATTGAAGACATCACAAGCTATCAAAGCTTGGTTGGAAGTTTGAACTATGCAACACTCACAAGGGTGGATATATGCTATAGTGTTAGCATATTGAGTCAGTTTATGCATAAGCCGAGAAGACCACATATGGAAGCGGCCAAGCGAGTCCTCAAGTACCTAAAGGGGACCATGAATGAAGGTTTGTTCTATTCATATACTTCAGATATTGAGCTAAAGGTCTACTCAGATGCAGATTGGGCCGGATCTAAAGATGATAGAAGAAGCACATCAGGGTATATATCATTTGCAGGTTCAAAAATCATTTCTTGGTCATCGAAGAAGCAACCAACCGTGGCATTATCTTCTACTGAAGCTGAATATAGAGGTTTGGCTAATGCAACTCAAGAAATCATGTGGTTAAAATCTTTGTACACAGATCTTGGACTTCATTCTTCAACACCTCACATTTTTGGTGACAACACAAGCTCACTACATCTAGCAGCTAATCCGGTATACCATGCTAGAACCAAGCATATTGAAGTCCACTACCATTATGTAAGGGAGAAGCTAATGAGCAAGGATATTCAACTATCCTACGTCTCTACAGATATGCAATGTGCAGACATGTTGACGAAAGCTCTTGATGGTACGAAATTAAGTAGATTCAAGTTGATGATTGGTTTGCAGGAAATCAAGGACAATTGAAGACTTATTTGGAGGCCAAGCATGTTAGGCTTGAGGGGGAGCTGTTGGTGCATTTTGCCCAAGCCTACATGCTTGATATGCTTGATATTATCCTCATTTGTAAGTCACATGAGTAGTCATGTGAACACCTCTTGTAAAAGAGTACATTTTATCTCTTGTAAATGGAAAAAGAAAAATGTAAAAGGATGGCTTACCTCATCCATGATGTAAAAGCAAATTCGTGGCTCCAACTACCAAAATCACGAATTTTTGAGCTGAGGGAATCTCTCCTAACTTTGGGGATCACTTTTAGGTGGAGCCATTCGAATTCGAATTCAAAACTCCCTCCAAGAATTGCTATAAAAGGAGCAAGAAGGAAGAGGCGATTAGCAAGCCTTGTACGTGACCACTTCATGTCATTTTGTAGAGATTGAAGAGCTTACTCCATAGCTCTATCATTCTACTCCCATTGTGCAAAGATTCATTGCCAATGTGGTTGTAATCATATGTGAATCTATACATTTATCATCATCTACTTCTCTGTTTTGTTCTCTGCTATACTCACTCAGAGCAGTGACTTCAGAAGGTCATATCTCGAGTTTTACTGAACCTTGTTCAGTGATTTAAAGTGCGTTGGATAGCTCTTACTGTCTACTTTCTGCATATAAATTTTCAAGGTCATTGGATTTATAATTTTGGAGATATCTGCATTTTACTGCTTACTGGTCTATCTCTGCAGAGCCCCGAGAATTGTGGGAATGTTCCAGAACTTGATGAAACTTGTTCTCAGTGCTCAGTCCATCATTTGAAGTGTTTTAACTTGGAATAGGAAGCTTGCTAAGTCTATTTGCTATGCCCAAAAGGAATTTTTCTAATTCCTTCCAGGTTGAGAGCACTGTTCATTTTTTCCAGCAGGTGTGTGTCCAAAAATAGCAAGTTTTGGGAGCTAGTCATTTCGCAACTAGTCTGTCTTGACTTAAACTTTTGGGATACATGTTCCAAAGTACTTGGCTGATATTTTGGTGGATTTTGGAAGCTCAAAGGGTCTACTAATCAACTCTGAAGTCTCAGTTGGCTGGTGTGAAGCTGGTCGTAGCGGCACCTACTCATCTTTGGATTGCATCCACCATCTCTCTTCACACTATTACGCACCTAGGATAGTGAAGATATACTCTTAGGGGTACTATTGGCACAATTGGTTTCTTCTTGGGAACTATGCATGGTGAGGGGTGGATTTTAATGAAAGATTTTCTTCATACCCTTGAGTCATATGACTATATGTACTTTTTGTATCACTCTAGTTAATGAGCCTTACGAATTCGTAGAAGTGTTGCTATGGATATAAAATTTTCCATCTATTTGTCTCATGAAATACTTGAGTGCCCTCGAATGGCTTACATCACCTATGAGGAAATGCTCTTAATGAATGGTATGCTTGGTGAGCAATCGAAGCAATTGGGCCCTAAACATTTGGATGATAATGCTCTAGTTATTGTTGCAAATACTCCACTTCCTTAGGCTCTAGGCTAGATACTACATATCTAGGTGTATTCAAGAGTTTGAGGCTAAGTGTTCGCTCTTCAATCTAAGGTGGAAAGGCAAGCTATGTTTGTTGGTAGTTCCAATACAACCAATCCATAAAATGTTCAAAGATGTGGAACATTTTTCCCTAGTTATAGGTGTTTACAATCATGTTGCCTAATTCTTCTTTAGTGGGGTCCCCTAATGTGGATTGTGGGTATGAATTTTTCCTAGGTTTTGGCATAGTCAGGGTGAGGCCTAAAATCGTCATCCATTTCAATGCATTTCCTCAGGAAATCCACCAGTGAAGTTGGTTCCATGCAAAATATGCCTACCCTTTATTTAGCATTCCTTAGAACATTGAGAAGGAGTACCGTCAGCTTCTCCTCAAAGGGCAGCTAAAGAATGTTAGTACAAATATCAAGTCTAAGTGCGTAGCTATTATCTCAAAGGCTACTCATTAATTTATGAACCTCACATAGAGGATCACATATGAAATCCTACTTATAAATTGATTGTATTCACCATGCATAAATGTAAAAGCAAAAAAAATTAAGGAATCTCGTGAAGTTAGGGAGCTGAACCCATGAATCATTTGGTAGAAGGAATAACCCCAAAAGTGTAGGAACACTTTTAGGTGGGGAAAATTCAAATTTCAAACTCACTTAATGAGTATAAATAGAGGCGGTTTAGTTGTGGGGCATATGTGCCAATATTGTGAGCTTTTGAGTTACATCATTGAGCATACTAGATAAGGTCTTAAGCCCGAAGAATGTGCAAATAATTGCACCTATATCTAGCTATCTCTAGGCAATTTCCCGTAACTTGCCAAATTTATTTCACCCTCAAGCCACAATGATGTCCGTTGCGGCTCACATTTCTAATCTTGTTCAATTATTCTTTGGTCCTTTGACAACCTTGATCTCGGTCCTATAGCCTTCGTTGCACAAAAGATCCTCTTTATAGTCCTATAGGCACTGCTCCCTTCTTCTTAATTTCTACATGCCTCTTCTCTCTTCACTTTGTTCCTTCTATTTTACTCACTCTCACATCACCTTTTCCTCTATCTTTATCACACTTTCAAAACTTACACACTTTTGTACATTCATACACACCAGCACATACAGTTATATGCTCTCATACACTCATAGAATACGTTACGTGCTCACATTCACACACTCTGCCACGAACTCACATACCCAAAATCTCACACCCTTTTTCTCTCTCTATCTCAAATACTCTCTCCCTATGTTGCATAAGCGTCTCTGAACAGGCATTTTTATTTCTTTCTCTATTTATTCTCAGTAGAGCAGACCCCAAATCAACTTGCCCAAATCTATTCTAGCATTGCACTCTATAGCGCACGAGATCCAGTATCTAAACCATCATACCCACTTATGGAAAATCCCTGACCGCTGAAGCTCTGTTGTTCATTCAATATCCGGGATGATGTTAGCATGTTCATAGTGATATTATGTAACAATCCTTCCAGTAGTTCTAGAAACTGTTACACACAAGAATCCACATGAGATCTCCTTAACAGTGATGGTGATGTATGACTATCATCTTGCACGTCCTTGTTGTAGGAAATTTTCTAGCTTCCAACCTCATTGGACAATCAGTCTCCTTATTCTAATTCTGCATCATCTAACAATATGCTGCTTTCTTTAGGTAAGCATGTAGGCAAAAAGATGATGAAAGTTTGTTAAAGGCAGAGTTTCACATCCAAAGGCACATATAAATTCATCAAATATTGCATATCTAGCACCATCATGATAAGGGAATACTCTAGAGAACATAAAATATCATAATCAACAGTTTGCAAACACACCCACTTTCATAAAGATCTTGTGGCAAATTAATCTTACTCTAGAATCGGTGACTGTTATAAGCTTTGTGATGATGTTCTTGCTCCTCCATTGTGCCAGAACATTTCGCTCGCTCTCTCTCCCTCTCTTTCTCGTGTGTTGCAGCCTTGATCTCCCTTATACAAGCCTTTCTTCAACTACTGCAATAGGTAGAACATCAACAAATTTGTCTCCCTGTTGTAATCCCCTTTGCCTTTATGTGAACGGCCTTGCTTCCACTACACTTCAATCTTGTTCATAGATTAGTGACAAAAGGAACCTGATGTGTCCTGCTGCGTTTTATGGGTCGAAGTCTAATTTCCAGTGAGAGTAAGAATCCAACATTTTGAAGCAACAATTTCCCCTTCAACTTCTCGTTCCACAATATTTGTTTAGCGTCCCCTGAGACTGCAAAAATATGTTTAGTATCGCATTCACGACAACATAGCAGCGCTGATGACTCCAAGCCAATCCTGTAGCATAAACTCTTTCAATAGCTTTCCATAGCTATAATGATGATGACTCCAAATGGCCAAATGATTCTCAGTGGCTTCTTTCACTATGGGAACAAGCTTCAGAGATGCACTTGCCCATATGCTCCAACACCATTGAAAACCAAAATTACACATTGTTGCTTCATGTCGGAAGAGTTCATCAATGTTCCTAAATCCCTCATAAATTAGCATCTAAAATCATATCATGGTGGGCCCTTTGAACATTAGGCCAAAGACATGATACTATGTGAAGAGATCCTCCACTTGCATAGATCTGATTAGTCAAAAAAATTAAGCCTCATTGGATCTAGGGTTAGTACTTTCCTTTTCTACTTTAATAGGTCAGAGAGATCTACCTAGATCTACCTTTTAGGTGACTGTGTCAGGATCTGTCATCTTAAGTGTTTGGTGATGGGGTGGTTCTATTTGATTCTAAGGGCCTTCTGGGACTTTCAGTGAACATGTTTCAAGTGATTGATAGGAGGATCTTCAATCAAAATCTCTCATTGAAATCCACTGAACTTAGGTGGAGGGAGTACAAGGTATGCTTCCACTAGTAGGGATTTGTAATTGACATGCATAGAGCTAGGCCATATTGTCACCATTGTGCATCATATGTGATTATGAATCTAAATTTGCTAAAACAAGGAGAGTTTCAAAAAGTAAACCTCTTCACAATCTAGTGTCTGCCCTAGTTTAAAAATAGGTCCTAAACCCTTGTGAGGTTCAATTTGAGTGTAGAAAAATCCTATAAAATCTTGGGTAGTTAAGGAATCACTACTCAAGCCTGAGATCTCAGCTTGCACAATTACGTAGTAAATTATAAGAAATGGCTTCTCAAAATAGCTCTAAATGTGGGGTTTTAGATAAAAGTGGCTAATTTTGAGGGATAATATTGTCAGTTTTGGGGATCCTATTAGCCCATTGCATTGCTTGAGTGCATACACCATGTTTCTTCCTTTAGTTCTTCAAAACTCAGACCATATTCTCTCTCTTTGGATTCCAAAAACCATTTTAGTGAGTCTCTATCTCCAATAACTTTCTTTGAACTATGGCATTCCATGTTGCTCTTGCATAGTTCATCCTTGGCCTCTTAATATCTCTTAGAGCACAAATAGTCTATAGCTTATAGGGGTATAATGTCCCTACAACATTGATGTATGGAGGATATCTCTACTAATACGAGTGCCAAGACACTCTTTCTATCCTTCCTATTTTTTTGTTACCCTTTATCTCTATTTCCCAATTCTGTTATTGTCTTCTTAATGTTCCTCAACCACTTGGCTATTTGTAAGGTGTTCTTTTATTGTATGGGGATTATCTCTATGTTGCATGAGGTATCTTTCCATGGATATCCTTAAATCTAGAGCCTTGGCACCTAGTCTCTTATCCCCTCACCTCTATAATGCTAAGCTAAGCCTTGATCTTATACAAGTGACTTCAAACCCTTCAATTTCCTATTATACAACCTTTTGGTAGTTCAAGGGAGTTTCCTACTCATGAGTGATGTACCCATATCTGGGAATGATATTTCTATGATCATGGACCTTGGGACTTGATTGGTCAATTGAGGGCCAACCCTTAGTCAAGTTGCAACTTCCATGTTCCCACTCTTTTACCTTGTGGCTTTCATTTTAACTCCGTGTTTTCACTTAAGAGATGCTTGTCTTATGTCTTGGGTGCTGCCAACTCTTGGTGAATGATAACTTTGCATACCCTATGAATAGCAAACTTATGGATACCTTCCCTTACTCTTACCCTTATAGGGATGCCTAGAGGCACACGTCTCACTTGCCTCCCTATTCTAAGATCTATGCAACCTCTTGAAGGTGATTTCTTGGTTTGAAGAGCAGCTCACTAAGTCTGTATAGGTGAGGAATGACATATCAAGCATCGAGCAATGTCCGTATGGACAAGAGGGATGAAAACCATGCACTTCAAATTTGTTGGGAATATGTCACTCTTCTTTGTGTTTCTTGAGGTGGATTACACCTTTAGAACACTTTCAAGATATTTTCCCCTATGCAATGATGGCCCTAGACCTGTCTCCTTGGTGCATACACCCTAGGGATTAATCTACTTTGAAGAGACAATGTCACTATCTAGGTTTTTGTTGTTGGTGGCCTTGAAGAACCCATTTTAATTGATTTATCCCCCCCATAAGAGATTGTTTTCATTTTCTTGGCATCCATTTTCTTGGATGTTTCCCTTAGCACTTACCTTCCCTTCTCATTAGCCTGAATATAATATATGTGGTCTAGGATGCTGTCCTTGAAAATTTCTTCAAGTGTCTCTCCAAGTGTCTATTTGACCATCTAGTAGCTTAACCCCCTTGTATCATAGCTCTTTCTCTATAGCTTTTCACCCCTATCTCTGATGATTGTTATCTTCTAAAGTTATGTGGGCATTATGTAATCATGTAAACTAGCGAGAAGTGATCATAGATAGCAACTACTCATTGTACGAGCATACTCAAGTGGTGGCTTGACTAAACACATCAACTCAAGTGGTGGTTTGACTAAACACATTGTACGAGCACACTCAAGTGGTGGTTTTACTAAATTCAAACTGAGAGTTGACCTGACCAAGTGCATAGAAGCATGTACACTTTCATAATGGTTAACACACCCAAGGGTCAAGCAAACACATACTAGGAGTGATTCACTTCACACAACCACCTTTTACACTCAGATATGCACCATGACATGTTTAAAATTACTGAGTTCATTTTGAAGCTCTTGAGGAGATGCAAGTGACTTCCAAGCATTAAGAGTTTCCTATGCAAAGTTATGGCCAAAAAAGCAAGTGTAGTAAATCATATACCTACATTCCAAGACTCCATGCACTTCACATAGACAAGAAAATAGTGAAAAAGGATGGGGAAGGGGTAGAAAACACTTCTTAGCACACATTTCAAGCTATATTCATGCACATAATCACACAAGGAAGGAGAAAAGAGAACAAGAAAATGAGATTACGAGATTGATCTTCTTCAAGTTAGCTTCTCTATTTAAAATGACAAAATTTAGCTTCTATATTCACATTTTGGATAGACATTGAGATATGACTCATGTTCCTAGGACTTACTTCACTAATTTACATTGTTGGGAGTGTGCCACTAAAGGACTCCTCTAAGTGCATGATTACAAGGATTCTAGAATGCTTGTGTGTCCTTAAAATATAAGGATGTTTGAAAATGGAATTTTTTGGGGCCCTTCTTTCCACTCTTTTTTGCACCATTCTTTGTCACAACTCTATTTTTTTCTTTTCCTTCTTTTCCACTACAACACTCTTCCCCTCCTAGTATTTGTTGTCCCTAACAGAGCTTCATTCAGGTTTTCTTGACACACCACTTGTGGGTTAGTATTATCTATCGTTTGTGTTCTATGTATTTTGGAAGTAATAGAGGAAGGAACTTCTTCATTACTATATAATCTTCCAAAATCTTCCAATATCTAATTCAAGAAACTACGTGTTACTTCTTTGAACACCATGATAATAGCTTATCTCCAATGTAGCATAAGTAGCCATGAGCAGATCTTCTATCATCTATAGTACTTGCCCAATCTGCATCACTAAACACTTAAGTCTAGTGTCAAAAGTGAAACCATAGTACAAGCCTTCATTAGAAGCTCCTCTAATGTACCTTAGCACTCTTTGTGTTGCAATTCAATGAGCTTTCTTTGGACAATGCATAAATTGTGATAAAACACCAATTGTATATGAAAGATCTGGTCTTGTCAAGGTAGCATATATTAGACTACCTACCAAAGTTTGATACATCTTCATTTCTTTGAATTTTTCACCTCCATACCTACTTAACTTATGATTTACCTCCAATGGGGTTGTTGAAGGTCTACAATTTTCCATGTTAAATTTTAGCAGAAGATTCTTTAAATATGTTTCTTGTGTAACATACACTCCTTGTTGAGTGTAAATGATCTCCATGCCTAGGAAGTAAGATAAATTTCCCAAGTCACTTATCTTGAACTCTTTCTCCATTTGCTTCTTGAGATTTTTGATTCCTTGAGTATTTTTTCCTGTAAGTATAATGTCATCAATATAAAGACAAATATATATGTACCCATTTTCACTTGCTTTCACTAGCAAGCTACTATCTACCTTTGAAACTTGATATCCAAGTTCATTTAAGAACTTCAAAAGTGTGTAGTTCCAAGCCCTTGGGGCTTGCTTCAAACCATACAAAGCTCTTTTGAGCTTACACACACAATCTGGTCCATTCAAGATCTTTGAATCTCTCTGGTTGCTCCATGTATATTTCGTCTATAATGTACCCATTTTAAAAAAGCATTTTTTATATCCAATTATGATAACTTCACTCTTGTCGGCATGCCCAATTTTTTAATTATTCAAATATTGTATTTTGTAATATAATGTCCTTAGAATTTCCTAGAAATACCAACCGCCAGGTAGCACGTTGTGTAACAAATTCGAGAAGTTAAAGAGAGTAATCCAGAGACTAAGAGAGAGCACCTATGTTGATATATTTAGTGATGTGTGTGAACACTCTACGACTGCCAAGGCATTTTTTCCCTCTTAAGAGGTTTCTTCCCTCGGATTGTATATACGACTATTACCCTAATGGGCTACTTCTCTTTGTACATTCTAGTGGTAATACATTCAGTATTGTGTGTTGTGCTCCAAGATTCTTCTTCTTCCTTGTGTTATTCATGTGATTCCGTAGACCTCAAACACCAACAATTGGTATCAGAGTAGGTCCTTGCTTCATCTAGGGTGTCCTCGACACCCCTCTGATCACAGTCTTAGAATTGCACGAAATTTGGTGAGCATACTCAAGGTGATTAGGAAGTCAAAATGGCTTCACTCTATCATACTGAAATCATGATCTGATCTCGTTTCAACCTTTGAATGCACTATCATAGCACTTGTGTAGGTAATTTTGTCTTTTTGTGCCAAAGATATATATGGGTTTCACTAGTATAAGCATCTCAAAGTCTGCTATAGATTTACTAGAACTCGATAGGTAGTTCTATTCAACTTTTTGAGATACAATCAATTTTCTACATTAGGGTATTTTAATCAATGGCCATGGCTGAAAGCAATGGTGTATTTCATATGTTGGCTATTGAGGATAAGTTGGACTGTACCAACTACCTATTATGGTCTTATATGATGCATCATGTATCAGTTGCAAAAGGACTATGGATATTGTGTAGGGTGTTGAAAAATGTCTTATTACACTTGCAAACACAGTTGTTGAAGATGATGCAAATAGTGTTGAAGATGACAATATTCTACATGTTCCTATTTGTGTTGCTGTTCTTGTTGCACCTATTGTAGAGCAAATTTGTTGAGATGGCAGAGATGCTCAGACACATGCATTGATAGTCTTGTCTATCAAACATGCCATTATTCTTCACATTCGCTCTTATAGAACAACTAAGGATGCTTGGGATACACTTACCACTTTATACCAGGCAAGGAACGGGGCTTGTATTGCTTACCTATAAAAATAATTGGAGAATGAGCACATGAATGAAGGAGATTCCATGGATAGATTTCTGACAAAGATCAAAGATTTGAAGGAACAATTGATTTTTGTTGATGAAGTCTTGCCTGATAGTAAACTTGTCTAGACTGTTCTGAATGGTCTTCCCGATTCATATTAGAGATTTGCTTCTACTCTTCGTTTGATGATGAAAGGCAATCCAAATGCCTTAACATTTGAGGACTTAGTCTCTATTCTATTGCAGAAAGATCAATCTATGAAGAATAGCTCCATTATGCGTGTTGCAGATCAAGCTTTCCTAGCTAGTCAAAAGGGCAAAGGGAAATGGAGCTCTTCTACTAGTAAGCAGAAATCTACTAATTCTGCACAATCAAAGAAGGATGATAGAGATGAGAAGAAAATAGAAAAGCAGAAATGGTTTTGCAAATACTCTAAAGGAAATGATCATGTCATAAAGAGTTTTCCAAAGCTGGCTACTAAAGAGGCAAGGAAGAAAGAGGCTGGAATGGTTGTTGCAGAGGCCTGTACACCAAAATAGAGTCTACTAATCTTGTGTGGAATGAAAAATGGGAATTTTTGCACTTATGACCCATCTTATCATGACTAGTGTATGTCTATAGTAGACTCATATGTTTGATACTTTGATAGTGGGGCAACCAAACATATTATCTTGCAACACAGTTTCTTCACTTTAGTCGAGCCTGCCCCTACAGGGAATACTCTCACATGCACCACCAACTCCTCTTATCATGTCATGGGATTTGGTAAGATCATTTGGACTATTGGTAATGGTAGTTCTTTTACATTGTCAGATGCTTTATTTGTGCTAGGGATCAAGAAGAATATATTCTCAGTTTCAACTTTAGCCAAGATTGGATTGGTTGTGAAATTTGTTGATGATAGATGTATAGTTCATGATCTGTCAAATGGCGATGTAACTATTGCTTCTAGCATTTTATGTCGTGGGCTGTATAAGCTCATAGAGTATGAAAAATCTATGAATGATTCAACATGTGGAGTACATGATTCTCAAGCTATATTAGATGCAAAGCTTTGGCATGCATGCTTTGGTCATCTGAATTTAACTAGTTTGCTATGTCTGTAGAAATATGAAATGGTGTCCTCTTTGCCCAAACTTGAGGCACCTGGTAAACACGTATGTGAAGGCTGTATTTTGGGAAAAATATAGCATTCCTCCTTCTTAAAAGATGGTTCAGTTCAAGCTACTCAAAAATTGTAGCTTGTTCATAGTGATGCCCGTGGTCCTATGCAGACACCTTCTTTTGGAAACTATCTTTACTTCGTGACTTTCATCGATGATTTTTCTAGACATGCATGGGTATATCCATTGAAAGCAAAGTTCGATGTGTTTATGTGCTTCAAATAGTTTTTACTTTTGGCTGAAAATCTGTCAGCATGTAAAATGGGCACCCTCCATTCTGATCGAAGGGGGGAATATATGTCTTCTGATTTTAATGCATTTCTGGCTGAACGTGGGATAAAACATAAGTGTACAGTGCTATATACACATCAATAGAATGGAGTTGCTGAACAGAATAATAGTTCACTCATGGAGATGGCGAGGTGTATGGTCAAGAGTCAGGCTTTACCACATAGTTCTGGCTTGAGGCTGTTATGTGTGCAACATATGTACTTAATAGGTGTCCCACTAAAGCATTGCAGTCTATCACTCTATATGAGGCTTGGCATGGTCACAAGCCATCTGTTGCTCACCTGCAATTTTTTGGTTGTCTGGCATATGCATTACTGCATGAACTACAATGCACAAAATTGGATGATAAAGCAATGAAATGTATTTTTATTGGGTGTAGTTCTGAAAGCAAAGGCTATCACCTATATCATCCACAAACAAAATCTTGATGTATTTAGGTAGTGATGTGTGTGAACACACTAGGACCGCCGGGGCACGTTTTTCCCTCTTTAGGAGGTTTTTTTCCCCCGGCTTGTATATACGCCTATTGCCCTAATGGGCTACTTATCTTTGTACATTCTCTAGTAATACATTCAATATTGTGTGTTTGTCCAAGCTTCTTCTTCTTCCTTGTGTTGTTTGCGTGCTTCTGCAGACGTCTAACTCCAACAATTGGTATCAGAGCAGGTCGTCGCTTCATCTAGGGTGCCGTCGACACTCCTACATTTGTAGTCTCAGAATCGCACGAATTTTGGTGAGCATACTCAACGTGTTTTTGAGATCAAAACAACTTCTCCTTTCGGTGCCGAAATTGCGATCTGAGCTCGTTTCGGCCTCCGAACACACTATCGCAGTGCTTATGTAGGCCATTTCGTCTTTTTGTGCCAAAGGTATATACCAGTTTCTGTTCGCCAGTTTAAGCATCTCAGAGTCTGCTACAGGTCTAGCAGAACTCGTCTGGGCAGTTCTGTTCAACTTTTTGAGATACTGTCAATTTTTTGCATCAAGGTATTTTAGTCACCGGCCATGGCTGAAAGCAGTGATGTATTCTGTATGTTGGCTGTTGAGGATAAGTTGGATGGTACCAACTACCCATTATGGCCTTATATGATGCGACATGTTTTGGTTGCAAAAGGATTGTGGAACATTGTGCAGGGTGTTGAAAGACGTCCTGTTACACCTGTAACAACAAGTACTGCAAATACAGGTGCAGGAGCTGATGAAGATGGTGTCGAAGATGATATTCCGCAGATTCCTGTTCGTGCTGCTATTTCTGTTGCACCTACTATAGAGCAAATTCGTTGGGATGGAAGAGATGCCCAGGCACATGCATTGATAGCTTTGTCTATCAAACGTGCCATTATTCCTCATATTTGCTCTTGTAGAACAGCTAGGGATGCTTGGATACACTTACCATTGTACCAAGCTAGGAATGAGGCTCGTGTTGCTTACCTCCGAAAACAGTTAAAGAGTGAGCACATGAATGAAGGTGATTCTATGGACAGTTTCCTAACAAATATCAAAGATTTGAAGGAACAGTTGATTTTTGCTGATGAGGTTATACCAGATAGCTCACTTGTGCAGACCGTTCTGAATGGTCTTCCTGATTCATATCAGAGTCTTGCTTCTACTCTTCGGTTGATGATGAAAGGCAATCCGAATGCCTTATCATTTGAGGAGTTAGTCTCTGTTCTGTTGCAGGAAGATCAGTCCAGGAAGAATAGGTCCATTATGCGTGTTCCAGATCAAGCTTTCCTGGCTAGTCAGAAGGGCAAAGGAAAATGGAGCTCTTCTACTAGTAAGCAGAAATCTGCAAATGCTGCACATTTGAAGAACCAGGATAAAGATGAGAAGAAATAAAAAAAGTAGAAATTGTTTTGCAAGTACTGTAAAGGGAATTATCATATCATAAAGAACTGTCCAAAACTGGCTGCAAAAGAGGCAAAGAAAAAGGAGGCTGGAATGGTTGTTGCAGAAGCCTCTACACCAAAAACAGAGTCTGCTAATCTTGTATAGGAAGAAGAATGGGCATTTACTACTGTTTGCAGTTTTGACCCATCTTCTCATGAGCAGTGCATGTCTGCAGTGGACTCAGATGTTTGGTACTTTGACAGTGGGGCGACCAAACATATTACCTCGCAGCGCAGTTTCTTCTCTTCACTCGAGCCTGCCCCTACAGGGAATACTGTCACATGCGCCAACAACTCCTCTTATCCTGTTATGGGAGTTAGTAAGATCATTCTGATTACTGCTGATGGTAGTTCTTTCACCTTGTCAGATGCTTTATTTGTGCCAAGGATCAAGAAGAATCTGTTATCAGTTTCTGCATTAGCCAAGATTGGCTTGGTTGTGAAATTCGTTGATGACAGGTGTACAGTTCATGATCTATCAAATGGCGATGTGATTATTGCTTCTGGCATTTTATGTCATGGGCTGTATAAGCTCATAGACTATGAAAGATCTGTGAATGATTCGGCATGTGCAGTTCATGATTCTCAGGCTATGTCAGATGCAAAGCTTTGGCATGCACTCTTTGGTCATTTGAATTTTGCTAGTTTGCTACGCCTGCAGAAATCTGATATGGTGTCTTCTTTGCCCAAGCTTGAGGCACCTGGAAAACATGCACGTGAAGGCTATATTTTGGGCAAAATGCAGCGTTCCTCCTTTCCAAAAGATGGTTCAGTTCGGGCTACGCAGAAATTGCAGCTTGTACATAGTGATGTCTGTGGTCCTATGCAGACACCCTCTTTTGGGAATTACATTTACTTTGTGACTTTCATTGATGATTTTTCCAGGCATGCATGGGTATATCCACTCAAAGCAAAGTCCGAAGTGTTCATGTGCTTTAAACAGTTTTTGGTTTTGACTGAAAATCTGTCAGCATGTAAAATGGGCACCCTCCGTTCTGATCGAGGGGGAGAATATATGTCT
The DNA here is from genome assembly GCA_020310875.1 of Ceratopteris richardii. Lineage (NCBI taxonomy): Eukaryota > Viridiplantae > Streptophyta > Polypodiopsida > Polypodiales > Pteridaceae > Ceratopteris > Ceratopteris richardii. The sequence goes on from CM035413.1 coordinate 177,612,397, forward strand.
TCTGATTTTAATGCATTTCTGGCTGAACGTGGGATAAAACACCAGTGTAGAGTGCCGTATACACCTCAACAGAATGGAGTTGCTGAACGAAAGAACATGTCACTCATGGAGATGGCGAGGTGCATGGTCAAGAGTCAGGCTTTACCACATAGTTTCTGGCTTGAGGCTGTCATGTGTGCAGCATATGTACTGAACAGGTGTCCCACTAAAGCGCTGCAATCTATCACTCCATATGAGGCTTGGCATGACCGCAAGCCATCTCTTGCTCATCTGCATGTTTTTGGTTGTTTGGCATATGCATTAGTGCCTGAACAACATCGCAGAAAATTGGATGATAAGGCAGTAAAATGTATTTTTGTTGGGTATAGTTCTGAAAGTAAAGGCTATTGTCTGTATCATTCACAGACTAAACGCATTCTGGTTAGCCGTGATGTTGTCTTTGTGGAAGATGCTATTCATCCATTGCTTTCATGTACTAAGGAGACATCTGTTAGCTCCAAAGACATGTATGATACGTTGATGCCTCTTTTTACAGGTGGACAGTCTAGTGCTGGTCCTAATGAGGCAACTTCTCAGCCTTTGCAGGTTTCATATGATGATGTAGATCATTCTATTTTTAATGCAGATTTACATGATGCACTGGTTGATGAGAGAGTTGATATTGAGCAGGCAAAAACTATGCCAAAATGGTTGGTGTAGACTTTGTGTGATAACAAATTAGATGCACCTTTTGTGATATCGTACTCGTTCAAGCTCTCATAGTGCCTCCTTTGCATCAGATTGCTATGCTATGGCTGCATCTAGTCTCTGTGATGAGAATGAGCTTGTTTCTTTTGATGAAGCACAGAATTCAGAAAATTAGATGGTTGCCATGCAATCTGAATATGATGCTATAATGAAGAATGGTACATGGTCTTTACGTGACTTGCCTCCTGGCAAGAAGGCCGTTGGCACTAAGTGGGTCTACAAGCTGAAGCGTAAACCTGATGGTACAGTTGACAGGTATAAGGCTAGGCTTGTTGCAAAGGGTTATGCGTAGGAAAGAGGCATTGATTTTGATGAGACCTTTGCACCTACATGTCGTATGACTACTATTCGGAGCATTTGTGCAGTTGAAGCTCATCATGGTTGGAATGTACATCAGTTGGACATTAAAACAACATTTCTGAATGGTGACTTGCATGAAGAAGTGTATGTTTTTCAGCCGCGTGGCTTTGTGCAGAGAGGGCATGAAAACGAGATGTGCAGGTTAAAGAAGGCATTATATGGTTTAAAGCAAGCACCACGTGCTTGGTATGAGAAGATACATGCCTATCTGGTTGCACATGGTTTTTTGAACAGTCCAACTGAAAGCACGTTATATGTTAAGCGTGCTAATGATGTGCTTCTGATCATTGTTGTCTATGTTGATGACATGCTGCTCACTGGTCCTATTGAGAAGCATATTGCTGATTTCAAGGCTGATTTGCATGCCTCATTTGAGATGTCTGATTTGGGGCATTTGCATCACTATTTGGGTATTCAGTTTATGCAAGTTGATGGTGGAATGGCTTTGTGTCAAACAAAATATATTGACACATTATTGCAACGTTTTGGCCTTGAAGACTGTAAGCCTATTGCCACTCCTATGGAGACAGGTTTATGATTGAGTCTTCATGATGCTGGAGATGCATTTGATGCTGTTCTCTATAAGCAGGCGGTTGGATGCTTGATTTACTTATGCATTACTCGGCCAGATATTCAGTTTGCTGTCTCATAGATGAGCAGGTTTATGCATTGCCCACGAGTCACGCATTGTGGCCACTTACAGTTGTGAGGTTGAGTATAGGGCAGCTTTCACAGCGACTCTTGAGTGTGTGTGGCTCAGACGCCTTATGGCTGATTTGGGTGTTGGCCAGTCTTCTGCCACCACCATCTTCACTGATAGTCAGAGCGCATTGGCAGTTGCGAGGAACCCTGTGTTCCATGCTTGCACTAAGCACATTGAGGTACATTATCACTATGTCAGGGAGAGGTTCTCTGCTGGGGAGATAAGCTTGGCATATGTTGAGAGCAGTATGGGCACCCAAGGACCGACTAGACAAGGAAGCCAGCGGAGAGAGTCAGAACAAGGTGAAGGAGTAAGTAGACAAAGCAGTCGACGCAAATCTAGCAGATAGGCCCTTCAATTTTTTCCAAATCAACATCTTTTAACAGTGATTCTTATCACTAACAATCATTGTAAATACCATTTTATATTTTTGTAGCTCCATTTTGTGCAAGCCAAGGATTCCTTGAGCTTGAGGAGCCTTAGAAGTACCTACATATCAATTTTTCGTATTTTTTAGACTCCGTTTAAGTCCTCATATTAGCCCTGGAACCTAATTTTTAACTAGGCCGGAGACTAGGTCTCGACAGGGCCAAAACTTAGCCAAAAACTATAAAAAGAGCTAGAGAGCTCATTTTTGAGGTTAGCTTGTAATTGAAACGAACTTGTAAGAGCTTTTTGAAAAGTAATCTAAGAACTCCATTGCTTCTCACTCTTTGTCTTGCCGTGTGTGCGCGTGTGTGTGTATGTGTGTGCATGTTTGTGTGCTTCTCACTCACGCACTTGTGCCTCCACTTGCTCGAGGTCTTCATACCATCCTCACGTCTTCCCGGATTGACATTAAAGGAGGTGCTACTCATCATTGAGCTACACCAAATTTTGGCGCCGTTGCCGGGGATCGAGCTTTGAGGACGAGCGTGTGATGGTAAGACGTAGATTGGAGACGTTGGCGTTGTAGGTAATTTCTCTACTTTTCCTATTTTTCTCTTTCTTACCTTACCACCATCATCACCATCATCATCACCACCATCTTCCACCTCCACTTCCATCATCGCGAAAATTTCAGTTTTTTTATTATATCACCATCTCCACCTCATTTCCCTCATTTCACTTGTGAGAGAGAGCGAGAGATTGCATGTGTGTTTTCTTGCATGTTTCTTGAACTTTTTTCAGGACCTTGCTGAATCACCATCCCCAGCTTCCTGCGCAGGTACGAAACTCGTCGAAACTGTCTCGCAGTCGCCGACTCCTGTCGATCGCGATTGACAGAAATTCTCACCTTTTGGTAAATCTGAGTGCACCACAGTGGACTAGAGACCCTGCACATCACCTTCCCATCAAAATTTTTGAAAATCTTGCAAAATTTCAGTCCATCGCGATTGATTGCTCTGTCCATCGCGATTGACAGCTCTGTCCATCGCGATTGACTGCCTGTCCATCGCGACTGACTGAAGCTCTGTCCATCGCGATTGACTGCCTGTCCATTGCGACCGACTGAACCTCTGTCCATCGCGATTGATTGAGTGTCCATCGCGATTGACTGAACCCTCTGTCCATCGCGATTGACTGAACCCTCTGTCCATCGCGATTGACTGAACCCTCTGTCCATCGCGATTGACTGCCTGTCCATCGCGACCGACTGAACCTCTGTCCATCGCGATTGATTGAGTGTCCATCGTGATTGACTGAACCCTCTGTCCATCGCGATTGACTGAACCCCCTGTCCATCGCGACCGATAGCCTGTCCATCGTGATTGACTGAACTCCTGTCCATCGCGATTGACAGCCCTGTCCATCGCGATTGACAGCCCTGTCCATCGCGATTGACAGCCAATTTTAGCCAAATTTTTTAGGGTTTGTTAATTGAAGAGTTGGGCTAATTTTGGGGCATAAACATTTTACTCTAGAGCACATTAGGAAGCCTTAAGAAAACAACTTGGGGAAAACCTGTTGCACAGTGATCCTGTTTGAACCCTGTCTTAACCCTAGAACCCTGAACGGTCACAACTTTTTCATAGAAATCTATTTTTTGAGCTCTAGGGCTTGTTGGAAAGCTTGTGGCATATACTACACGCCCTCAACTGTTTTTTATGAAGATAATGCGTTGATTTTTAGCTAGGGTATTTTTAAGTTGACCATACCTAGGGGGAATAAAATTCAGGGATCTCTAGAGTTGTGTCCAAAAAAGTCATAGTGCAAATTGGTGAAGTGTTACATGAATGGAAGTGATTGGTTCTGTCTTGTGAATTTAAGTCTTGAGCTAACAGTGGGCCTTTTACAGGTCCTTTGAGAGCATCAAAGGTTACGCAAAGCAAGAGTAAGTGCAGGCTTGGGAACACACTTCCTGGGCATTCGAGGCAACCAAGAAGGAAACAAAAGGTTGGAAATTCTCAACTCCCTTTATCAATTCCTAGCTTAGGCTAAGAACGACTAGAGGTAGGAGCAAGTCAGGGCAACGATAGGCAGGTATCAAGTTGAAGACTACCTGAAAGCTCAAGTTAAAGCCAAAAACCTAATCTCTGTACTGTCGATAACATAAAGGAAAAGAACCTAACGGGGAACGATCAACCTGAAAGCACGAAGAACAGTCAAGTATTCCTGACAACGTAAAATCAGACAAGACCGTAAACACGAGAAATAAATAAAAAGAATCAAGTGACTAATATAAAGTAACCAGCAACGAGGTTGTACTCTGGGCAAAGAATTGGGCTCCTTCGATAGGCATATGAACCTTAGATCAGGACGACATCTAGTAAGGGAGAGACAAAGCCTTAGGTCTTCAGAGGCTAGTGTTAACCACACTGCTAGGTCTTGGGCCCAGCAGTTGAGCCACCACTCGTACTACCCTAGCTCTGAGACCAGTGAGTCAGAGATGTCTCAAGGCATGGACAGACCTACGGGAAGTTCAGGAGTGCCTTACTTGTACAGGGTAGAAGGCCCTTACAAAACACAGCTGGAATACCTTAGGACCAACCGATTAGGTGCTAGCATCTATGAGGACGGCCTAGGAAGATCTGTGGTACAGATTAAGAATCCTGATCAATCCATAGGACTAGAGCACCCAGCAGTCAAGTTTGAAAATGGTGCATACCTGGACAAAGAAGGAACCATATATGTAGTCACCAGTCACCCAGACAGGACAGATGAATTTGGGAATGTAATCTCAGAGGCGGATTTAGGTGACTTGGAACAAGGGAACATGGGTGCGGAACCTAGAACCCCTCGAGGCAAATCTGTTCTCACTAGGATTATCACGCCTGAGTGGGTTCCCCAAGACAACAAGAGCATAGAGTTGCTCCTCAATCGAGAAACTGACGAAGCCTTTTGGAGGTATAAATCTAATCAGCCAACTGATATAGGAACTATCATGATCTATGAGTTTAAGGATCCGGATAGCCCAGGTAGAGTGACCTACTTAGATCACACTTCGGAAAGGATCTTTGTGGTGACAGAAAATGATAGGCATGCTTACACTTGGAAGGGTGAATTCATTTTCCCCCAACCAAGATTGAATGTATCCTATGGTCACCCTGGAGCTGGAACATCCCAAGCTCATGGAACTCAAAGAGACAGAAGTAGAGATAGACCAGAAGTAAGCTTTGCCAACCCAGCAGGCAGAGAAAGAACGAGGACGGAGACGAATAGAGTAGAACCTGAGATACTTAGAGCTCACAGGAACCAAAGAAATGTGGATGGATTTCCTCTGCCGAGACCTAGAGAGCACACAAGAACTTTGAGACCGACCCAGCTAGTTAAGTCCATGAAGAATTACTTTGATGGCACAGGAGATCCCTATGATCATGTGGCGGAGTTCAAGCAAGTCTTGAGAGCTGAACAAGTGGAGGATCTATTCACGCAGTACAATGCCTTCGGTCTAACCCTTAGGAACACAGCACTTACATGGTTTCAGCCATTGGATGAGCGACAGTTCAAGAGCATAGACCAACTCCTGGAGGCATTTATTATTGAGTTCTCTAAGAGTGGCATAAGACACAATACCTCCTCACTGATTCATAGCTTCAAGCAAACCCCTCAAGAAACCGTGAGACTTGCAGGAAGAAGGTTTAGGCAATACTTAGAAAGATGCCCTGTTTCGGAGTTACCCACACCAGCCAAGCAAGTGGCTTTATTCTTGGACGGGTTGCTAAGTGCCAAATTAAGATCATATGTGTACTTGAAGGACCCTAGAACCATAGAAGAGTGTGTACGCATGTGTATTGACATTGAGGATAACCTAGGGGAGGAGTTAGAGCTTTCCAAGATATACAAAGATTCAGATAGTGCCTCTAGCCTCTCTTCCACGCAAGCCACATCAATTGAGGAACTTGCAGAGAAAGTAGCTCAGAAATTAGGGGTAACTAGCAAACAAATCCCAAGGTTTGCCCCTGTGAAAAGGTGCTATACTTGTGGTGGCGACCACATGGCGAATGTATGTCCCATTATGGCTCAGCCCCAAGTAAATCCTAGTAGCCAGTACTGCACCATAGAACGGAGGTACACCAATCACACCGCACAAGATTGCCCCTACAATAAGCAAACAGTTAGGCAAACCTATCCTCAACCCTATCCACCACAGGGAAGATACCAGAACTAGTACCCTCCACAGCCATATGGCAGGCCACAACAAAATTATCAACCACAATATCAAAACCAACAAAGACCTCAACCGGTGCTAGCACAACAACCCCCAGCTCCAGCCAATGCGATTCCGGTAAAGTATGCTGTTGCCGAAGAAAACCTGAATAGAGCTATAGTCCCTGTAACACCACTGCTTTCTGAAAGTGATCCCAGTGACCATAGCTTTGATTCTACACATGTTGATAGTCCCCTGGCTTACTACATGCAATCTCCTGAACATGGTGAGCCCTACTATAGTGAAGAACCGAGTGAACCTAGTTGGGAGTCCGATTACACAAACGTCATGTATGCAAACCCCAACCCTAGGCCTCAACCTAGGCAAGTAAGACCTCCATTCCCAAGAGGACCGTGCTACAGATGCCAAGGAGATCACCTCATTCGTGATTGTCCCTTACCTCCACCTACACAACCCCAGTCAGTGACGATCCAAGGCTTTTGCCAAGATTGTGGAAAAGAGCATCTCTTATGAGATTGCCCAAAGAACCCCAATAACATGCCAAAAATCACGCCTATCAACGTTATTGGGTTAGTAGTAGATTCCACAGGAAGTGTCACTTCCACTGCTCCCGTACAGGTAGTCACTAGAGCTCAAGCATTGCAGCAAAACCAAGGGGTAGACCAGGAAAAGAGCCCAATAGCTAGTGAAACTGAGAGCATAACCAAGAAAAGGACTAGAGCTTGGAGAGATAGCCGTGAACGTATGAAAAGGCAATGGGCAAAGAAGATGAGTGAACTTGAGGAAAGTCTACGAGAAACCAAGGCCAAAATCATAGAGATCACATCCCAACCGCACTCTCACACATTCCCACCGCTACCATCCCCATCACCCTCCATCCCTCCACCCCCTAATACACCCCACGTAACCCACCCACCACCCCGAGTAGGATCAGTATTAGCTGATCCCACTCCCGAGGACCTTAATATGATGCTTAAAGCATATCAAGCCAGAATCCAAGAAGGGCCAAACGTAACTGATCATGAAAAGTGCTACCCTAGAGCAGAACTAGAGTTAGAACGAACCAAAATTTGTGCCAAAATGGTGGAATTGGCTCAGACCATGTTTGAGGCCAGTCGCCTATTTAACATCTATAGTTCAGCAAAGACACAGTTGCACTTTGATGGACTGTTAGAAAGAATAGAGAAGCTGATTGCACAATCAGAAAAGGAACCTGCCCCTCAAAGAAAGGAAGGGGCAAGAGAACGGATAAGCCAGCCTCTTCAGGAAGCCCATGTGCCTCCTCAAGAAACTTATCTTTCCCCCCAAAAGGCAGATGGGCCTCCCTCGAAAGCTTACGTACCTCCACAGGTTGCCTTCATTCCTTCTCAAGGAGCGTGTGAGCCTGTTTGGAAAAGTAATAGAATAAGTAATCCTCCCCAAGAAGCTTGTGCTCCAGCCATCTATGAGAACGAGGAGAGAGCCAACGATAGAATAAGCCCTCCTTCCCAGGTTGCTTATGTGCCTAATTCTACGGAGCCAGACACTTCTTCTTCTATGAATCGGTTTGCACCAGACTTCCTACGAGAGATTCAAGAAGACAAATGGGATAACGAAAGTGAAGTCGCCCCTCCCTTTGAACTTGTGGATGATGCACACGACCAATTCCCACAAGACATCCCATCTATTTACGGGGAACATGAGAGCACCCACTCTCAGGACAGACTAGACTTTGAGTCTAACTCTTTACAAGAGCTACCCCACTTCACAGGCCCATGGGAAGCTAAGTCCACCTGTATGAGAACGCCTACAGTCATGGTAAGAAACGAAGATTCAGTCATACCTAGAAACACAGAGGAAGTGAAGAACACTAACGGGCAGTGCAATCTCAAGTTAGAAGAGCTACTCAAGGTTAGACCTGAATTATGGAAACATGTCGCCAAACAAATACCAGAAGTAGCCAAACCTCGTTCCCAGGTAGGATCCCATAGGACAGTGCCAGAAATTCCCTTGGATAAGATAGGAGATATGTGTGAAGGTGAAGAAGGGAACACCTATCTTCCCATTACTTACAGGGACTACACCACCAAGGCAATTTTGGACTCAGGCGCAGGAGTTGCAATTGCTACCACTTCCCTATGGAAGCGTTGGGGCAAGCCGGCACTCAGGCCAACGAGGATGAAATTGCAGATGGCCGATGGTCATATTGAGAGACCCTTAGGATTGCTAGAAGGAATAACTCTCACCACTTGTGGTGTCGAGTTTGAGCATACGTTTGCTATATGTGACTTCAGCAAAAATCATGCCTATGAGATGATTTTGCGAAGACCATTTATGCGACAGTTCCAAGTGGTACAGGACTGGGGAACCAACTCCTTGTATTTGCAACACTTAGGCGTTACAACCAAAGTAAATCTCAAAGATTACTCTCATAGAGATGTCCCTCCCATCCAATGGAATCCCATCCATAGAGCCAAAGATGATACGGAATCGGTGCATTCCATAGGATCAGGATCCTCATGGATGCATGAAGACACCCACTTATGGATGTGCAAAGTAGCAGTAGACGAAGAGAAGAGAGAAAAAGCCAAAGAGGTAGGTGCAAAAGAAACACATAGATCAATCCAAGACCCAGCCTATGCACCTGTAGTTTTTCCAGACGAAGAATTTGAACCTCACGGTTGGGCAGAAATCTTAGCAACAATGGACGTAGCCATCAATGAAGAACAATGGACACCTCACTGTGATGAGGATGGCTATGACATTTCAGTCTTCTCCATAGAGCCAATCATGGGAGAGGCAGTTCTAGAAGAATGCGAACCTAGCCCTGATGCATTTGAGGATGCAAGTGACTCCGAACTAGAGTCAATCATTATGGACCCACCATTTGCATCAGATGAAGAATACTTCCATGAAGTAGAATTTCAACCCCAGAGGCATGGAGAGCTCACAAACGATGTAAGAATAGCAACATATGTGACCCCGAAGGAAGAAGGAAAGAAACAAAAGAAGGGAGAAGTCTCACCAGAAGAGGAAGAATCTTTGTTTGAGGTCCCAGAAAATTTTAAGAAATATGAGATAGATGACAGGAGAGTCATGATAAGAATGCCTAAACGAGAGGCACAATTGGGAGAGGCCTATGATAACAAAGAAACCACCAAGAAAATAGTAGTGGCCCTAGAAGAAGGAGAGGAGAGATGCACGTACATAGGCCATGACCTAACAGAAGAAGAAGAGCATGCGTTAATTGCCTTGCTAAGAGAATACAGAGATGTATTCGCTTGGAGTTACAAGGATTTGAAAGGTGTTGACCCTGACATATGCTCACACACCATCCCCATGACCTCAGCTGCTAAACCCTCTAAGCAAAAGCCCTACACATATAACGATAATTACGCTGCTAAGATCAAAGAAGAGATAGATAGACTGGTTGAAGCTGGATTCATCTATGAAATTGAGCACACTGAATGGGTATCCCCCATCGTAGTGGTGCCCAAGAAGAATGGCAAGCTGCGTGTGTGCATTAACTTGAAAAAGGTTAATGCAGCCACGATTCGAGATAACTATCCGCTTCCCATCACAGAACATCTCTTAGAAAGAGTGGCAGGCAAGGAAGTGTACAGCTTCCTTGATGGATTTTCGGGCTACAATCAAGTAGCCATAGCTCCAGAGGATCAGCATAAAACGGCTTTTGCCACAGAATGGGGCATTTTTGCCTTTAGAGTAATGCCATTTGGGCTTACCAATGCACCAGCTACCTTCCAAAGGCTGATGTGCCATGTATTTAAAGAGTTCCTGAGGAAAAACTTAGAAGTCTATGTTGATGATCTTTGTGCTCATTCTAACATTAGACAAACCCATATCCCTGAACTCAGACAAATCTTTGACAAATGTAGAGAATATCAAGTCTGCCTGAACCCAGAAAAGTGCGTTTTTATGGTCAGGCAAGGCAAGGTTCTAGGACACATAGTGTCAAAGAATGGCATATCTACTGACGAGGAGAAAGTGAGAGCCATAGCAGAGCTACCTAGGCCAAAGAATGTCAAGGAAGTACAAGCTTTCATGGGGCATTGTGGTTATTACCGAAGATTCATTCACATGTATGCTGTAATTGCAAAGCCCATGTACGGACTTCTGACTAACTTTGAGTGGACGGATGAATGTGAGAATTCCTTCCAGGAGCTTAAACGAAGATTATGTTCAGCACCAATCTTGACCACACCAGATTGGAATAAGCCATTCCATGTTCACGTGGATGCATCCAATTATGCCATTGGGTGTGTACTTGCTCAACCTACTGGTGAAGGTAATATGGATCCTCCAATTGCCTATGCCAGTAGACAGTTGAATGCAGCTGAACGAAATTACACCACTACGGAGAGAGAAGGCTTAGGCATGGTATATGCAGTTAAGAAATTTAGACACTATTTGCTTGCAAATAAGTTTAAATTTTTTACTGATCATCAAGCATTGCTATACCTCGTAAACAAGCCATGCAATACAGGAAGATTAGTGAGATGGTTTCTCTTGCTAATGGAATATGATTTTGAGGTTGTGGTAAGGAAAGGGAGGACTCATTTGAGAGCAGATCACCTCTCTAGGCTCACATCGGGAGAAGCCCCACAAGGAGTGTCAGATGACCTTCCTGATGCTTACTTGTTTAATTTGGAAGTGGTGCCGCAGTGGGCTAAGCCATTGGTACCAGTATTGACATACGGACCTAACCATCCAGTAGTAAACACACGGAATAGAGAGGTTGTTAAAGCCCAAAAGTACCACATCATGGCAGGAAGCATGTACAAGCACACAGATCAAGGAATCTTAGCTTGTTGCGTAGAAGAGGATGAGTACGCTAAATGGTTGCAATTAGCACATGTAGGTGCACTAGAGCAACACCATTCAAAGCAACGAACTTTATAGACCCTAAAGAGACTCGGAGTACATTGGCCAACTATGGAAGCTGATGTCCAGAAGTTGTGCAAGGAATGCCCAATCTGCTGCACTAAACCACCTGTGGAACACGCTACTCTTTATCAAGTATCCATAGTGCCAGATTGGAGTGCACCACTAGTATCCTTCCTGAGGACGAAAGCATTCCCTCCAGACATGACTCTGGCTAGGAAAAGGAGTTTAGAACAAGAAGCCCAGGATTACTCACTCATTGGTGATAATCTATATAAGCGTGGTAAAGATGGTTACCTGAGGCTATGTGTCCATGAAAGTGAATATCTTAAGATCTTGGAAACTGCTCACCAAGGTGTAGCAGGAGGGCACTTTGGACCAGATCGGGTGATCAAGGCGATACTATTTGCGGGCTTCTGGTGGCCTACCCTTCACATGGACGCACATACCTATGTGAAGCGATGTGATGTCTGTCAGAGAACTCACTATCCTATACGAAAAGATGAGATGCCACTGAAACCTATGATGGGTGGGCGAGCATTCTCTAAGTGGGGAATAGACTTCGTAGGTCCTATTAATCCCCCAGCTAAGAGTTCCCATGCGGAATACATTATTGTTGCAACAGACTATCTAACTAAGTGGGTAGAGGTAAAAGCCACGACGAAGAACGATGCTCAAACAACTGCCAAATTCTTGTTTGAGAATGTATTCACAAGATACGGGCTACCCATAGAGCTTGTAAGTGATAGAGGCACTCACTTCTTAAACGAAGTGATTGAAAATCTACTCCAAGAATTCTTGGTAGTTCATAAGAAGTCTGCCCCCTATCACCCTCAAGCTAATGGACAAGCTGAGAGCACCAATAAGATCCTATGCAATGTACTGACAAAATTAGTAAACACTAAACGCTCTGATTGGGACAAACAGCTACACCATGCTGTTTGGGCATACCGAGTCGCCTATAAAACGGTACTCCAAGCCACACCCTTTCAGATGGTATTTGGCCAAAACGCTGTGCTACCCTTGGACTTCTTGATTCCTACATTGAGAGTAGCACAAGAGCACGAATGGACGGGTCATGAACTCTCCTCTAGACTTTTTGACCTTGAACGATTAGGAGAAACCAGACTAAGAGCAGCTGCAAGAATATATGCAGCTAAGAAGAGACAGAAGGCATACTTTGATGCCCATGTGAAGGATAAGGGTTTGAAAGCAGGAGATCTAGTTTTAGTCAACACACTGAAACAACACGCAAAGAAGCTAGAAAAGAGAGGCTACGGACCTATGATCATCAATAGGATCTCCACAAGCGGAGCAGTACAACTAGCCACGTTAGAGGGTGATGTTCTCCCAAATTACATTAGCGGTTGCAGAGTCAAGCTGTATCAGGAACCCCTCACGGAGGAAATGCTCAGTCGACTCAACATTGCTAAGAAACGCAAGGAGGAAGAAAACCGAATTCGAGAAGAAGCTCAAGCAGAAGCCCTAGAGCGCCTACGGAGGATGAAATTGCGAAGGCAATGCCGAGATCAACCTAGAACAAATGACTATGCAGATCAAGGATATCATATGGCAATGTGTAAAGTCGTAGGAACAAGCTCACATAGGATAACTGATCGACGACCTTTCATAACCTTAGATATAGGACAAGGAAAGAGTGCAAGGACAGTAAGAGCCTTGATTGACTCAGGTGCAGCCACTAGTGTTGTTAAGTTGTCTTACTGTCAAGAGTTGCAGTTAACTGTCAATCCTGTGGAAGCATATCTCATAGGATTGGGAGGCGTGGAAACCCCTTGCATGGGCGAGGTGGAACTTCCCCTCTACATTCATGATGAGACAATGACAGTTAAAGTACTAGTGTGTCAAGATGAGGACCTCACGGAACCCCTTGTCTTGGGTCAAGACTGGATTTATGACCAAGCAGTCAATTTAAACCTAAGAAGTGGACTTCTTCAGGTATGGGTCAATCATAGTCGAATTACAGTAGAGTTAGATAATGGAGCACTCAAGGAACTAGGAAAGGCACAGACTTCTGGTCCTTCCAGGAGTACACATGAAGATGACCATGCTGTTCTTGTCCAAAACTATGTGTTGCAGAGGAATGTCGGTTGCAAAAAAGGAGTCATGGATGCAACGGAACTCCCTTCTTTTCCAAAGGCCAGAGGGAAGCGGCAATCAAAGGTAGATCAAAGGCAGAAGAAGCAGAGTACTACCTATGCCGGAGATCAAAAGTACCTGCGCGGCAAAATGTCTCAGCAAGTGAACCAAGTGTGGGTGCGAAAAGGCGAACACCCGGTCGCACTCAAGCCAATCACACGAGCAAAGCCTCTTATTAGTAACCAACAACACGACACTGATAGGAAGTCTTTCAGAAATTCTTTTGCTAACGCGAAATCTATTTGGGTGCCCAAGAAGTCGATGAAGGCTAGCCCACAATCAAGACAAATTTGGGTGCCTAAGGCTTGCTTGCGGGCGCAAATAGCTACGCCAAAGCCACAACCTATACAGCGTAACCCATTCACTCGCACAGCCGGCATCCACTCGTTTTCAACACTCACGAACACACCAAGGCCCATGAGCACGAACATAATCATTTGTAAATGGGTCCTTAAAAGGCCTCATGTTCAAGCTGACACACCTATAAAGCTCTCGAGAGTCTCTACGGAACCAAGAGCAGAACCCATCCACTGCATTTGGCAGCCCAAGACTTGTAACAAACCCCCGGACCCCAATTGTAAATCCATGACCACCTACTAACCGCTTCACTCTCACTTCACATCATTCCGCTTAGCTCGTAGGCCTACCCAATTCCTAACTACGCACACTAGCACCGAGCACCTATTAACCTCTAACCGCTCCCGAACTTTAAGTTAATGTTGTAACAGGGGACACTGTGTCATTTTTGTGTCCATTGCAATGTTAACGTTTATTCATATATTCTCACAAAACCAGCTGCGAAGTTTTCAACATGGCTGAGGCAGCAGGAACTAGCTCTCACACAGAAACAAGCCCGCAAGTGGTGGACTTAGACAGTTTACCCGTTTTGCCTGAGACAAATGAAAGACCAGAAGAATTGCAGGCCGTCAAAATCATACCTATTGCAGACCCCCCGCGTGGCCACACCATGCCCGTAGGAAAGACTTCCCACTGGTTTACCGAGATGGCAGGACCCTTGGGTGAAGGAACGTACCTATGGGAATCAGAGTTGGACTTCAATGGGAAGCAAGGCAGATACCATTTCTTTACAAGAGAATTTGAGAAATTACAAAATGCAGAAGGTCTACGTCCGATATGGGAAAAGGTAGGATTGAGTGCCTATTTCAGTGCACGACTCCCAAAACCTGACTTCATGCGATGCTACTATCTCATCAACACCTTGACTCCAAACCAGAACCCAAAAGGTGCAAGCTCATTTGTGATTCCATCTCTGACAAAGGGGAATGAGCTCAAGAGGTTCAAGCTATCAAACAACTTGGTGAGAGAGGCTCTAGATATGCGCGCAATGCATATTCCTACAGAGAAGGAAACCCTAGTACCAGATTACATGAAGAATCGAAGTCTCACCAAGCTCAAGGACATGGTGTCCATGACGCCTAATATTGCAATACACCTTCGCATGTGCATGCAACACTTTGCTTTCCCGGCACAAGATAGATTCACCATGCCGCCCAAAAAGATTTGGTTTAGCTTGTATCTAGCAGAGACACAGAGCCTCACCATCAACTTACCCCACTGGATAATTGATCAGATACACCTAGCTCACAAACGATGGCCGCGGAAACAGGTTTTATATGGTTGCTGTGCTCTGACAAGAATCATTTATAGGTGTTTGGCTTACGACATTCCGATCCAACGGGCCCTAATGTGGAATCGGGTAGAGCAGTTTAGAGGCAGGACATCCACTGGACCCCCTTCTAAGAAGATGAGAGGCACTGTCCAAGTCCCATGTGCTCAACCACGTGGAGCCACCCTAACACCAGACGTCACCCCTCCACCCCGAAGGGTCCGACCATTCACACTCCGACTTCCAAGACGCAGCACCGATGGTTCCACCTTGATATTTCCGCCCATCCCAACCGATCTTGAATTTCCTAGTGGTGCTCCTTTGGAAGAACTCACTAATGAAGATTTCGAACAATTATTACAAGATGTAGAGCTGGAGGCAGAAGAGGCACAACAAGCGGAAAACGTGCAAATGCAGGCCACAACCTCCCAAGCACCTGTCACACCTGTTGAAGTGGATGCAGAGGATGACGGAGATGAAGAACAAGAGGATGATGAGGAGGATTATGATCAAGAGCACCAAGAAGAACAACAAGAAGTGCCAGAACTTGTAGGTGCACCAGCATATACAGCTCAACTACGAAGGCTATACGACACTATCAAAGCAGTACAAGAAAGGCATCAACTCTCTCTTGTATCAGGTCAAGCTGAAATGCAAGAAATGCTATCAGATGAAGGGGTGGACCAACATTTCATTGACACCCTCAAATTAGTGTCAGACTCTTTAGGAGTTCCGGAGGCTGTCCACACCGCAGTCCGCCAGTCCGTAAGGTACGACAAACGCAGAGTGGACACGTTACCACGAGCAGGTAAGACTATCAAGATACCCGTCACAGAACAAGAAGTACCCATTGAGACAACAGCCACCCCCACAACCACCACTGACCTCTCTGCCGAAACCTTCGTTCAGACATCACCCATCTCATCCCAGCATCCTCCATCACCACCTTCGCCACCCCCACCACCACCTCCCACCATGGAAGAAACGACAGTCATCACCTCTACCTTCACTTATAACCCATCCTCATTCAAATCATTTTCATTTCGAGAACCCACCTCACAAGACAACCTCTTCTCCTTCGTCACCAATCCCTTGTACACTTCATCCCTTCTATCCTCCGAACCGATGACTGGCCATCCCATAATTCCAAGCGTAGTTGGAAACCTAGCACCCACAGAAGGCACCCTGTGTTTCCCTACCTATCCCCCAATTCGGGTACCTCCATTCCATGACCCTCACTTCCCATCTGGCCCCTACACCTCTTTCAACCTGACCGCACCACCCCAATACCCGTCCTTTGTGGAGCAGTTCATCCGCTCTCCAATGTTTCAGAGGCACATTTCTCCGATGTTCGCAACGACATCAATTTTCACGAACACCACACTCACTTCACCTACCATACCCACCTACATGGTAGCCCCTGTACACACCACTTTGTCTGACCCAATGGACATTTCACCAACCACAGCACCTCCCCCCACGATTCCACCATCTCCCCCTCCCTTACCCCCCACCTCACCACTCACATCATTGGCACCCACATCATTCACTACCCCCCTACCCAATCCCACCTCCCCTGCACTTCAAACTTTTCCCCTTGCATCGCATAATGTAAATAGCACGTTCAACACATTACTTCAGTGTGCACATAAGCTACAACAAGACTACCATCAATTGGAAGAACGCACTGCTGCCCTCCAGGCAGAATCTCAACGTCTGCAAGCTAGAGTCACCACTCTTGAAGCTGACTACCAGACGCTCCTAACCGAGCATACCACACTACAACAGGCTCACTCCGAATTGGAATCAAAGACATCAACCGTAGATGACCAAGCAGTCAAGGAACTAGAAACAGTGCTTCAAGCGCAAATGATCTCTAACGCTACACTCAGACGCAACATTGGGCTATTAAGGAAGCATATGGCCGCAGCACTAGAAGAGAACAAATGAATTCAACAACAAAACCAAGAAAACTTTGAAGCGGCTATGGAAGGAACCGTCGGAGCAACCATTAGCCCTACCAGATATAGAGCAGTCCCATCGGAAGACATTCGCATCTTACTTGAGGAGCATGCAAATTTCTTGGAGTCATATGAAAAGTTAGAGACTGAATGTGCAGATCTAAAGAAACAGATAGCCAGTGTCCCCACCGCTCAACAGGAGCCGGTAATCTTGCAACACTCTACAGAAGAAATGGAGACCCTCCGGAAACAGGTGGCAGAACTCCAAGCACGCCTCTTACCATATGAACGGCCACCCTCGCCCATTGAAGAACCAGAACCTGAAACAGTAGTGGAAATCCCCGTCGATGACAGCTATGAAGAGCCATACGAGCCTATGCCGACGCTTGGTGGTCGAACTACAGAAGAAGGACAAGACACGTTAGAAATTCAAGTTCCAGATTGGGTCAAAAGGGTCGAGAAAGTGGGTAAGACACATGATGATCGTGTGGCCGTGCAAATGCAATCTCTCACAAATCTGGAAGAAACTGTCCTTCGGTCTTCCTACTTTCAAAATTTATCCCATCAACGGTTAATCACAACATCAGAGTCGCAATACATGCCTTATTTTGTCTTACTACATGATTATAATGCAGAAGTCAAAAGACATACAGGGAAGGAGCCCACATTCGCCACTCAATTTGAGATAGGGGATTTACCGACAGATGCACGTGCTGGCTCGATCTTCCAACCTAATTGGCGTGCACGTCTACTCACCGATTACCCAGAGATGATGAGTACTTGGGCAACCATGCCACTATATATCAAGTATAATCCATGCTATTGTCCAGTGGTACGTCGCAGATCCTGGCAAGCATTTGCAATCAAGGTACGCAACAATAAAGAATGCTCGGCTTGGGTTAACTACCCATATTTTGCTCCACCTCGAGGGACCCCAACCGTAGCCTACATGATATCAACAATTCGGCACTGGTCTACACGTCTAAATAATGTACCCGACATAGCAGCGAAAATGTGTATGAAGATATTCGAGCTCATGACCATTGTCTTCAAAACCTTTCGGAATGTCCAAGCTCCATACATCTCTGCCCCTGGATTCTCTCAAGGCAACAAGGATTTAGTCTACGACATGAGCCAAACCCCCTCGGTCACTATCATCTTTGCTTGGCATGCACGAATAAAGTACTTGCCCGCATGGTTCAAGCAGACATTTGAGGAAATGTTCTCTACGGGATTCTGGGAATACCATTCCGAAATTTTCATTCCCAAACCCACACATTTGCTACATCTATTCGCAGTAGAACAAGCAATCCATGCAGATCAGTTACGTCTGCCACATCCGGACATTCCAGGACCAATCGATTGGGATCGTATGATGATAGATTTGGCCAGAGGACTACGCATACAAGAACATCAGCTTGCCACCCAGGTTGTGGAATATTACATCCAACACTCCCAGCAACAAGGGTCTGTCAAGGACAACAGACGCGAGAGAGGGGGGGTGTTGAGAGCAGTATGGGCACCCAAGGACCGACTAGACAAGGAAGCCAGCGGAGAGAGTCAGAACAAGGTGAAGGAGTAAGTAGACAAAGCAGTCGACGCAAATCTGGCAGATAGGCCCTTCAATTTTTCCCAAATCAACATCTTTTAACAGTGATTCTTATCACTAACAATCATTGTAAATACCATTTCATATTTTTGTAGCTCCATTTTGTGCAAGCCAAGGAGTCCTTGAGCTTGAGGAGCCTTAGAAGTACCTACATATCAATTTTCGTATTTTTTAGACTCCGTTTAAGTCCTCAAATTAGCCCTGGAACCTAATTTTTAACTAGGCCGGACAGTAGGTCTGGACAGGACCAAAACTTAGCCAAAAACTATAAAAAGAGCTAGAGAGCTCATTTTTGAGGTTAGCTTGTAATTGAAACGAACTTGTAAGAGCTTTTTGAAAAGTAATCTAAGAACTCCATTGCTTCTCACTCTTTGTCTTGCCGTGTGTGCGCGTGTGTGTGTATGTGTGTGCATGTTTGTGTGCTTCTCACTCACGCACTTGTGCCTCCACTTGCTCGAGGTCTTCATACCATCCTCACGTCTTCCCGGATTGACATTAAAGGAGGTGCTACTCATCATTGAGCTACACCAGCATATGTGCCCATGCAGGAGAACATTGCAGACCTTTTCACGAAGGCTCTGCCTAGGGAGAAGTTTGAAGCTTTCCGCAAAGCTTTGGGCTTACTTCCTTTTGTGGAGTGATTTCCACATAGCTTGGCACTTCCTTACACATGAGTGCGAGCTCCTTGTTCACCGCATCACTCCCAGGGGGGATTTGTTGATATATTTTGGTAGTGATGTGTGTGAACACACTAGGACCGCTGGGGCACTTTTTTCCCTCTTTAAGAGGTTTTTTTCCCCCGGCTTGTATATACGCCTATTGCCCTAATGGGCTACTTATCTTTGTACATTCTCTATTAATACAGTATTGTGTGTTTGTGCTCCAAACTTCTTCTTCTTCCTTGTGCTGTTTGCGCGCTTCTGTAGATGTCTAACTCCAACACAAAATTCATTCTGGTTAGTGGTGATCTTTTTTTTGTGAAAGATGCTATTCAATGATTACTTTCAAGTACTAAGGAGACATCAGTTAGCTCCAAAGACATATGTGACACTTTGCTGCCTCTTTTTATAGGTGGATAGTCTAGTGCTGGTCCAAATGAGGCAACTTTTCAGCCTTTATAGGTTTCATGTGATGATGCAGATGATTCCATTTTTGATGTAGATTTACATGATGCACTTGTTGATCAAAGAGTTGATATTGAGGAGGCAGAAACTATGCCAAAATGGCTAGTGCAGACTTTGCGTGACAACAAATTAGATGCATATCTATCATATTGTACTTCTTTTGGCTCTCATATTGATTCTTTTGCATCAGATTGCTATGCTATGGCTACCTCTAGTCTCTGTGATGAGAATGAGCCTATTTCGTTTGATGAAGCACAAAATTCGAAAAATTGCATGGCTGCTATGCTATCTGAATATGATGCTATAATGAAGAATGGTACTTGGTCTTTAGGTGACTTGCCTCCTGGCAATAAGGCCATTGACACTAAGTGGGTATAAACGGTGAAGTGTAAGCTTGATGGAGCAGTTGACAGGTATAAGGCTAGGCTTGTTGCAAAGGGTTATGCTTAAGAAAGAGGCATTAATTTTGATGAGACCTTTGCTCCTACATGCCGAATGACTACTGTTTGTAGCATTTGTGCACTTGCAGCTCATCATGGTTGGAATGTACATAAGCTAGACATTAAAAAAACATTTCTGAATGGTGATTTGCATGAAGAAGTGTATACAACCTGAAGCGTAAGCTTGATGGAGGAGTTGACAGGTATAAGGCTAGGCTTGTTGCAAAGGGTTATGCTCAAGAAAGAGGCATTAATTTTGATGAGAACTTTGCTCCTACATGCTGAATGACTAGTGTTTGTAGCATCTGTGCACTTGCAGCTCATCATGGTTGGAATGTACATCCATTGGACATTAAAAACATTTCTAAATGGTGATTTGCATGAAGAAGTGTATGTCTTTCAGCCCTGTGGCTTTGTGTGGAAAGGGCATGAAAACCAAGTGTGCAAGTTGAGAAAGGCATTATATAGTTTGAAGCAAGCACCACGTGCTTGGTATGAAAAGATACATGCCTACCTGATTGCACATGGTTTTGAGAAAAGTTTAAGTGAGAGCACCTTATATATTAAGCGTGATAATGATGTGCTTCTGATCATTGTTGTGTATTTGAGATGTCAGATTTGGGGCATTTGCATCATTATTTGGGCATTCAATTTATGCAAGTTGATAGCGGAATAGCTTTGTGCAAAATAAAATTTAGTGATACATTATTACAACATTTTGGCCTTGAAGACTACAAACCTATTGCCACTCGTATGGAGATAGGTTTATGATTGAGTCTTCATGATGCTAGAGATGCATTTGATGCTGTTCTCTATCAGCAAGCTATTGGATGCTTCATTTACTTATGCATTACTCGGCCAGATATTCAATTTGCTGTCTCACAAATGAGCAGATTTATGCATTGCCCAGGTGCCAAGCATTGGTAGGTGGTTAAGCACATCTTTTACTACTTGAGTGGTATTCGACTACTTGGATTGTTTGATCCCAAGGGGGGATCACTACACCAGATTTACATGCTTTTTTGACTCTGACTGGGCTAGTTGCTATGACACTCGTGTGTCCACTAGTGGCTTTTGCTTTGTGATTGGTAGCTCATGTATATCTTGTTTGAGTGAGAAGTAGCCTATTGTGGCCACTTCAAGTGTGAGGCTAAGTATAGGGTAGCTTTCACAATGATTCTTGAGTATGTATGGCCTAGATGCCTTATGGCTGATTTGGGTGTTAGTCAATCTTCTGCCACCACCATCTTCGCTGACAGTCAGAAACAGCGAATCGTAACAAACGAGAACTATGTCGTAAAAAGAGAACACTCTCGTCAAAAATTACATGTTTTCACCTCATTTTTGGAATTCCTTTACACCAGTATACATATATTACAAAAATGAGGTGAAAACAAGTAATTTTTGACATTTTTTGTCATTTTCTCAAAAAAAAAAAAGAGCTCAAAATGTAGTCAAAATTTCACTATATTAGGCATTGACATGTCCCAAAATGTATATGATAAGACATTGACATGTCCAAAATCTATATGATAAGACATTGACATGTCTAAAATATATATAAGAATGTAGAAATCAATAGTTTTTACACAAAAATAACATTTTAGACATATCTTTAATGGGTGGATATCTGATTGTTATTCAAAATTGCTACAAAACATGGTTTCATTAACCAAACTACTTTGAGGCATTTACATAAGCACTAAAAATGTCTGAGAGCTTCAATGCAACTCACAACTTTGTCGATCTATGTCTACACCCTCATCATCTGATGCACTTGATTCAGTCTCATACTGTTGAGAGCTCTCTTCTTCTTCTTCTATATCCACAAGAGCTCTATCTTCATCCACGTACATACCAAATTCTGCAGGATCATGCACAACTCTTCTTGTTTTCCTATGATTTCCTGTACCACATACATCTGGAAGCTTTTGTTTTATCATGTTGATGGTTGCTTTCCTCAAGTGACCAGTTTTTGTCAAGGAAAAATCATAAACAAGAATATCTACATCATCCATTTTAAGAGTGGATGTGCTTCGAATATTCTTTTTCCTTTTTGAACCTGTTCGTTTAGTATCACACACCATTTCTAAGTTATATTTACCTGTGAATGCATTACTACTTTTAGTGTAATACCAATGCACCATCAAAGCCTCTATTCTTCTCTAATCAATATCTTTAGTTATCTCTAAAACCTTTGCAATCCAAAATGGTCTGGTAGCCTCATCACCATCAGCAAGTACTGCAATAAGCGTTCCAACATTTATCTCTATTAAATTTCCTTGCCATCTTGCTTCTGCCTGTTTTGTCATCCTTGGGCCTACATAAATATTTCTTTCTGGTGGATGTATAAAACTTTGAAGTGCATCTGCATTACATGCTTGGGCCACATTCACGGATCTTTGTGTACAAAAATCCCATGTGAATGGAACATCAACTGGCCAGTGACCTGCAATTGTATACTGTATAATTTCT
The DNA here is from genome assembly GCA_020310875.1 of Ceratopteris richardii. Classification (NCBI taxonomy): domain Eukaryota; kingdom Viridiplantae; phylum Streptophyta; class Polypodiopsida; order Polypodiales; family Pteridaceae; genus Ceratopteris; species Ceratopteris richardii. The sequence continues at coordinate 177,635,072 of CM035413.1, forward strand.
TCTTGATGATTGAAAAAGTCCTCCCACCAAGATACATCTTGATCTCCAGCATATTTTTTTGCACGCTCAATATGTCTCTTCTTTTCAATGAGTGCATGCATCCAGCTTTTACTTTGATCAACCACACTTCCACATCTTTCTGTATTGTTTTTATCTTCATATGGTGATTGTTCTGCACCATACACTGTTACAGTAGACAAATTAGGCACCTGCAATAAGAATCTGCATCCCTCTTTAGGCTCCCACCCAAGAGAAGATGAATACTGCTTTGCAAATAAAAGGGTTATTTCATCAACCCTCCTCATCAAGAATACATGGTTGAAACTAATATTGTGCAATGGAGCCAAAACCTTAGCACTGTTATCAAGGCCCATTGAGCAAAAGTGCTTAAAGTCATAAATCTGTGTGAGGTGTTGAACTTCTGGTTTTGGAGTATATGCTTCTGAAATCAGCTCACATAAAATTGGAAGAGTAAAAGCATTGTTACGTGCCAACTTCTTAGAGAAAGTACTGAACATTTGATCAATGTGATCATGAGTGTGGCCAACCAGAAGAAAATTTACCTTAACCTTCTGAAATACCTGTTTTTCAACAAGCATTCTTAAATATCCAAAGACTGTAGAATTTTTATTCTCTCTTGCAGTATTATCTAGTTGCAAATATAGAGTTGGTGGCAAAAGACCCTTCCATGATTGCAAAACACGATGAATGACAGTAACTATAAGGTTTGGATCATTATGCACATTCGGATATGTGAAGAAAACCTTGGACATTACGGTTCCATTGTATACCAAAGCACCAACCAAATGCATTTGCACAAGGACTTCATCTCCAATGTCCTTAGGGATGCGATAAAAATGTGGCAAACAAGTTTTTTTTTAATCCATACCATCGATCAACAAACACATATAACGCTCCAGATTTCTGAGTGCCTTACTTCGATGATGAATTGCTTTCTTTCTCTCTAATGCTTGACTGTCACGATGGTTGTTAAGAAGGTTTTTAAAATTATGCTTTTCCTGTGGTGTTGTAGCCCCTTTTGCCATGTTTTTCAAAGTGGCGCAAACTGAACATTCACCCATTCTAACTTTACGAGGAATAGAAACATTGTTAAACTCTTCCTTCCATAATCGAGTAAAGTGACGATACAACACATACTTCTCATTTCTATTTTCCATGTCTTCTCTATATATTTGAAATACCTCTCGACGAGTAAAGTTATCTGACAAGTGCAACCTTCCAGTTGTAGGCATAACTTCACAATGCAAGCTAAAATAGTTCATCATCCAATTCATTGCATGACGTCCAACAGATCCTTTGGTCCCAACATGGAACGTATCCAAAATGAGATCCCCATTCAAGAACCCTTGTTGAACCCTATGTATTCTAAAATTTCCTACACCCATTGCAATTTTAAATGCAGCCCTACAGCATGGCATCCCTTGAGTAAAGAAATATTCAAAACCAACACGCGTTACTGACATGTTATCCTCAATCATTTGCATGCAAGAAACAAGGTATATATCTTGCCTTTCACTATCTAAATGGAGGAATTTTTCTCTTATGTGCTTTAGTTTCTTCATTCCTAAATTATACAAACATTTCAAACCACAACAATGCTTCACAATATCCAATGCAATCTGTCTATCTGAAGTAAGAAATTTAAATCTTTTTCGACTTACTTCACGAGACCTTCTTTTAAATCGTAGATTGAGCTTGCTTTGCTTTTTCGTTGCTCCACATGCACTTGAGTCAGAAGGGAGATCAATGGTTGGATCAGATGGGAGATCAAGAGGTGCATTTGGTTGAGCAGCATTGCACTGTGAATTGGATAACTTAAATGACTCAACAGAAAACATGGAATCATCAGCACGTTCTAAATCATAGGGATCATCACTTCTCTGGAAAGGTTCAACTGAGAACAATGAATCAATATGAGCAGAGGAAGCTGATGCCCAAGCATCCACTGAAAAGATTGAGCTCATCTTCACTGAGTTCACAGAAGACTGAAGATGAATGACCTTTTTAAATAAGTAGAAATCCGAGATCAAGTGAAGATGTCACATCAAATGTCACATCAAGAAGATATGAAATCAAAAGCTTATTAAAGTACATTAAATAACATTAAACATCAAATTACATCAAATCACATAATTAATCAAATATACACTAATAAGGGAACCAAAGATTTGATTCACTTTTGATTCAAATGAGAAACATAGTTGATTTCTAACTACATATGAGTCATTGAGTCTAAGCATTGTGAATGAATCAAAATATATCCAAGTTGAGTTCCAACAAGAATATATAATAAAATTGTTTGGAGAAATTTTACAAGAAGAAATTTTACAACTGGAATATATCCAAGTTGAGTTCCAACTGGAATATGCTATGCCATTGAACACTATACAAGAAAAAATTTTACATTTGGTTAAGATTTCAAGGATTAGGTTTTATTGTGGTCTTGGCTAGATATCAAAGAGGTAGATGAAAGTATATTAAAAAAGAATTATGTGTAAAAGAGGTACACAGAATGTTTATTCATACATTGATTTTCCATTTCAACAATGTGTTACAAGATAAATGTGAATATGAACTAAAGTGTGGAGGATAACACTATAAAGATGTCATTAATCTCACAACTTAGACCTGATTTTCTCCCAAGCAACAGACTCTAAGAAAAAACTTCTACATGAGATTAGAAATCCTCATGTACATACCATACTGTTGCCATTGAAGTTTAATTTCCATGCAAATGTATATAAATAGTTGCAAGGTTCTGTACTTGAATGTTTATTCATACATTGATTTTCCATTTCAACAGTGAGTTACAAGATAAATGTGAATATGAACTAAAGTGAGGAGGGTAATACTATAAAGATGTCATTAGTCTCCCACATTTAACACAACTTTGACTTGATTTTCTCCCAAGAAAGAGATTCTAAGAAAAAATCTCTACATGAGTTTAGACATCCTCATGGACATACCATACTCTTGCCATTGAAATGTAATTTCTATGCAAATGTATATAAATAGTTGCAAGGGTCTATGAATATTTCATTAAAGTGGCTCTGAAACAACCTATTTGTGTGGGTGCTATTCCCTGGTTAGATAAGTTGACAGATTTAGTTAGCAACTGGACTCATTCAGTTAGATCCAGTTAGTCTCTGGTTCAAGTTACCCAATTGCCTATAAATACCAGAGGAGGAGATCATTCGCATTTTCAAAATCCACGAGCAAGAGAGAGCAGCAGAGCACAGACAGCCATGGAGCACAGAGCTCAGCATACCAGCAAGCCAAGTCTGATGGAGAAGAAGAATGTTGGCAAAAGTACCAAGAGGTAGACAAAATCATACCATAAATAAAGATTCCAAAAAGATTCCCTCTGTATGTCTGTGTAAAAAGTCTGATTTCTAGGTATTTATTTTTCTTACCTCTAGAAATATGGATCCAAAGCATGTACAGCTCGATGCCTGGCATCGACTTTAAGGTGTAAGTCGATGCCAGGCATCGACTTTTGGGCCCAAGTCGATGCCTGGCATCGACTTTTGGGCCCAAGTCGATGCCTGGCATCGACTTTCAGGTGCAAGTCGATGCCTGGCATCGACTTGCAGCCCCAAGTCGATGCCAGGCATCGACTTGGGGCTGCAAGTCGATGCTAGGCATCGACTTGGGGCTGCAAGTCGATGCCAGGCATCAACTTGCACCGACAAGTCGATGCCTGGCATCGACTTACACCTGAAAGTCGATGCCAGACATCGACTTGGGCCCAAAAGTCGATGCCAAGCATCGACTTGCCGGCATCAACATGCACTGAAAAGTCGATGCTAGGCATCGACTTTAGGGTGCAAACTCGATGCTTGGCATCGGCTTTTTGGCCCAAGTCGATGCTTGGCATCGACTTTTGGGCCCAAGTCGATGCCAGGCATCGACTTTGTGTGCAAGTCGATGCCAGGCATCGACTTGAGGGTAAAAGTCGATGCCAGGCATCGACTTGGCCCAAAAGTCGATGCCAAGCATCGACTTGGGCCCAAAAGTCGATGCCAAGCATCGACTCTTGCACCCCCAAGTCGATGCCTGGCATCGACTTTCACCCTCAAGTCGATGCCGGGCATCGACTTGCACACAAAGTCGATGCCTGGCATCGACATGCACTTAAACATCGATGCCTGGCATCGACCTGAAGCTCAAAATCGATGCCTGGCATGGACTTGGGCCTTTGAAAACCACATTTACGTTTGATCTGATATTTCCAAGTGCCTTCAGGGATGCGGAGTACAAGGATGAAAGGCCCATCAAGAAGCTCAGAGTCACCATGGGCTCTGGTGACCAGCAACGTGACAAAGGCATTGGTCACCAAGCAAAACCAAAGAAAATTATTGCACCATTATCCTCTGAGAAGGCCAGCAACCCACTAGGAATATCCTCAGGTGGACAGAGTAGCATAAAAATTCCTGAGGAGGATCCAAAGATGATGGACATGTCTAGGGAGATGGAGGTCATGAGGACAGATCGTCCACTTCGGGACATGACAAATCTAGAGTGGTGCCTTCAGTACGTTGAAGAGAAGAATGCAGTCCTCCTTGTGTTCGCAGGGGCTTATGACAGAGGAAAGATCCCGACAACACAAGGTTTTTAGTATGGCCTTGTTTACAGACTGGATTATGAAGATGAAGATTCTGACAACCTACTTTTCTTGGTGGAGACATCGAAAGGATTAAGAAATGTCATATGCAAGATGGATTTCTTGTGCCCAGAGTGCTGTGTTCCAGAAGGGCTAGCTCAGATATGCAGAGACTCAGTGAATTTCATCAAGGACCTGATGCCATGGATCCAGGGCAATATCATGCCAACACAACAGAAGAAGACGACCCCTGTAAAGGCAAGGGGTAAGCAGAGCGTGCAGAAAAAGCTCCAAAAGAAAAAGAAGATAATTTTAGAAGAGGAGTTTTCTGACTCAAGCTCTAGCTCTGGGGACATAATTGTTGCACCTGGTGGAGAGCTCGCATCTGGTGTTCTTGGTACTGAGCAGAATAAGATGAGGGAGGACATAGCTAGAAGAAAAGTTGTGAAGAAGGGGCAGTTGTTCCACCTGCCAATCAATATCATCCACAGGCCACCCGTAGATCCAGTCACAGGGAGGAGGCCCCTTGAGATCAGGGAGCCACATAATTTGCACGTCCAGAATCTTAAGAAGAAAATGAAAATAAATCCTCATGCTACTGTTGTGCCATTCCTTGTAATGGTGGATCCGAATGAGTGCAGCTGTGTGGACGATTCAGTGAGGGTTTGTTTGAGGATTACACTTATTATGTGATTGGGGGTTCACACTCTGCAGAGGCTCGTAGACAGTTAGTGAAGGAGCACCCTACTACATTTTTCTTTAGGTATGCAGAGTGTAAGATATATGCTGGTCTTACAACTGAGGAAGCCAAGCTTCTTGCTTGGGATCACAACAACGACAATGACTACAGGCAGAAAATGTCCTCCATAGAGAGAATTCGGTTCTTCCACCATGAATATGAAGATTGTCTTGTGAAGGAAGCTAGAAGAATACATCCCAATCTACGAAAGCAATGCCTTATTGAGGTTGGAATTGCATTGGATGAGAATAGAAAGTCTGATGCTTTGAGAAAATATGATCCATGGTTTCAACTGGCATTCAGATCAGGTGAGATCTGGGATCTACAGGATAGAATTTTCACAATGTGGGAGAACAAGGAGGTCAAGGGCCAGAAGCAACGAAAGTCGAGGCCAGACCCACAAGTTGATCTGAAGGGAAAGGGAAGGAAAGTTGACCTTTCAATTGAAGAGGCTCCTGAGGACATGAAGCTGACCCCATGGAGGGCCCTTCAAGGAATCAAGGATGATACATTGATCATATCAACTTTGTCAAGGGTAATCTCGAAGGAGTTAAGCCTGGAGGAGATGGTGACTGAGCTCAATAAGTATGTATGTTATTCTCAGATCCTTTTTCCCTCCTCCCATGCTTCTGGTCTAACCTAGTCTCTTTAATATTTCTGTGTCTGTAGTCATAAAGTGTACATGAAGATTCAGGAGGTGATGATGAAGAGGCTGGGTTGCTTTTCTTGGACAGAGGTCCAAGCAGACTATCCAACCACATCATCCTACAAAGCCTTATCAGAATACTTCATCCTGTTTCGTGATTGGGTAGGTTCTCTTTCTGAGGTTGTGCCTGGTTTGCCATTAAGTTAGATGCCTTGATTCACCTAACCAATTTGATGCCTTGCATGGCATCGACTTACAGCTAAATTCGATGCCTGGCATCAGTCTGCAGGCAAAAGTCGATGCCTGGCATCAACCTGCAGGCAGAAGTCGATGCCTGGCATCGACTTGGGGGCATAAGTCGATGCCTGGCATCGACTTGCAGCATAAGTCGATGCCTGGCATCGACCTGCAACATAAGTCGATGCCTGGCATCGACCTCGTGGCAAAAGTCGATGCCAGGCATCGACTTATGTCCCAAAGTCGATGCCAAGCATCGATTTTCAGTAGAAGGTCGATGCCTAGCATCTACCCCAACAAGAAATCGATGCCATGCATCCGTTCCTTATGTTCTGTTTGCTGTATTGAAGAGCTCTTTTAATTGTCTTTCCAATTTTTTCTGCAGAAACCAAGGAAAAGTAAGTCTACAGAGGTACTAGATGATTGCCCCCCTGCATTCCTTGCTCACATTCAAAGAGCAAGGCATGAGAAATCTAGACTGAAAGCGAAGGAGATGGATTTTGATGATGAACCTGATCTTAAATGTTTCTCCAATCCCCTAGACCCCCTTAGGCCTGTATATTACAATGTGTTCTGTAGTGATGTAAATAATATTTGTTCTGTTGTGCCTAGAAAACATTTCTCCCTTCTCATAGCGGACATACCCTATGGATTTAGGATGTTGGGATCAGTAAATGATGATGAACCCTTCAAACACCCTCAGATTCGGAAGATGCTCACTGATTTTGCAGAGTTGACTATGTCTCCTCTTTGGAGGATAGTAATTTTCCATAGCAGAGACCAGTCTTTCTCTGTTTCAACTGCTCTGAAGGCAAGATGTCATGCTGTGGAGTGCCTCACTTGGTAAGTAATCTTCTTTCTATCTCCATGGCTTTAATGATGCTCTCTGTGACTCATAGTTCTTTTTTGCAGGGTGAAGACAAACGTAAAGCACACTCCTTTGCATCGGTTTGTGAGCGCCACTGAATGCATTACAGTTGGCTATTATGATGAAGTAAGCAAAAGGAGAGTCAGGGAGCATTGCAATGAGAATGGGATCTCAAATGTGCTCATGTTCCCAGTCGTTACCAAGAAACTTCGTCATGTAGCTGGGGACATGACATTGGTTAACCCTTATCAGAAGCCACAAAAACTCATAATGAGATTGCTTCAGCTATTCTCCAATGATGATGACTGGGTCCTAGACCTTTTTTCGGGCACAGGTAATTTCAATTTTCACAATTTTCATTAGTCATGGTTGATTGAAGCCTCTAAGTGGTTTTCTACTATTTCAGGAACGACTCTGGCTTGCTCCTTAAAGATGTTCAGGCACTGCATAGCTATGGAGAAGGATGATGCTCAAGTGAGCTTCATTAGAATGAGAATCAATGGGCTGAATGAATGCCCAGATGAAGACCAAGAGGTTGGAAGGAAGCACATTGCAGATACGGAGAGATTCCAACCAGCTTCAAGGGAGCCTGTTCCCCCACTTGCAGATGAACCGGGGGACATGGCTGACCTTGAAGAGCCAATCTTGGAGCAAGAGAGGCAAGATAGGTGTTCTAATGTGCCAGAGGATCCCAATATCCTTGAGCCTGAGGAAAGCTATGATCAGCTTCTATTGTAGATTCACATTACTCTTGTAGAACACATGAAATGTAAAAGATCATTTTAATGGAAATATAATTTGGAGTGCTGCTTCCACTTTGTGTTCAGCTTGATTTATCTTGAGCATTTCTCTGATCATGTGTGAATGTTTCTTAGTATAATTTTATTGAATATTATCTTCTCATGGGAATGCTTTTGTGAAATGTATTTCATATTCTGTTAATATGGCCAGGCATTCAATGGGGATCTTAACCATACAAAGGGGATGATCTTAATTGCCTTGTTAAAATGCTCTGATTTTTGCAACACATGTACTCTAATTTTCGAGTAACTTTTAATTAGCTATCATCTGTGCTTGTTGAGGTTATAGATGTAATGAAGGAGCTTCGCGAATTCTTACTTGTACCTTTTCAACTCTAATCTATTGTCCAAGATCATGATGTGGGATTCTTGGTCATGCTCAACAGCTAGTTTTCATGGCAGCAAGAATTTTAGTATATCTATCTTGACTACTTGGGATATGAGATCAAGCTTCTAGTGACAATATTTACAAGCAAGACTCGTGATGCTTTCTAGATATTGTAAAATGCCCACTTTTTTGCTTCATATAATGGTCTTTAGGTAAAAAGAAAAAGAGAACATGTCTTTGTTCTCCTTTGTTGTGACTCAGTGTTCAGAGCGCATCGGTAGTTTTGAGGAACCTTGTGTTCCATGCTTGCACTAAGCACATTGAGGTGCATTATCATTATGTCAAGGAGAGGTTCTTTGCTGGAGAGATCAACTTGGCATATGTGCGGAACATTGCAAACCTTTTCATGAAGACTCTACCTAGGGAAAAGTTTGAAGCTTTTGGCAAACCTTTGGGCTTACTTCCTTTTGTGGATTGACTCCACATAGGTAGGCACTTCCTTATACATGAGTGCTAGCTCCTTGTTCACTGCATGACTCCGAGGGGGGATTTGTTGATATATTTAGGTAGTAATGTGTGTGAACACTCGAGGAACACTAGGGAACTTTTTTCCCTCTTTAAGAGGTTTTTCCCCCTCGGCTTGTATATACACCTATTACCCTAATGGGCTACTTATCTTTGTACAATCTAGTGGTAATACATTCAATATTGTGTGTTGTGCTCCAAGCTTCTTCTTCTTCCTTATGCTGTTTGCATGCTTTTACAGACCTCAAACTCCAACAACCTATTCATAGGAAGAGAGATGTCGAGAGACTGAATCTAGTCTCTATAATATGGTTGTAATATGTCTAGATTGTAATAAAGAATTGCCTTCCTGCTCTATGCTCTATGTATTTTATTTCAGATTTCTATGTACTTAGGACCTTTTGTTTTGGTAGTGTTTGTGTAATCTGTGCACTTAGGGAATAGAAATGCACTGGATTCATTACAGTAACCCCATTCCCCCAACCTTCTTTTGATGTGGAAGATAAAGCCAACAAACATTTGGAAACCATGATAGGATGGGGTATCATTAACAACATTTTGGTGAGGTGAAGTGATGATGGTGCAATAAGGAGACGAAGGAACATATTGCATGCAATGGAGAGGGAGTGTGCCAACACGATCAGGTAAGTGGTTTTCAAAATACCAAGAACAACATGCAACATTTGGAGTGGCAGAATCATCTACTTCATAGTATATGGATATTCTTGGCAGTGGGAATTTTGAAAGTGATCGTGTATTTGAAAAAATACATTTCTTGGTGCAAAAAGGGCTATTACTGTACCCATTGCTGACACAATTGATAGAAATATAGGCGGCTTTTGAGGCAAAAAATTTTCAAGTGGATGACGTAGAAGGAGCCCAAGGAGGAATCAGATAGGAGCAAGAGAGAAGACCCTCGGATTCAGGCATGGTGCTAGGCCTCTTGGATTTTGTTTGGATAGAGGAGTTAGGGGAAAAGTTGACAGTCCTAAGAAGGCAAGTTGGTGTCATATTCGAGACAGACTCTCGAGATGGAATAAAGATTGAAGAAGAAGAATTCCTATGGATACCTACTAATGAAGAGTAGAAGTGCTGGCAATTCGCAATTCGCATGGTGGCCCCAATGCATTGAATGAGTGGAATGTAGTTTAATTGGTTTAGTGGTAGAATTGATGATGACGCTCATGTACATGTTCATATTTTTGATACATAGTATGCTTTATTGGAGGGAAATATGGATGATGCTAAGAAATGTACAAAGTTTTAGGCTACCCTTGGAGGAGAAGCCATTTTCTAGCTAACCCAATTTGCCCAAATCATTTTGCTACATATGATGCTTTGAAAACAGTGTTCCTAAGATAATTTCAGAAAGCCAAAACTACAAGTAAGTTATTTATCACTTTGTAGTATACAGTGCAATAGCCGACTCAAATGGTTGTGAAATATGCTTCCTTGTTTCGAGGTACCCTATGATAGATTTTGAAAGTAGCACCCTCCAGATGATGTGGTACCGATGGTTTACGGATGGGCTTAATTCCTTACTAAAAGAAAAAAATTGTGTTTTTGCACTAGGTGGTACTAGATATTTGAATCAAATTATAGATGCTATAGAGCAATTAAAATAGAGTTAAAAGGGTGCACCTATCCAAAAACATTCTCTAGAAGCCATACATACAGTAAACTCAAACACTTTGGTAGTACCTGATCAGTATAGCCAATTATATTGTACAAAATGTAGGAATCCGAGACTTGTAGCAACCAATTGTGCCTTAAATCAAGTTCACAATGCAATTTGTAACCTTATGAATCATAGTACGGATCAATGTAGATACACTATTAAAAATCAAGCGATAACAACCAATGATATTCAACCAGAACCTTGATATGACGGTCAATGGTATTCATCACCCTCTGTACATAATGTTCAGTTGAATGATTCAAGCAATCCCCAAAATATGCAAGAACCACGTTTTTCAAGTAATAGGGGTCAAACTCGAACCAATTATTAGGGATTTGGGTTGGAATGTAGGCCCTTCAATCGATATCGTAGGGACAAAGAGGAATATCAAAAGGAAGGTAAAGGACCACAATATTAGTTTTGTTTGGAATTTGGCCATACTTGTGCTTGATGGAGATTGTTAATCTCCAAAAGAACAAGTTATCCTTGAAGTTAGAGCACCTCTATATCAAGAATAACTTAAAACCTTCACCAATTTGGAGGATCAATGATCAACTATCAGACTTTTGAACAAACTGTGAAGAAGATGACTACACAGAAAGTCTACTGCACATAACTCACTCTTTGACTTAAAATGTGTAAAGTTTTTGATAAACATTTGCACAAGGTGTTGCCTATAGTTTGCACACCTCCTCCAAGTTAAATCATTCCAAAAGACTCAATAGATCTTGAGAAATGATCTTAACAAGTCACCTATGTCTAAAACTATAGTTCTTTACAGTCGACTTTGACACCTGCAACTTCTAAAGCTTGGTTCTCCCAAACTAGAACCCGTTTAATCAAATACTTTTAGCCGTAGGTAGCTTACCTTCCAGCTTAAAGAATGAGTGCTTGGTTGCTCAAAACTTTACACTGTAGAAGTGGAACTGACCAAAACATTAGCATCAAAATTTGCGCCTTCTGCAACATCACTTCTTTACATTTACACATGTAAATGTTCCTACACTCAATTCTCTCAGCCTGATCACAATTAAAAGTTGAAAACTTGTACAAAGGTCAATCATTTATAGAATTAGACTTGTACAAAAGCATTTTACAAAAGATACAACACAGAAGGAGAACTCTGAGAAATATCGGACGCAACTTTTCTTCATTTCTTGAAAAGTTTACATCTAGATTAGAGAGCTATCTTTATCACTTTACAAGTGTCTAATGACTTCTAATTCTCTTCAAATCTTGTTCTCTAACACTCTCTCATATTTGCCCCAATATTTTTCCTTGTATATATAGTCAAATATGTACAAGCTCATAACTATACAACAGTATAAGTGAGCTAACTCTAAGTTAATGTACATATGTATACATATCTTCATTCTCTGAACATGTACTTTCTTCATGCTTCATATCTTGACCTTTTCTTCAATCCTTGACTTCAAAACTTCATCAAAACTTCAATTGTTGATTGCCTTGCAACAACAGTGCTGACTGTCCCGATGCTCAAGACCATGATAGGAGAAAGAAAGAAGCAAGACTTAAGGCTCCAATGACTAATATGGTAGCCTTAACCTTTAAAGATCCATTAGCTTTAGTAGTTACTTGATCTAGAAAATTCCATACAAGAACTAGTTCCATGTTCACTCCGGATATTATTGCACATCACCAAATTCATGATCAAGTAGCCAGATGGGTTAAGCAAGTTTCAATTGAATTCTTAGAAGCAAGTTCTAGTAGGTAGGATCCGATTGAACATAATAACCAAGTAACAAAAGAACTTAGTAAAGGTACTACATCAATGCAAAGTACAACACCCTGAGATAGTCCTATCTTAGAATATGCACCAGTTCCTAAATCCTCAAAATCCAATATCTCAAAAGGTAGTACTATTGTAGCAGATCCTTGGCAGATATTTTGTAAATCTACAATACAATTACCTCTTTGGGATTTTTTGGAACTAGTCCCTACGTTTTAGAATACTTTATTGAAAGAAGCACAAAATGGAGGCAAAATGATGTTAGTGAAGAGCAAGTGCAAGTTAATATGGTGGAAACAACCAAAATGAATCGATCGATTATGTGGTACCTCTAATTTTGGTATCGTATAAAAGCAAGTAGATTTCTAGAGTATTGATTGATCACAAATCCAGAGTAAATATTGCTACCTTTCCTATTTGTAGACAATTGGGATGGACTGATATACAACCATCACCATTCAATATATGTGTGGGAGATCAATTACGTGTCCAGATCAAGGATACATCTATCAAGATACAAAATATTTTGTTTAAAGTAACTTTTTTGGTAATTTAGTTAATTGGTAAGAGTAATGATTATAATCTTTTACTTGGACCACCATGGCTAAAATAGGCAAATGTTTAGCAAGATTGGGGATCCTAAGGGATCACTTTTAAGAAAGGCCATAAGAAATATTATATCCCTCTAGAAGATAAACAAAATTATCTAAAGGCTCAATTGCACTCAATTGCAAAACCACCATACATGATGGCAAGCTTAGAGGAAGATGAAGAGCTCCAATTTCTAGAAGCTAACCAAGATTTATGGCTGGTAGGTCTGATTAATATACCTAAAATATTATCACAATTTCAATGAGACCTTGTTGCAATTGTTGTACACACTAAATTTGAGCTTTTCCAATTGAAATAGAAGATATCATGGTTTCCTAGGGAAGATCCTTTTACTCAGAATTTCCACATTCAAGAAGATCAAATCGATGAGGTAAATTTAGGGTCTGATAGTAAACCTCAAAAAGTAAAAATAGGTGCCACTTTTTTTGACAAATTTTGGAAGGAATTACTTATGATGTTTTTTGAATTTAAGGATGTGTTTGCTTGGAATTACTCTTATATGCGTGGATTGGATCCCAAATTTTTATCAGCATAAAATTGTGTTAAAAGTAGATGCTTCTCTAGTAATTCAACAATGGTATCATATGAACCAAAATTTTGCCAAACACATAAAGGAAGAGTTGGATACACTATTGAAGGTAGGATTTATTGTGCCTATTGAATATACCCCTTCACTTAGCGGATCCATCTACTTCTTTCTTCTAGTAGATTACCACTCATGGTACATTTGGGTATGTTTTTTAAAGTCCAAGGCTGATACCTTTTCAAAGTTTCGAGAATTGGTATCTCAAGTTGAGAATGAAGCATCCAAGTCAATCAAGACCATTGGATTAGATGGAGGTGGTGAGTTTATCAATTAAGACTTTGACAATTTCTTAAAGCAAAAGGGCATTGAGAGACAAGTCAAAGAAAGTATCCAAATTGGAATATGTTTGAAGCTTCTTGCTCCTCTTCTTCATCTCCATCATTTGGCTATGGTTGAGCCCTTTGAATTACGTTCATGAGCCTTCCATTACTTAGAAAAATTCATCTCCTTCCTGCATCATTTCTTTTCTTCACTTGATGTAGGCCAATGTTTGAGCATCTTCAAGGTTGAGAATTCCATACCAAGATTTAATTACTTAATCTTCATGTCTTGATGATGTGAGGAGATGGAAGGATAGGTTCAAAGACAAGCTGGTGCTGCACAAAACCTGGTCTACACTTGCCAATCTAACTTCAAGGATGCTTAATAGAATTCTTTATTGATGCATTTTAAACCACCAAGTCATTTGGAACATCATTCTCAAATGTTTGCATCAAAACAAATAACTGGCATATGCAAGAAATATGAAGAACTTTCTATTTTGGGAATAGGTCTCAATAATATGCTTAGAGCTCACAACTTGGTATGAATTGACCATAGAGATTTTGCAAAAATCTAATTAAAGTGCATAGCTAACGAAAGCAAGTTATTTAATGAATTTAGCTACATCATATAATGAGGAATGAATCTAACAAGTCAAGGGAGTCCTCCTCACTTTTCAGGATCTAGAAAGTATGCAGACACAATCACCCTTCCCCGATTCCTATCTCGAGCTTTGCTGAAACAAACCTGATGAAAAATGATCTTGAAATCTTCCTTCATTTGAGATTTGATCCTCCTAATTCCATTTGCATCATTTCCTGTGATGATATATCATCCACATATACACAAAGGTATATGAGCTCTAAATGATTCCTCTTAATGAAGAGGGAAGGATTTGCTTTGCTCACCATAAAACCTTTATCCTGCAAGTAAGTGAGAATTCTATGACTCCAAGCTCTAAGAGCTTGCTTCAAGCCATATAAGGCTTTCCTTAACGTGCACACATGTTCAGGGTATGATTGATCTTCAAAACTAGGAGGTTGAGCCACATATACGTCCTCTGAAATCCAACCATTTAATAAGGCATTTTTAACATCTATTTGATATATCATTAGGGAAAAAAAAGAACCTTGCATGGGCCTTTTGGATTAGAGAGTGATTAGTGATCGACCAATGAGAAGAGGGTGGTGGACACAGTCTAGTCCCTTAATCAACTAGGCTAGGTATCGGCTTCCCTTGTTTTGGGCTAGTCAAAACCACACAATGATGCTAAAACTTGTGGTTTTCTCCTTCAAGTATTTTTTGAAAGAGATGGGATTCAAACTCAACCCTTGGATGCCCTTCAAAATCCAATGGGTAGGATTATTTCTAAAGAAATGGGTCACCTTAAATTATAGCCCTTAGATGTTGATTCCATCTAATGGATGTGGTTGTCCCCCCCACAAAAAAAAGCACCTTAAATTTGGGCCATTGGATATTAGAGATTTGATCTTTACATGGATCACTACCCAGTCAATCAAGACAATCAATTCTCTAGCACATCCAATAGATGAAACTCTACGTGCATCCCAAATTTGTTTCTCTCTCCTTGCATGAATTTTGGAGCTTTTGTCTTTTAATGACAGTGTATGAGCCTATTTTGTCTGTTAGTGATAGTGGTTTGTGTTGGAGTTAGACCTCTATGGAAACACATGAACAACACAAGGAAGAAGAAGAAGCTTGGAGCACAACACATAATACTGAATGTATTACCACTAGAATGTACAAAGATAAGTAACCCATTAGGGCAATAGATATATATACAAGCTAGGGGAAAAAAACTCCTAAAGAAGGAAAAAAGTGCCCTAGCGGTCCTAGTGTGTTCACACACATCACTACCTAAATATGTCAACAATCCCCCCCTGGGAGTGATGCGGTGTAGCTCAGTGATGAGTAGCACCTCCTTTAATGTCAATCCAGGAAGACGAGAGGATGGTATGAAGACCTCGAGCAAGTGGAGGCACAAGTGCGTGAGTGAGAAGCACACAAACATGCACACACATACACACACACGCGCACACACGGCAAGACAAAGAGTGAGAAGCAATGGAGTTCTTAGATTACTTTCAAAAAGCTCTTACAAGTTCATTTCAATTACAATCTCCTCTCAAAAATGAGCTCTCTAGCTCTATTTATAGTTTTTGACTAGGTTTTGGCCCTGTCCAGACCTAGTGTCCGGCATAGTTAAAAATTAGGTTCCAAGGCCAATTTGAGGGCTTAAACGGAGTCTAAAAATTACGAAAATTGATATGTAGGCACTTCTAAGGCTCCTCAAGCTCAAGGACTCCTTGGCTTGCACAAAATGGAGCTACAAAAATATGAAATGGTATTTACAATGGTTTTTAGTGATTAAAATCACTTATTTGTGTAGGGATTTTCTCTGTTGATTTGTCGTACACATCTTTGAGCTCCCTACTTGATCTTTCTTCTTGTGTGCTCCACTCCTTGATGTCTGAAAAATTTAGATGGCCTACTTGCCAGATCTTCTTTGGCTACTGTGTCTGCTTGTGCTATCTCTTCGTTCCGACCCTCTTTGTCTTGTGGCTCCTTCGGTTCCCTGACTGCTGCCAACACCCCCCCCCACTCTCGCGTCTGTCGCCCCTGACAGACCCTTGTCTCGATGCTCGTTGAACGTAATATTGGACAGCGTCGGAAGCGAGGTGATGTTCTTCTAATCTGAGCCTCCGTGCTAGATCTGTCAATAATGCATCCCAATTCACTGGTCCTGGTACGTCCGGATGTGGCACCAGCAGTTGTTCTGAATGGATGGTTCTCTCCACAGCGAATAAGTGGAGGAGATGTGAGGGCCTGGGTACAAATATTTCTGAGTGATATTCCCAGAATCCCGTTATGAACATCTCCTCGAATGTCTGTTTAAAACAAGCTGGGAGGTACTTTATTCTGGCGTGCCAAGCATATATTACCTCTATGGATGGGGTTGTGCTCATGTCGTATACCAGATCTTGGTTTCCTGTAAGAAATCCGACACCTGAGAAGTGGGGGTCTTTAATATTCTTGAACGTCCTGAAGGTGATTAGCATTAGTTCAAAGATTTTCATACACATTTGTGCCATCACATCGGGGGTATTCCGTAATCGAGTGCTCCAGTTTCTGATGGTAGAAATCATGTAATTTATAGTGGGAGCGCCTTGTGGGGGTGCTAGATAAACATAATTTAACCACTTTGCACAACCCTTGACGTTCTTGACAACAATTGTAAACTCTGGCCAAGTGCGCCGGCGGAATACTGGAACATAACAAGGATTGTATTTAATAAAAAGGGGCATGTTAGTCCAGGTACGAACCATTTCCGGGTAGGTTTCAAGAAGACGGATTCTCCAGGTTGGTTGATGAATGGAGCCTTTCTTCGCACTTTCTGGGATATCCTATGGCCCAAATTGTGTGGCAAAAGTTGGAGGTTTGCCACAACTGCGTTTAATCTCTGCATTGTAATCCGCAAGAAGCACAGAATATGGCACATATTGATCATCATTGGTGCCGATTCATCTATGATGAGACATGCGTTGAAAGTATTCAGACTTGATGATGGTGTCTTCTAACTTTGCCATAGATTGGATTTGAATGGCCACTCTATCTTCATGGGTTGTTGCTGTCTTCTCTAGTGTTTGGAGCCATTCAGGTACTTCAACTTCCAATGTGTCCATTCCTTCTGAGGTCTGTGCACCACCTGGCATCGGCATAGGAACGTATGTTTCCTCATAGGTTTCATCCACCTCAATGGGTACTAAATCCTCCGGTTCGGGTTCTACAACTGGGGAGGGCTGCCTTTCATATTCTAATAACTTTTTCTGGAGTTTAGCCACCTGCTCTGTCAATACCTTTACTTCCTCTGAAGTCGAGGCCGTTTCTATTACCTTGGTTGGAGCCTCCTTTTCCCTGAGCTGGCTACGTAGCTCATCTCGTTCCCTTTCCAAATCATCATGTGCGTCTAATAAATCCGCATAACTTTCCAAGATGATTTTCATTGTTTCTGTGGGAACCGCTTTGAACTGTTCTGGATCGATCTTATGGGGGGACCCTTCCATGGCTGCTTCCAGGTTTTCTTCATTTTGTTTCTGCAACCGTTTATTTTCTTCAAGTGCTGTAGCCATATGCTTGCGAAGTAGAGTTAAATTACGCCGGACTCTCAGGTTATCTGTTTGGTACACCTCCAGCAAGGCTTCAAGTTGTTTGACACCGGGTTCTGCTGATGGTTGGGGTGTCTCCAGGAGTGTTTGATGGGCTTGCTCGAGAGTGGTGTGGCGTTGGTTGAGTTCCGCATTTTCTTCTTCTAGCCTTATGAGTCGTGTTTGTAGTTGCTGATGGTTTGTTGTCAGCTGATGATGGCGGCCTTCTAGTTCCCTGTACTCCCGCTGAAGTTGATATACGCATTGATGTAATGAGAGGAATATAATATTTACATTAAGAGATGCAATTAAAGATGAAGATGCAGGGGGAATGGGGAAGGGGAAGGGAGTTGTGAATGCGGTGGAGTCAAGTGGTGAAGTAGGTGGAGGGGGTATGGGAGATTGAGGTTGTGTGGGGGGTGGGGGTGGTACTGTGGTGGGTGATGTTTCCCTTGTGTCAAATGTGTGTGTGACTGTAAAGATGGGGACAGTGGGTGGGGTGGAAGTGATATTTGTGAAGAGTGTCGTGAAGGTGGGCATGGAAACTCCTCCAAATTGGATACCGGGAGAGAGAGGAATTCCCATGACAACTGTGGTAGTGGTAGAAAAGGGCGTGGTCGTGCCAGTTGGTGAGGTGAATTGTGTAGCGAGAGGTGAGGTGGGTGGGGAGAGTGGTTCCTCCTGATGTTCTTCTGTTTGCGTGTTGCCTTCCGGTTCTGATACATTGATGTGTATTTGTTTTCCAGATCGCCTAGGGCGGGCAGGCACACGTTTCTCAAATCGATTAATGTATGTCATGGCCTCATGTATGGCCTCATCCAAGCCGACTGCCTCTGCATGCAGGTTCATGGATTCGATAAACATATCGTCCACACCTTCGCCAATAGTTGCCTCATGAGCACCTTGCCTGATTCAAGTGACATTTTGTGTTGTTCCTGAACTTGCTTCATGGTTTGGTACAATCTTTTTATTTGTGCCGAATATGCTGGGGCACTTGCTAGCTCGGAGAGTTCATCATATTCTTGATATTGTTCTTCGTCGGCTTCTTCTTCTTCTCCTCCTGCCTCTTGTTCATCTCCTTCGACTTCTACGACGGCTGGTTGTGTCGGGGCTGGTGTTGTTGTGGTGGGGTGTGGTTCCTGGGTCTGGTCTGCTTCTGTTTCAAGATTAGATTCGTAGATCAGTCTGGCAACTTCTTCATCCGTGAGGTCATTGAGAGTAAATCCCTGAGGAAATTCCAAGTCTGATGGAATGGGGGAAAACACCAAGTTGGGTCCTTCTGTACTTGGTCTGGGAAGACGAATGGTGAATGGCCGAACACGCCTAGTTTGAGGAGGAGTCACCTCAAGTGTGGTAGTGGCTCCCCTTGGTTGAGCACATGGTAATTGGACGCCCCCTGTCATCTTCTTCGATGGAGGACCCGCTGTTGATAGTCGCCTTTGGAATTCTTGGGCCCTCGACCACACTAGTGCTCTTTGAATGGGCACGTCATATGCTAGGCACCTGTAAATTATTCTTGTTAGGGCACAACAACCATGAAGTACATTTTTCTGCTTCTTATTCCAGCGCTGATGGGCTAGGTGTATCTGATCGATGACCCAGTGCGGTATGTTGAGGGTGAGGTTCTCTGTTTCTGCCAAGTATAAGCTGAACCAAATTTTCTTAGGGGGCATAGTGAATCGTTCTTGTGCGGGAAAAGCAAAATATTGCATAACAGTTCGTAAGTGGAGAGCAATGGTAGGTGTCATTGCCACCATGTCCTTCAATTTATTGAGATCCTTATGCTTCATCCTACCCGGAACCATTGTTTCTTTCTCGGTGGGAATGTGCATACCTTGCATGTTCAATGCCTCCCGTACCAGATTGAGGGTCAGTTTGAATCTCTTGAGTTCGTGTCCTGGCAACAATGATGGTAGTACAAAAGTACTATCGCCTCCCTTGACCCTGCTAGGAGTTATGGTACTTATGAATAGGAGCAGCGTAGAAAATTAGGTTTAGGCAAGTGTGCTCTGAAATATCTATCCAGGCTTGCCTTGGTCCAAACTGATCGCATTACCTCTGCATTCTGATAGTTCTCGAATTCCCGAGTGAAAAAGTGGTTGCGTCCCCATTTGCCATTAAATTCAATTTCTGCTTCCCAGAAGTAGGTGCCGTCACCCAATGGCCCTGCTACATCACTGAACCAATGAGCATGTTTCCCCACTTGAGAAGTGTGCCCCTGAGGAGGGTCCTGGATAGGAAGGACATGCACCGCTTGAAGTTCTTGAGCCCTTTCGGTGAGTGGCGGTTCCAGAAGAATAGTTTCAATGTCCACAATCTGTGCGCTGGACCCTGCCTGGGAACTGGTGCCTCCAGCTTCTGCCATCGTTATTGCTTGCTAGCTGGTTCTGTCGAGAATATAGAAACATGTGTTCACATTGTAAAGGACAAGTTAGAACCGTTTTTGTCCCCATTACAACATTATCATGAGGTCCGGGAGAGATTAGTAGGTTAATAAGTGCTCGGTGCTTGTGTGTGTATTTAGGAATTGGTTGGACCTAAGAACTAAGTGGAATGATGTAGTGTGAGAGTGACGTAGTTAGTAGGTGGGCATGGATTTACAACTGGGGTCCGGGGGTTTATTACAAGTTTTAGGTTGCCGCAGGCAGTGGATGGGCTTTGATCTTGATTTTGTGGAGACTCTGAAGAGTTTGATAGGGGTATCTGCTTGAAGATGAGGCTTTTTAGGGACCCATTTACAAGTGATTCTACTAGTGCTCATGGAAGAATATGTGTCCGTGCGTGAGGTGTATCTGCTTGAAGATGAGGCTTTTTAGGGACCCATTTACAAGTGATTCTACTAGTGCTCATGGAAGAATATGTGTCCGTGTTTGAATGAGTGAAACATGTTGTACCGGTTGCGGCCGTGGTGTAGCTATTTGAGCCCGCAAGCAAACCTTAGGCACCCAGATTTGTCGTGATTGTGGGCTGGCCTTCATTGACTTCTTGGGTACCCAAATAGACTTCACTTTTGCAGAAGAATTAATGAAGGACTTCTTATTAGTGTCGTGTTGTTGACTACTAATAAGAGGTTTTGGGCGTGGGGTTGGCCTGGTCTGAACAGGGAATTCGCCTTTTTGCCTCCTTGTTTCCATGGATGAAACAATCTGCTTTGCTCCTTTTTTTGGCATCCAGTATCGGTAGTGTTCTGCTTCTTCTGTATTTGATCTGCCGTTGGTTGTTGCAACCCTCTGGTCTTTGGAAAAGAAGGGAGTTCTGTCCTCTCCCTGGCTCCGTTGTTGAGACCAGCCTCTTTCTGCATCATACAGTGTTGGACAAAAATAGCATTGTCAACTTCAGGTGCGCCCCTGGAAGGACCAGGAGTTTGTGCCTTGCCTAGTTCCTTGAGTGCCTCATTTTCCAATTCAACTGTAATTCGGCTATGATCTACCCATACCTGAAGAAGTCCACTTCTTAGGTTGAGGTTGACTGCATGATCATAGATCCAGTCCTGACCCAAGACAAGAGGCTCAGTGAGGTCCTCATCTTGACACACTAGTACTTTGACTGTCATCACTTCGGCTTGAATGGAGATGGGAAGATCCACCTCGCCCATGCAAGGGGTTTCCACACCTCCCAATCCTATGAGATATGCTTCTATAGGATCGACAGTTAATTTCAATTCTTGACAGTAAGATAACTTGACAGCACTTGTGGATGCACCTGAGTCAATCAAAGCTCTTACAGTCTTTGCACCTTTTCCTTGTCCTATATCTAAGGTTATAAAAGGACGTCGATCAATTATCCTATGAGAGCTGATACCTGAAACTTCACACATAGCCACATGATATCCTTGGTCTGCATATGCATCTGGCCTAGGTTGCTCTCTACCTTGTCTTCTTAATTTCATTCTCCGTATGCGCTCTAAGGCTTCTGCTTGAGCTTCTTCTCGAATCCGCTTTTCTTCTTCTTTGTGTTTCTTAGCAGTGTTGAGTCGACTTAGCATTTCCTCTGTGAGTGGTTCCTGATACAACTTGACCCTGCATCCACTAATGTAGCTTGGAAGAACATCACCTTCTAAGGTGCGTAGTTGCACTGCTCCACTTGTTGAGATTCTATTAATGATCATGGGTCCGTTGCCTCTCTTCTCTAGTTTCCTTGCATGTTGTTTCAATGTGTAAACTAAAACTAAGTCTCCTGCCTTCAAACCTTTATCCTTAACGTGGGCATCAAAGTAAGCCTTCTGTCGTTTCTTTGCAGCATATATCCCTGCAGCCGCTCTCAGTCTTGTTTCTCCTAATCGTTCAAGGTCAAAGAGTCTCGAAGAGAGTTCATGACCCGTCCATTCATGCTCTTGTGCTACTTTCAATGTAGGTATTAAAAAGCCCAACGGTAGCACTGCGTTTTGGCCAAATACCATCTGAAAGGGTGTGGCTTGGAGTACCGTTTTATAGGCCACTCGGTATGCCCAAACAACATGGTGTAGCTGTTTGTCCGAATCAGAGCGTTTATTATTCACTAATTTCGTCAGTACATTGCACAGAATCTTGTTTGTGCTTTCAGCCTGGCCATTTGCTTGAGGGTGGTAGGGGGCAGACTTTTTATGTACTACCAAGAACTCTTGGAGCAGATTTTCAATAACTTCATTCAAGAAGTGAGTGCCTCTATCACTGACTAGCTCTATAGGTAACCCGTATCTTGTGAATACATTCTCAAACAAGAATTTAGCAGTTGTTTGAGCATCGTTCTTCGTTGTGGCTTTTACCTCTACCCACTTTGTTAGATAGTCTATCGCAACAATGATATATTCTGCATGGGAACCCTTAGCTGGGGATTAATAGGACCTACGAAGTCTATTCCCCACTTAGAGAATGCACGTCCACCCATCATAGGTTTGAGTGGCATCTCATCTTTACGTATAGGATACTGAGTTCTCTGACAGACATCACATCGTTTCACATAGGTATGTGCATCCATGTGAAGGGTCGGCCACCAGAAGCCCGCAAATAGTATTGCCTTGATCACCCGATCTGGTCCAAAGTGTCCTCCTGCTACACCTTGGTGAGCAGTTTCCAAGATCTTGAGATATTCACTTTCATGGACACACAGTCTCAGGTAACCGTCTTTACCACGTTTGTATAGATTATCACCAATGAGTGAGTAATCCTGGGCTTCTTGTTCTAAACTCCATTTCCTAGCCAGAGTCATCTCTGGAGGGAATGATTTTGTCCTCAGAAAGGATACTAGTGGGTCACTCCAATCCGGCACTATGGACACTTGATAAAGAGTGGCATGTTCCACAGGTGGTTTAGTGCAGCAGATTGGGCATTCCTTGCACAACTTTTGGACATCAGCTTCCATAGTCGGCCAATGCACTCCGAGTCTCCTTAGTGTCTGTAGGGTTCGTTGCTTTGAGTAGTGTTGCTCTAATGCACCTACATGTGCTAGTTGCAACCATTTAGCGTACTCATCCTCTTCCACATAGCAAGCCAAGATCCCTTGATCTGTGTGCTTGTACATACTTCCAGCCATGATGTGATACTTCTGGGCTTTTACTACCTCTCTATCGTGTGTGTTTATTACTGGGTGATTAGGCCCGTATGTCAATACTGGCACTAGTGGCTTAGCCCATTGTGGCACCACTTCCAAATTAAACAAGTAAGCATCAGGAAGGTCATCTGACACTCCTTGTGGGGCCTCTCCCGATGTGAGCCTAGAAAGGTGGTCACCTCTCAAATGAGTCCTCCCTTTTCTCACCACTACCTCAAAGTCATATTCCATTAGTAAGAGAAACCATCTTACTAATCTACCTGTATTGCACGGTTTGTTTACCAAGTACAACAATGCCTGATGGTCAGTAAAAAATTTAAACTTATTTGCAAGCAAATAATGTCTAAACTTTTTAACTGCATATACCATGCCTAATCCTTCTCTCTCTGTAGTGGTATAATTTTGTTCAGCTGCGTTCAATTGTCTACTAGCATAGGCAATTGGAAGATCCATATTACCTTCACCAGTAGGTTGAGCAAGCACACATCCAATAGCATAATTGGATGCATCCACGTGAACATGGAATGGCTTATTCCAATCTGGTGTGGTTAAGATTGGTGCTGAACATAATCTTTGTTTAAGCTCCTGGAAGGAATTCTAACACTCATCAGTCCACTCAAAGTTAGTCAAAAGTCCTTACATGGGCTTTGCAATGACAGCATACATGTGAATGACCCGGCGGTAGTAACCACAATGCCCCATGAAGGCCTGTACTTCCTTGACGTTCTTTGGCCTAGGTAACTCGGCTATGGCTCTTACTTTCTCTTCATCAGTGGATATGCCATTCTTTGACACTATGTGTCCTAAAATCTTACCTTGCCTGACCATGAAAATGCACTTTTCTGGGTTTAGGCACACTTGATATTCTCTACATTTGTCAAAGATTTGTCTCAGTTCAGGAATATGGGTTTGTCTGATGTTGGAATGAGCACAAAGATCATCAACATAGACTTCTAAATTCTTCCTCAGGAACTCCTTAAATACATGGCACATCAGCCTCTGGAAGGCTGCTGGTGCATTGGTAAGCCCAAATGGCATTACCGGAAAGGCGAATATGCCCCATTCTGTGGCAAAAGCTGTCTTATGCTGATCCTCTGGAGCTATGGCTACTTGATTGTAGCCCGAAAATCCATCAAGGAAGCTGTACACTTCCTTGCCTGCTACTCTTTCTAAGAGATGTTCTGTGATGGGAAGCAGGTAGTTATCTTGGATTGTGGCTGCATTGACCTTCTTTAAGTTAATGCATACACGTAATTTACCATTCTTTTTGGGCACCACTACAATGGGGGATACCCATTTAGTGTGCTCAATTTCATAGATAAATCCAGCTTCAACCAGTCTATCTATCTCCTCTTTGATCTTGGCAGCGTAATTATCATTGTATGTATATGGCTTTTGCTTAGAGGGTTTGGCATCTGAGGTCATGGGGATGGTGTGTGAGCATATATCAGGGTCCACACCTTTCAAGTCCTTGTAACTCCAAGCGAACACATCTCTGTATTCTCTTAGCAAGGCTATCAATTCGTGCTCTTCTTCTTCCGTCAGGTCATGTCCTATGTAAGTGCATCTCTCTTCTCCTTCTTCCATGGCTACCACAATTTTCTTTGTGGTTTCTTTGTTATCATAGGCCTCTCCTGATTGTGCCTCTCGTTTAGGCATTCTGATCATGACTCTCCTGTCATCTATCTCATACTTCTTAAAATTTCCTGGGACCTCAAACAAAGATTCCTCCTCTTCTTGTGTGACTTCTTTCTTCTTCCTTTTCTTTCCTTCTTCCTTAGGGGTTACATGTGTGGCTAGCCTTACGTCTTTTGTAAGCTCTCCGTGCCTCTGGGGTTGAAATTCTACTTCATAGAAGTATTCTTCATCTGATGCAAAAGGTGGGTCCATAATGATTGACTCTAGATCGGAGTCACTTGCATCCTCAAATGCATCAAGGCTAGGTTCGCACTCTTCTAACACCGCCTCTCCCATGATTGGCTCTATGGAGAAGACTGAAATGTCATAGCCATCTTCATCACAGTAGGTGTCCATTGATCTTCATTGATGGCTACATCCATTGTTGCTAGGATTTCTGCCCAACCGTGGGGTTCAAATTCTTCGTCAGGAAAAACTACAGGCGCATAGGCGGGGTCTTGAATTGATCTATGTGTTTCTTTTGCACCTATCTCTCTAGCTTCTTCTCTCTTCTCTTCTTCTACTGCTACTTTGCACATCCATAAGTGGGTGTCCTCATGCATCCATGAGGATCCTGATCCTATGGAATGCACAGATTCCGTATCATCTTTGGCTCTATGGATGGGATTCCATTGGATAGGGGGGACATCTCTATGAGAGTAATCTTTGAGATTCACTTTGGTCGTAACACCTAAGTGTTGCAGGTACAAAGAATTGGTTCCCCAATCCTGTACCACTTGCAACTGTCACATAAAAGGTCGTCCCAAGATCATTTCATAGGCATGGTTCTTGCTAAAATCACATATAGCAAATGTGTGCTCGAACTCAACACCACAGGTGGTGAGAGTTATTCCTTCTAACAGCCCTAGGGGTCTCTCTATGTGACCATCGGCCATTTGCAATTTCATCCTTGTGGGCCTGAGTGCTGGCTTGCCCCAACGCTTCCATAGGGAAGTGGTGGCAATTGCAACTCCTACACCTGAGTCCAAAATTGCCTTGGTGGTGTACCCCTGGTAGGTAATGGGAAGATAGGTGTTCCCTTCTTCACCTTCACACATGTCTCCTATCTTATCCAAGGGTATCTCTGGCAGTGTCCTATGTGATCCTACCTGGGAATGAGGTTTCACTATCGCTGGTACTTGTTTGGCGATATGTTTCCATAATTCAGGTCTAACCTTGAGTAGCTTTTCTAACTTGAGATTGCACTGCACTTTAGTGTTTTTCACTACCTCTGTGTTCCTAGGTAAGAGTGAGTCCTCATTTCGTACCATGACCGTGGGTGCTCTCATACAAGTAGACTTAGCTTCCCATGGGCCTGTGAAGTGGGGTAATTCTTGTAGAGAGTTAGACTCAAAGTTTAGTCTTTCCTGAGAGTGGGTGCTCTCCTGCTCCTCATAAATGGATGGGATGTCTTGTGGGAATTGGTCGTGTGCATCATCCACCAGTTCAATGGGAGGAGGTACTTCACTTTCTTTAGCCCATTTGTCTTCTTGAATTTCTCGTAGGAATTCTAGTGTGAATCGATTCATAGAAGATGATGTGTCTGGCTCCGTAGAGTTAGGCACATAAGCTTCAGGCACATATGCTTCCTGGGCAGGAAGACCTGCTCTTTCACTTGCCTTGTCCTTATGTTGAGAGGAGGGTTCCTTTTCTGATTGTGCAATTAGCTTCTCTATTCTTTCTAACAATCCATCAAAGTGCAATTGTGTCTTCGCTGAACTAGAGATGTTAAATAGGCGACTGGCTTCAAACATGGCCTGAGCCAATTCCACCATCTTAGCACAAATTTTGGTTCGTTCTAGCTCTAGTTCTGCTCTAGGGTAACACTTTTCATGATCAGTTACGTTTGGCCCTTCTTGGATTCTGGCCTGATATGCTTTAAGAATCATATTAAGGTCTTTGGGAGTGGGATCTGCTAAGACTGATCCTACTCTAGGGGGTGGTGGAATTAGGTGAGGCGGGTTGGAAGGTGGCGGGTCGGATGGAGTTGGGAATGGTGGAGGTGGGGTAGTGTGAGAGGGAGTTTGAGATGTGAGTTTAGTTATCCTGGCCTTTGTTTCTCTAAGGCTTTCCTCGAGTTCACTCATCTTTTTTGCCCATTGCCTTTTCATTCTTTCACGACTATCTCTCCAAGCTCTAGTCCTCTTCTTTGTCATGCTCTCTATTTCACTAACATTTGGGCTCTTTTCCTGGCCTACCCCTTGGTTTTGCTGCAATGCTTGAGCTCTAGTGATCACTTGCATTGGTGTAGTGGACATCACACTTCCTGTGGAGTCTACAACTAACCCAATAACATTAATGGGAGTTATTTTTGGCATATTGCTGGGATTCTTTGGACAATCTCGTAAGAGATGCTCATTTCCACATTCCTGGCAATAGCCCTAGATCGTCACTAATTGGGGTTGTGGAGGTGGAGGCAAGGGACAATCACGAATGAGATGATCTCCCTGACATCTGTAGCATGGTCCTTTAGGGAATGGGGGTCTTACTTGCCTAGGTTGAGGCCTAGGGTTGGGGTTTGCATACATGACGTTTGTGTAATCTGACTCCCAACTAGGTTCATTTGGCTCTTCACTATAGTAAGACTCACCATGTTCAGGAGACTGCATGTAGTAGGCCTGGGGGCTATCAACATGTGTAGAATCGAAACTATGGTCACTGGGGCCACTTTTTGATAGCAATGGGGTTACTGGCACTATGGCCCTATTCAGGTTTTCTTCTGCAGCTGCATACTTTACAAGATTACATTAGGAGCAGATGGTTGTTGTGCTAGCACTGGCTGGGGTCTCAGTTGGGCCTGATATTGCGGTTGGTAATTTTGCTGAGGCCTAGTATACTGTTGTGGTGGATACTGATTCTGGTATCTTCCCTGCTGAGGGTATGGCTGAGGGTAGGTTTGCCTGACCGCTTGCTTATTGTATGGGCAGTCTTGTGTTGTGTGATTAGTGTATCTCCGTTCTATGGTGCAGTATTGGCTACTAGGATTTACTTGGGGTTGAGCCATAATGGGACATACATTCGCCATGTGGTCGCCACCACAAGTATAGCATCTTTTCACAGGGGCAAACCTTGGGATTTGTTTGCTAGTGACACCTAATTTCTGAGCTACTTTCTCTGCAAGTTCCTCAATTGATGTGGATTGCGTAGAAGAGAGGCTAGAGGCACTATCTGAATCTTTGTATATCTTAGAAAGCTCTAGCTCCTCCCCTAGGTTATCCTCAATGTCAATACACATGCGTACACACTCTTCTATGGTCCTAGGGTCCTTCAAGTACACATATGATCTTAATTTGGTACTTAGCAGTCCGTCCAATAATAGAGCCACTTGCTTAGCTGGTGTGGGCAGCTCCAAAGCAGGGCACCTTTCAAGATATTGCCTAAATCTTCTTCCTGCAAGTCTCACAGTCTCTTGTGGGGTCTGCTTGAAACTATGAATCAATGAGGGGAGGTATTATGTCTAATGCCACTCTTAGAGAATTCAATAATGAAAGCCTCTAGGAGTTGGTCTATGCACCTGAACTGTCTCTCATTCAATGGTTGGAACCACGTAAGGGTTGTGTTCCTAAGGGTTAGACCAAAGGCATTATATTGTGTGAATAGGTCCTCCACTTGTTCTGCTCTCAAGACTTGCGTAAACTCTGCCACATGATTGTATGGGTCTCCTGTGCCATCGAAGTAATTTTTCATGGACTTGACTAATTGAGTCGGTCTCAAAATCGTGGTGTGTTCTCTAGGTCGTGGTAGAGGGAAGTCTTCCATATTCCTTTGATTTCTTGGGGCTCTATGTACCTCAGGCTCTACTCTATTTGTTTCCATCCTCGTTCTTTCTCTACCCCCTGGGTTAGCAAAGCTTACTTCTGGCCTATCTCTACTTCTGTCTCTTTGAGTTCCATGAGCTTGGGATGTTCCCGCTCCAGGATGACCATAGGACACATTTGATCTTGGTTGGGGGAA
The DNA here is from genome assembly GCA_020310875.1 of Ceratopteris richardii. Lineage (NCBI taxonomy): Eukaryota > Viridiplantae > Streptophyta > Polypodiopsida > Polypodiales > Pteridaceae > Ceratopteris > Ceratopteris richardii. The sequence goes on from CM035413.1 coordinate 177,664,052, forward strand.
AATAATTTCACCTTTCCAAGTGTAAGCATGCCTATCATTTTCTGTCACCACAAAAATCCTCTCTAAAGCATGATCTAAGTAGGTCACTCTGCCTGGGCTATCAAGATCCTTAAACTCATAGATCATGATTGTTCCTATATCGATTGGCCGATCAGATTTATACCTCCAAAAGGCTTCGTCAGTTTCTCGGTTCAGAAGCAGATCTATGCTCTTATTATCTTGGGGAATCCACTCTGGTGTGATAATCCTAGTGAGAACAGATTTGCCTTGGGGGGTCCTTGGTTCTTCACCCATGCTTCCTTGCTCTAGGTCACCTAAGTCCGTTCCTGGGATCTCATTCCCAAATTCATCAGTCCTATCTGGATGACTAGTGACTACATATATTGTCCCTTCCCTGTCTAAGTACGCTTCGTTTTCGAACTTGACAGTTGGGCGCTCTATTCCAATGGATTGATCAGGATTCTTAATCTGTACCACAGATCTTCCTAGGCCGTCCTCATAGATGCTAGCACCCAATCGGTTGGTCCTAAGGTATTCCAACTGCGTTTTGTAAGGGCCTTCTACCCTGTGCAAGTATGGAACTCCTGAACTTCCCGTAGGTCTGTCCATGCCTTGAGACATCTCTGATTCACTAGTCTCAGAACTAGGGTAGTATGAGTGGTGGCTCAACTGCTGGGCCCAAGACCTAGCAGTGTGGTTGACACTGGCCTCTGAAGACCTAAGGCTTTGTCTATCTCTCCCTAGATGTCGCCCTGATCTAAGGTTCATAAGCCTAATTGAATAACCCAAATTTGCCCAAGTACAACCTCGTTGCGGAGTTCTTTTGTATCAGTTACTTGATTCTTTTTAGTTGATTACCGTGTTAACATTCTTGTCTGATATCACGTCATAAGGTATATTTGAGTGTAGTTCCGCACTTAAAGTTGATCGTTCCACATTATGTTCTTTTCCTTTAAAGTTCTCGACAGTACAAAGATTATGCTCTTAGCTTGAACTTGAAAGTTTAGGTATTCTTCAACTTCATAATTGCCTATCGTCGCCCTGACTTACTCCTACCTCTAGTCGTTCTTAGCCTAAGCTAGGAATTGACGAAGGGGAGTTGAGAATATTCCGACCTTTCTTGCTGATCCTTGTTCTTTAGTGCTCGAGAAGTTGATTCTCAAGCTTGCACAAAGCCCTTGCTTGGACGCTCTCAATTGCTTCTCAATAGACCTGCATCAGTCCCAAGATTAGTTCCAGAGTTAAATTCAAATGACAGACTAGACCACTTTCATGCATGTAACTCACCGACCAAATTATCTCTTGCCTTTATAAAAAACAATCCCAAGGATCCCTCAGTTTTCCTACCTCGGGTGTGGTTAACTTCAAAAAACCCTATCTAATAATCCTGATCTTAATTTTCACATAACCAGTGGAAGTTTTGGTTGTACTTCCCACGAGCTTTCCAACAAAACAAGAATCACAGCAATTGGATTTTGTATGAGGAAGTTATATCCGATCAGGTTTTAGGTGCTAAAATAGGGTTCAAAACAGTTTACTCAGGCAGACAAGAATTCTTGAATTACTTGGGTTGCGGCCTCACAATGTAATGCTAAACCCTTAAAAGTTCCCCAAAAAATTAGACCACTATTTTTTTGCCCTTAAAAATTGGCCAAATTTGCCCTTCTATCGCGTTCGCAAGTTCTGTCAGTCGCGATTGACAGGTCAGTCCCGATTGATGTGTCGATCGCGATTGACAGGTCCGTCGTGGCTGTCAGTCGCGATTGATGTGTCGATCGCGATTGACAGGTCCGTCGTGGCTGTCAGTCGCGATTGATGGGTCAATCGCGATTGACACGTGGCTCGAAAAGTCAATCAGTCGTGGTCAAAGGGTCGTTGACTCTGTCAGTCGCGATTGATGGGTCGATTGCGATTGACAGGTCGGTCGCGAGGGTCTGTCCGTCGTGGTCAAACAATCGTTGACTGTGTCCGTCACGATTGACAGAACCGTCGTGGGCTGTCAGTCGTGATTGATGGGTCGATCGCGATTGATGACTCGATCGCGATTGACACATGGCACGCGTATGATCTGTCGGTCGTGGTCAATCGGTCATTGACTCTGTCGGTCGCGATTGACAGAGCCGTCGTGGGCTGTCAGTCGCGATTGATTGGTCGATCGCGATTGACAGGTCTGTCCGTCGTGGTTCGTCGATCGCGATTGACAGAAATTTGATGAATTTCAAAAATCTAAACACAGTTTTGGGAAGCTCTAGGCTTGTAGATCATGGTTTTGTACTTTGTTTGGCAAATGGAGCATTTTTTGTGTCGGTCGCGATTGACAGAGGTCGGCGACACAGAGACAGTTGCCAAGATTTTCGTACCTGCGCGGAGTGCTGGAGAAGATGATGCAGCATGTACCTGCAAGACAGCTCAAGAAACATGCAAAAACTACACACACAATATCGCTCTCTCGCTCTCTCTCACAAGTGGAATGAGGGAAATGGAAGAAGGAAATATAGTCAAAAAACTGAAATTTTTGCGATGATGGAGATGGAGGTGGGAGATGGTGATGATGATGATGGTGATGAAGGAAACAAAAGGAAATAGATAAAAGTGAAGAAAATACCTATAACTCCAACGCTTCAACTCTACGTCTTACCATCACATGCTCGTCCTCAAAGCTCGATCCCCGGCAACGGCGCCAAAATTTGGTGTAGCTCAGTGATGAGTAGCACCTCCTTTAATGTCAATCCGGGAAGACGAGAGGATGGTATGAAGACCTCGAGCAAGTGGAGGCACAAGTGCGTGAGTGAGAAGCACACAAACATGCACACACATACACACACACGCGCACACACGGCAAGACAAAGAGTGAGAAGCAATGGAGTTCTTAGATTACTTTCAGAAAGCTCTTACAAGTTCATTTCAATTACAATCTCCTCTCAAAAATGAGCTCTCTAGCTATATTTATAGTTTTTGACTAGGTTTTGGCCTTGTCCAAACCTAGTGTTCGGCCTAGTTAAAAATTAGGTTCCAGGGCCAATTTGAGGGCTTAAACGGAGTCTAAAAAATACGAAAATTGATATGTAGGCACTTCTAAGGCTCCTCAAGCTCAAGGACTCCTTGGCTTGCACAAAATGGAGCTACAAAAATATGAAATGGTATTTACAATGGTTTTTAGTGATTAAAATCACTTATTTGTGTAGGGATTTTCTCTGTTGATTTGTCGTACACATCTTTGAGCTCCCTACTTGCTCTTTCTTCTTGTGTGCTCCACTCCTTGATGTCTGAAAAATTTAGATGGCCTACTTGCCAGATCTTCTTTGGCTACTGTGTCTGCTTGTGCTATCTCTTCGTTCCGACCCTCTTTGTCTTGTGGCTCCTTCGGTTCCCCGACTGCTGCCAACATGCGGTGAACAAGGATTTGGCACTCATGTATAAGGAAGTGCCAAGATATGTGGAAATCACTCCACAAAAGGAAGTAATCCCAAAGCTTTGCGGAAAGCTTGAAACTTCTCCCTAGGTAGAGCAAATTCCTACGTGGGCACATATGCCAAGCAAATTTCTCCAATAGAGAACCTCTCCTTAACATAATGATAATGCACCTCAATGTGCTTAGTGCAAGCATGGAACACAGGGTTCCTCGCAACTACCAATGTTTAGTGAAGATGGTGGTGGCAGAAGGTTGACCAACACCTAAATCATCCATAAGGCATCTGAGCCACACACACTCAACAGTCGTTGTGAAAGCTGCCCTATAGTCAGCCTCACAATTGGAAGTGTCCATAGTAGGCTGCTTCTTGCTCAACCAAGATATACATGAGCTACCAAGCATGAAGCAAAAGCCACTAGTGGACACATGAGTGTCATAGCAACCAACTAGCCCAATCACTCTCAGAAAAAGCATGCAAATCTGGCGGTAGTGATCCCCTGTTGGGATAAAATAATCTAAGTAGCCGGGTACCACTCAAGTAGCAAAATATGTGCTTAACCACATGCCAATGCTTGACACCTGGGCAATCATAAACCTGTTCATCTATGAGAGAGCAAACTGAATATCTAGCTGAGTAATGCATAAGTAAATCAAGCATCCAATAGCCTGCTTATAGAGAACAACATCAAATGCATCTCCAACATCATGAAGACTCAATCGTAAACCTATCTCCATAGGAGTGGCAATAGGCTTACAGTCTTCAAGGCCAAAACAAAACAACAATGTTTCATTGTATTTCATTTGACTCAAAGCCATTCCACCATCAACTTGCATAAATTGAATGCCCAAATAATGATGCAAATGCCCCAAATCAGACATCTTAAATGAGGCATGCAAATCAGCATTAAAATCAGCAATATGCTTATCATGAGGACTAGTGAGCAGCATATCATCAACATATACAACAATGATCAGAAGCACATCATTAGCACACTTAACATATAAGGTGCTCTCAATTGGATTGTTCTCAAAACCAGGTGCAATGAGATAGGCATGTATCTTTTCATACCAAGCATGTGATGCTTGCTTTAAACCATATAATACCTTCTTTAACCTGCACATCTGGTTTTCGTGCCCTTTCTGCACAAAGCCATGGGGTTGAAAAACATACACTTCTTCATGCAAGCAACCATTCATAAATGTTGTTTTAATGTCAAACTGATGTACATTCCAACCACGATGAGCTGCAAGTGCACAGATTCTATGAACAGTAGTCATTTGGCATGTAGGTGCAAAGGTCTCATCAAAATCAATGACTCTTTCTTGCGCATAACTCTTTGCAACAAGCCTAGCCTTATACCTATCAACTATTCCATCAGGCTTACACTTCAAATTGTATACCCACTTAGTGCCAATGGCCTTCTTGCAGAAGGCAAGTCACATAAAGGCTAGGTACCATTCTATACAAAGCTGAAGATTGATTACCTTTGGAGCTTTCTCCATTTTTGATAAGCTTGGCCTCTTGAGTAAGTAGTTGTCCTATGAGTGTGTTGAAATCTGGTAGATGCATATCCATGTATATATCCATAGCTGTGGTGAATGCTTCCCACTTGTCATCTGCCATCAAGCCATTGATGACCTACCTTACAATTTGTTCTTCATCTATTACCTCTCCAATGCTTCCCAACTGATCTGCTATGTCCTTGAGCTTTGTGACAAAATCAATCACATTTTGTTTGGGAGCTTTCTTGAGAGTTGTGAAGTCTAGCCATAGTTGATGCTTCCTGGCCTTTGTACTTGAAGAGAAGAAGGATTCAAGTGCATTCCACGCTTCATGAGATGTTTTAAAACTTCTAATGTGAGGCAACAAAAAATCTGAGATAGTGTTGAGGAGATAAGACCTTGCAAGTGCATCCTTGGAGCACCATGTGCTCAATCTTTCTTGCTCTTCTTGTGTTGGTTGAACTTTGTTCGTGAAACTTGGCATAACTTCAGCTCCAGCTATATAACCATATAAATTCCTTCCTTGAGGATAAGTTTCCATTCTTAATGACCAGGCTGAGTAGTTACCTCTGTACAATTTTTCAATTGATGAAGGAAATCCATCTGCCATGTTGTCTAACCTTGCTCTGATAGCACTGTGAAGAGATGGATTTGTAGTTGATGAAGATGAAGTGGTGCTGCAAAAACTTTGCACTACACCAGTCAAATGAACTTTAGAGATATGTGGTGGGCCCCTTAGATTTCCAAAAGATGTATTAGACACCCTATGTACCTTGGAAGATCACTCTCAAAAAGTTGAATCAAAACAGATAAGTTGGAGTAGATTCAAGAGCAAAAAACTTGCTAGTTATGTTCATACATTTTCTCAGTATTTTGAACAATTCTCTAGCCATAGCAGCAATTAACTTAATTCCTTTTGAGGAAGTCTTATAAAATTAGTAAGATAACAATCAAGAGTTATTTCATAAAAAAATGATGGACTACAAATGGAGCAAAGAACTTAGCAAGTCATAGGACCATCCTGATTTTCATGGGCTGTAGCAAACCTGTGAGCGGAAAAATGGCAATATCTCACCATCTCCATGAGTGACCCATTCTTCCGTTGAGCAACTCCATTCTGTTGAGGTGTATACGGTGATGTACACTGATGTTTTATCCCACGTTCAGCCAGAAATGCATTAAATTCAGAAGACATAGATTCCCCTCCTCGATCAGAACGGAGGGTGCCCATTTTACATGCTGATAGATTTTCAGCCAAAACTAAAACTGTTTGAAGCACATGGACACTTTGGACTTTGGTTTCAATGGATATACCCATGCATGCCTGGAAAAATCATCAATGAAAGTCATGAAGTAAAGATATTTTCCAAAAGAGGTTGTCTGCATAGGACAGCAAACATCACTGTGAACAAGCTGCAATTTCTATGTATCTTGAATAGAACTATCTCTTGGGAATGAGGAACGCTGCATTTTGCCCAAAATATAGCCTTCATATACATGTTTAATAGGTGCCTCAAGTTTGGGCAAAGAGGATACCATTTCAGACTTCTGTAGGCATAGCAAATTAGCAAAATTCAGATGAGCAAAGCATTCATGCCAAAGCTTTGCATCTGACATAGCCTGAGAATCATGTACTGCACATGTTGAGTTATTCAAAGATTTTTCATAATCTATGAGCTTAAACAGCCCACGAGATAAAATGCTAGAAGCAATAATCACGTCGCCATTTGGAAAATCATGAACTGTACATCTATCATCAACAAATTTCACAACCAAGCCAATCTTGGCTAAAGCCAAAACTGATAACAGATTCTTCTTGATCCCTGGCACAAATACATCTGACAATGTAAAAGAACTACCATCAGTAGTGGTCAGAATGATCTTACCAACTCCCATAACAGGATAAGAGGAGTTGCTGGCGCATGTAACAATATTCCCTGTAGGGGCAGGCTCGAGTGAAGAGAAGAAACTGCACTGTGAGGTAATATGTTTGGTCACCCCACTATCAAAGTACCAATCATCTAAGTCTATTGCAGACATGCACTTCTCATGAGAAGATGAATCAAAATTGCAAACAGTGGTAATGCCCATTCTTCATTCTGTACAAGATTAGCAGACTCTGTTTTCGGTGTAGAGGCCTTTGCAACAACCATTCCGACCTCTTTCTTCTTTGCCTCTTTAACAGCCAATTTTGGACAACTCATAATGGCATGATCATTTGCTTTATAGTATTTGCAAAACAATTTTTTCTTTTCTGATTTCTTCTCATCTTTGTCTTCCTTCTTCGATTGTGCAGAATTAGTATATTTCTGCTTACTAGTAGAAGAGCTCCATTTTCCTTTGCCCTTTTAACTAGCCAAGTGAGCTTGATCTGCAACCCGCATAATAGATCTGTTCTGCCTAGAATGATCTTCCTGCAAAAAAAAAGAAACTAACTCTTCAAATGTTAAGTCATTTGGATTGACTTTCATCATCAAACAAAGAGTAGAAGCAAAACTCTGATATGAGTCGGGAAGACCACTCAAAACGGTCTTTACAAGTGAAATGTCAGGAAGGACTTCATCAACAAAAATCAATTGTTCCTTCAAATCCTTGATCTTTGTTAGAAAAGTGTCCATAGAATCACCTTCATTCATGTGCTCACTCTCCAACTATTTTCAGAGGTAAGCAACACGATCCTCATTCCTAGTCTGGTACAATGTGGTAAGTGTATCCCAAACATGCTTAGTTGTTCTACAAGAGGGAATGTGAGGAATAATGGCACGTTTGATAGACAAAGATATCAATGCATGTGCCTGATCATCTTTGACATCCCAACGAATTTGCTCTATAGTAGGTGCAATAAAAACAATAGCACGAACAGGAATCTACAGAATATCACCATCTTCGATACCATCTACATCAGCTTCAGTACTTGTATTTGAAGTACATGTGTTCACAGGTGCAATATGACATTTTCAACACCTTGCACAATATTCCACACTTCTTTTGCGACCAATACATGACACATCATATAAGCCCACAATGGACCTTCTTCCAATTCATGTTGTCATACCTACACTAAACCGAATGTATATTCCATACATATGTAATGGAGTATGCAGGTGAACTCTAATGAATACCATATCCTAAAATCATGTTAGTGGACTCAAATGAGTCCCATATCCTTGAACTAGTATAGTTTGGTTCTAGTCAACAAGTGAAAATGGATATCCCTTTCTATTCCAAACTAACTTGTTCCTAGGTACCAAGACTGAGTCTAAGTACCTCTCTGTAGATCCCAACATACATATATGTATTGGGTACCCCACCTACTCTTAATTGAGGGATCTATGCTCTAAATCATAGAGCTAGTGCCATGCTTATGGCCTTCCTAACCATCACTCGAATCACATAAGCACCTGTCGATGCTCTCTCATGAAACCCATCTCTATGATCCCATCTAATTGGTTTCCGTAGTAGTGTAGCATAAATGCTCCACTACTTGCTCAAGTGATGTGCATGAGTGAAACTAGTCACTCTTTGGGTATTCTTGGTAATACTCCATAGTCTCCTAATCATAGTGTGAGACTCTTGTGAAGATAAGTAAATCTTCAATACTTTGGAGATTATCATAAATGTATCTCCCATGCCTGTATGCAACTTCCTATAACCTATAGGATTGCTTGTGCACATTCCTAATGGTGAAGGTATATCTCCTTCCCTTTAGCAATCCTATGGTCTAAATCCATAAGGATTATATGTAGGGATCCTATTTACTACTGAAGTTGCCTTATCTATAATACTATGATGGTACTAAGTCCATTAAATACATGCTTATAAGCATGCCTAGATCTTATTGATGTTTGTAGAAAAGGCATGTTACCATGCCATAACATTCTTACCTAAAGGCAAGTGCGTATATAACGCCATGAGGTGAGAAAAATTTTGACAAAATTTCCCCAGGAAATTGAATCCCAAAAAAATTTTTAACCATAAACTCAATGGCACATAGGCCATCCAACAACATAGGGCTTGAGAGGCCCATGGCATGCATGCCATAAACTCATACATGGACTCCATAACCTGCAAAAACATAAAAACAAATGCTAGCAACAATTCTCTTTGTTGCATAACCATGTAGTTCTTGCAATAATCTTTCCTTCAAACAATCAAAAAGTGTACTTCTCGCATGTTGACCCATACTTTTAGAATTTAAACAAGGATCAACTTGGATATATACACTATGTTGGCAGTATACGAGAAGAGGCAAGTACGAGCATACAAGCAGATCTAGCACTAAGGCAACCCTTTATTTTTTTCAAAACCCTTACACCATTTAAAAGTGATTCTCATCACTAAAAACCCTTGTAAATACCATTTTCACCTTTTTGTAGCTCCATTTTGTACAAGCCGAGGAGTCCTCGAGCTTGAGGAGCCTTAGAAGTAGTTGCCTACCAATTTTTGTATTTTTTAGACCTCGTTTGAGCCCTCAAATAAGCCCTGGAACCTAATTTTTAACTAGGCCGGACACTACGTCTGGACAGGGCCAAAGCTAGTCAAAAACAATAAATAGAGCTAGAGAGCTCATTTTTGGGCTAGCTTCTTGTAGTTTTGAGCTTGTATGAGAACTTGGTTGCAATAGAAGTGATTCCATTGTCTTACTCTCTTTGTTCTTGCCGTGTGTGCACGTGTGTGTGTATGTGTGTTGCTCAACCTCAGGAAGTGAGTGCCCTCACAATCTATGAGTTTAAAGACCCTGATAGCCCAGGCCAAGTAACCTACCTAGACAATGCATCAGAGAGAATCTTCATGGTCACTGAGCATGGCAGACATGCCTACACATGGAAGGGTGAATTTGTTTTTCCCCAACCAAGGTCTAATGTGTCCTTTGGTCACCAAGGAGCTGGGACCTCCCAAGCTCATGGAGCTCAAAGAGATAGAAGTAGAGACAAACCTGAGGTAAGTTTTGCCAACTCCCTGGGAAGAGAAAGAACGGGAACGGAAAGGAATAGAGTGGAACTTGAGGGACATAGAACCCCATGGAATCAAAGGAATGATGAAGATTTCCCTTTGCCAAGACCGAGAGAACACACTAGGACCCTGCAACCAACTCAACTGGTGAAGTCCATGAAGAATTACTTCGATGGCATTGGAGACCCTTATGACCATGTGGCAGAATTTTGGCAAGTCTTGAAAGCGGAACGGGTAGAGGACCTATTCACACAATATAAGGCTTTTGGTCTAACCCTTAGGAACACTGCCCTTACGTGGTTTCAACCACTGAACGAGAGGCATTTCAGAAACATAGACCAGCTCTTAGAGGCATTTATCATTGAGTTTTCTAAGAGTGGAATAAGGCACAACACTTCCTCACTAATTCATAGCTTCAAACAAACACCTCAAGAGACGGTCAAACTAGCTGGAAGAAGATTTAGGCAGTACCTGGAGAGATGCCCGATGCCGGAGTTACCCACACCAGCCAAACAAGTGGCCTTGTTCTTAGATGGATTGTTGAGCACCAAGCTCAGGTCATATGTGTATTTGAAGGACCCCAGAACGATAGAAGAGTGCGTGCGCATGTGCATAGACATTGAGGACAATCTAGGTGAGGAATTAGAACTATCAAAAATCTATAAGGATTCTGATAGCTCTAGTAGCCTCACATCTGGTCAATCCACATCCATTGAGGAACTTGCAGAGAAGGTAGCTCAAAAACTAGGTGTCTCTAGCAAACAAATTCCGAGATTTGCCCCAGTTAAGCGGTGTTACACTTGTGGCGGTGACCATATGGCAAATGTATGTCCCATTATGGCCCAACCCCAAGTGAATCCTAGTAGCCAGTACTGCACCATAGAGCGCACGTACACCAACCACACTGCACAAGACTGCCCATATAACAAACAAACTGTTAGGCAAAATTACCCTCAGCCATATCCACAACAGGGTAGATACCAGAATCAGTACCCACCACAACAATACAACAGACCACAGCAAACTTATCAGCCACCTTATCAAGGGCAGCAGAGATCTCAACCAGTCCTAGTACAGCAACCCCCTGCTCCAACCAATGTGATCCCAGTGAAATATGCATCTGCTGAAGAAAATCCGAACAGAGCCATAGTCCCAGTCACCCCATTGCTATCAGACAGTGATCCTAGTGACCATAGTTTTGACTCCACACATATTGATAGCCCACAGGCTTACTACATGCAGTCACCCGAGCATAACGAGTCATACTATTATGAGGACCCAAGTGAAAATAGTGGGGAGCCTGAGTATGCCAATGTCATGTACACAAACCCCAACTCTAGACCTCAACCTAGGCAGGTACGACCCCCATTTCCTAGAGGACCATGCTTCAGATGTCAGGGAGATCACCTTATACGTGATTGTCCACTGCCTGCCCCTACACAACCTCAAGCAGTAACCATTCAGGGTTTCTGTCAAGACTGCGGGAAAGAGCATCTCCTACGAGATTGCCCAAAGAACCCTAATAACATGCCTAAAATCACTCCTATCAATGTTGTTGGGTTAGTTGTAGACTCCACAGGGAGTGTGACTTCCACTGCACCTGTGCAAGTGATCACAAGAGCCCAAGCACTACAACAAAACCAAGGTGTTGGTCAAGAAAAGAGCCCCGAGGTGAGTGAAACAGAGAGCATAACCAAAAAGAGGACTAGAGCCTGGAAGGATAGTCGTGAAAGAATGAAAAGGCAATGGGCAAAAAAGATGAGCGAACTTGAAGAAAGCTTGAGAGAAACCAAAGCAAAAATCATAGAGATCACATCGCAACCGCACTCTCACACATTCCCACCGCTACCATCCCCATCACCCTCCATCCCTCCACCCTCTAATACACCCCACGTAACCCACCCACCACCCCGAGTAGGATCAGTATTAGCTGATCCCACTCCTGAAGACATAGACATGATGCTTAAAGCATACCAGGCCAGAATCCAAGAAGGGCCAAATGTAACGGATCATGACAAGTGCTACCCTAGAGCTGACCTAGAGATAGAAAGAACCAAGCTTTGCGCGAAAATGGTCGCATTGGCTCAGACTATGTTTGAAGCCAGTCGCCTTTTCAATTACTCGGGCTCAGCCAAGACACAATTACACTTGGATGGACTTCTAGAGAAGTTAGAGGGCATAATTGCAAGATCTGCCAAGGAAGAAAAAAATCAAGAAAGAGATAAAGCAAGCAAAAACATGACCCATCCCCCACCGAAAGCTTATGTGCCCAATTCCACTGAACCAGACAACCCCTCCTCCCTAGAAAGAATAGAGAATCTAATGGCACAATCACAAAAGGGACTCGCCCCTCAACACCATGACAAGGCTAGTGAAAGAGCAGGTCTTCCTACCCAGAAAGCCTATGTGCCTGAGGCCTACGTGCCTAACTCTACGGAGCCAGACACCTCTTCTTCTATGAATCAATACACACCAGAATTCTCGCGAGAGATTCAAGAAGAGAAATGGGCTAAAGAGAGTGAAGTTCCTCCTCCCATTGAGCTGGTGGATGACACACACGATCAATTCCCACAAGACCTTCCTTCCATTTATGGAGAGCAGGAGAGTGCCCAATCTCAAGAAAGATTAGACTTCGAGTCTAATTCTTTACAAGAACTACCCCATTTCACAGGCCCATGGGAAGCAAAGTCCACCTGTATGAGAGCACCTACAGTCATGGTAAAAAATGAGGACTCAGTCATACCTAGGAACACAGAGGTAGTGAAAAACACTAAAGTGCAGTGCAATCTCAAGTTAGAAGAGCTACTCAAGGTTAGACCTGAATTATGGAAACATGTCGCCAAACAAGTACCAGCGATAGTGAAACCTCATTCCCAGGTAGGATCACATAGGACAGTGCCAGAGATACCCTTGGATAAGATAGGAGATATGTGTGAAGGTGAAGAAGGGAACACCTATCTTCCCACTACCTACCAGGAGTACACCACCAAGGCAATTTTGGACTCAGGTGCAGGAGTTGCAATTGCTACAACTTCCCTATGGAAGCGATGGGGCAAGCCAGCACTCCGACCAACGAGAATGAAATTGCAGATGGCTGATGGTCATATTGAAAGGCCCTTAGGATTGCTAGAAGGAATAACTCTCACTACATGTGAGGTTGAGTTTGAGCATACTTTTGCTATATGCGACTTTAGCAAAAACCAAGCCTACGAGATGATTTTGGGAAGGCCATTTATGCGGCAATTGCAAGTAGTCCAGGATTGGGGAACCAATTCCTTGTATTTGCAACATCTAGGTGTTACAACCAAAGTCAATCTTAAGGATTACTCTCATAGAGACGTACCGCCTATTCAATGGAATCCCATCCATAGAGCCAAAGATGAGACTGAGTCCGTGCATTCCATAGAATCCGGATCCTCGTGGATGCATGAAGACACCCACTTATGGATGTGTAAGGTAGCAGTAGAAGAAGAGAAGAGAGAGAAAGCCAGAGAGGTAGGTGCAAAAGAAAACCATAGATCAATTCAAGACCCAGCCTATGCACCTGTAGTCTTTCTTGATGAGGAATTTGAACCCCATGGCTGGGCAGAAATCCTAGCAACAATGGATGTAGCCATCAATGAAGAGTAGTGGACACCTCATTGTGATGAGGATGGCTATGACATTTCAGTCTTTTCAATAGAGCCAATCATGGGAGATGCAGTTTTAGAAGAATGCAAACCTATCCTTGATGCATTTGAGGATGCGAGTGACTCCGATCTAGAGTCAATAATCATGGACCCACCTTTTGCATCAGATGAAGAATACTTCTATGAAGTAGAATTTCAACCCCAGAGGCACGGAGAGCTTACAAATGAGGTGAGGTTAGCCACACAAGTAGCTTCTAAAAGCGGAGGAAAGAAAAGAAAGAAGAAGGAAGTCACTCTAGAGACAGAAGAATCCTTGTTTGAGGTCCTTGAAAACTTTAAAAAATATGAGATAGACGATAGGAGGGTCATGATAAGAATGCATAAACGTGAGGCACAAGCAGGAGAAGCCTATGATAGCAAGGAAACTACCAAGAAAATAGCTGTCGCCATCGAGGAAGGAGAAGAAAGATGCACCTACATAGGTCATGACCTGACAGAAGAGGAAGAACAAGAGCTGATAGCCTTGCTAAGAGAATACCGAGATATATTTGCTTGGAGTTATAAGGACTTGAAAGGGGTAGACCCTGATATATGTTCACATACAATCTCCATGACCTCAGACGCCAGACCCTCGAAACAGAAGCCCTACACATACAATGATAACTATGCTGCTAAGATCAAAGAGGAGATAGATCGACTGGTTGAAGCCGGATTCATCTATGAAATTGAGCACACTGAGTGGGTATCCCCCATTGTAGTGGCGTGTGTGTATTAACCTTAAAAAAGTTAATGCCGCCACGATTAGAGACAGTTATCCGCTTCCTATCACTGAGCATCTATTAGAAAGGGTAGCAGGCAAGGAAGTGTACAGCTTCCTAGATGGGTTTTCGGGCTACAATCAAGTAGCCATTGCTCCAGAGGATCAACATAAGACGGCTTTTGCCACGGAGTGGGGCATATTTGCCTTTCGGGTAATGCCATTCGGGCTTACCAATGCACCGGCTACCTTTCAAAGATTAATGTGTCACGTGTTTAAAGAGTTCTTGAGGAAGAATTTGGAAGTGTATGTTGATGTTCTTTGCGCTCATTCCAACATTAGACAGACCCATATACCCGAACTCAGACAGATCTTTGACAAATGTAGAGAATATCAAGTCTGCCTGAACCCAGAAAAGTGCGTTTTTATGGTCAGGCAAGGCAAGATTCTAGGACACATAGTGTCAAAGAATGGCATATCCACTGATGAAGAGAAAGTGAGAGCCATAGCAGAGCTACCTAGGCCAAAGAACGTCAAGGAAGTACAGGCTTTCATGGGACATTGTGGTTACTACCGTCGGTTCATCCACATGTATGCTGTCATCGCAAAGCCCATGTACGGACTTCTAACTAACTTTGAGTGGACTGAGGAATGTGAGAATTCCTTCCAGGAGCTTAAACAAAGATTATGTGCAGCACCAATCTTGACCACACCAGATTGGAGCGAGCCATTCCATGTTCATGTGGATGCCTCCAATTATGCTATTGGATGTGTACTTGCACAACCTACGGGTGAAGGGAACATGGATCTCCCTATTGCCTATGCCAGTAGACAATTGAATGCTGCAGAAGGGAACTATACAACCACCGAACGAGAAGGATTAGGCATGGTATATGCAGTTAAAAAATTTAGACATTATTTGCTTGCAAATAAGTTCAATTTTTTTACTGATCACCAAGCTCTACTGTACCTAGTAAACAAGCCATGTAATACAGGCAGATTAGTAAGATGGTTTCTGTTACTAATGGAGTATGACTTTGAGGTAGTAGTGAGAAAGGGCAGAACTCACCTAAGAGAAGATCATCTCTCAAGGCTCACATCAGGAGAAGCCCCACAAGGAGTGTTAGATGACTTACCTGATGCTTACTTGTTTAATTTGGAAGTGGTACCGCAGTGGGCTAAGCCATTAGTGCCAGTGTTAACCTACGGGCCTAACCACTCAGTAATGGCCACACAGGATAGAGAGGTAGTAAAAGCCCAAAAGTATCACATCATGGCAGGAAGTATGTACAAGCACACGGATCAAGGGATCTTGGCTTGTTGTGTGGAAGAGGACGAGCACGCGAAGTGGTTGCAATTAGCACATGTAGGTGCATTAGAGCAACACTACTCAAAACAACGAACCCTGCAAACATTGAGGAGATTTGGAGTGTACTGGCCAACGATGGAAGCAGAAGTCCATAGAATGTGCAAGGAATGCCCAATTTGTCGCACTAAGCCACCAGTGGAACATGCCACCCTATATCGCGTGTCTCTAGTGCCAGATTGGAGCGAGCCACTAGTGGGGTTTCTGAGGATGAAAACATTCCCTCAAGATATGACCCTGACGAGACAAAGAAGTCTAGAACAAGAGGCCCTAGATTACTCACTCATTGGTGATAGTCTATACAAGCGCGGAAAAGATGGTTACCTGAGACTATGTGTTCATGAGAATGAATATCTAAAGATCTTGGAAACTGCTCACCAGGGTGTAGCAGGAGGACACTTTGGTCCAAATAGGGTGATCAAAGCAATCCTATTTGCAAGATTTTGGTGGCCCACCCTTCACATGGACGCACATACCTATGTGAAGAGGTGTGAGATTTGTCAACGAACCCAGTATCCTATACGCAAAGATGAGATGCCACTGAAGCCCATGATGGGCGGACGTGCATTCTCTAAGTGGGGAATAGACTTTGTAGGTCCTATCAATCCCCCAGCTAAGGGTTCCCATGCTGAGTATATCATCGTGGCCACGGATTATCTCACAAAGTGGGTAGAGGTAAAAGCTACGACAAAGAACGATGCTCAGACCACTACTAAGTTCTTATTTGAGAATGTATTCACAAGATACGGGCTACCCATAGAGCTAGTTAGTGATAGAGGCACTCACTTCTTGAATGAAGTTATTGAAAATCTGCTCCAAGAATTCTTGGTAGTGCATAAGAAGTCTGCCCCCTATCACCCTCAAGCCAATGGGCAAGCCGAAAGCACCAATAAGATCCTATGCAATGTATTGACAAAATTAGTGAACAATAAATGCTCTGATTGGAACAAACAGCTACACCATGCTGTTTGGGCATACCGATTCGCCTACAAAACGGTACTCCAAGCCACCCCCTTTCAGATGGTATTTTGCCAAAACGCCGTGTGACCTTTGGACTTCTTAATACCTACATTGAAAGTAGCACAAGAGCACGAATGGACGGGTCATGAACTCTCCTCTAGACTTTTTGACCTTGAACGATTAGGAGAAACAAGACTGAGAGCAGCTGCAGGGATATATGCAGCTAAGAAGAGACAGAAGGCATACTTTGATGCCCATGTGAAGGATAAGGGCTTGAAAGCAGGAGATCTAGTTTTAGTATACACATTGAAACAACACGCAAGGAAGCTAGAAAAGAGAGGCTACGGACCTATGATCATCAATAGGATCTCCACGAGTGGAGCAGTACAACTAGCCACTTTAGAGGGTGATGTTCTCCCAAACTATATTAGCGGATGCAGAGTCAAGTTGTATCAGGAACCCCTCACGGAGGAAATGCTAAGTCGACTCAATACTGCTAAGCAACGTAAAGAGGAGGAAAAACGAATTCGAGAAGAAGCACAGGCAGAGGCCTTAGAGCGCATCAGACGAATGAAGTTGAGGAGACAAGGGAGGGATCAGCCTATGATTGACACTCAAGAGTCTCCAGGCTATCACATGGCCATGTGTGAGGCTTCAGGTGAGCGTACCCATAAGATAGTGGATCGACGACCTTTTGTGACCCTAGAAATAGGACAAAGAGACATCACAACAAGCATGAGAGCTTTAATTGATTCAAGAGCAGCCACAAGTGCAGTTCGGCTTTCTTATTGCCAGCAGCTGCAATTGGAGGTAAAACCCCTAGAAGCATATCTGATAGGATTAGGAGGTGTTGAAACCCCTTGCATGGGAGAGGTGGATCTTCCCCTCTACATACAAGAGGTCCTCATGCCAGCAAAAGTGCTAGTGTGTGAAGACGAGGATCTGACCGAACCTCTGGTCCTGGGCCAAGACTGGATCTACGATCACGCAGTCAACCTCAACCTAAGAAGTGGACTTCTTCAGGCCTGGGTAGGCCAAAGCCGTCTCACGATTGAATTAGAAAATGAAGCACTCAAACCAATAGAACAGGCACCAACTCCTGGTCCCTCCAGGAATCCACATGAAGATAACAATGTTGTTCTTGTCCAAACTTCTATGGTGCAGAGGATTGTCAATCTTACTGAAGGTACAGGAGCCAATAAGGAGTTCCCAACTGATCGAAAGAAGATTCTAAACGGGCAGACCGAACATCACTCGACACGAAGGAGGCCGCTGATCAAGAGGCAGGAGCGCCAACCTGTGCAACACGGAGCACCTCGTGGCACGAAGCAGATATGGATACGCAAGGATGGAAAATCCACCACTCTAATAGCAGACTCCCGAGGAGACAACAAACAAGCCACACCATCACGGACACAAGTGAAGGAGTACCCTAGGAAACCTCCTAGGCACACCACATCTATTTGGGTCCCTAAGCGGTCAAGGAAGGCTAGCCCCAATGCTAGACACATATGGGTGCCCAAGGCCTGTTTACGAGCCCAAATAGCTCCAACTCTAGTTACTGGCATAATTCAACACTCTCAAGTCCGCTCGACTAACAACGCAGGAACTCTACCTAAAAACCACTCTGACCCACACTCAGTCACATCGAGGAGTGCCTGGAAATGGGTACCCAAAAGGTCCCAAATCCATCACAACCTAGCTCATAAACCGTTGCCTGTCTTTAGCTCTAAGAGCTACGAATCCCCTATCAAAGTTTGGAGACCTAAACCATGTATCAAACCCCCTAGCCCAATTTTTGTAAATCCATCCATTCTGACATAGGTGCATTCCGAGTCCACTGCATAACCAAAGTAGGCATCTAGGATGATACTGACCTCTAATCACCACTCACTCCTATCACAAGCACTTCATCTCTGACCACTAACCTTCGGGATTGTCCTGTTAGTATTGTGAAGGGAACACCATTACATCCTGTTTCCTATGCAACACTAATGTGCCTTTCTTCTTCTAGCAGATAAGCACCCAAATCCCATGGCAGCAGCAGCAGGCACAAGCTCTCAAGCAGGCTCTGGTGCTCAAATCAATTGGGATGCCATGCCGGTGGAGGCCCCACCAACAGCTCGGCCTGAAGAATTCGTGAACGTGCGGAGAATTCCTATTCCAGATCCACCAAATGGCCTAACCGAAAGAGTAAAAGGGCACTCTCATTGGTTCAATGAAATGCCAGGAGACTTGGGAGACGCAGATCATATATGGGAGTCCAAGATGGAGTGTGGAGGAGTGTGGTGGACCTTCCAGTTCTTTTCAAGAGAATTCGAAACCTTACAAAATGCAGCTCCACTTCAAGATATCTGGCAAAAGGCAGGATTACAAACTTATTTTAGTGCAGCTCTGCCTAAACCCGATTTCCTCAGGTGCTACTACCTAATTGCCACACTGAAGCCGACAGGTGATAAAGATCATTCAGGCATATTTTGGGTGCCCTCCTTGTCAAATCTGGAGGAAATGAGGAAGTTCGAATTGAATGTTACTTTAATCAGGGAAGCACTTCAGATGTATGGCACGCATGTACCTTCTGACCGCAACCCCTTGATACCTGAGTCGATGAAAAGCAACAGAATCAAGAAGCTAAAAGAAATGTGCGCCCTCACCCCCAACATCGCCATACCATTGCGGATGTGCCTCCAACACTTCGCATTCCCAGCTCAGGACCGTTTCACCCAACCTCACAAGAAAATATGGTATGGGCTATATCTAGCAGAGACTGGAAGCTTGCCCATTAAGATGCCTGTATGGATCTTGGACCAAGTGTATGAAGCAGGCAAGCGGGGTGTGAGGAAGCCTACTTTACACGGCTGCTGTGCACTTACAAGGATTATCTATCGATGTCTTGCATATGATGTGCCGGTTGCCAGAGCCCTAAAATATTCACAGCTGGAGTTTTTCAAAGGGCGGAAATCAGGGAGCCAACCTGCGAAACGAATGCGTGGATCTCTCTCCCAGGTAATGATCCCTCACGAGGCCACGACCAAAGCTTCCCCCAGAGAAGAAGCCCAGGTCGCACCGGTCACGATCCATCTTCAAGGAGTTCAAGCAGGGGATGTGGTACAACCC